>CM032451.1:42958846-42961346 GCA_019049505.1 Pachyrhynchus sulphureomaculatus | reverse complement strand
GGCAATTTAGCCACTCAGCTGATTAAAATTAATATTGACTAGACTGGTTTAGATGCTAAACTTAATTACTAACTCATAGCCTCTATATTATCTCTCCATCTCAATTATTACCTTATTTAACTTACTTTACACTTACCAAATCAATGAACAATTAAAATCACTTATGTGTAAATTGACAATTCCAATTTAAGTTAAATAACCCATCTGAATATCACACACTGGCTTTAACTACCCCGTTCAAATTTGACTTATCACAATTAGAGAGAATTCAGTTTTTGATTATTTTAAGACTTGCATCTGGTGCTAGTCGAATTATATTTTTAAAATGATGAAAATATCACATTATGTACGATACAATATTTTTAAAAATATTAAAATTAACATCTTAAGTTTGCTCAAAACTGAACAGTGCAGAGTTTATTCATAGGAAATTTTTTTATATTTTTTTATTTTCTCATAACCTATATGCTTTTAAATGATTGCTCTTCTCTGGGGCAATATACTGTGTTGCTCAATAATTTAATATATTCACAAATTTTGATTAATAAATAGGATTTAATACTATAGATTCATCCTCTTCCATATAATATTTAAGAATTGCAATACAGTCGATGATTGATAGGACTATATGACATTATGTTTTCTATTGTAATGTTTAAATTAATAATTGTAATTTTAAAGCTGCAGCATTTAAAGGCGAACCTGCATCAAGGGGTTTACAACTAGGGCCACCCCCAATGTCTGAAAATGATTCAGTTGGTAAAGATGATGGCAAGTTGAAGTTTGATCCACCAGAAGATAAGGACCCAGAAATTCAGGTACTGTAATTAATGTAATAAAACAGTCATTAATAGCCCTAAACAGCCTAATTTACTAAAAAGGTTTACCTTCAGAATGCATCTAATTTGACAATTAGGGGTATTTTGACAAATGTAAGAATAAATCAAATAAGACATTGAAACACCCAATATAAGAATTATTATTAAACCAATAAAAATCAAAATATATGTTGAAGTTTAGAAATTTATTTGCCAATTCCAAGCTTTTATTTATAGGTTATTATTTTAAATTTTCTTATATAAAAATATTTTGATGACATTTGTAACACATGATGGAATCACGAGGTGAACAAAATATGCCTACTATAGAACCACAATCAATTGAAGTCAACGTTGATTGCTTGAGGAACATAAGATGCTGTGATTGGGTGATTTTAAACAATCTGGGATATCAGCCATATTTCCGCCTCTGGTGAACTAAAAGTTTTAGGTTCCACAGTAATTAAAACAGTTTAAATCTGAAATTTTTTTAGTGAATCTGGCTGTTAGATTTTCTGGCACATTAAATATAAATAATTACCTTAATATTATTTAGGATGAAGAAATGGACATGGGTCCTAATATCCGTCCACCACCTCAAAAAAATGAGGGAAGACAGAATAGAGGAGGTGACAGAGGGAATAGAGGGAGAGGAAGAACGAAATCGAGAGACCGTTTTGATCATCCCAGAGAATTACCAACTAGGGACATGATGTATCCTGATAGAGGGTAAGTTAATCTTGTTTTTTATGGATTGTATGTGGTGGAGTTCTAGTAGCAGGGGCACATGGATGCAAGGGCCGTTTATTTAAAGAGGAGAAAAAAACACACACGAGGCGGAACTGCATATAGAGGGCGACGTTAAACGACTAGGGCAAAACTCCTTGAAACAAAAGAGTTTTCTACTGGAACTCTAAAAGCTTAGATCCCTTCCAACATAGTAAACTAAAAATCGATTCTCAAAAAGAGGCGGAAATTTTTCTCCAAAAGAATCGCTACCTACAATGGAACTCTAATAACTTAACCCCTCAATTTAAAAATTTAATCCTGGAGGGGTCAACATTCTCCGCAAAAGAGAACCCCAATAAAACTTAATAAAACTCTTACTTTTTCTAGCTCTGGATATTATGGCGGTGGTAGGGGAGACTATATGGAGTCTTATGGTCCTGCACATGGTGCTCCACCACCAGAAATTTTACCTCCACCTCCAGATAGGAACGATTGTGAAATTATTGTGGTTTCAAGAGCATTAACGTAAGTTTATAACATTTTTTTTATAGGAATTAGACAATTAAAGACATTTATATATACAGTCCCTGGCCAAATTATTAGACGCACTGTATTTTTTTTAGTAATTTTATGTTTCTTAAGAGTTTTTATGCAATAATGGTATATTTAAACTACAATATTATTGATTTTTATTTAAAAGAATTGTTGTAGACTACATATTTGTATTTATTTTTAACATATGGCAACACTGTGTTGACAAAGTGATACATGAACGTAAACAAGTACAAACCTGTATCAGTCGCGATCGGAATCGAGTCAGGTACGGACGTGTTTCTGTGGCTTTATGGACTGTGATTGTTTGTTTAACAGTTTTATACTACTCAGTTATTAGTTTATTTTGTATGCAGTGTTTTAAAAAAGTAATTGGACTATTTTCATTATGGGTAGAAAAG
>CM032451.1:42817141-42958746 GCA_019049505.1 Pachyrhynchus sulphureomaculatus | reverse complement strand
TAGTATGGCACTAAAATGCGGCGGGACTCCCGCCGCGGGAGTTGCCTGTCGCGTTCACGCTTGCCTACCCACTACAACTAAACATACGTTTGACTTCGCCCCGCTCGCGCCCGCGCTTTCAACGTGAATGCTAACTGAAAATGACCTCATAGTATTATTTACAGGTACATATCAATTGTCACAAGCAGAATGCTATCTTGTAGAAATAATGAAAGATGAAGTTGTAAAACTTGAATACGTAGAGAATCTGAAAATATTATAACCTGTGAAGATCCGATCAAGACATAAAAATGGCATATCTTATCGATGCTATATTGAGTATAAACCAAATCTGAACACCTATAAAGGCATTGAAAGATACATGTGCGACTGTGCAAATGGCAATAGAACTGTAGGCTGCTGTGCGGACGTAGCTGTAATTATTTTTTATTTATCCCGCGGTCGTTATAAATCAAAAATTATGAAGCCAGGCGAAATACTTCCTATTATATTTGATAAAACCGGCGTAATTACCACTATTGAGGAAGATAGTGACGATGATTAAGACTTAATTACAGATTACTAATTTTTTTCTTTTTAAATATAAATATTTTATTTTTATTTATATTATATTATTTATTTATTACCAAAATACATGATTAAATATAGTATGATGAGTAATATAGTTTTTTTTTTTCTATATGTTCCACCAATTCAAGACTCTTGTAATTTTGATATATATCTAGCTAATGGAAAACTACCTATATAAAATTTTTTTAGTAGGTGTCAGTGCAGGGGTTAGTAAAAAAACCCACCCCTAAAAAATATACTTCTTGTATTTCAATATTTGTAATCCAGCAAAAACAAAAATGAAAAAATATATAATATCAAGCTCATTACTAACTACTAACAGTATAAATTTTATTGAGATATTTCAAGTAGTTTCGAAGAAATTCGATTTTAACATTAAGAGTTGTCACCCCCGTAACTCCCTTAATATTAGGGGTAGAAGTCTAAAATCGGGTGTGTGCATGTGTCAGACAGAGAACAATAAATTAAAGGCAAAATGTATTAAATTAGACGCTGGGGCACTTTATATGGCTTATATGGAAAGATCCTTTAAATGTTTTATGCAGTACAATGTAACTTCATTCAATATGCACAATCTGACTCACGGTAAGATAAATACTTACTTTATTTTTGTTATTCAGTTCACTACAATTTGAATTTTTATTGCTAATATTTTTAACCATACGTTGTTTAGTTTTCCTCGATGGAGATTTCGGTGTTGCAAACTTACTTCTAGTAGGTGATTTATTATTTTCTTTTACTGAGTAGGAACTAAAAAAAAAATAACATGTAAAAATTGTCATTTTTAAACTTTGACTAAATTTTCGATTAGTTTTTTAACACTAACTAAAAATGTCGACTTTCAGTTTAACTACAAGTGAAAGAAATCCGATAAAATCAGTAAGTTCATCGTTCGGTCGAGTACGCTCGTGCTTTGGTCTTCAAGTCAACTAACGACTGAGCAGGTTGAAGATCGGATCAGATATAATTACCATGACAGGGTGTCCCGGCAAAATTCAAAATAAAATTTTCCAGGACCAATTACTCGTTTGTTTCTGATTTTTACGTGACGACTACGGGGTAACTCATAATACTGTCTAGTGTTTCAACGAAAATTTGCACGTTGAATGTGTACGGGCCCCATCGAATAAACAAAAACTTGCCAGATATAGTAAAAAATCATATCATTCTCTTAAGTCAATATTTAAAAAAAAAAAATGATATCAAAGCTACCCTTTCTTAATAATTTGAAATTAAACTAAAAAAAATTTCCAGTTATAAACGATACTAAAAAAGCCTTCCTTAAAGAAGAAATACAGAGGTAAACCACTAAAATTGATCACCTCTTAATTTTTTTTCGAACCGTATCCTCCTGGTTAACACCTTTAAGGATTTCTAAGTCAGCCTGTTGTCTCTGTTTAAGTTTTTAGATTTCCAACCCCTTTAACTTATCTGAGGCCACGTGCATTCGGTTCTTTTCAACCTGTTTCGGTCCCTTTGTCTTCCCCACTTAGCTGCAAATGCCTTTTTATACTTTAAATGAGCGTTACGGAATTATACGTTCCGGAATGGGAATGGAATTCACTCTACCTGCGTGGACTATGACAAATAATTCTTCCAACGAACAACCGTGGCAGATCACATTTTTCACACGTTAAAGTAATCAAGATGCACTTCATACAGGGGGAGACATTCCGACGAATCTGTAATATGTGTTTTTCGGGATCAAGGTAGCATAACCCATATACCAAGTAATATACTCGGCTCTTTTTATGTTTGACTTTTTATTTAACTTTATCTTTGATATGGAATCTATTCTAAGTACTTCCTCTATAGTAAACATCTTCATAGTGGATTTCACCAATGGATAGAGAAAAATATACAAAAAGGATTCTAGTGGGTTGTTAGAGCGACGCCAAGAAAGGTTTAGTTCGTATCCCTTTCGATTCAACAAACGTGATCTTCTACAATGTCGGAGCACCCGAATTCTGGGATAGCAATGGTTAATTTTGTCTTAGGTCTCGTCTATTCTCACCTTTCCAACATTAATTCCATACGTCTTAAATCTCTGGAGGTCTTCAAAAGATTGTAGAAATTGTTTCATCGCGATCATAAAAGCTGCGTAAACAGCAGCTTGTGCTTGAACAGGGCCATTTGGGTTTCCCTCCTCTCGCATATTGGCAATCAGATCAGAAAATTTGGGCATTGGCGCTTGGATAACCTTTTCTTATGTATTAAAACAGTCTAAATCCTTGTCAAAAGCTGAAACAAAGTTTAGTGCAGCTGTTTCTTTTTTTCTCAAAAAATGGGATCAGGCACCTTGAGGTAGCTTCATCGTATGGCGTCCCAAAGGCGGACGAGGCCCATCTGCTGATTTTGGTTAACTTGGCCTTCGTCGAACCCCATAGCGAACACGTCACATTGTGGAAGAGTATATCAGACTTCTTTAAGAAAATACGAAGCATGACCAAATGAAATGCAATATTAACCCTTAGATTTCTGAATTTTAAAGGACAAATTCCTGTCGGGACACGGGAAGAAGTTCGGTGAAAGCACCAATGTTACAATTACGATGTCCGGCGACTTCACAGCAGACAAGTGTACCTCTACGGTTGTCACTTGCCAAGTAGGCCTTCAGTATCGGTCTTGTAGAATTACCGTACTGCAAAGTGTCCTGCTGTTGCTGCTCGTAACTACTTCTACCTATGGAAAGAGATTAGGCGAGTGCGAGTGGTTTGTGATAGGAACTGGTATACCTGTAACGGTGTTGGCAAGCCGAATAGAGAGAGGGAAGTTATCTTGCCAGGTAGACAGCATCAAGGTGAGGATTCGGTGGCTAAAAGAACGAAACGTAGTTTAAGGACGCACAAGACAGGCATAGGGAAATCGTCCAAGTTTCGGTAGCACCCTACATGAAATCTAAAACCTGTAGCTGTAAAGTTGACTTTTGTATTTGATCATATAACATTTTGTATTATAAATATCCCCAAATAAATGTTTTTATAAGAAAATTTAATATTGTTAGTGTTCCGTACGGAACACTTATTAGATGACTTTGGTGTCTGACTATCTGTCTGTCACACCCGTTTTTCTCAGAAACTATTTGTCATCGAAAGTTGATATTTGGTAATAATATAGGAATTGATGACCTCATCAGAGCCATGTAGTTTTAAAAGTTAAATTTTGACTTAAGGGGTTGGTTTTGGGGGGTAAAATCGGAAGTGAAAAAAAAAATTACCAGGTCATCGAGTGGGGTATAGATATATATATATATATATATATATATATATATATATATATATATATATATATATATAATGCGCCCACTTTTCTTTGTAATATTTTTAAAAAATCGCGAATAATTGCTGTCCCCCCTTATCTCGAAAAGTACCGAGCAAAATATTTTGAAAAAATTCTGGAATATTCTCCACGAGGTGTAGATTGAACGAAAATTATCACGAGTGCATTACCTTTAATAATTTATCTGGTATATAAAACAAACCAAAAATTTCAAGGTCATCAGTTTTCAGTAAAGATTGGAAACAAACTGTTGAAAACTCATTTGGGACGTGTTTTGTGAAGTCACTGATCATTTTATACCTCCGTAACAAAATTTTTTTATTTTAAAAGCAATTAACGTACGGAACACTAATTGCGCAAGCTCAACTTGCACTTGACCGGTTTTTTATTATCGTAGTTAAGGCGTTGAAACGGGTAGCAAATATAACATTTTTTTAGAACAAACACAAATTTCATTTTTATAAGATTAAGTTGTTGCTTCTAAACATGTTGCCTACCGACAATGGTGTAAAAATCATCATAAATTGTAACATCTAAGTTTATGTCCGGAAGAGATGCACAGAAATTATCGACAAAACCAAGAAGGCACATAATTAACCAAATAGAAACAAACTGCTTGCTTGCCCCAATAATTCCAGGTCCTTTTTGGTCAGTCGCTAAGGCAGTTAGTCAAAATTTCACCAAATACACTATACCACCACTCACACGGCCAGATAATTCCGTTGCAACACCTTAGAAACCTAATTTGTTGGCTAAACTCTCTGCTTCACATTCTACCGTCGATTTCCAAGAGAAAACACTACCTACTATCCCCATAGTGCAGTCAAGGATGCCCGAAATTGTGTTCAGACAGCGTATCATAAAACGTATATTAATGAAGCTAGGCAATAAAAAAGTTTCTGGCGCTGACGGAATAGCTGCCATAGTACTCAAAAACTGCGCGAGAGAACTAACACCAGTTCTCTGTAGACTTTTCAACCTATCATACAGAAAGGAAATATTTCCTTCCTGAAGACCTGAAACTGGCCAGCAGCCTTGATTCATTGGAACATTCATGTGAGGTTCAGCGTGTTACTCCCTTTTCAAGCTGTCTTTTATACGGAGAACCTCCTCCTTTGGAATAATTTGCCCCAGACAGTGTTTCCGACTGAGTACTATTTACAGCGATTAAAGACCAACATTGCTTTTTCCGCACACGTGTCGCTCCTGTAGCGCTTTAGAGATTTCCCTGCAGCATGTGTGCTAGGCCCATAAAAAGAAAAAAAAATCCTAAATAAAAAAAATCTGGTTTAATACTGCAAATCCCACTTCAGTTGACCTATAGTGCCCTTGTCAATTTAAACTCGTAACTGCCAAATTAGACAAGTTTTAAAGCTAGACCTCTCTAGTGAATTAGACCATAAATGTCTTTAATACATTTAAGTGTTGATTATACTAGTCAAGTTAATCACGACTGAAAATGCTTCAATGTTTCCAGCTCACCTCTATTGAGACCTATGGAGGGCAATACATTTAACAATAAATGCAGATTTACATTTTAAGTACAGTAGTCATCAAGGTGAGTTCATTAGAGATAGTGTTTAAAAACCAAACGTTGAATTGTGTTTTGTATGATGCTGTGTTTGTAAAAGAATTAAACAGAGTATCATGCAAGTAAATTTAGACAAATTTACTAAGCGTTATTATTATTAATATTTACTGGGTAAACAATGGATAATACGAGGTTGGTTTGAAAAGTCCGTGCAAAGTCCGAGAGATGGCACCACCGGCGCGTATCGAGGTCATGTTTAGTTAGTAGCATCTCTTGAATGAACGCACACCAAGTTTCAGCCATTTTGGTCTATTTCTTTGTGTTTGGCATTCGTGTGAATCAAGGAAGTCGAGTGATTTTCAAGAAATGGACGAAAAAGAATTTCGTGTGGTGATTAAACATTACTTTATGAAAGGCAAAACGCCTCAGGAGACTAAAGAGAAGCTTGATAAACATTATGGTGACTCTGCACCTTCAATTAGAACAGTTTATAAGTGGTTTCAAAATTTTCGGACTGGCCATATGGGCACAAGTGACGCTGAACGTTCTGGATGGCCTGTGGAGGTTACGACTCCAGAAATCATTGATCTAATCCATGATATGGTGATGGATGACAGAAGAGTTAAGGTGCGTGAGATTGCTAGTGCTGTGGGCATCTCGACTGAACGGGTACATAATATTTTGCATAAACATCTGGACATGAGAAAGCTATCCGCAAGATGGGTGCCGCGATTGCTCACGCTTGACCAAAAACGGAATCGTGTGAAGTGTTGCAAGGATGGTCTGCAGCTGTTCCAGAAGAATCCGGAGGACTTTAAGCGTCATTTCGTCACTATGGATGAAACATGGATACATTACTATACTCCTGAGATCAAACAACAATCTAAACAATGGGTTACCAAGGGGGGAATCTGCACCAAAAAAGGCGAAGACCGTTCCTTCGGCCGGAAAGGTTATGGCGACTGTCTTTTGGGATTCGCAAGGGATAATCCTCATCGACTATCTGGAAAAGGGTAAAACTATTACAGGTGAATATTATTCATCGTTATTGGACCGTTTGAAAACCGAGCTGCAAGAAAAACGCCCGCGATTGGCCCACAAGAAAGTCCTTTTCCATCACGACAACGCACCAGCACACACCTCAGCAGTTGTGGTCGCAAAATTAATGGAAATAGGATTCCAACTCGTTTCACATCCCCCCCTATTCTCCAGACTTGGCTCCCTCGGACTACTATTTGTTCCCCAATTTGAAGAAATGGCTGGCGGGACAAAGATTTTATTCAAACGAGGAGGTGATTGCAGACACTAATGGATATTTTGCAGACTTGGACAAGTCCTATTATTCGGAAGGGATCAACAAACTAGAACATCGTTGGACGAAGTGTATAAGCCTAAAAGGAGACTATGTCGAAAAATAAAAAAGGTTTACCCCAAACACATAAGTAGTTTTTATTTTTGCACGGACTTTTCAAACCAGCCTCGTAAGTAAACAGCAATTTATGAAATACCTAAATAATCTAGAACTTCGCCTGACATTCTGACTAGGCTGCATTGCCAAAGCAAAAGTGGGAGTCTTGGTTACTGGCACATTTGAGGATTGACTAAATACTGGTTTGCAGTTTTGTAAAATTGATTCCTTATTCCGACTAATAAGTTGATCCACCTAAAAATACATACAAATTTCAGAAAAGATTATTTACAGTAGTTTTATACCTATATATGTAGAATTACTTGAATAAACATGATGGATGATAGTTTAGCTTTAAAACTGGTATATTAGCCACAACCTCTGACACACTTTATATCTTTCAGCCTTTTTAATAAGCGAAATTGCAACATAAACTACAAAACTGACCTATTTATTTATTTTACTAACCAAAATTCGTTACCAGGGACATGTATTGACGGAAATTTATGTAAATGTTTAAAAAACACCATTTGTTATCGTAAAGATTATAAAACCACAAGTACTAGGTACTAACTTGCGTACAACGTATTTTTGCAGTTAGCAAAGCTGCCTTTGCTTACCAATTCCTAGACTAAAAGTTTCAATTAATTTATTTTTTACCTAATAGTTTGTTAGCTGACATTTATGAAACAAAAAACAAATATTAAAAACCGGATGCAACTATAGGTACAATTCTTCTGGATTTCTCCTGTGTGCCTGTTCCGAGAACTGACTTTTTCGGAATCTAGCACGAAACTAATTAATTCTGTTTGAATATGCCTTTTATATTAGTGAGTGGAGGGGCTCCATAGATGATTTGTTTCCAGATCGGTGAGAGGCAAAGACCAATGTCACCATTTAAGGTTATTGGGATGTTCCGATATTTCGATACTCTTTTTAGTGTTCCGTACACTTTGGGGTCACTTCGGTGTCTGTCCGTCTGTCTGTCATACCCGATTTTCTTCGAAACTATTTGACATAAAAAGTTAGAATTTGGGACTAAAGGAATTAATGGTCCAATCAAAGCCGTGTAGTTTTGAAAGTTAAATTTTGACTTAAGGGGTTAGTTTTGCGGGGTGGAAAAAAAATTATACCAGGTCATTGAGTAGGTTGTCAAATAAAACCGTGAAAACACGAGTTTAAAAATATATATGATGTAATACTTTTCTTTGTATTATTAAAAAAAAAAAATAACCAAAAACTCCTGTCTACTCACCCTATCTCGAAAAATACTGATCAAAAAATTTTAAAAAAAAACTCTGGAATAGTCTCCATAAAGTGTAAATTGAACAAACATTATCACGAGTGCATTACGTTTGATAATTTATCTGAAAAACTATTTGACCGACAAAATGGTGAAGAGTTTGTAACGTTAATTTTTTCCTAGATTTTAAGATTTTACGACACTGTTTTTCTCCCTATAATTTATATTTTTTTACATTTTTATATTTATTGCAGTGATTTCAGTTTTTTAGGAGTGTAGCTTAAAACAGTGTTTTAAATTTTTGAGCGGTTTAATTTAAACCGACAGAATGTGTAACGCGTGTTGCCGACTTGACTTATTTAGTTCGCATTGAACGCGTCGGGATTTGCATGCCGGGAAATGACCTAAGGAGAGGGGACAAATATATTTAAGCGGCCAGGTGAAATTTTTAAAGGGCTTTTTTCCACCATGAATCAGTAGTGGCTTTTTCCACTATGAAGCAGTAACGGCTTTATTCCGCCAGTAGGCCGTAGTGGCTTTGTTCTCCAGCCCGCCTAAATGTTTTTTTTCTCAGTGATGTAGTAGTGCAGTAACGGTTTCTAGCTCTCAAGTTTAAGGCCTTTTTCCCTTCTTGAAATATACTGCTCATCCTCAGGCATTTCGGGTCAAAAAGTGTTTAGCAACCCAAATGAAACTAGGATGGTAATGGCTGAGACAGTATTTTTATGAGAATCTCACTAGAAGAGGCCAAGTAACTTATGGAAAACCCATGAGGTGAAACCAATCAGTAAGTCATAAGCACACCAGCCTAAATATCTCACTTCCTGTCTACAAGTGTTTCCGACGACTACTCAACACGTGTAACTCGCGGAGTTAATTTCACAAACTTTTAATATCGTGTTTTATCAAGCCTTTTATTAAAAACTTAGTAATCCTGATTTAAAGAATCTATGTAATAGTGTACACTCTTCTAGCTTAAGGGGTTTTTATTTAGTAGAAGTAATTTTAAGAGTGTAATAAAAGTAGGAATTTTTATTTTATTAATATACCTTTCTTTATTTAAATGTGTAGTGTCTCACTAAACTCCTGCTCTTTCTTTTAGGATGTACGTTGTACGTAAATTAATCTTATTTTAACAACTCAATAACTCTTCAGTATTTTTTCATTTTTTGAGTTGAAATTAGATTTCTTTTAATGTAAAATGAATGGTGCCCAAAAAAAAAAAAACATTACAAACCGAGTTTTAAACAACTATAGAGACTATTTTCAAAAGATGTACAAAAATTATCTCTTATCCACATTCTCTACCAGTAAAAAAAAAAACAAGCTAGCTTATATCTAATTTTTTTAGTTCTATCAGTATTAATATCCACTCAATCCGTTCTTAAAAATTAAGATATACATAAGGGGCAAATAACGGCTTCGATTTAATAAATAAAATATTTATTAAAAATAAAGAAACTTGGGGCTATACAAAATAGCGCTTCAACGTGAGGCTATACAAATGGCCCCGCTTCTCCAGAGTTTATAAGTTATTTCGTCGAAAATTGTAATTCAACCGGGACTACTAGCTACTGTTTTAAACATTAGGTACCAAGACAAAATAATTTTATTGTGTTTGTTTATAATGAAGCATATATTTAGGTAGTAACTATTTGTTTTAAACTTTTACCACTAAATTCTAGATTGAGTTAAATTGATTTAATGGCTATTACAGTCCCTGGCCAAATTATTAGACGCACTGCAAGATTTCATGTAAAATATTAATTACCGAGTGATATTGTACCGTTTTATTATTTTAAATTGATTTGTTTTTTATTTTTATATTATCCAATCAATTACCTATTTATTTGACATAAATAAAACAGCATTAATTTAGAAAAGCGGGCTATTACCCGGCCAATCCAACAGAGGGATATTTTTTTCTGCCAAAAAAGCTTTAAATCAGACCGAGCAGTATGGCAGGGAGCTCCATCTTGCATGAAAGTGAATGGTTCCCCATTTGGAAACCATTCTCTGAGCTGCGGAATCAACCGATTTTGTAATACTTCTTTGTACTGATCTTGCCTCATTATTCCTTTGACGACGTACAGACGTCCAGTGCCCTTGCCGCTGATGACTGACCAAATCATCACTTTGGTGGGATGTTTAACCGTCGGGACGACACAATCAGGATGAAACTTTTCTCCATGACGACGACGCACATACTGAGCTTTATTCTGCAAAATTTCGAATGTGCTTTCGTCACTGAAGCAGACATGTCAAAAATAGGAAAAATATATAAACTTCCATGTTTATTTGCTTTATTTAACTGAAAATGATAATAATATATCAATTATTGATTAAATTGCTGTATCTTACCGATCTCCAGAAGTCCACATCTTTGTCTTGCCATTGTTTGGCCCACTTCAGGCGCTTTGCTTTCATTGCAGCTGTTAACTTGGGCTTCCTGGCGGGGCGACAGGCCTTAAAATCTAATTCTTTCAATTTTCTTCGAACAGTGCGCTCAGAAGCATTTACGCTAGCATCCTGGAGTTGTGATTTTATTACCTTTGTGGTAGCAAATCTGTTTTCTACACAAATTTTCTTCAAACATCTCTCTGACCGTGGAGTGAAAATTGGTTTTCTACCGCATCTTTTCTTTCTTTTCGGGCTTAATTCCTTCCCTGACTCAATTTTCTTTTTTATGCGTCGTACACTAGCGTCAGAAACCTCCAATCTTCGTGATATTTCTCGGTTTGTAAATGTTTTCGCAATCACAAGGGCCTTCACTTCAGCTTTTTTACGTGGTGAAAGATCGCCTTTTCTACCCATAATGAAAATAGTCCAATTACTTTTTTAAAACACTGCATACAAAATAAACTAATAACTGAGTAGTATAAAACTGTTAAACAAACAATCACAGTCCATAAAGCCACAGAAACACGTCCGTACCTGACTCGATTCCGATCGCGACTGATACAGGTTTGTACTTATTTACGTTCATGTATCACTTTGTCAACACAGTGTTGCCATATGTTAAAAATAAATACAAATATGTAGTCTACAACAATTCTTTTAAATAAAAATCAATAATATTGTAGTTTAAATATACCATTATTGCATAAAAACTCTTAAGAAACATAAAATTACTAAAAAAAATACAGTGCGTCTAATAATTTGGCCAGGGACTGTAAGTAGATAGGATTATATATTATTGACTAAGAAAAAACGTGAAAATACGTATTGGATCTTAAGATATATACATGTCAAGAACTTTTTGTCTTATGTCTGTTCAGCCTGCTGAGTCAGTAACTGTCTAGACATGTTTGTAATCAGGGCTCCTATTTCTTTTACTGAAAACTCATTTGGGGTGTAATTTGTGAAGTCACTGATCATTTTATACCTAGGTAACAAAAATTTTTATTTTAAAGGAAATAACACTACGGAATACTAATTACGCAAGTCCAACTTGCACTTAACCGGTTATTTGTGTGTGAACACACATCTCATTTTATTTTGCCTTGAGGAACCCAAATAATGATGTTTATTTCTCCGCCAGCAGTATAAGCAATAACATTTCTAGAAGAACTTTTCTAATTTATTGTATAAAAACTGGCAGATAATTAGTCAAGTCACTTGTTATTTCCACTTAGCTAACAGTACATTAGTAAATCTAGTCTAAAATACATTACTAATAGGCTGAAGTTCCACGAAAAAGTTACCTCTAGTATAGAAATATTTCTAAGTTGCTGTGAGATGTCTAAGCTCGTATGAACAATTTTTTTTTTACATAAACGTGTCAAGACAAAAATCTGCCTCTCAAGATTTCGAGTTGGAAAGTAATAGTTTCTTAAGGTTATGGTATTTTGGTAATTAACATATAACTTGAAAAATGTAATCGTAATTTTCTCGGGACAGTCTACATCAAACAGCGTGGTTAAAAATTTGGACTTCTTTACTAAAACCTGTTTACTGAGAATAAATACCTGAGCACGCATCCTTTTGGCAAGAGATTGGTGATTATTTGACTCTGTCAGAGTAGGTTGTGAATAGTTTGGTGTACCGTTGTATTCCCCTACAGGACTGCTGTCAAACAGCTGACCAAACGTAGGACTCTAAAAAAAAAAGAATTCATAATTACTCCCATACCTAAGAAAAAAATTGTAAAGTGATTTATCCAGTACTTTCCTTATAACTATGCAGTTCTAAAATAAGCACTGAATTTGACAATAAAGAATCAATCCAAGCATTACAACTCAGTATTTGACAAAATAGGTACTTTACAATGAGCTAATAATAATATAAAAAGTTAACCAGAAAGTTAAAAATAATGAAAAATAATATAATTTTCAGATACTCCGGCACCAAGAACCCCGAAATGACGTATATTACGATGTGTAACCCCTCTAGCCCCTCACCACTGTCATAATACTAAGTTCATATGAATAACACGACACGAATTAGAATTAAGTTTAAAAGTAAATTAAAATGTAGAAATAAAATAGTATGAAATAAGCCTTATAGACTTGACACAAACTATCATTCAAAGTACATACAGAAACTCTTGAAGTACCTGAATTGTGTCTTTATACGATTTTTACCCTGGATACGAAAAAAGCAGCGTATGTGTGTGGAATTTTATTTAACACTCAGGAAAAGAGCTATTAAAACGTATGAAATAATTCGGACAGCATTTGAGGATGAAATTCTGAGCCGTGCGCTAGTCTTCCAGCGGTTTTCGCAAATTCAGGTTAGCCGAACTTCGGTGAAAGACGAAGTGCGTCCCGAAAGATGTTCTACTGCAACCACACCTGAAATCTTCGCTAGACTTTAACAAATCATTCCGGAAGGTGGTCGTATAACGAACTTTCTATTAGCTATGGAACAGTGGATATGATCTACTGATGCATCCCAGTCAATTCTCGAATCCAGATAAGCTCCCAAAAACTTCACCGCTGTTACGCTACCATAAATACTGGCTCCGGAATTTGTTGAAAAAATGCACTATCATCGCCTTGTGACATTAACTTCTTCAGCGATTTACCTAACTTTGTTACACTATCAAGATAAACTTTCTTTGCGGATGATACTACGATACCCAAAGGACACAGACTTAAGCAGGCGAAAGTCACGTGACAGGCAACACAAGAAGGTTGAAGTTCCGTTCAGCGCAAATCTACTTCTTAGACAACTTATAAAAACTAACATGGCATGACTATTTGCATAACTATGACACCAGGAACAAACAAAATCTTGTTCGGAATTGCTGAAGGTTGAAAGGTCCGGGTCCTCTGGGTATAAACTTTTACTGAGAACTTCGAAAAGCTATTATTGGTAAAATTTAAAATAAAATAAAAGCGTTCCAGCCAGCTAAAGCAGAAAAACGCGAAATATATATTTTTTGTGATATAATTTGTTATATTAATGTTTTACTGTTTTAAAATCATTGCTTTGTCCACTGAAAATGTTTAACACTAATTATAATTCGTGAACCGAATTATATGTTTTGAGTGTTCCGTACAGATCACTTCGGTGTCCGTCTGTCTGTCTGTGCGTCTGTGTGTCACACCCGATTTTCTCCGAAACTATTTGACATAGAAAGTTGAAATTTGGCACTAATATTGGAATTCGGAGGGTGAAATCGGAAGTGAAAAGAATTTTTTTTTACCAGGTTGAGTGGGGTATCAAATAAAAGCTTGTAAAAACACGAGTTTAAAAGCATATATAATATAATACTAGCACACCTTTTTTTTTGTATTATTTAAAAAAAAAAATACAAAAAATCGCTGTCCCTCCCTTATATCGAGAAGCACTGATAAAAAAAATTTGAAAAAGTTCTGGAATATTACACAAACCTACAAAAAAAAATATTTGTAAAAACTTTTTAACCAATACATCTAAGTGCTATGTATTTTTGGGTACTGAAACTGTATCTGGTATCAGTTTTTTTATATCACCCACAGTTCTCTGACGATATGACATCGATTAAATTTCAAAATAGGGAAAATTTGATACATAAAAACTTAAACCGTACTTTTATTTGATTAGGCTACAGTTTTTACTCACGATAACATATTTCACTTCAACGCGAATATTTTAAATCACCCATCATGTTGATATTCCACTGTCCCTGGTACCGTTCTTCCATCTCCTTTATGTCCTGATGGAACGGTTCCCCCTGCTCTTCACTCACATCACCTAAGTTTTTAGGAAGAAGTCAAGATGGTTGTGCAAGAAGTGGACTTTAAGTCTCATCAGACAACCCAGATTTTTGAACTTGTCTATCATATTAGCTACGATAAGTTCATAGTTAGGGTCTTTTACATTCTCCAAAAACTCAGTCACAACTTCTTTAAATGATATTCAAGCCTCCTATTCCTTTGTAATCATCCTTGCTTCAAAGCTGGAATTGAACATCATTTTACGAATATCAGGCCCAATGAAAACCCCTTCTTACAGTTTGGCTTCTGATAAATGAGGAAATCTTTTACACAGATATTTAAAATATTCAACATCTTTAGGCAAGGCTTTCACAAATTGTTTCATTAAGCCTAACTTGATATGTAGTGGTGGTAGAAGAATCTTTTTTGGGTCTACTAAAGTTTTATGCAAAATATTCTTCTCGCCAGGTGTTAAAGTTTTTCTTACGGGCCACTGTTTTTTGGACTGCTGTCCCACTCACAACATAAAACATGGAAACTTTGTAAATCCCTTTTGTTGACCAAGGATCATGGAAACAACTTTTAAATCTTCACATAGCATCCAATGGTGAGCTGGATAATTAATTTTCTGTAAAATCATGTTAAGATTTTCGTAAGTTTCCTGCATATGGACTGAATAAGCAACAGGCAGTGAAGCAGAAGTATTTCCGTTGTGTAACAGAACACCTTTTAAACTAGTTTTTGATGAGTCTATAAAAAGCCTCCAATTTTCCTTCTTGTACTCAATGCCAAATTCGTTCATTATCATCATATCATGGCAGTAAACCAAATCTTCTTCCTGCTTGAAAAACTGAGCAAACTCTCTTGTTCTATAATGGTAAATAGATGTTCCAGATTCCAATAAATGTTTTTCTTTCAGCCTAGAACCAAGCAATAGTGCTTTTTCCTTAGTCAAACCCATATCTCTCACTAAATCATTTAACTCAGCTTGTGTAAACAACTGTGGTTTTAAATTTTCTAGAGAACATTGAAACTCATCATCATTCGATCGACTTTCATTAAATTCGGGACTGGACTGTAAAACGTCATCAATAGACTGAGGTGGCTCAGGGACAGGAAGTCCCGGTCCATGTCCTACCGGCCGATTAGCTGAAGTAAAGTTAGGTTAGACAATTACTTTCTTATTTCTGGAGTTATATCCAGAAACATCAACGCTGCAAAAATAATAATTTGAATGATTTTCTTACTCTCTCTATACCATGGGTACTGCAAATCTAAAAGCTTTCTTTTCTTTCTTTTACCATTTCCTAAGATCCTCGACACAAAGATAACATATTTTGTGAGGAGCCAACATTTTTCTTGATTACGGATTTCTACACCAAAATATGCAAAGTATACTTTTTTACAAAGTCAGTAATGTTTCTTTGATGTTTTTAGTGTTCCGTACGGAACACTTATAAGATGACTTCGATGTCTGTCTATCTGTCTGTCCGTATGTCTGTCACACCCGATTTTCTCCGAAACTATTTGTCGTAGAAAGTTGAAATTTGGTAATAATATAGGAACTGATGGCCTTATCAAAGCTGTGTAGTTTTGAAAGTCAAATTTTGACTTAAGGGGTTAGTTTTGAGGGGTGAAATCGGAAAATTTTTTTTTATTAGGTCACAGAGTGTGATATCAAATGAAAGCTTGTGAAAACACGAGTAAAAAACATATATATAATGTAATACTTGCGCACACTTTTCTTTGTATTATTTTTAAAAAATTGCGAAAAATCGCTGCCCCCCCACCTTATCTCGAAAAGCACCGATCAAAAAATTTTAAAAAAAATTCTGAAATATTCTCCCACAGGGTGTAGATTGAACGAAAATTATCACGAGTGCATTACCTTTAATAATTTCAAGGCCATCAGTTTTCAGTAAAGATTGAAAATAAACTTTGTTGAAAACTCATTTGGGGTGTGTTTTTGTGAAGTCACTGATCATTTTATACCACCGTAACAACATTTTTTATTTTAAAAGCAATCAACGTACGGAACACTAATTGTGTAAGTTCAACTTGCACTTGACCGGTTATTTAACTACAAACTCACCACATATATAACAAAAAGTGTTGGGAGAGTTTTTACAACCACGATTAGCCATACTTTGAGTGTGAATTAAAGCACATGGGTTAAACATTGCAATGCGAGGTTATATTAACTAGAAGAAAACAAACAGCTGTGACATTTATCGGAACTGCCAACGTAATAACATTTGATTTTACTGCCAACCTTATAAACTTCTGATTTTATTGCTAACCTAATAACATTCGAATTATTAAAATGTGAAAAATTGGTGGGTGATACTTTTTTATTATTATTTTCGGACTCAGCACACCAAAAAACATAGGAATCAGGTAAAATTATTAAAAAAGTTTTTTCATCGTTGGCCTGTGTTATCGGAATCGGATCGAAAAAAAACTTTGTTGTTGAAAACTCATTTGAGATGTGTTTTGTAAAGTCATTAATCATTTTATACCTCCATAACAAAAATTTTTATTTCAAAAGCAATCAACGTGCGGAACTCCCCATTTCAGTTATTAAATTGTTATTTCAACTTCCTAAAATTTCATTATAGGTAAATAATCATATTTTTAACTTATTATTTTATTTCTAGTAAATTTTTTAATGAAAATGACTATAAGTTATATTAGTACCGGTAGGTTTTGTGGACTATTTAATAAATGAATACTGAAAGAAGTACCTGTCATGGCCAAACCGAGTCACATTGCTTAGATCAGATATTGCTTATTATATTGCTTTTGAAAAGATTTAACTTAGTTTGCCATTTTTTACCCAACATATAATTACTATTTAAACAGCTTAGTCTTACTTCAGTGTTAGCAAGATCACATCTAACCCGTAATGTCTTGCCTCGAGTAGCAGGAAGTGGCAATAACCCTGATAAACATAGTGGGTTAGCCAGTGGACTGTCTTCTGGAGTGCAAAGTTCTCTTTGGTTCATTTTCAAACTACAAAAAAATTGTAAATAACTCATATAGTAACAGTACCAGTCCATTATTGACTAAATATTAAAATACTATAATTTATTACCAAAATAATGTTTAGTAACTTAAAAAGTTTTTTTGATCCTGTATCATAACTTGTAAGTTACATACTACGAGGCTGGTTTGAAAAGTCCGTGCAAAGTCCGAGAGATGGCACCACCGGCGCGTATCGAGGTCATGTTTAGTTAGTAGCATCTCTTGAATGAACGCACACCAAGTTTCAGCCATATTGGTCTATTTCTTTGTGTTTGGCATTCGTGTGAATCAAGGAAGTCGAGTGATTTTCAAGAAATGGACGAAAAAGAATTTCGTGTGGTGATTAAACATTACTTTATGAAAGGCAAAACGCCTCAGGAGACTAAAGAGAAGCTTGATAAACATTATGGTGACTCTGCACCTTCAATTAGAACAGTTTATAAGTGGTTTCAAAATTTTCGGACTGGCCATATGGGCACAAGTGACGCTGAACGTTCTGGACGGCCTGTGGAGGTTACGACTCCAGAAATCATTGATCGAATCCATGATATGGTGATGGATGACAGAAGAGTTAAGGTGCGTGAGATTGCTAGTGCTGTGGGCATCTCGACTGAACGGGTACATAATATTTTGCATAAACATTTGGACATGAGAAAGCTATCCGCAAGATGGGTGCCGCGATTGCTCACGCTTGACCAAAAACGGAATCGTGTGAAGTGTTGCAAGGATGGTTTGCAGCTGTTCCAGAAGAATCCGGAGGACTTTAAGCGTCGTTTCGTCACTGTGGATGAAACATGGATACATTACTATACTCCTGAGACCAAACAACAATCTAAACAATGGGTTACCAAGGGGGAATCTGCAACAAAAAATGCGAAGACCGTTCCTTCGGCCGGAAAGGTTATGGCGACTTTCTTTTGGGATTCGCAAGGGATAATCCTCATCGACTATCTGGAAAAGGGTAAAACTATTACAGGTGAATATTATTCATCGTTATTGGACCGTTTGAAAACCGAGCTGCAAGAAAAAAAACGCCCGCGATTGGCCCACAAGAAAGTCCTTTTCCATCACGACAACGCACCAGCACACACCTCAGCAGTTGTGGTCGCAAAATTAATGGAAATAGGATTCCAACTCGTTTCACATCCCCCCTATTCTCCAGACTTGGCTCCCTCGGACTACTATTTGTTCCCCAATTTGAAGAAATGGCTGGCGGGACAAAGATTTTATTCAAACGAGGAGGTGATTGCAGACACTAATGGATATTTTGCAGACTTGGACAAATCCTATTATTCGGAAGGGATCAACAAACTAGAACATCGTTGGACGAAGTGTATAAGCCTAAAAGGAGACTATGTCGAAAAATAAAAAAGGTTTACCCCAAACACATAAGTAGTTTTTATTTTTGCACGGACTTTTCAAACCAGCCTCGTATGTCTCATTTTGACTTTTGATTCTATAATCAATAAAATTATTACACAGGATTAAAAAAAACTCTTCAAGTTTATTATTAATCCTATAATAAGGTTATCTATTCTTGTTATTTTTTCTAAAATACCAAAACCAGCATTTGGAACACACAGAAAATGAATAGAAAAAATACAATAAATTTAAGTTCATCAACTTAACCTTTTCGCGCAGAACCGATTTTCTCCTTTTTCCTGAATACAAGTTTCGATAGTGTATCGAATTTTAATAGGCAGATTTTGGAGGCCTGCTGTTCCTCATATTTGCAATTTGTACATCGATTAATTCTCAAAAAATCACTTTAAATCTAAAATTATTACCAATATAAAAAAAAAAAACGTATTTTAATTATTTAAACAAAATCAAATGAATTTAGATTTACATTAAAGTCTGAGAAGGCTTCATTTATGTAACTGTCGCGTGTTCTTTCCTGGCTTTAAAGTTATAATACAACCTCATAATTTTTTATTACAGTTACAGCTACAGCTCTTGATGCTACTAGAAGATTTTGGAGGTTCTCCAGAAACTTCATAAATTGGCTAACATTGTCACATTCTTAACCAACATACACAATGCGACAATTACTTTTTCAGATTTGGAGGGTATACCAAAAACCAAGAGAGGGGAGCACAATAAGTCAAGAGGCTGCAGTCCACAAGTAGGCACAATCGCCTACCCCTCCTACAACTAAACAGCCAACGAATCATATCATATAGTCTGTCAAGTAAGAACGTGTCCGCAATAATTCATTTTTGGTAGATGCGATTCTAGCGATACAACAAAAAATTGGTAGAGGGAACCTTTATCTACGACGCATTTTAGTAAAAGTATCAGTCGATTCCGAATTCTCGTCGAAATCACGTAAAATCCAAAATACGGCACTTGTTTGCGCGTTGGTTCGAGGCAGTCTTTCTTTGTTCTCACCCAAAAGGACCTAAAATGACAAATTCCGCGGCCGCTAAATATATTAAAAAGTCGTATAGTTTGTGAAATCGTTTTAACGACGAAAACGTTTAACGAGACGACTTTAATGTCCACAACATCAACTGGCTTAAATACTCAAATACTACCGACGAACAAGGTCGTGAAGCCGAATCATTTTCAATCAGTTGTGGCTTAACATAGCTTACTGACGAACCAACACGGATCCCTGATCGAGACGGAGAGTTCGTCAGTCTTCTTGATCTGTTTTTAACCACCAATCCGGAGGTTTACACGGTCAGCGTAAATCCGCCGTTAGGTTCTTCCGACCATAAACTACTTTCGACATCGAGTATTCTACCAATCAGTGACAGAGAGACGCCTAAACCGCGCAAGATTTGACACTACAAGTCTGCTAAATGGGAAGATCTCATGGAATATTTTCGAACTTTCCCTTGGTTAGACGTTTGTTTTCGATCCGACAACCCATCTGACTGCGCCAGGGAGGTCTCCGATGTTATTTTGGCCGGTATGGAGGCTTACATCCCTTTTTCGACGAAATGCCCTCCCAACGGCAAGCCTTGGTTTGACCGAAAATGCAAAGATGTTGCTTCTAAACACCTTGCATATTGACAATGGCATGAAAATCCACACACCGTAAATCGTAACAAATTTGTTCGTGCCAGGAACAGATGCAAAGAGGTTATCGACAAAACCAAGGAGGTACACAATCAACGGATTAGAAACAAACTTCTCGCTTGTCCCGAAAATTCCAGGTCCTTTTGGTCGGTCGCTAAGGCAGTTAGTCAAAATTTCACCAAATCCACCATACCATCACTCACACGGCCAGATAATTCTATTGCAACGACACCTGTTGAGAAAGCGAACTTGTTGGCTGAACTCTTTGCTTCACATTCTACTATCGATTTCCAAGGAAAAACACCACCTACTATTCCCATAGTGCAGTCAAGGATGCCCGATGTTGTCTTCAGACAGCGTATCATAAAGCGTATACTGATGAAGCTAGACACCAAAAAGGCTTCTGGCCCTGACGGAATACCTGCCATAGTTCTTAAAAACTGTGCGAGGGAACTAACACCAGTTTTCTGTAGACTTTTCAACCCATCCTACAGAAAGGGAATAGTTCCTTCCTGCTGGAAATGTGCTACAGTTCAGCCGATACCTAAAAAAGGTAAGAAGACCTTGCCAAATAACTACCGACCAATCGCACTGCTTTCAGTAATTTCGAAAGTCGTGGAAAAGGCTATCAATCAGCATCTTCTAAAATATCTTGAAGGATTCAACATTATTAGCGATCACCAATATGGCTTTCATAAAAATAGATCAACAGGAGATCTTCTGACTTATGTAACACATGTCTGGAATAACGCAATTGAACATTTTGGAGAATCTCGAGCGGTTGCTCTCGACATATCCAAGGCATTCGACCGTGTTTGGCACGAGGGGCTGTTGGCTAAGCTACGTTCTTATGGTATGTCTGAAAAGTTCGGTTTGTGGCCCTCATGTTTCCTCAGAGAGCGTTCTTTACGAGTGGCAGGCGACGGATTTCTTTCTAACACCTTCACTATCAACGCCGGTGTACCCCAAGGCTCCATACTGTCTCCTACTCTCTTTCTCATTTACATTAACGATCTGCTGGAAAAGACCGAGAATCCAATCTACAGCTTTGCAGATGACAGTACACTTATCTCTTCATTCACTTTGAACGCTCGGACATCGGCTACTCAGACGAATATCCGAAGACAGCAGGAAGTCATTCAACTTAACAAACACCTGGAAGAAATTCTATCTTGGGGTGACAGTAACCCAAGTGGAATTTAACGCTACAAAACCCCAGGCAGCAGTTTTCTCTAAAAAAGTTAACGTTGCTGAACCCAACATAGTTATGTCGGGGCACTCCATCCCTCTAACATCGTCACTCAATTTGTTGAGCGTTAATTTGGGAGCAAATATGTCCTGGCATGAACATGTTGCAGGCATAGCAAGAAGAGCTTCTCAAAAATTGGGAATATTATTTCGAACTAGAAAGCTTTACACTCCACAACAACTGTTGATTCTTTACAAAGCTCAAATTCGACCAACTATGGAATACTGCTCCCATGTTTGGAGCTCCGCTCCCAAACATACACTGCATTTATTGGATTCTATTCAGAGAAGAGCTGTTCGTCTGATTGGAGACCCGGACCTGACCGACGGCCTTGATTCGCTGGAACATCGAAGAACGGTTGGCGACTTGAGCCTATTCTACAAGTATTTTCATGGAAAGTGTTCGAAGGATGTGGCCCGCTTAATTCCTCCCAGAGCGGTGCATGTTAGAAGTACACGTCGCGTTAATTCTTCATATCCGTATGAGGTTCAGCTTGTTACTCCTCGTACAACGCTCTTCAAGCAGTCTTTTATATGGAGAACATCATTCCTTTGGAATAATTTGCCCAGGACTGTGTTTCCCACCGAGTAGAATCTACAGCGATTCAAGAACAACGTGAATCGCTTTCTCCGCACACGTGTCGCTCCTGTAGCGCTTTAGGGACTTCCCTGTAGCACGTGTGCTAGACCCATATAAAAAAAAAAAAAAAAAAAATGTCGACGACTTGCCAAAACGTAGCTCGGTAGGCAAAGTCACTCTGAAAGTCGAAAAACGAAATACGTCTTTGTGTTCACAGTACCCGAAATGGACGAAAAATTAAGAAAATGGTTTAAATGTGTTCCATGAGACCATTCGACAACATCTTCATGCTCATGATGTCAAATTCCAAAGCGTTGAAGAACCTTTGCTGGGCGAAAATCGCGTCGTGAAGCGGCTTGCTTGGGCCTAAGATAAGATACTACAGTGGCCCTCACAATCGCCGGACGCCAACCCTATTGAAAACGTTTGGTGCCTTGTAAAGAGAAAGCTCAGAAGAAAGACTCTGAGGACAGTTGTCTCGCGAGATTCGAAAAATTTGGAGATCATTGCCGTAGCATGCAGAAAACCTCGTCGACAGCATGCCTCGAAGATGTCAGACGATTATTGATGCAGGAGGCAATTGGATGCAGAAGGCGATTGGACAACTTACTAAGGGAATTGAGCCGTTGTTAGCACATCAAAAATACGAGTACATTGGTGGCAAAAATTTTTCTCGAAACACATTTTTTCAAGAATATGAGCGATCACATTCTTACTTAACAGACAACTACTGACATCATCTTCACGTTTAATATATCATTTAAAAGCTGCATTCTTTCCAGATTTTCATTTTAAATTTTAACGCGAAATATTAACAGATGAACATAATTGAAATTATGATATGGAACTGTAATTAGATTTCAGGCAAAACTTGGCACAGAGGTGCCACAAACATATTCAAAATAATGAAAAAAGGGTATGAAAATGATTGTTTATCAAAATCACAAACATTTGAATGGCATAAACGATTTCTGAATGGCAAAATCTATAGGAATTCGAACATCAGAAATAATTTAAAGGATTAGTGAATTCGTAGCAGATGATCACAATGCATCATTAAAGAAGCGTCAAACCTCAAATGGAAAACAATTCGAACGAATTTGAAAGAAGATCTAGACAAAACAAAGATTTGCGTAAAATTCCACACACTATAATTAAAGATCAAAAGAGTAATAGTACAAGGCTTCTAAAAACAATTCAAACTTCTTGAAATCAACTGCTACTGGTTATTGAGACATGATGATTGAAAACATCAATACGACTCCAACCAAAGCATTGAAGTGTAGAATTGATTTAAAAATCATCACGAAAAGTTCATAAAAAATAAAAGACATATTGTTCTTTACAATAGTAAAGGTATTATTCATCGTGAATTTATTCTAACTGGTCAAATTATCAGTGGCGAGACTTATTTGAAAGTATTGAAACCTTAGCGATCCAGACAGCTAGTGGATGTTATACAGTAATGCACCAAGTTGTTCGTCAAATTTTGGCTTCAAATTAAGCTAGTGTGTTGAATCATCTATCGTATTAACTTGATTATTAGCACACTGTAACATTACTATTTTTAAAAATTGCAACGAAGTTACATGACGCTTTTTCGAGGACATAGAGACCATTCAAAAGACAGGTGCTTTGCAGATAATTTAACACAATGAACTATAAAATTAATTCGAATTACTCTTAAAGCATTGTAATAAGGACATTCAATTAGGAGGAGTACATACTGAATAAAAAAAAAATACAGCACAGGTCTGAAAAATTATTTGTCGCACTGTGTATATGTAGTTGCACCATACACAGGAAAGATACATATATTAATTAATAAACATTCTATTAACTACTCATTCAAGAAATTACTATTTTGATTTCAGAATCGTAAAGTTACGGAAAAGTTGATCAACCCAATTCGTTGTTCAATAAGTTATGATACAAATTTTCACATTAAACATCTTAATTATTTTTAAACTAAAATAAATAACTTACTTTGAATTAATGTTACTAATAATCTGCTGAGGTGTAGCTAGGAAGGCTTCATGCTTCTCACTTTTTTCAATCGGTGGATTATTTGGTGTAATATTAGTTATTAAAACACTTTCTATATTGTTTATTGAATGTCCATGACATAACGACATATTCTCTAAAACATAACCCGAAATTAACAACAGTGTTTCTAACAGAATATTCCGATTTGAGCGAACCACTCGAAATTCACGTCAGATTCGGTCACTAGAACAGTTTGAATAGGACGCAACATTTTAAATCGAGCCTTTAACTTTATAATTTCCATTCGAAGTATCGGGTTCCTGGACATCAAGTAGTGCGTGGCAATGAGACAGTGAAGGAATTCGGGGTCATTACTCTTTTCCAGGAACCCGAGTCAGCTTTTGGTGTATCCAGGAATAGATCGTTTCGGAGCTCAAGGTGTAAGCCAAGGATTTTAGTCTGGAAATGTACAGATCGAACGGCTAGTCAAGAGAGAGCGTTTTGAATCTCCTGGTGGGGAACAATTTGTTTCTATATTTCCTTGGTTATTTATTTTTGGATACAGGTTTGTTTGTGGTTATCTTTATGTTATAAAACCTAATTTTTAACCAGGTTCGTCCATTGTATTGAGTTTTATCAAATTTTATTTTTATATTTGAATTACCTACAAAGTTAAAAGATGTTGAAAATATGTAAAATAAAACATTTTATGAGCACCCAACTCTCAATATTAAACTGTATTATATTTATTGAATTGCAAATATAAAAAAAAATTACGTGCCTCGAAACCATCTTATTTCTTAAAGGGTTTTGACAGCACTAAAACGGGAAAAAAAGAGAACGTGTTTATGTTTTAGAGCTGTTTACTTTTACTTGTATAATTTATAAGGAATGCGATTTTATACAGCATTGTGTTAAAGTTTGTTTCCTAAGTGTGCAATATTTACTGTATTAATTAATGTAAAAAATTTACAATAAATATTGCACAATTAAGAAACAAACTTTAACACAACTCAGTATAAATCCGAACTCGTTCTCAATTATACAAGTAAAAGTAAACATCCCTATAGCATAAACACTTTATATTTTTTCCCTTTTAGTGCGGTCGGATCCTATTAAGAATAAAATGCTTTCGAGGTCCCTAACCTATTTTCATATTTATACATTGTTTATTATTGCGGTGTTCACAAATTATTTTATTTTACATAATTTCAATATCTTTTAATTTTGTAAATAATCCAAATATAAAAAAAAATTTCATAAAGCTCAATACAGTGGGCGAAACGAAAATCTGTGATTTTATAACATAAAGATAACCACAAACAAAACTATATCAAAAAATACAGAATCAAGAAAATATACGTATCTATTTAGTTAACGCGACATTTGTGTAAAAGCTGAGTCAATATGTTAACCTAGGTTTGGGAATAATCGAATGGTTGTAACATTAACAGAAAGCGTTGGCCTGAGCTAAATACAAAAAAATGTTAAAATAAAATAATTTTTAACTGCACTTAATCTTTCTATGGTATATCGGCTGCTGTCACAAAATGCTACGATACTTTTTAATGAAAGTAACAGCAACATTGATAGGGGTATACGAACGGCCATATCATTATGTACGTTTTATCGTTTGTTTTAATTGTCCTTGTTTTCAGATATATTTTGTCACATAATGAACCGTGGTAAAGAAGGATAGTGAGTAGTAACGTCAATCAAAACGACCTAGACGGTCATGGGCAAAGCTTAATCTACTACAGCCTTTAATAGAAAAAAAGAAAGACAAGGAGAGAAATGTATTGATAACAGTTTAATTTTATTACAATGAATTCAAAAAAGTTACTGTACTCAATTGATACAAAATTTGGGAATACAATCCAATCAACTTATTGACATTTTCTATTGGAAACAAAGTCCGTGTGGAGTTTATAAAGCCAAAACGATCTCCAAGTTTCCATTTTTTGTTTAAGTTGACATCAGATATACAAAAAATTAATAAACATCCCAATATTTTTAAATTCTTAAAAAAAATATATAGTAATTCTTAAAAAGCGGGAGCCAAATAAACATGGCTGTCGTGCCCCTCACTGAGTGGAGTCGCATTTAGGAAGTACAGGAGCCTTTATTATAAGATTAATTCATCCTAAATACTAGGCTCAGAGTTTTCACAAGAATTATCAACAGTTTTCGAAATTTGTTTTATTATCTTTTAATAACTTGTTTGACAGATTTTGCGCGTTTAAGTATCTTAGACAGGGTGTTAGGGCCAGAGTTTATTTTTTTATTTTGAGAATAAATACGAGTAACAAAAATGTAACGAAAAAGTCCTGAAAATAACACATATTTTTAGTAAAGTGTCAGAAGGGTTCAGAACTAGTAAAAACCTATTCGAAAAGTAAAAAAGTAGCGGTAGAAAAAAAAAATTAAAAATAAATCAATCCCATATAACAGCAATCCAAAGTAAGAAAAAAATGTCTATGCAATGAAAATGCGTATTAAGAGCGTTACAGCTTTTCGAAGGTTTATGGTTTTTATTCAAAATATATTCGTAGATAATTGGAATTTTAATGAACTCTGGCACATCGTTATTGGTAGAATTTAGCGGTGTAAAAACTGATTTGACAACGATTCGTAACATAATTTTGGGAATGAAGAGGCAAAAGGGTAAATTTGTGGATGATTTACCTTTACTTTCTTTTGATTTTTTAATAAAATATTTAAAGAAAGTTGTACTTTTTACACTAGATAGGTACCAAACCCAAGAAGCGAGGGAAATGGGTACAGCGACATGAGTTGTGTAAATTTCTGATAACTCAAATCGTGCTTTAGATCTTAAGCTAGCTAAGCAGAATTATATTTCTCACACCAGCGGGATTGTCTCCATAACTTCTCCAGCCTTAATGGACAACTATGGAGAAGTTTGCATAACCGTTATTAAGTTCGAATAGGTCAGTGTCATTAATCGGGATGTTATCTTTGTTTTCGACACAACTTGATTCGGGGCAATCGTTATATACTGGTATTTCTCTATTTTCTGGATCTCAATATCGAGAATAACGACGACAATTTGGTAGGAATTTGCAGCATTCTTCAAGTACTGTAAAATCTGAATTTCACAGGGGGCGTTGTGATTATTTCTTGTTTGTAGGTAGGTTAAGTTATTAAATATCAACAATATGGTATGAGTTGTAACCCCTTTTTAATGGGCATAGCACATGTGCTGCAGGGAAATCCATAAAGCGCTACAGAAGCGACACGTGTGCAGAAAAAGCGTTTCACGTTGGTCTTGAATCGCTGTAAATTGAACTTGGGATTAGGTTCTCCATATAAAAGACTGCTTGAAACGGGTTATGGGAGAAGTGGGGAGCTGAACTTCATACGAATGTGAATTATTAGTACGACGTGTATTCCTGCATGGAAGGAATTAAGCGGGCTACATCCATAGAACACTTTCCATGAAAATATCTGTAGAATAGACTCAAGTCACCGATCGTTCTTCCACGTTCCAAGGAATCAAAGTGACTGGTCAGTTCTGGGTCTCCAATGAGGCAAACAGCTTTCTTCTGAATAGAATCCAACAAATGCATTGTATGTTTGGAATAGAGCCGCAAACCTAGGAGCAGTATTCCATCGTTAGTCGAATTTTGGCTTTGTACAGAATTAACAGTCGTTATGAAGTGTAAAGCTTTCCAGTGCAAAAGATTAAATTTTTTAGAAAAAAGCTGCCGCCTGGGTTTTGTAGCGTTAAATTCTACTTGGTTACTCTCACCTCAAGATAGAATTTCTTCCAAATCTCAGTTAAGTTGGACGGCTTTTTGTTGAGTGAGGATATTTGTATGAATAGCTGATGTTCAGGTTATTTCAGGTTAGGTCAGGGGCGACTATAGCGTAGCGGTTAAGGTGTCTGCTTTCTACGCCAGCGACTCGGAGTTCGTATCTCGGCTCGGGAAATAATAATAGAAAAAGATAAATAAATAATAAAATAAAATTTACAACGTGATGGTCGCCTCTCTCGGGAAGGCAATGGCAAACCACCGGTAATACCATGCCTAGTAAAGCCCCCTCACTTTGGCCGTTCGGAACCGGCATTAAACTTAGGTCCCATTTGTCTTGTTTGGAAATACTTAAAAAGGCACCAACCATAGACAAAGGCGAGAGGGTCGCCTACGTCCGTATCGGACATGGCACTTCAAGAAGAAGCTGATCTTCAACAGTTCAAAGTAAATGAAGAAATAAGCATTCCGTCATCTGGAAAGCCGTAGATTGAATTCCTGCTCTTTTCAAGCAGATCCTTAATGAAAATGCGGAAGATAGGTAGAAGACAAAGATCAAAATTATGGTCGTGAGTGTTATTTTTAATCGTTTCCTTTACAAGAATATAAAATTTTTTAAGTGGCCGGAACTCGTCAATATAATTCTGTCAATGTTATGGATTTTTAAAAAGCACCCTTAGGACCTATTTAAACTTTTTGTTTTCATAACTATGTAGGTAGCACAGATTCATTATTAAATTATAATATTTTTTCACTTCTTGATAACTATTTTTTTTTTATGGGTCTAGCATACGTGCTACAGGGAAGTCCCTAAAGCGCTACAGGAGCGAGACGTGTGCGGAGAAAGCGATTCACGTTGTTCTTGAATCGCTGTAAATTGTACTCGGTGGGAAATACAGTCCTGGGCAAATTATTCCAAAGGGATGATGTTCTCCATATAAATGACTGCTTGAAAAGCGTTGTACGAGGAGTAACAAGCTGAACCTCATACGGATGTAAAGTATTAGCGTGACGTGTACTTCTAACATGCACCGCTCTGGGAGGAATTAAGCGGGCCACATCCTTCGAACACTTTCCATGAAAATATTTGTAGAATAGGCTCAAGTCGCCAACCGTTCTTCGATGTTCCAGCGAATCAAGGCCACCTATCAGTTCCGGGTCTGCAATCAGACGAACAGCTCTTCTCTGAATAGAATCCAACAAATGCAGTGTATGTTTGGGAGCGGAGCCCCAAACATGGGAGCAGTATTCCATAGTTGGTCGAATTTGAGCTTTGTAAAGAATTAACAGTGATTGTGAAGTGTAAAGCTTTCTGGTTCGAAATAATATTCCCAACTTTTGAGAAGCTCTCTTTGCTATGCCTGCAACATTTTCATGCCAGGACATATTTGCTCCCAAATTAACGCTCAACAAATTGAGTGACGATGTTAGAGAAATGGAGTGCCCCGACATAACTATGTCGGGTTCAGCAACGTTAACTTTTTTAGAAAAACCTGCCGCTTGGGTTTTTGTAGCGTTAAATTCCACTTGGTTACTGTCACCCCAAGATAGAATTTCTTCCAGGTCTTTGTTAAGTTGAATGACTTACTGCTGTCTGCGGATATTCGTCTGAGTAGCCGATGTCCGAGCGTTCAAAGGGAATGAAGAGATAAGTGTACTGTCGTCTGCAAAGTTGTAGATTGGATTCTCGGTCTTTTCCAGCAGATCGTTAATATAAATGAGAAAGAGAGTAGGAGACAGTATGGAGCCTTGGGGTACACCGGCGTTGATAGTGAAGGTGTTAGAAAGAAATCCGTCGCCTGCCACTCGTAAAGAATGCTCTCTGAGGAAACATGAGGGCCACAAACCGAACTTTTCAGACATACCATAAGAACGTAGCTTAGCCAACAGCCCATCGTGCCAAACACGGTCGAATGCCTTGGATATGTCAAGAGCAACCGCTCGAGATTCTCCAAAGTGTTCAATTGCGTTGTTCCAAACATGTGTTACATAAGTCAGAAGATCTCCTGTTGATCTTTTTTACGAAAGTCATATTGGTGATCGCTAATAATGTTGAATCCTTCAAGATATTTTTAGAAGATGCTGATTGATAGCCTTTTCCATGACTTTCGATATTATTGAAAGCAGTGCGATTGGTCGGTAGTTATTTGGCAAGGTCTTCTAGCCTTTTTTAGGTATCGACTGAACTGTGGCACATTTCCAGCAGGAAGGAAATATTCCCTTTCTGTAAGATAGGTTGAAAAGTCTACAGAAAACTGGTGTTAATTCCCTCGCACAGTTTTTGAGAACTATGACAGGCAGGTATTCCGTCAGCGCCAAAAGCCTTTTTGGTGTCTAGCTTCATCAAAATACGTTTTATGATATGCTGTCTGAAGACAATATCGGGCATCCTTGACTGCACTATGGGAATAGTAAGTGGTGTTTTTCCTTGGAAATCGACAGTAGAATGTGAAGCAAAGAGTTTAGCCAACAAGTTCGCTTTCTCAACAGGTGTCGTTGCAATAGAATTATCTGACCGTGTGAGTGATGGTGGTATGGTGGATTTGGTGAAATTTTGACGAACTGCCTTAGCGACTGACCAAAAGGACTTGGAATTGTTGGGACAAGCGAGAAGTTTGTTTCTAATCCGTTGTTTGTGTGCTTCCTTGGTTTCGTCGATAATTTCTTCGCATCTGTTCCTGGCACGAACAAAGGTGTTACGATTTATGGTGTTAGGATTTTCACGCCATTGTCGGTATGAAAGATGTTTAGAAGCAACAGCTTCTTTGCATTTTCGGTCAAACCAAGGCTTGCCGTTGGGAGGGCATTTCGTCGAAAAAGGGATGTAAGCCTCCATACCGGCCAAAATAACATCGAAAACTCCCTGGCGCAGTCAGATGGGTCGTCAGATCGAAAACAAACGTCTAACCAAGGGAAAGTTCGAAAATATTCCACGAGATCTTCCCATTTAGCAGATTTGTAGTGCCAAATCTTGCGCAGTTTAGGCGCCTCTCTGTCACTGATTGGTAGGATACTTGATGTCGAAAGTAGTTTATGGTCTGAAGAACCTAACGGCGGATTTACGCTGACCGTGTAAATCTCCGGATTGGTGGTTAAAAACAGATCAAGAAGACTAGCGAACTCCCCGTCTCGATCAGGGATCCGTGTTGGTTCGTCAATGAGCCGAGTTAAGCCACAACTAATTGAAAATGATTCGGCTTCACGACCTTGTTTGTCGGTAGTATTTGAGTTTGAACTATGCTTTATAGTACTTTGTTTCTATGATTTTCTGAGCGTTTATTGAGTATCTATGTCCAAATTTAGGTTTAAAGAATGTAAAATTTGCAGCTCTGTGGATTAGATAATTTAAGGTTGATAAAAAATGTATGTGACAGAAAATTATTAGACTCACACGAAGGTATTGAAATTTTAAAAGGATGCCAACATGGTTAGCGAAACGCGAGTTGAGTGCAAAAATAAGTGTTTAGTGTAGCGGTGATAAATGTCGTGTATGGCTTTGTAGAATGAGTTATTATAGTCAACAATTGCGCATTTCATTAAATTTTTATTATCAACGCGATACATTTCACGTATTACGCACAAGTGCTCTATTATGGTAGAATGAAAACGTTCGACGACACCGTTTAAAGGAGGAAATACATTTACGACCTTAAAAAGTCAATTTTTTCCATAAAATGTTTGCATAATATCTAAAAAATAAAGTAGCAACGTTTTAAAGCGAAATTTATACGGTTGACTGGCTGAACCTAGTCATCTACACTTGGCGCCTGAGCATGAGGCAGGTATAGTAAAGCGTTCTGAGACGGTCTATCATTTGTAATTCTCCTCTTTTAAATCTGCTTATTGTCAGTTTATATGTACAACAGACATTTTAGAAGATGTGTTTATGAGGTATTTTTGAAGGAAAATACCGTCATACATAGTTTAATTATTACTAGAGTAGGTCAGGGTCGGTCTTACAATCAGTTTAGTTTCGATATTCGTTCTGTATGGAATTATTTTCAAAAGTTTAAAATCATATCCGAAAAGCAGTAACACTGATTCGTCCAGATCATCGAATCCACGAAATATGACTTTTCATAGCAATAAGTAAATAAAAGAGAAAAGTAAAACAGAAGGATAGAGATCAAGTGCAAAAAAACTCTCTAATGTTAGCAATGATGATATTTATTGGAATCTTTTACACACCTACGGTTTATTGGATTTGTTACTGTTTTGTAATTTGTCCTGAGTGTAAACAAAACGTGAAATTCGAAGAAACTGGAAATTGAGGCCTTGGTTTCCAACTGGTTTTTCTATGCCAGTGTGGTCACAGAAACACCAACTGAGGACCGCTAATTAATACTGGTTATGAAGTTAATAGTTGGACTGCGTCTTTTAAACATTGGCAGAGAAGGAATGAATTTATTCTGCAATCTGATGGATATATGCGATGGCTTAAGTGAAAGGGCGTATAAAAACATTGTTGAGCACAAACAGTCAGCCACAAAATCGGTGTTTAAATTTTGTGTGAAGAAAGCTGAGGATAAAAAAAAACGAAAAATATGAAAGATCGATTTTAAATTTTAAGGTATTTGGTGACGGTGTTTGAGAAAAAAACGTATCTTCAAATCATTATCTGGCGTAACGACGCTCATAGGCTATTAATTTAGTAATTACAAGTGGTTATTGTCAGGCTTGTACGCTCTAGAAAAGCAAAGAAAACACTGCAGAATATTGCGAATGGTATGAAAAACACGCGGCAGATTTCAGGAAAAATAAAGAGGGATCCGCGGGAAAAATGGAAATAGACGCAATTACAGACATGTTGTTAAAATCAGAGGGAGAGTTCGGTGTGAAATTTGGTAATTATATAGGAGATGGAGACTCGAAAACGTTTAAAGCAATTCCAGATATAAATCCGTACGGTGATGGTTTCCAAATAATCAAAAGTGAATGTACTGGTCACGTTGAGAAAAGAATGGAAAGTCGACTTTGAAATGTAAAAGTTCAGCCAAGCTCTAATAAAAAAAGCTTATCACATAGTACGGTTTCGCTAACCAGCGAAATCTTAACAGCGTTGAGGTCTAGAGTTTAATTTTCTTGGGCCCGATGGGATTACTTTGCAAATTATGCGATTGTGTGGCAATTACATTGTACATTATATTATGCATATTTTTATATATAATTCTGAAAAATGCGTTCCTAAGTTTTGGAAAAGTGCTTTAATACGACCTCCACTCAAAATAACAAATCCGGAACAGACCTTTGTCCTTCCCCCCCCCCCCCCCCCCCCCCCCCCAGTTGGCTACTAGTAATACCAGGTGTACAAGTATGAAATGCGGATTTTTTTTCTAAAAAAAACATGTTAAATTCGGAAGAATGACAAAAAGTGCTTTATTCAAAGTATGCTCCATCGCTTGTGATACATTTTTTTCCCATCTTTTGGGCAATTTGTGAGTACCACGCCAGTAAAAATCTTCCCCTTTTGATGCGAACCATCGAGCCATTTTTTCACATGTTCGTACGAACCAAAGCGCTGCTCAGCAAGTGCGTGACCCATCGATGCAAACAAGTGGTAATCGGAAGAAGCCAAGTCTGGTGAGTAAGCCACATGGGGTAGAACTTCCCAGCTGAGTGTTTCCAAGGTGTCGCGAACTGGTTTTGCCGTATGTGATGGAGCATTGTCATGAAGAAAAAATGACTTTGTGTTGCCTCTTTCGGTATTCTGACCATTTTTCAAGCAGCGAACGGTTTAAATCGGTCAATTGTTGTTGGTAACGTTTAGTATTAACCGTTTCCCCAGGTTTTAACAGCTCGTAGTAAACCACGCCCCTCTGGTCCCACCAAACACAGAGCATCGTATTTCTACCAAAATGATTCGGACTTGCGGTCGATGTGGATGGTGCGCCTGGGTCTATCCATGATTTTTTGCGCTTAGGATTCTCAAAATAAATCCACTTTTCATCCCCTGTAACTATACAATGGAAAAAAAACGACTTCCTTTTGTACCGAGCGAGAAAAATGTCACACGTGTTTTTACGCTTTTCCCATTTGCCTGTCATTCAACTCATGTGGTACCCATCTACCGGCTTCTGAATCTTTCCCATCTCTCGTAGCCGATTGGAAACAGCTTATTGACTAACGCCCAATTGCTCGGCGAGTTGTTTTTGTGTTTGCGAATCATCTTCGTCCAACAATGCTCGCAATTCCACATCTTCGTATTTTTTTGGCGGTTTTCCACGTTCTTTGTCTGCAACATCGAAGTCACCATTTTTGAAACGCCGAAACCATCGTTCACACGTATCTTGCGATAGAGCATGTTCACCATAAGCTTCTCGAAGTAATCGGTATGATTCAACAGCAGTTTTCTTCAAATGAAAACAAAAAATTAATGCTGTCCGCGAATGCTCTTTGTTCGGTACAAATTTCGACATATTGAACACAACAACACAACACTATGCACACACTTTTCCAATTTATCACTCGTGCGCATCTAACACTTGTTGATGACACAACAAAATGGCGCAGTGTCAAATCTTTATAGCACAAACTGCATTGGTGCACCATCTGTTGTCTGAAATCCGCATTTCATACTTGTACACCTGGTATCTAAAATTTTTCAGAAAATAATATATGTTAACGTGGTCCAGTTTTTATTAAATAATAACCTCTGCTCCAAATATCAGTCAGGGTTTGGTAAGGTACATAGCACAACAATGTTCTGGCAAGCATAACAGATATATTACGGCAGCTGATCATGATAAGACGGCAACTTTTAGCAAAGCGTCCGATACTATAGGAAATCGCCTGTATTGCGTGAAGCTTCTCTCTTCTCTGATGAAGTAATTCAGCTTCTACAAAATTATTTGGTAGACCAGAGGAGGTTTCTGAAATTAGACGATTTGGCTTCGCAGTCCAGAACCGTAGACAGTGGTGTATGTCAGTGTTCTATACTGGGGCCGTTACTTTTTATGTTTATGCCGCTTACAGCAGGAAGAATGCTGAGTAAGTGTTTGATAGTTTAAATACGACAGTCAAAAATATTCATACCTATTCTGTTTATTAGGTCTTAGGCCGAATCCATCATAGTAGGCTGTATTCAATTTTGAAAACGCACTAGCTGGACTAAATTTAGATGTTGTTTTGGAAGGTGTTCGTATTTAACCGAGCAAAAAGGCGCAAAGCCTTGGGCTTATCGGGGCTTATCGCTGATAAGGAGTTGCATTTCAGAAGTCATGTAAAGCTTATAGTTCAGAGGGCATTCTCAGCTCTGAAGAGTTTGTACTGGAGCAAATATATTTTAAACAGGAATTTAAGGAAAAAAAAAAAAAAACTGCTTGAGACATCAGTGTTGAGTTTTTGGGCCATGTTTGACATTTGTTCAATTTGCAGAATACAAAAAATTCAGAATAGGTCTCTCCTCAATTTGTAGCGTTAGTTTGGCTAAATATATTCAGTATACGGACTTTACATATGACAGTGTTTGTCCATAGAATTTTGGAAACGAATTCTACTCTGTATATGAAAGCAAAGTTAGTGCATCCAGTGTTTATCCATGGTATGACTATTCCTAATTTGAAAAGGCCTAGGTACAAAATATTTCAAAAATCTTTTAGTTATGTAGATGTAGATGCTTATAATTCAGTACATCATTGTATTCAGTAAATTCGCAAAAATAAAAAAATCTTATAAAAATTTTCTCTTTAAAAGATTTTTGACGTTTGTTTCAGTCTTATCTGTTCCTTATTGTCTACTTGCCTTATTATTAGCTCTCGTTCTGAATTATTATGTATAATTATATTCATTTTTTATATTTTGTAAACTATGAGGGTTGTGTGTTTTTAAGTAATTATACTTGGTTAAGCCGAACAATTTTTTTATATTGAACTTCGCCGGGTCAAAAAGATTTTTATTATTATTATTATTTTTACGTGTAAAAATAGTGTACCACAGTAAGCAAAACACATGTTGAGTGCAAAAAACAAAATATTTGATGTCATGGTGATAATTGTTGTGTAGTGTCACTCGGCCAAAAATTCCAAATTTCAAATATAGCAACTCGTCACTGCCTACTTCCACTTTTTTTTTGTGAAATTAACGTCAATTTGATTCCAAAGTTCGATATTTAATGGTTCTAATATATCAGTTGCATGCTCAGTATTAGTTGTAATATTAGTAATAGAGAAATAGCCTTTAACATTTCCAAGAGCTTTAGTCATTTCTAGGCCTTTTCCAAAATTTCGATAATTTAATATACCTATTCCGTCATTTTGATTGACTGGAATTTTACTACTTGTACTCGAAATTATAGTAAACAGCATGGTATGAACTATCAAGTGTAGTTTGAATATCAAAGTTCCCTTTAAAAATAAAGTTAAGATAAAATTTATAAGTTAGGGTTGGTTAAACATTCTGTGCTTCTTGTAACAATTAAAAATGCGGTATTAATTTTCGGGATAAAAATATGTGACTAATTAGCTTTTGTCGTCAATTAATGCTATCTAGGATTGCTCGGTAGTGCAAGTTCATAAAAATTAAGCTGTCATTTGCTGACAATGGACTTGCGTAGTTTTCAGAGAAATTTTGGAACGGGTCAGCTATTTCATATGAATATGGGAAAATAGATTGTTCATATGATGTAGTACCTGTAAAAGAATCTTGGAGATTCTGCGGATGAAGGTCATGAGAAAAATACATTTGATTATCAGTATTAGCAGAATAATACTGAACGTCAATATTAGCGGAATAATTTATATTTTCGCTATGAATGTTATTATTCACAGACACAATTCAATATTTTTTGCGATATATTGGTTAAATAACTCAATAGTAACATATTTTGGTTTGGGTAGTGACTTAATATGGCTATTAGACAAAGATGCATTCTTGCATTCATTGCAAGTTTACTTTTATTATTTGATTAATTTGATCTGATAAAATTTCGATAATTAGATACAGCTGACCGATTTAGAAAATACAGATGTCTCGGAAATTGTGATACTGTTTGTACCACTTTTTGATAATTAAAACTTGGTATAAATTGCTGATTTAAAAGTTGATTTGGTGATCCGAGTGGCAAGGGTATACAAAATAAAGTTGGGTATTGGTTGAAATGTGGCCGGACTGCTTGAACTATCTTCAGCATATGTAAATTAAAACTAGCTGGTTAGTTTATAGCATTGGATTTGTCTTAGGATAGACTCATAATGAGTTTGTGTGTTTAAAGTATCTATTAGCTAAATAAAGAAAATGCTCCTTTTGAATAATAAGACTTTTCAAGACTATCTAGTATCTTAAGCCTAACAATATCTATTAAAATAATAACAGTTTCAAATACTAAATTATCATAAGTTAAAAGGCGAACAGTTTTTTTTACAGAATCAATATTTGATGTGCTATGTTTATTGATTACTAAACTGTGTAGTGTGTCTCGAATGCATATAGAAAAATTATAAGGCATTACACATTGGTTTTAAAGAAACTGAATCTTGCACCAAACAATCTATGGCCCATTAATCACCAAAATGCAAATATAAGGCAACTTTAACTCGATTTTAATTCATTCTTTGAACCAATGATCATTAATACGTATATTACTGTGAAAATGGGCTGACTATTGTTATTGTTGTTCTGATGATGTTTGTTCTGAACCTTGGTAGCCTATAGATTCTGGAAAATTTGGTTCCTCACCCAGGACATTTGTGAAGGTCATTTCTTAAATTCGTCATTTAACTACACTTGATTATCTTTTTTCTCGATATTTTCACGAGTACTTGCCTCTAACTATCTGCTGATATGATATGTCCCAAAAATGTCCAAAATTACATATTCTCCTTAAACTCTGCCAGTTAAATGGATGATTAGTCAAAGTCTCTTTTAACAAAAACTTTAATTTCAAAGGGATAGGTATCATGTAAAATTCTAAACAATGATGACAACTCAAATTGTATTTTGCAATATTGTAGATATTAAGCTAGGATTTCCAAGGAAATCAAATTTAAACAATTTAATGCATTCGTCTAATAGAATTGAAATTTAAATTTTTGTATTTAATTAAAACATGTAAAAAATCGTATCTTCAATAAAATGTCATACACTTACTTATTTTTCCATCGAATTCAATGGCGGTAAAATTAATTGATATTGACTTGTAAGAAGTGACTTTAATGCTAGTGTAGAGAGAGAGCGAACGTAGATAATATTAACATGATTTCTGTATATTTTATTAATATTATACAATTTCTTACTTTCAAAATAATTTTTTTTTAACCTCAATTGTGTAAGACAAATTCATTAAAATATATTTTTTTATATTTTAATATGGTTTTGGGTACTGAGTGTCAAATCAATTTTAAAACTGCCAACTTCTAAAAAAAAAAATAATTGGAGTATGTAAAAATTACAAAGGTTTTATCAAATTTAAACCATCATTTTTTTTAAAAGGGCTGTAAGGCTGTAATATAATTTTCAAAACATTTCTTACTTTTGTAAGAACTATTATCTTATGAGGTTTATATACACTAGTTTTTATATCCTGTATATTTACAGTGAAGTTTTTATTTAATTATTTTGAACATTCAATATTTAAATAAAAAATAATAATAGACACAAATTTTAATATCGCCGTCAATTTGCATGGGAAAGTGATATTAAATGATACAACCATTTAACTATTACCTCCGAATTTTAAAAATAAGGCATCTCGCTCTGTATTTTTGATGTCAGTCTGAATATTTCAATAATTTTCACTTACCTATGTTTCCAACCTGAAAAATACTATCAGCATTTGGTTTTTCTCCAATTTTACACAAACTTTCAAAAGCCGAAAACAAAAATGGATTAATCTTTAAGGCCTTTTTCCAAGCCTCTATTGCACGAGGTTTTCGTTCAGTTCTCGCTGCAATTTTTCCCAAAAGAAGTAAAGCAAAAGCTGCTTGATCTCCAAAATCTGTAACAACGTCATCCAGTGTACGAGTTGAACTATCCTCAGTATCTAATATGCACGATTCTGCTTCAGCATATCTGGAAAAATTGTTAATTTTCTATGTTTAATTCAGAAGTATTTTTCAGTTGTCTAGCTAATAAAAGTATTGTAACCTAAACAAATCAACCTGTGAGATGTTCGCTATCTGTCAATCTGTGTCTCCGAATAAATCTTAAATTTGGTACACATACATGGTCTGTCCGGAAAGTAAAGGCACCAAAGCGATTAAAAAAAAATTATTGACCAGATCGGTATAATATATTACAGTCTCCTTCCGCCCTGATACATTTTTGCCAGCGCGATTTCCAAGCTGCGAAGGCGTCCTGGAAGGCCTGTTCAGGAATTACTTTTAAAGCCGTTGTACAAGCTGCTTTCACGTCGTCAACTGTTCTGAAATGATGTCCTTTTAGGAGGATTTCAAGCGGGGAAGTAAAAAGAAGTCTAGAGGAGCCACGTCGGGACTGTAGGGTGGCTGGGCAGCGTTGCTACGTTAGATCTGGCCAGGTAGCTGGTGACGATGAAGACGGTGTGGGCTGGCGCGTTGTCATGATGAAGTTTCCAATCGCTGCTGATGTCTGGCCTGACGCGCCAGATCCTTGTTCTCAGTTTCTTGAGCATTTCCACGTAAAATTTAAAGTTGATGGTTGTCCCGGGAGGTACAGACTTGTAAAAGAGACGAAACAGAGGTTCACGAAATGGCCTGTCCTTACCCTCCGAGAGCTCGGAGCACTCGCTCGATAACTGACTTCTCCCACCACCGATCCCCGGTCGGTAGAGCGCGCTGCGACGTATAGTCCCTTCACAATAAAATCAGTGACATTACTTTCTGGGCAGACCCTGTATAGTTCTTCAACTGATACAGAAATTTATAGTGTTTGAGTAATATTGCTACAGATGAAGAAAGCAATCAATAAAACATTTTATGTATAATTATTTATATACCGCCAAAGGCATAAGATAATATTATGATATTTAATAAAGTAGTGCTGATGTTAGTCTATAACTGATCAGACGACTTAAAAAATATCTTAGGAAATCAGAAGGATAAAATCCACGAATATGAAACAAGCTGTAATGATTCTACTCAGTATATATCACCACTATACCAAATCTTATTTTTGCCCCCGATGCGCGTTTCGTTAACTAGTCAATCATCCCTCCTGATGGAGCTAACATGGTTAACGAAACGCGCGTCAAGTGCAGAAATAAAGTGTTTGGTATAGTAGTGATATATACTGAATAATGTCATTGTGCCAAAGATTCCAAATTTCCAACATAGTTGTAATAATTGTAACAAGAAGTATGTTAAACAAATAAAAAGGTCGACTCAAACAAGTGTTAAATAACATTCAGCTCATTTGGAGTACGGTAGATTAGAAAAACCGAGCACTGCGGAGCAGGCCCCTGAATACAATCATACAATAATATTACATAATTCATTTATTAAATATAAATCTGACAGAAAATTATTAGATGCATTGTAGCTTTCTTTTTTTTGACGATACAAGGTGGCTTTTGATCTGCCTAGGGCCTGAGCTGTAGTGGATTTTAGACAAGCTAATCAAGACAGAACTGAAATTTTGAATATGTTGTTTGCTCAGGACAGTTTATCAGAACTTACTACAACATGAATTTTCTGTATTTAAAGATAAATTTCCCCTCGAATAAGTTTATTTATAATATCAATTATTAAATAGATACAGATATTTACACTTCTGATATTACTCTTATACTACACTCTCACGAATAAGTAGTGAACTTGAACTGTCTCAGCTTCAAGTCACTTTTACCTTGCAGTCTAGCACTTAAACTTATGCATTTGGAATTGTTGCTATGAAAAAGAAATAAGGATAATCCAAATAGATATGTCAATTACTCATGGTTTGAAAAAATTTAAATATAAAAAAACTAGCCTCTTTACCGGTTTTATACTTATGCTTCTCCAAACCTTTGTTGAACTCTCAAACATGTATGACTCAGGCACGGGATCGATGAGTCGAATGCTAAAGATTATATGCAAAAAGTTGCGGTTTCAATTCAGAACTGGATTGGAGACAAAGTCTATGACCAATTATCAGCTTCTCATCGATGTTGATGAACAGAATTCGAACTTATAGAATGCTACAGTGAATAATCTAGACAGGTGTGGAGGCTTTCTTAAAGTTAAGTCTTCCTCCTTGGAACTGACTCTAAAAAGTAACAGCAACCTTCCTCCAAGGAAAACTTAGGCAACGCTATTCTACCATAAAGAAAAAACTCATTTTCTTCAGTGAATAAAACAAAATTTCTTTCCTTGTGAAAAAAAAAGTTAGCAGCGTTTCTCATCAGTTAAGAGAAAAATAAACTTCTCCGTGAGAAAAAGCAAACTTCTTTTCCTGTGATAGAAACCTAAACAGCAATCTTTATCTGTCTTTTCTACGCTCGTCCATCTAATGCAGATGGTGACCTGCGACCACTGCATAGGCAAACTTTAATTACATATTTTCTGCATCCCAGAAGCAATCTCAGAGAAAATTCCCCAAAACCTTTGACTCGGCAACTTACACGATGGAAAATATCGCCTCCGCTTGCGACGTACCTGCTATCACCTCATCAAGGTCTTCCGTCAAAAGAAAATTTCACTTCCACAATTGTTTGTCAAACATGGTAAAATTGGTGACCCTTTGACTATAATTACTTTCCACCTAACGGGATAATTTACCTAACTGGAACTACCGTTGGTCTAATTCAGATATTCCGTTAACTCTTGTCAATTGCCATATAATTAGCCTGAAAGAAAATTAGGATAAAATGAAATTTTTCCCTTATCTTGACATTTCCCAATATCTAAACACAAGTTAATGTTAAGTAAATAATTTACAGATATACAATTTGAGGTTAAGTTTATGTTTACCTATAATCTACTGTCACTGTTGAGCTTGTATTTCAATTTATACTTTTACTTAGACTCCAAATTATTACTAATTTGATAGAAAGAACTGGCATTATCTCATTCATGATTGCAGGTTTTCTTTTGCTACATTAATGACAGCAAGGATACTATAGGTATGAGGTATATAAGGTGATATGAATCTTTTTTTGATATTCCTATGCTAGATTTCCTTTGGTAAAATTAAATAAAATTTTGTGTATTTCATGAGTAATATTTCTAAATGCTACAGTATATGAAATTATTCAAATTACAAGATGTAAAAAAAGTTTAGCACTCTGCGGATGGTTGTGAAGTTAATCTCTTGTAACTACTTTTGTGTAAATAATACAAATTTCAGATTTATATAATACCATGTCTTCTTCAAAACCGTGGAAATTTATTTACCTCAGAGTGCATGGTTCTACTTATAATAAACTATTGTTCCGGACGGGTGGGCCTCTCAGACCCTTCTACATAAGAACCATATTGCATGGAGGCGCCAGTTGGCAGACAATACATAATTCCACTCGCTATTACAATACCAGTGGAATTTTGATTGTGTGTAGGGATGGGTAATAGGGGCAGACTACATTTTTGTGGCAAACAATTCACCGTGATGAAATGATGTTGAATGAAATGTTAGTGTGATACCATGCATGATTGTGGTTAGAGAAACAAGGACAACATTGGAAGTTCAAGAGGTGAAACTCTATGTATCGGGATATAATATTGTACCCTATGACTCAAGTACTCATTACACAGGGGGTGTGCTGGTATATATAAGAAATGATATTCAATTTGGGTATGGAAATAAATATGTTTTTGATGGTAGCATTTGGTGCCAATTTGTAACAGTTAAGATTGAAAGTGTACAGTGGAAAGTTGGTGGATTGTATCGTTCACCTAGTAGCAGTTTGGCTTCATTTATACAAGGCTTTGAGGAAATAATATATGATAATATATCTGTAGCACAAAGATGTGTTTTGATTGGTGACTTTAACAGTAATTAGCACATAACAGTATTTTTAGATTTAAAAAGAGCAAAATTGATAGAGAGATACTACTAATAAAACTGGTATATTATGGTATTAAAAATAAAGCCTTAAACTGGTTCAAAAATCATTCATCTAATAGAATGCAATATGTTAAAAGTTGGCAGAAGCTTTTTTACAAATATTGAGAATGGGTATGGTGTTCCACAAGGTAGCATATTGGGGGCACTGTTGTTGGTAATATATTAAATGATATTAATTATAATAAGGGTTTGGAGTTCATCAATTTGTTTACTGTTGACACCTTAATTTCATGTAGTGGAGACAACTTGGGCGATCTAGTTTTGCAGATGAATCATTTGCTTGGAGGAATTGAACAGTTTTTTTTCCATTAATAAACTTAGAATAAATGCCAGTAATACTAAAGCAATGAAAATAGGAACTCATTACAAACTTAATAATATCGATGAATTATTATATAAATTACTATATAGAATGGACAATATGAAAGGGCATTGTGAATATATCCAGAAAAAAGTAGAAGGAAGCTGTTTTCTGCTAGAGTTGTTTTCTAGAATAATGATGTTTAAGACTATTATTCAACCACACTTTAATTATTGTGGAACCTTGTTTCTCCCTGAAAGGAGATTGATACAATCACTACAAGTTTTATTTAAAAGAGGTATGAGAATGATTTTAAGGAGCAGCCGATACACTCCAATAAACCTAATGCTTAGTACTCTGGGGTGGTTTTTAGTTAAAGAAAGATTATACTATCTTGCAACGATATTTATTTTTAAGCTAAGCAGGGGAATGCTTCCAAATTATTTTAATGAATTTGTTGGATTATGGATGGAAATACACTCCTACTTTACAAGGAGCGTTAATGATTTCCATATTGTAAGAATAAAACATTCATCCGCAATGATTTCCCTTTTTTATAAGGGATTTAACGCCAACAAATATTAGGGGTGTTGCAACGGTGAATGTTTTTAAGGCAAGACTAAGGGAGTTTATAATCTAGTCAGGAGTGTGTTTCTGCCTCAGTTTAGATTAATTTCTGTATATGGTTATATTTAGTGTGATGCAGTTTTTCATTAAGGGTTGTATCTATATTTTTTTTTTTTTTTTTATTGTTAGTAGGTGTATCTATCTATTTATCAATAAATTTCATGTCATTTCATTTCACTACATGCATTTATAAATCAGTTCAACTGTAGTGTTCGAGTAAAGCTGACTACCATGTTTGTTCTTACATAATGTCCAGTGAAGGAAGGCTAACTATTACTGAAATGGAGAGAATGTTAGGGAATGAATGGACTCATCCGCAGAGTGTTAAACTAGGACCGAGGACATATTCCTCACAGTACACTGTACTGGTTACTCGACCACAATTAAACTGCTAACTGTGATTGGTCATTTCACTCGAGAAAATAACAATTTTAGTATAAATAGTCTGGTTGTAACTTTAGATTGAGCTCAGAGATAAAGTGTTTGGTGTAGTGGTGATAACAGTTGTCTAAAAGTATAAGAGGTTTAAGAGACGAAGAAGGAAATTAGAGGGGGTAGCTTTTAATATATCATGCTATATGTACTTTGCAGGATTCTTTGGGTTGTGATAACTAAAAAGATGTTTTCGTTATTTTAAATTTTAGCTTCAATAGTATGTACCGGAATGTGATAAAAAGCATGACCTAATTTGGTTCCCACGATGTGTAACTGCTCTCTCTTGAAATTAGATCCTTAACAAGACTGTATAGGTTTAACAGTGCATGTAGGGTATTTATTTGTAAAAATTTAGCTAAATTCGAAGAGATTTTTTAATCTTCCATTAGTTGATAGGATTATCTTGTAAAAGTGTAATTATGTTTATGTACATATTGTGGGTATTCTTTAATTATTGTATTTTTATATAATTCGAATGATTTTTTTTTCTTTCTTTTCTCTTTTTAGATTATATCTAGCACATACAGGTGTTCACTCACCTAGGTCCAGTACAAAATTCTGACATTCAATTACTCTAATATGTTGTAAATTATTATGATGTAAGGTATTATGAATAAACTATTATGAATAAACTCACAATAAATGTTTTGTAAGGGGCAAGAGGAAGCAGTAATATCATTTTATGTCATTATTGTGGTTCTTGAGGTCAAAACATTATGTTTTAATTTCCAATATATTTAAAATGGCTTGACAATTGTTTCACCATACAATGGCTTCTTCAGAAGTGAATTGTATGGTGAAACAATTGTCAAGTCATTTTAAATATATTGGAAATTAAAACATAGTGTTGTTTTTATATAATTTTATTATGAATTTCCAACAAGTATCGGCTTACACAATCAAAGATGCAATCCGTAAAAAATAAGGGGATGGAATTAAAAGGTTAACTTCACAAATATTATCCTGATGTATACAGATGGACAAAAAGTTTTAATTTGAATAAGATATTAAATAAAAAGAAAATGTCAGTTGAATATACAAAATAATTTAGAAATAAAAAAGTTTAAATAAAAATGGATCTACTAACAAAAACAGAGCTACAAAACCAAGAGAATCTCACAATACTGTTTTGTAGTTTAGATTTGACATTTAAGATATTGTAACACAATTTAAAATTAAAATTTACTACTATTAATTTTCAACTATTAATTGTTGCAATACTAAATTTATATCCATTATGATCTAGGTACTAGGTAATAAATTAAACTAAAAGACATTAAGTTAATAACTAAAAACACTTACTTTTGAATTTCATAAGCACAAGTCCCAAACAAGAGTTGACACTGAGATGACCATCCACATCGCTCTTTTAAAGTATGATATGCATGAGCCTTCTGTCCACTTCTATAATAAGAGGTAGCAAGCAAGTACAAGCTTTCATCAGTTTTAACTACAAACAAACTAAAGTTACGATTGGGTTCTGTGAGAGAATTGTCTATTCTCGGCATAGGTCATACAAATTTTGAGAATTTTTTAGAATTAAAAATATTTGCAAACTTTTAAATCTTGCTGAATCTATAACATGAAATAATAAATCACTTAATAAATGTACTATAAATTCTTATTTTAAATTTTGCCAGAAAAAAACGGAATCACCCTTACCTTCTGCATATAAGCGTTCCGACAAAAATACAGCGTCTGCATAATCATAATGATTTAAGCAATGCCAAATTGCAGCCTAAAAATATAAATAAATTATTTGAATACACAAACATTGAACTATAGAGTTTAAATATTTACCTGTACAGGTTCCTGAACTATCATTTTAAAAATTTATTGAGATCCTTTCTATTTTGGAAACATTATAAATTCATTTCAGCAGATAATTAGCAAAAATAGGCTTTTAATTTGATTTTTATATATTAATTAAATACTTATTTGTTTGACATAAAACTTGCTTTGGTATGTCAGCGACCATGTTGTTTTTAAACTCATTTGCACAGTGTTACCAACGAAATATTTCGAAAAACCACTAAAATATCAAGTCGGTTATCCAGAGAAAACTGTTCAAATTTATTGATCGATAAATTGAATAATTTACTCATAAATTTTTTTTAACTTCATTAACACTGTACAAGAACGATATTTTTTTAATGAACTGTTAATTATAGAAATACTAACTCAAATATTGAACTACTAAATTACATTTACATAATCTCAAAACACTGACGATAGGATAAAAAAAGTCAAATATAAAGGCATTCTATTTAGCGATGGATACAACTCGATAAAGTTATGGCAACTCCAAATCACTTATCTATGAATACATCGATGGCGTTGCTGGCAACAATTTCGTTTCAAATTTGTCTAGTGAATGAAATATCTGATTCCTAGCTTTATTGGTGATTTGTGATTCCTAGCCTCTCAGGCCTATCGCAAATCCCGTAAAATTTTATTTTGTACATATTAAAATTTTATTTTTTTTGTCAGTCATTGTTATGTCAAAACTATTATTTCATTAAAAAAAACTGGAAATGCCTTAAATTTAAAAATATGGAAGATATTGCCATAAAAGAGGATTATGTTAAAAATCCAATTTAAGAACGTAACATAGATAGTATTTTGTAAAGATAGAAACCATGCAAAATCAAAATTTTTCATTAATGGGGACTAAACAATATCTATAAGTAAAAAGAATTTGTGGCAAACTTGCTTCAAAGCAAGAACATAAGTAAAATGTAGTATTGCTAAAAATTTGATAAAACCCTGCTTGTTTATTACCTATTGGATTCCCATTTTATCTTTTTTTTTATCTGTCACAATTTTTTATTTAACCTTTAAATTAAAAACATTTAACCAAAATTGAAAATGTAAATGTAACAACGATATGACCAATATTAGAGAAATTAGGTAAAGGATATAAAAAAAACAAACCAAAAACTGTTAGTAAAAAAATATTATTAATTATTGTACTCTGATTCTTAATATGAACGTTTACATATATAGTAAATTACCCTGAGTCCATTTGGTAACAGGGGAGACAACATAAAAAGATATATTTATTAAATTCCTTTCGCTCATGGCATCTTACCATTTCAACCATAGAGAAATTAAAATAGAGGAGGTAAAGTATAGAGTCTGCTGTAAGTGAAAGCGTTGCGTCGCGAAAAAGAGAAAGAAATAATATGAGTCATTCTCTCTTTATCTATTTCTTATTAGAGCAAGCGAAGAATACGAATAACATTCTTTATGATTTCAACCCATAGAATTTATCGCCGAATCTAAGAATTAATTATCCCAAAAATAATTCGAAAAATTATTATTTTATATAGTTATAGTTTCTTAATTGACTGGCTAACAAATTAAAAAAAAATCGAACAAAGGTTTTTTTTTTATGGGTCTAGCACACGTGCTGCAGGGAAGTCCCTAATGCGCTCCAGGAGCGGCATGTGTGCGGAAAAAGCGATTCACGTTGTTCTTGAATCGCTGTAAATTATACTCGGTGGGAAACACAGAGCTGGGCAAATTATTCCAAAGGGATGATGTTCTCCATATAAAAGACTGCTTGAAAAGCGCTGTACGCGTAGTAACAAGCTGAACCTCATATGGATGTGAAGCACCAGCGCGACGTGTATTTCTAACATGCACCGCTTTAGGAGGATTTAAGCGGGCTACATCCTTCGAACACTTTACATGAAAATACTTGTAGAACAGACTCAAATCGCCAACCGTTCTTCGATGTTCCAGCGAATCAAGGCCGCCGGTCAGTTCCGGGTCTCCAATCAGACGAACAGCTCTTCTCTGAACAGAATCCAACAAATGCAGTCTATGTTTGGGAGCGGAGCCCCAAATATGGGAGCAGTATTCCATAGTTGGTCGAATTCAAGCTTTGTAAAGAATTAACAGTTGTTGTGGAGTGTAAAGCTTTCTGGTTCGAAATAATATTCCCCACTTTTGAGAAGCTCTCCTTGCTATGCTATAATTATGTCGGGTTCAGCAACATTAACCTTTTTAGAAAAAACTGCCCTGGGTTTTTTCTAGTGTTGGTTACTGTCATCCCAAGATAGAATTTCTTCCAGGTCTTTGTTAAGTTGAACGACCTCCTGCTGTCTGCGGATATTCGCCTGAGCAGCCGATGTCCGAGCGTTCAAAGTGAATGAAGAGACAAGCGTACTGTCGTCTGCAAAGTTGTAGATTGGATTCCCGGTCTTTTCCAGCAGATCGTTAATGTAAATGAGAAAGAGAGTAGGAGACAGTATGGAGCCTCGGGCACACCGGCGTTGATTGTGAAGGTGTTAATCCGTCGACCGCCACTCGTAAAGACCGCTCTCGGAGGAAACATTAGAGCCACGAACAGAACTTTTCAGACGTACCAAAAAAGCGTAGCTTAGCCAACAGTCCATCGTGCCAAACACGGTCGAATGCCTTGGATATGTCAAGAGCAACCGCTCGAGATTCTCCAAAGTGTTCAGTTGCGTTGTTCCAAACATGTGTTACATAAGTCAGAAAATCTCCTGTTGATCTATGTTTACGAAAGCCATATTGGTGATCGCTAATGATATTGAATCGTTTCAAGATATTTTAGAAGATGCTGATTGATAACCTTTTCCATGACTTTCGATATTATTGAAAGCAGCGCGACAGGTCGGTAGTTATTTGGCAAGGTTTTCTTGCCTTTTTTAGATATTGGCTGAACCGTAGCACATTTCCAGTAGGACGGAAATATTCCCTTTTTGTAGGATAGGTTAAAAAAGTCTACAGAAAATTGGTGTTAGTTCCCTTGCACAGTTTTTGAGAACTATGGCAGGTATTCCGTCAGCGCCCGAAGCCTGTTTGGTGTCTAGCTTCATTAAAATACGCTTTATGATACGCTGTCTGAAGACAACATCGGGCATCTTTGACTACAATATGGGAATAGTAGGTGGTGTTTTTCCTTGGAAATCGACAGTAGAATGTGAAGCAAAGAGTTCAGCCAACAAGTTCGCTCTTTCAACAGGTGTGGTTGCAATGGAATTATCTGGCCGTGTGAGTGGTGGTATGGTGGATTTGGTGAAATTTTGACTAACTGCCTTAGCGACTGACCAAAAGGACCTGGAATTGTTAAAAGGACCTAGAATTGTTAAAAGGACCTGGAATTGTTAAAAGGACCTGGAAAGGTTTTCACGTTACACTCGAAAGATTCAGGGGGACATTATATTGTTTTGAATAAAAAGCCACCTGTGTAAAACCATCTTTTATTAGTAGAGACCGGATTATATGCAACATAAAAATCTTGAAATATGCATGCAAATATGCATGAAAAGGGTCAAAATATGCAATATTAAATAATAATAAAAGTAGTAATTTTTGTTTTTTATTTCAAAATCAGCATAAAATTAACAAGTTATCGACGATGTTTAAATTTAATTAACAATTATTTAACATTTTTTAAAATTATTTAACATTTGTATTCTTGTACACGTAAACAATAAGGTATTGTTCCAAATGTTGGGTAGTAAGATTGTGTCTTCGATTACTTAAAATATCTTTATAAGTGGAAAAAGACCGTTCCACATCCACTGAGGTAACTGGGTAGTATTTGAATTTGGGTGCTATGTTAGTACTTATTGTTTCTGGCAAAAGTTCACCCGTCCCATTAATAAAACTATCAATTTGACCCAAAGGTTCAAAGCCGGGGTTATTGCACAAAATGTTTTCAAACTTTTCTTTAACTTTACGCGGGAATACATCTGGCAATGTGGAGCTTATTTGACGGATTTTATTCATTAACTGAATTGATTCGATCAACGCCAAACCTCGAGTTTCAAGCTTTTTAATACCCGCAGGTATGTGGGAAAAGTGAGTGCTAATCAAAGCTATGTTTTTTTTAATATCAGAATCGTTAAATGCGTCCTTGGACTGACGAACTGCTATAGCCTCTGCACTATCGAAGTCATTTACTATATCTTTGATGCCGTCGTAATTTTGGGTATTCCCTTGGCACTATAACCTAATCGATGTTTAGACTATTGTAGGTAATGTTCCGGCGATAAGATCGGTTTCAGACGGCGACATTAACAATACCCTGAGCAATTCAATTGCCTAGTAATACCGAGAAATATTGTAAATATAGGGAAAATATGCATCATTACTAGATTTTGGATAAAATATGCAATAATCGGTGAGAATGGTCTAAATATGCAAATGCATATAAAAATATGCAAATGCATATAATTCGGTCTCTAGTTATAACGTATTGACTGCACTCCCACCGCGCTCCCCCCATCACCCGCAACATGAGTAACAGTTAATTTTTATTGTTTTCAATAATTATTTTACACATTGCCGGCTGTACTTTTGGTATTGTGGTAATTGGTCTTTCATTTTATACTTTACCTAATCTCTTATCGGCGTTCTATAGAATTCCTAGGCATCCTACAGCTTACCTAGGCAACGTATATAATAATTGAAGAAAAAAAATATTTCATACATTGCCTAACCGAGCCCGGCATTCTTTAAAATGCCTAAGTATTCTATAGAATGCCTAAATTATACAATTTGCCAGTACCATATATCATACATAAATAATAACCGGTCAAGTGCAAGTTGAACTTGCGCAATTGGTGTTCCATACGTTGATTACTTCTGAAATAAAAATTTTTGTTACGGAGGTATAAACTGATCAGTGACTTTACAAAACACACCCCAAACGAGTTTTCAACAAGGTTTGTTTCCGATCTTTATTGAAAACTGGTGACCTTGAAATTTTTGTTTTTTTTTTATACCAGATAACTTATTAAAAGTAATGCACTCGTGATAATTTTCGTTCAATCTACACCCCGTGAAGAATATTCCAGAATATTTTCAAAATTTTTGGGTCAGTACTTTTCGAGATAGAGGGGGGGGACAGCGATTTTTCGCGATTTTTTTCAAAATAATACAAAGAAAAGTGTGCGCATGTAAAACATTATATATATATATATATATATATATATATATATATATATATATATATATATATATATATATATATATATATATATTTTTGAACTCGTGTTTTTACAAGCTTTCATTTGACACTCCACTCGATGACCTAGTAAAAATTTTTATTTTCACTTCCGATTTCACCCCCCCAAAACTAACCCCTTAAGTCAAAATTTAACTTTCAAAACTACACGGTTCTGATACGGCCATCAATTTCTATAATAGTACGAAATTTCAACCTTCTCCGTCAAATAGTTTTGGAGAAAATCGGGTGTGACAGACGGGCGGGCAGACAGACAGACAGGCGGACAGACAGGCGGACAGCCAGACGGACAGCCAGACGGACAGCCAGACGGACAGACAGACAGACGGACAGACACCGAAGTGATCTTATAAGTGTTCCGTACGGAACACTAAAAATCACGTGTAAGATTTAAAGCGCCAGTAGTAACAGACACAAAAAAACGAACCGTTTATAGGCTTCTTTTTTTAATTGCTTTGTATAAATAAGGAAACTATGCTCGTTGGTTTATTCACCGCTGTATATAAAAATTCGACTTATTTATTACTACTTTCAGTCTGTCAGCTGCTTTTTACCTGTCAGAAGTGACAGCTAAAAACCGAAAAAAGAAGTTGTCCCATGTGGATATAGTGGACACTTTCTTTTGTATAAAAAATTAGAAATACCAATTAACTAATTTGTTTATCTTTCATTAATCTTTAAACATGCCACCTAAAAAAGCAGCAGCAGCAACAGCAGCAGGAGCTCCTAGCAAAAAGACTGAGCAGAAAAAAAAAGAAAAAGTTATTGAGGTTGGTATGGTGTCCAAGAAACTAAAATTATTTTTTCTTAAATTAAAATAGCAGTTTAACTCTGTTTTGATTACATTTTTTACTGTTTTAAATCGTAGTCAAGGTATATATATATATATATATATATATATATATATATATATATATATATATATATATATATATATATATATATATATATATATATATATATATATATATATTGCTCTCTCATTCTCTAAAAAGTAGTAGTTGACACTAATGAAATGTCCCATGATGTAATATTCCTTATTCCTAACGAGCCCTCTCTCTCTCTCTCTATGCTTTTTACGACCACAGCTGCCAGGGCTATTCGGTCGGGTGGCGGTTTATATTCCAAAACCCTTATCTTCTCCTTTTATCTTAAATGATATCCGACAAGGTCCACCTTGCAGTGTGTCTGGAATGTCTCCATAACCTTCTCGGATTAGTTAATTATTATGAATGAATCTGGGTGAGTTTGAGTAGCGTCAATCAAGGTGGATGGCGATGAGGGTGTCTATAATTTGATTTTGCGGTAATTTAGGAAAGATATAATTATTTTAACCAGATATTCATGGGATTGTAAAGCGTCTGATAAGGTTATAGGGGACCTGGTGTGGAAGTTGGAAATTGAATGATAAAGATTATTAGATTCAGCAGTAAAATTGGGGCATTCAAAAAGAAGGTGGTTAATATCACTTTCTTCTCCGCATGCACAGAGAGGGCTTTCCAAAACTTTTAATTTGTATAGGTGTTTAGGAGATGAACAGTGATTGCTTCTTAATCTACAAAAAGTAGAGATATATTTTCTACTAAGAGGAATATCTTTAAACCAGGGTCTCTTGTAAGGAGCCGAAATTAGGGATGCGTAAAAACGTCCCTTTGCTTCAGAAATAGTTTTCCATCTCTCTATCCAGATATTGCGGATTTTGCCTTTGAAAATGGATAAGAAGTCCCTATAATCCGTCTTCATATTTTCAGTGTTAGGTAATTCTCTCCCCATATTTGCTAGATGATCAGCTTTATCGTTTCCCGGTATCATCGTATGGCTGGGAATCCAAGCCAACTCAATATCATATCCGTCATTGATTAATTCACCTAACTTCTTTCTGATTTTAATAATTGTCACTTCCTGTTTCGCATGACCTAACGAGCCCTGTTTTAGATTTTTAGAAATAAGTTCAATGACAACAATAAAAATATTTTTCTTTTTTTTTAAATAGTTTGTGTTTTTTTTATGGTACAAATTATTGAACTTTAATAATACAAAAATACATTACCCTAAAAATTTATTCTATTTTTCTGTTTATAACTAATGTGCAGTGAAGTAAAACAAAATGATATTTTTCGAAACAAATAACTTTTACCTTTTTTTAGGATAAAACCTTTGGTTTAAAAAATAAGAAAGGTTCCAAACAACAAAAATTTATTCAACAAGTAGAAAAACAAGTTAAATCTGGTGGACAGTTTCCACAAAAAGAAAGTCAAAAAAAAAAACTGGAAAAAGAACAAAAATTAAAGGAACAGAAAGAGTTAGCTCAGCTTTTTAGGCCAGTTCAAACTCAAAAGATTGAAAAAGGTATAAAATAGTATAAAAAAGGGAGGGGAAATATTCTGAAATCCTTCATATTGCACACATACAACAGTATTTATGGAATCAGTAGAAACAATATGGCAGTGTATGTTTGTATTTATTGGTTATCTCCATTAATTGAGAATTTGATATAAACCTTGAAGAGCCAACTCATCATCAGCAGAGACCAGAAACCAACCCATATAATTTCCTCTTCCAAGTGACTCTTGACCAGCTTAATTTCTTCCTCTAGAATGATGCTGCTCAGTCTGTCATAACAGAAAATTACCTGAAATGTTTATAACTCTGCCGGTGCTGTTGTCTTATGAGACTTGCCTCTAGCCGCTCTAGAGGTAGAGGAAATGATGTTGTTCCCTGTAAAACAGTCAACTATCCTTATGCATTTTTAACCTTTGGCTGCTAGGTATTGTTACTTCTTTGTCCCTTACCTTTTTAGCTTCAGGTGGCCCGGAATTTAAGTAGGTCGCTACTGGCCTGCTAGTCCTTTTGCATCCCCTCTGATTGAAAGAGATGCATACATAATAATATGATAAAAAAAATTTTCTTGGCACCACAAAACTAAATGTCTCTCCCCCTCCAGGTTTTGTCTGTTCCGCTCTTGGGAAGTTTCTTTAGTTGATTTGCTAGTCGACAGCAGAGTCAGGTCATCTAGCTCCCGAACCACAAGAAACATTGTCTTCCTCCTCTCCACCCGCCTTTTTTTCCCCCTTTATCTTTTTTTTTTTTCTTCAACCACCTTTATGAAGGGCCCGCAGATTCTCAATCTTCCATGCTGATCATTGGATCCTTGGCAGATCCACTTCAATCCCGGTATCAACTGTGGTGGTCGCAATCTCCATTACTATGGTTGTCAAAAAACCTTAGGGTCATCCCTTTGGGTAAATAAATTATCTGTGTCTACTCCAGACCTTCTCATCTGGAACATCTTCACTTTTTATTAGAAACTGGGAGTTCTACAGGTCAGTTGTTGGTATGTTCAATTCAAACTCTCTCTGTTGCATCTGCAATAGAATTAAAGGGAATGAAAGATGTATATATTGTAGTGTACCCAGGGCAAACGTGGATACCTGACTCTCCTACAGAGGCAGACTCACTCTAACTTCCTTCCGACAAAGTCCGGCAGCCATCAATTAAACCATGTAAGATATGTAGCAGGGCCCTAGTCCAGGTGCCACCTAGCACTATTGCATTGCTCAAAATTATATACTTGGTATTGGAGTAGTCCCCTGCACTAGCTAGGCAAGTGTGACCCCTGTACCTCCACAACACAGTTTGCTACTGCTCCAGATCAGCCTTTTTTGAAGATGGTTCAACCTCTGAGGGAAGGATGTAGCTATGGTCTCTCTCCATAATGGATTTGTAGTATGTGTAAGCATGTTCGTATGCACCACTATACATTGGTATTCCTCTTAGTCTGGTTTCTACCTAGAGGGTTAATCTGGTTTCTACCCATGGGAGACCCTACCAGTAGCCAAGCCATCGCTGACATGATTCCCTTAGTCAGTGAAGCTCGCAAGATCTACTGGCATGTCAAATCGAGAATACTGTTGGGGAGGTGAGAGATATAAATAGGCTGTGGTTCTTTAAATGATTTTACTTAATCTTGAGACTAGAAAAAAACATCTTTTTATTTCCTTTTCCTTCAATAACTTGACCACACAACAGTTATCACCACTACAACACAAAATTTTATCTTTGCACTTGATGGGCGTTTCGCTTACCATGTTAGTACCATCAGGGGTGATAATTGTTAATCATCGCTCTAGATAATGCTAACATGGTTATCGAAATTCACGCAAATCCAAAAAATAAAGGGTTTGGTGTAGTGGCGATAACTGTTGTGTAGTATCAAAATCTCAACGTAGTTCTAATAATTTTCCCACTTGAATTTTGAAAAGCAATAGGTTTTTAGTGTATCTCACTTCTAATGTTTCAGATATACCACACAAAATATATATTTTTTTTTTATTTCACACTTTAATATTTACTTCAAGTGTATTTTCTACCATGAAATTTTCTACTTTTCTTACACAAATAATTGCTTTATGATCTCCTGTTGATTATAACTGTGTTCATCATTAGATTTTCTACTTTTTCGAAGCTAATAAATGCTTTATAATCTCAAATTGGTAATAAAAGTTTTTACAGTAAAATTGAAATATGACTATCTGTGTTTTATTAAAATTATTGATGAACTTGAATGTTTTGATGTATCTACAATTTATAGTAACATAAGAGATTTACAGATCAATATAATAATAATAATGTAATACAAATTAATTTGATAAAATATATTATAATACAATGTAACACAAATATGAATGGTTTGTATGTCAAAAACAATCAGTAGTGTGATATGATATTTAAAAAGTAAACATGTAATGTCAAATTTTAGAATTCAAAGTCTAGGAGATCATGGTTAGATACAATAAATAAAAATATAACTTATTTTAACTTGAAAATATAATGTATCATCTAATATCCCAAAATTTACAACCCAAAAAACTACATAAGAAGTAGTACTAAGTTGGGAATGTGGAATCTTTGGCACAATGATACTACTCAGTATATATCACCACTACACCAAACACTTTATTTTTGCACTCGACGCGCGTTTCGCTAACCATGTTAGCTTCATCAGGAGCGATGATGAAGCTAACATGGTTAGCGAAAGGCGCGTCGAGTGCAAAAATAAAGTATTTGGTGTAGTGGTGATATATACTGAGTAATAAGAAGTAGTCTTCAACTTTTTAATGTCTCAATATAATAATAATAATAATAGTAATGTAATACAAATTGATTTGATGAAATACATTATAATACAATGTACACAAATATGAATGGTTTATATGTCAAATACAATCAGTAGTTTGATATGATATTTAAAAAATAAACATGTAATGTTAAATTAGTAGATTCGAAGTCTAGGAAATCATCAAAATTTGAAAATATTTATTATATATAAGCATAAATAATGCTGATATCCCACAAATAAAATAAAAATAAAATTTCATATTTAGCATATTCCTTTACTATTATATATTAAAAAGGTATATTTGGCTAGGATAACATAAATTACCTTATATTAAATATTTAAGTTAGAAATTGTATTTTTTTTAAATTTAGGTGCTGATCCCAAATCTATTGTCTGTGCTTTCTTCAAACAAGGCCAGTGTGGAAAAGGAGACAAATGCAAGTTTTCTCACGATCTTGCAGTTGAGCGTAAAGGTGAAAAAAGATCAATTTATGTTGATATGCGAGATGATGATGAAAATGACACTATGGAAAATTGGGATGAAGCTAAATTGAAGGAGGTCATTGATAAAAAACATGGAAGTGGAAAGATGCCAACCACAGATATTGTATGTTTGTTCTTATTAAACTTATTTTAGAATAAAATAGGAGTACCATAGCAGATTTAGGCAAAAAAATATATTTTAGGCAAATGTGATTAAGAAAAAGGTGTTTAAAATTCTTAATTTTTTTCATTTAATTTAGTCATGTTTAACTTACACACATACATACATACATCTATCTTCACAGGGTGTTTCACGTTGCGCGGAACTAATCAGTTAGTGGAAATTGAGTAGGCTCATGGGGTGATAATGTAACCCCAAAATGAAGCTTCATCAGAAAAAATTGCATCGCTCCAGTCTCAATCTATGGTTTCCTGTGCCCACGGAGTCCTTTCTGTGTTTTTCGCTCAGAATAGAATAGAAATATGCTTTATTGTCCTAAAATGCAATGTATTTGTTGACAAAGCAAGCTTAACTTAAAATTATTATTATATTAATAAACACAAATTCAAAGAAAGAAAAAATAAGGAAACAGAACAAGATTAGTAGTCAATGCAGTAAATACAAAATAAAAGAAATAAAAATTACACATATGTCAACCCAAATGCCAACCACTCAACTACTGTTATATGCTTATTCCAGTCTATCATTGTAGAATTCCTCAAGTACATAGTACGCCTTTTTTATAAGTAGGGCCCTAGTCTTTCGTCTAAAGACCCTCTCGTAATTCAATCCTCTCAATTTGAGAGGCAAATGATTATATATTTTTTTGCCATTATAAACAATTGCAGATTTGATCAGCTCCGTTTTCGAGGCCGGCAATGGCAGGACGAACGCTCGCCTAGTGCCGTGCCGGCTGACTGGCATTGCCTCAAGACGATGTTTTTTAAAGATCATGATAGCAGTTTCCAGGATAAATAGGGCACAAAGAGTAAGAATCCCTAACCTCGGAAGCAATGGTCGACATGACTCTCGCAACCCAGGTCCCGAAATATATCTGATAGCTCTCTTTTGCAATACAAAATAGAACTAAAGTGAACTCGGGAGCAGCAAGCCCAGAAATAGATCCCATACCTCAAATGAGCCTCAACTAGTGAAAAATAAGAGGTTCTAGCTACATTCAGCCCCAGGCTACTTGCAATAACCCTAAGGGCATAGCAGCCCGAAGAAATTTTGCTGCAGATGTTGCTAATGTGATCCTCAAACCGCAGCGATGAGTCAATTATTAGACCGAGAAATGAATTCTTATCAGCTGAAGAGATGATCTCATTCTCAATATTAACATTCTCTATATTGCATCTAAAGCTCAGAATCATTGTCTTGGCTATATTGAAGGACAGTTTGTTATCATCACACCAAGCCTTCATCTTAGATAAATCTGCCTGAACATCGGCCCGAAGTCTCCCCACATCCTTATTGTGCCACAAAATTGTGGTGTCATCAGCAAAGATGGTAAATCTGCCAGCCACTGTCAAACGGGGCAGGTCATTAACATAGATCAAAAACAATAGTGGTCCAAGTACAGAGCCTTGAGGGATACCCACACTGATCCCAACCCCTTCCGAGCACTGACCCCTAAAAGTCACTTCCTGGACTCGGCCCGACAAATACGACCGAAACCAATCCCAAGCTAAACCCCTGAACCCATAAATGTCCAGCTTTGACAGCAAGATCCCACGATCAACACAATCGAAAGCTTTTGTCAAATCACAAAACACCGCCGCAGCATGTTCACCAGAATTCAATTCGAGATAAAGCCGTTCGAGCAGATTAAAAATTGCATCGTTCGTGCTCCTCGAGGCTCGGAATCCGAATTGCTGCGCACTAAGAAGGTCATGTTTGTTCAAAAAATCAATCATTCTCTTCCCGACCAAAAATAGTTTTTTGATTTGTCTCCTCTACTTCAAATCATTAGCCCGGAGATGAGGGCGAATCGTTTCATATGATATATCCAAACCTTTCTGCATTCGTTTTTGCACCCCTTGGCGCAAAGTTAATTGAAGATTTCGGGAAAACATGTTAATAATCATCTTTTCGTCGTTGTCGACACTTTTCCTCTTGAACCATGTTTTGGTAGATCATCATATTTTTAACTAAGAGTATCGTTTCACCCATTTGATAACGAATGCCCTCAACTTGCCTATATACTTAGCACCCGCTATTTTCGAATCTTTTGGATGATTACAGAGGAACACATTCTCAAAGCGCGAAGCATATGCAGCCCTCATGTTCAATAATGTACGATAAATGAAATGAATCTCCACAGATTGTCAACAATCACCTCAAAAAAAAGTTTCCTTTTGCCAACTACATAGGCGACACGTTACTGAATTCAGCGCGACTGGCTGACAGTTGTTCAGTGTAGTGTTTGTGCCTTATCAGCTGAACTGAAGCACTTTTCTAACAGGAAGGAAAATATTACTTCCTGCGAGAAAAAAATTCTTAGGATATGTTGAAAAACCTTTTAGAAACTGGTGTTTGTTGACTTCCTCATTTTCTGTGTACAACGACAGGTATTTCATCAGTACCAGAGATTTTTTTGGTGTCTAGTATCTGGAAATAATATTATAATAATTTATTACAAACTTTATTTTAAAGGGCCTAACATTATATTTATTAATAAAAAGTCAAATAAGAATATGGATGCCTATCTTGTGAGTCATTATTTAAATATATTAAAAAATAGAGATAACTTTTCTCGAACTTTATAGATATCTTCACACGTAATAAAATTGTAACAAGACCTACAATTTGAGTTGTTTTATTATGAATAGAAATCAAAATAATTTTTATCTCTACATATGTCCTTGATAGAAAGATTCAGTTAAGGTACAGGTTTTGTTTTGTTCGTAGTAACCTAACAAGCAAATCTTAGTACTCTTTTTATGTTACATCAGTTTTGAATTCTAAATACATTGAATTAAAGTGGCATTTATTTAGATTTACTAGTTTCTGAGAGATTAACTCCTAAAAATGAACATCCTTTACAGTGAGTAAATTATATTGAAAAAGTAAACATATCATTATAATCATGCAGAAAATATGACATGTATATGTAGATGACACTACAGGCAATTGTTAGATGCAATGTGTATAATTTGATACCTTGTATTCCTCTACTCCTTCCTAGTTTCCTAAATTGATTGTTTTAATTGCTGTGAAATATTTAATTATGTATTATATCATGATTCTTTTAGATTTGTAAACACTTCTTGGAAGCTGTTGAAAAATCGAAATATGGATGGTTCTGGCAGTGTCCTACGGGTGAAAGTTGTATCTATAGGCATGCTTTGCCTCCAGGCTTTGTATTAAAAAAAGATAAGAAAAAAGAAGATAAGAAAGATGAGATTACTCTAGAAGAGCTTATTGAGAAAGAAAGAGCAGCATTAGGGCCTAAACAAACAAAGGTAATTAATTTAACAAATTTAGCTACTGTATTGGCAGAAATACTAGTTTTTGAATTTTGACCAGGGTTGCCGATTAATCCCGACATGTATGACCTAGACAAAATTTATGCAGAAAAGACTTGTTTTTGACTTTTAATTTCAAAAGAATAACAGAATTGGGTTTTTGAATAAAAAATAATTATCAATTTTTTTACTTTATTTTAAAATTTTATCATAAGTAATGTTGATAATCAATGCGAAACACTTTTTAAAATTAATTAATTATAAATAAATTAAAATTTATAAAATTGAAAAATAATCACATGACTAGAAAAGCACCAATATTGCCATGTTTGTGATGTCATTATGTGATAGTGTTTTCACATAAATACTGTCAAAATTATTGAAGTTTAGTGCAAGAAAAATTATTGTTGGTTACTAGTTTAATCAAATTTAATTCAGTAATGTGTGACAATTTACGCTGTCCATTTGGTCCGGTGTAAAACCTAGTTGGATATATAAATTTTGAAACAACAACATAAAACAAAAATCACTCGATTCATTATTCTGATATGAATGATTAGTAAATACATTATTATATTAAAATACTTACATTGAAGTGATATTCACAACAGAAAAAAATTGATATTGTTTTAGGATTAATATATTGTGATGCTTGGAACCATAGATTTCGACATTTAATTTCTTGTGGCACATTTAAAATACTAAAATACTCGTATCAGCTGTCGGTGATGTCGAGAAGAAATAAACATTATGACGTCACATGCGCTCGTGTGTAAAAACTTATTTTCAATTTGATATAACTTTTTAATTATAACGAAAAAAAAAAATAGTTTTGTTATAAAACTTATATATAATCTTTTCATTTATGACAAAAAATTTTTTTTTCAAAAATCCAATTACTTTGTGAATAGTTTGTGTAAGTATTTTGCCCCCTAATTGGTCAAAACTAGATTTATTAACTTTGCTAAAATACATGTGCGTTTTAGACGCTAATTGATCATTAAGTGATATTCATTTTTTACTGAAAAAATTATTTCGCTAATGATTGATGTGCTAGATTCTACTTGTAAAACTATCACTTCACTCTAGGTAATATGACAGGTGCACAGAAAAGGAAAGTTCTCAGTTTCAATCTCCATTGTTAAAACTATAAAATCTGTTGGGCATATATAAATATTGCAATTACAATGGACACTCTGTACATTTCATTTATAATGTATTGTTGAAACCATGTTACGATGCATTTTCCACTCTATCCTTTCGTACTGTTTGTTAATGTTCCGTACAGAACACTTATGGGGTCACTTCAATGTCTATCTGCCACACCCGATTTTCTCCGAAACTATTCGACATAGAAAGTTGAAATTTAGCATAAATATAGGAATTGATGGCCCAATCAGAACCGTGTAGTTTTGAAAGTTAAGGGATTAGTTTTGGGAGACAAAATCGGAAGTAAAGAAAAAAATTTTCAAAGTCATTGAGTGAGGTGTGAAATAAAAGCTTGTGAAAACAGAGTTCAAATTATATGTGATGTAATACTCGCGCAAAGTTTCCTTTATATTATTTTTATTATCGTTAAAAATCGCTGTCCCTCCACCCTATCTCTAAGAGTACTGATAAAAAATTTCCAAAAACTTCTGGAATATTCTCCATAAAGTATAGATTGAGAGAAAGTTATCACGAGTGTATTATGTTTGATAATTTATGTGGTTTAAAAAAAACGATTTGACAGTATGGTGGAGATTTTTAACATGGAAAGTTGTGAATTTAACTAGGACTAAGAGCTACGAAATATCAATTAGTATTTGGTGCAGTCAGTAATATACTCATACTCTTTAGTACATTACTGCTTTAAACATTGAGCCAATCACAGATAAAATAAATTTTCATGATGACCTATGACTATAATTTTATTTTATTTGTTTATAATTAAAAAAATATTTAGGTAGTAAATGTGTGTTTTAAACTTTTACTACAAAGGTGTTTTGGTTTTTATATATTCATGGTAATTCTTAAATTGAAGATGAATGAGTGACTGAATTTGATAGAATACTTTAGTAATTACGGTACGGAACACTAATTGTGCTAGTCCGACTTGCACTTGGCCAGTTTTTTAAAAACTGCAAATTAAATTGAAGGGGTTTACATCCATAGACTGGACTTAAAATCGTTAACTTTTACTGATTTTTTAAATTTTTGACTTCTAGATTACTTTGGAGACTTTCCTGGCGTGGAAAAAACGAAAAAAATTGAAGAAAAAAAGTCGGCTGCTAAAAAAGAAGAAGACAAAAAACGTAGTGATTTCAAAGCTGGGAGACAAGTTGGATTGTCAGGTGAAGTTCTTGATGTAATACTAATTTTTGGTTTCAGCAAAAGTTATAAACTAGACATTTTCATCTGGAATTACTAAAAGAATGAATACAAAAAGGTTTCTCCCGCCGAGCCTAATAGATTATAAAAACAATTGTATCTAATATATGTAAATTACTAAAAGTCAGACTCTGCTATAAAGTTTATTAATAAGTGAGAAGGCTCAGTTTAGACAATGTGGCACTATTGGCAATTGTAACTTGTACTTTGAAATTGATTGCTGTGATATATTATTGGTTCATTCAGGGTTATATATACTTTGAATACTGAATACATACCAATGTCGATCTACATAATCAAAAGCTGAACCAAAGAGGGGAGAGTTAACCTTGGATAAATTATGTGTTGCGTTGATCATACCATCTGAGGCGGCAGTGGTGAATTCTACATTCAGCGTCTCTGCCTTCGCTCTGACTCAACTTCGGGCTATTAATAAGTGTAACAACTATGCAAATATCTTACTATTTTTGTTAATTTTGTTTTGGTTTTTATTTATAAATGATTCTTTTTTTTATCGTTCACCTTCCCGCCTGAATAGGGATTATTACTTTTTACTTTCCCTGCTAATGGGAAATATTGTATTTGTGAAAAAATCAGATTCCAAGTTTTTTGCTTTTCTGCATGTTTTGGGGTACCTAGATCACGTACAACATAGTCACTCATTTCCATCTATAGGTCTGTTGGCACGAGAACTCTCTAAAGAAGTGAGATATATTCAAACTTGCTACATAGATAATATGTAATAAGGGAATGATGCCTATAGTTTTTAAAAAATATTGCTTAAAGCCTTAAAGTATGTATGGAATAATGATTCCACAGCATTTATTAATCAGTGTATCAAAAAAATGTGTTTAAATAAAAGTTATAGGGTGTTTGCGGCGCACGTGCTGACGTTGACAATAAAATGTTTTGAAGAGTCAGTTCGAAGAAATTACGCCATTTTTGAGTCTTACAAAAAATTCTAGATAATATTTGTACAAATTGAACTGTTTTGGAATTATTGATATTTGAAGTTAAGGATATCAAATTTAAAAAAAAAAAAATTAAGCTGGCTCAGGTCAAAGATAATCATCATCAAACAATGAAATTTTACAGGACAGCGGTATTTACAGTTACTTCAAGCGCAAGTTATGCCAACTTGTGCAGGTCTTTTTCCCGATGAAGATAATTTGGTTACTCCTAACAGGAATCTGTGGGATCAAAGGACGGAGCACCTGCTCACTATGAAACCAATGTTTGTAGATATTTGGATGCGATTTTTCCTAATTGATGGATAGGCAGTAGAGGTGCTGTAAAATGGCCTGCAAGGAGTCCCGACCTTACGCCACTCGATTTGTTTTATGGGATCATTTGAAAACCAAAGTTTACTGAATTTGATCTGAAACTGTGAAGATTTACAACAAAGAATTCAATATAAAGTAGCACACATCACCCCGGATTCTCTGCAAAACTCTGTTCAGGCTATTTATGAACATATTGGATCATTGCCTCGCTGTTAACGGTAGACATTTTGAGCAATTGTTACCTTAAAAATAAACCTAGAGTATTTATTAATAGTTTTTTCGTCTTTTTTATTTTAAATTTCAAATGACAATAATTCTAAAACAGTTCAATTTAGACATATGGTATGTTGATGTATGACAAATAATATCTAGAATTTTTAGTAGGACTCAAAAATAAAATAATATATAGGGCTTTCCATTTTAAAAAAATCAAGATAGCGTAATTTCTTCGAACTAACAGTTCAAACCATTTTATTGTCAACGTCAGCATGTGCGCCGTATAACTTTTATTTAAACATTTTTTTGATACACTGATTAATAAATGCTGTGGAATCATTATTCCATACATATGGGGCACCCTGTTTCAATAGTATTATGGGAATTTCGCATTAATTGTGGAATAGGTCATTTTCAGGATTGTTTGAGTGAAGGAATGAAAATATTACATTATTTTTGCATTATTTTTAGTGTTAACGGGAGTAGAGGGTGAAAGGGAAGGTAATCATTAAATATATACATTCAATATTTTTATGAGGATTTTTACTGGTTTTAGCTTGGATTATTTTACAAAATTTTAGCTAATAATTTATAGTAAACTAGCCGGGCCCGCGGCTCCGCTCGCGTGGACTTGATTCACTACTATCGTCACTGCTTATTCCTTATGTTACCCAACGTAATAAAATATCTCCCATTATTTCTTCTTATCTCCCAATATTTCTCCTTATTTCCCATTATCTCTACATAATTTCCATTATCTAGGCTTATCTCTGCTCATCTTCCATTATTTCTCCTTATCTCCCATTATTTCTCCTTATCTCCCATTATTTCTCCTTATCTCACCTTATTTCCCATTATCTAGGCTTATCTCGACTTATCTCCCATTATTTCTCCTTATCTCCCATTATTTCTCCTTATCTCCCATTATCTCACCATAACTCCCATTATCTAGACTTATCTCTGCTTATCTCCCATTATCTCTCCTTATCTCCCATTATTTATACTTATCTCCATTATCTCACCTTATCTCTCATTATCGAGGCTTATCTCGACTTATCTCCCATTATTTCTCCTTATCTCCCATTATTTCACCTTATCTCCCATTATCTAGGCTTATATCGAATTATATAGAACATATGTATAAATTTATAAAAACACGTAAATCGGATAAGTGGTTCTCGAGTGATAAGCGCACTAACGGACAGACAGACAGACAGAGAGACGTTGCATTTTATATATATGTTATTGTATTCTTGGCTACATGATATTGTTCCATATTTAATGCTTTAGGGAGTGTATTGCAAGAGAACGCGCTAGCGGCAAACTTTTCTCCGACTTAATTCACTATTAACGTCACTGCTTATTCCTTATGTCACCTAATAAAATATATCCTATAACCTGGCCAGAGAACATACGTATGTTTAACAAAAAAGCACGTAACTCGGATAAGTAGTTCTCCAGTGATAAGCACACTAACGGACGGACAGACAGACAGACAGACGGACAGAGAGACATTGCATTTTATATATATTATAGATATTCTCTGCTACATAATATTGTTCCATATTTAATGGTTTGGACTGTGTATTGCAAGAGAACGCGCTAGCGGCAAACTTTGTCCGACTTCATTTACTATTATTGTCACTGCTCATTCCTTATGCTACCTATCGTAATAAAATATAGCCTATAACCTGGCCGGAGAACATATGTATGTTTTTAAAAAAAGAGTACGAAAATCGGATAAGTGGTTCTCCAGTGATAAGCTCACTAACGGACAGACATACAGACAGAATACGTTGCATTTTATATATATATAGATGTAATAAAATATATACCTATAACCTGGTCAGAGAACATATGTATGAATTTAAAAAATCACGTAAATCGGATAAGTGGTTCTCGAGGGATAAGCGCATTAACGGACAGACAGATAGACAAACAAACATTGCGTTTTATATATATATTATAGATATAGATTATTATTATTATTTATTACAAAAAGTTCTTCTTTCTCACATTTGATCAATGTGGTTCCATGTTTGGCTGACGGCCAAAAACCAAGTCAGCACAAACGCTATTACCATTCCGTATTAAGGAATGACCTGACAATGTTACATGTTTTCAAAATCACTGACTTCTGAATGTTTCTGTGTATGTCCGTGTTGAGTCCCAATTGCACTAAATGTGGTGTGAATGTTATTGGTGTAAGGCCTGTGGCTGATATAATGAGGGGGACAATGATGACTTTTTTCCTGTCTCCATATCCTTTTTATTTCCGTTGCAAGGTCTGTGTATTTGGAAATTTTTTCTGTGTATTTCGCTTGGATGTTTGTGTCGTTGGGGACAGCTATGTCAATTAGATAGGTGACTTTTCCTTTTTTGCACTGAAAAGTAATATCGGGTCTATTGGCGGAGACTGTTTTATCTGTATGGATACCAATATCCCAGTAGAGCTTGTAATCTTCATTTTCAAGTATGGATGTTGGCGTGTATTTGTAGTAGGGATCTGTGTCTTCTATGAGTCTGTATGTTGTGGCTAGTGCTTGGTGAACCACTTTGGCAGCTGAATCATGCCTGGCTGTGTACTCTGTTCCGGCCAATATTTTACATCCGCTCGTTATGTGTTCGATCGTTTCTTTCTGCTGGTGGCATTTCCTACATCTGTCCTCTGCAATAGTCGGGTCTTTGATGATATGCTTTTGGTAGTTTCTGGTTAATATGACTTTATTCTGGATGGCAAGTAAGAAGCCTTCTGTTTCAGGGAATAGCTGCCCATCCTGTAACCAGGTGTATGATTGTTTTTATTTACGTGGTCTTGTTCTATGTGGTATCTGTGTTTTCCGTGGAGTGTTTTCTCTGACCACGTTTTCATCTTTTCCTGTTGTAGTTGGGTGTGACTGTGTGTGTCTGCTGAGTGGTCTGCCCGGGCTAAGTCGAGAGGTGTGTAGTTTTTGTCTGCTTTCACTGTCGCTGTGTGGAGGCTCGTTTGCTTACTGTGAAAGAATTTCCTAAGTGCTTGTATTTGTTTTCGTGTGTAATGATCTGATGTCTATAATTCCTCTTCCTCCTGCCTTCCTCTCGATGGTAAGCCTTTCTTTGCATGCGTTGGGGTGTAATTTCCTGTATTTGGTGAATTGAGATCGTATAAGAATGTGAATATTTTCTATGTCTGTTTGTGACCATTTGATGATACCAAATGAATATGTGAGTGTAGGTATAGCGAACGTGTTGATGGCTTTAGTGAGATTCTTAGAGTTGAGTTTTGTTTGCAAAAGTTTCGTCAGTCTGTTTTTGAATTCGGTTCTGAGCTCTGTTTTGATGTGAGTGTGGTTGAGTTTGGTGCTTTGTTGGAAGCCTAGATATTTGTATGTTTCTTTGTCGAACATGTTATCAAGTGTTTCATTGTTGATGGTTTCTGTCTCATGATGGCACTTCCATTGGCCTTTGTTGATGTGGAGCACTTTGCATTTACTTATACCAAATTCCATATTGACATTTGAGGTGAATATTTCTGTGATTTTGAGGAGTTCTTTCAGCTGTGTTTGTGTGGCAGCATAGAGTTTTATGTCGTCCATATATAGGAGGTGGTTTATTTTATGTTGATTCACTTATTATTATTATTATTATTTATTACAAAAAGTTCTTCTTTCTCACATTCGGTCAATGTGGTTCCATGTTTGGCTGACGGGCCAAAACCAAGTCAGCACAAACGCTATTACCATTCCGTATTAAGGAATGACCTGACAATGTTACATGTTTTCAAAATCACTGACTTCTGAATGTTTCTGTGTATGTCCGTGTTGAGTCCCAATTGCACTAAATGTGGTGTGAATGTTATTGGTGTAAGGCCTGTGGCTGATATAATGAGGGGGACAATGATGACTTTTTCCTGTCTCCATAGCCTTTTTATTTCCGTTGCAAGGTCTGTGTATTTGGAAATTTTTTCTGTGTATTTCGCTTGGATGTTTGTGTCGTTGGGGACAGCTATGTCAATCAGATAGGTGACTTTTCCTTTTTTGCACTGAAAAGTAATATCGGGTCTATTGGCGGAGACTGTTTTATCTGTATGGATACCGATATCCCAGTAGAGCTTGTAATCTTCATTTTCAAGTATGGATGTTGGCGTGTATTTGTAGTAGGGATCTGTGTTTTCTATGAGTCTGTATGTTGTGGCTAGTGCTTGGTGAACCACTTTGGCAGCTGAATCATGCCTGGCTGTGTACTCCGTTCCGGCCAATATTTTACATCCGCTCGTTATGTGTTCGATCGTTTCTTTCTGCTGGTGGCATTTCCTACATCTGTCCTCTGCAATAGTCGGGTCTTTGATGATATGCTTTTGGTAGTTTCTGGTTAATATGACTTTATCCTGGATGGCAAGTAAGAAGCCTTCAGTCTCAGGGAATAGCTGCCCATCCCGTAACCAGGTGTATGATTGTTTTTTATTTACGTGGTCTTGTTCTATGTGGTATCTGTGTTTTCCGTGGAGTGTTTTCTCTGACCACGTTTTCATCTTTTCCTGTTGTAATTGGGGGTGTGACTGTATGTGTCTGCTGAGTGGTCTGCCCGGGCTAAGTCGAGAGGTGTGTAGTTTTTGTCTGCTTTCACTGTCGCTGTGTGGAGGCTGGTTTGCTTGCTGTGAAAGAATTTCCTAAGTGTTTGTATTTGTTTTGTGTGTAATGATCTGATGTCTATAATTCCTCTTCCTCCTGCCTTCCTCTCGATGGTAAGTCTTTCTTTGCATGCGTTGGGGTGTAATTTCCTGTATTTGGTAAATTGAGATCGTATAAGGATGTGAATATTTTCTATGTCTGTTTGTGACCATTTGATGATACCAAATGAATATGTGAGTATAGGTATAGCGAACGTGTTGATGGCTTTAGTGAGATTCTTAGAGTTGAGTTTTGTTTGCAAAAGTTTCGTCAGTCTGTTTTTGAATTCGGTTCTGAGCTCTGTTTTGATGTGAGTGTAGTTGAGTTTGGTGCTTTGTTGGAAGCCTAGATATTTGTATGTTTCTTTATCGAACATGTTATCGAGCGTTTCATTGTTGATGGTTTCTGTCTCATGGTGGTGCTTCCATTGGCCTTTGTTGATGTGGAGCACTTTGCATTTACTTATACCAAATTCCATATTGACATCTAAGGTGAATATTTCTGTGATTTTGAGGAGTTCTTTCAGCTGTGTTTGTGTGGCAGCGTAGAGTTTTATGTCGTCCATATATAGGAGGTGGTTTATTTTATGTTGATTCTCTTTTTGGTGTCTGATATTGAAGCCATGCTCTGTTCTGTTTAGTATATTTGAGAGTGGATTGAGACAGAGGCAAAACCATAGAGCACTGAGCGAGTCTCCCTGAAAATATACCCCGTCTGATGTACAGCTCTTCTGTTTGGATCCGTTCGGTTTGTGTTTCTAGGCGTATTTTGGTTTTCCATGTTTTCATAATTTGCGCGAGAAACTGCCTGAGGTGTTGGTTGATTTTATAGATTTCTAGGGCCCTGATTAACCAGCTGTGGGGTATGGAGTCGAAGGCTTTTTTATAGTCTATGTAACCGATGTGAAGGTTTCTGTGTTCTTTTCTGGTTTGTCCCATAATCACGCTATCTATAATCAGCTGCTCTTTGCATCCTCGACTATTTTTCCTGCATCCCTTCTGCTCTTCTGTGAGGATATTGTTGTCTGTTAGGTGTTGTTCTATTTTCTTCGATATTGTGGCTGTGATGATCTTGTATAGGGTTGGAAGACAGGTGATAGGTCGGTAGTTTGACGGGTTTGTGGTGTCTGAGCTTTTGGGTTTAACGTATGTTATTCCTTGTGTGAGGAAAGTGGGAAATGTGTGTGGTTGTAGAATGGCTTTGTTGATTTGGTGTGTGAGTGCTTCGTGTGTGGTGGTAAACTGTTTGTACCAGAAGTTTTGTATATTGTCTATTCCAGGACATTTCCAGTTGTGTGTGTGTTTTGATAGTTTCTGTAATTTCTTGTGTATTAAATGTGGTATTTTCTTGTTCTGTCACATGTTTATGTTTGTCTTCTTCGGCTTTGATCCAGGGGGTGTTATTATTGTGTTGTTTGGGTTCTGACCAGATACTTTTCCAATAATCTGTGAGTTCTTGTTTGTTTGGTGGTTCAGTCACTGCTATCTGTTTGTTGTACATAGTTTTCCGGTAGAACTGTTTTTTTCGCTTCTTCGGAAGAGGTTGTTGGTGTCTTTCCTCTCATTTGATTCTTTGTATCTACGGAGTCTTGCGGCATATACAGATAGTTTTTGTTTCAAGGTATCGAGGATTTCTGGCAGTGTTCTGTTGGGAGACTTAGATTTGATCTTGTTTGCCCCCTGTGTGACACGTTTGGACGCGTTCCCGCTTATAAACTGGGTAAGATGTCCTAGATCTCTCCTGATGTTGTTGATTTTGTTTTCTATTCTTATTTGCCATTTGAATTTTGGTTTTGTCCTGTTGGGGTTTCCTTGTCGTTGAGGGAGTTTTTGATTATTTTGTGTTAGAGTGGTGATTGCTGCTGCGTATATTATTGTGTGAATGTCTTCGATTGTGCTTGAGTCTGTTATATACTGAGGTATTATGTGCTTGTTTAGTGTGTTGAGGATTGGTTGCGTGCTCTGTCTGAAGATTAAACGAGGGATGGGATTTCTTGTTGTGGGGTCGGTGCCTGACCATCGAGCTAGATGTGACTCCATTTTTGCTTTAAGTGTTTGTATGAGAGGTGATTCGGGGTGATGTTGTGTGGATGTCGTTGAGGGTGGCGAGTGATTCATGTTGTTGTCTGTGATATGGTGTTGCGCGGTACTCGCAATATTATTTTGCGTTATGCTCCTCCTGGGTGGTGGGTATTGTTGTGTTCGACTGGGTGGTTGTGTGTGTGAGGCTGGTTCGGAATCTGCTTTATTGTTTCTATTGTTTGGTTGGTCTGTGTTCAGTTCAACAGCCACTGTGTCCTTGATGGTTTGCAATTCGAGAGGTGTGAGACGATTGTTCTTGGTAATAACTCTTTTTTGGTCTACTACTCTCTGTTCTGAAACAAGTAATTGCAGATGTGGATATTCGGTCAAGAAAAGTCTGTGCAGTTGCTGTCTGTAGCCCGATGTTATTGTTTCGAGTTTGGTGGCGGTGTAGTAACAGCGCATCACCGTCCTATTCATCTCATCCGTCCACTTTAACCGCTGTCTTGGTTTTCCAGCCTTCGTAGTCGCATGTTGTCCTTGCAACACATACGGGCCCTGGCCTGGCTTTGGTGGTTGTGTTTGTCCCGTATCTACGTCGGTTGCGCTTGGGATTGATGTTGGTGGGTCCAAGCGGCGAGTGATTCTCTTCTCAGTGATTTCTTTGTCAGGTTTTGTGTTTTCATTACAGCAACGCATGGCGTGTTCGTTGATTCCTGTGGTGCAACTCATGCGCAGCTGTGATTTTCCCGCCTTGGTGGGTGTCGGCTTAGTCGCCAACACAACACTTTTGGCAGGTCCATTTTCGGTTGCCTGGTCTTCATCGTTTTGGTCGAGCTGCCATTTCCCGCGACGTCCTCGACCGTTACGTCGCTCGCCCGATGCTTCTTTTATTGGTCTGTTGTTCTCTGGAATGTTTTCAGTGTTTTGTGGTGTCAGAAGCTCAAAGTGTCCCGACATTGGGTTGCCTGTTAGTAGAAGGTAAATGGTTTTGTTGTATTTTCCCGTGCTTATTATTGTTGGTCTGTCCGTAAAAGTTATTTTTGTATGTCTTGTTCTTCGTTGTTTTGAGAAGATATGAAAGTTGCTATTTTGTGTTTCCGAGAGGGCAAGTATCTCTAGGCTCGTTCCATAGGTGCCATTTTTCCGCATATAATTATAATAGTTATTGAAGTCTTTTATATCGTCGACTTCAATTAATGAAAATGTGTGAAGTTCCGACCAGTTTTGTTGTAAATATCTTAGAGCAACCTCTCGGAGTTTCTCATGATGGTTCTGGTGGCCATATAAGTATAAGCTAACTGCACGGAAAAGGCAATTTCCATCACCTACAATGTCGGATCTGGTAAAACTATCGGGAGTAGTTTCGACTGAGGCGGTTGTTTGGTTCGTCTGTAGTTGTTGTTGTGGTGTTGCTGTAGCTGTTTGTACGACAGGGGTCCGCCTCCGCAACACCCTTCCATTTTCATTATTATAATTATTATTGTTTAACATAGTATTCCCACGAGTATCCTAGGAAAGAAAGGTCGACTGCGGCAGAGCCTGGATGCCACAGCAAGGCTACTTACTCCCGGAGGGCGCCCGGTATCCGGGGGAACCGTTCGCGACTCATAAACGCTGAGCCATTCATCTTCTCGGCACGGTAAACACCTTAAGATTGCGTTTTTATTACACATAATCTGGACAACACAAGACAGCACAACATGACTCAGGTACCTCGGGATCGTCAATGCCCGTACTAGGAGAATCCTGGGATTCCCCTAGCCCCTGAGGGATTATTATTATTATTATTTATATTATTATTATTATTATTATATAACCTGGCCAAAGAATATATGCATGAATTTAAAAAAAAGACAGGTAAATCGGATAAGTGGTTCCCGCGTGATAAACGCACTAATGGACAGACAGACAGACAGACATTGCATTTTATATATATTATAGATTATACATTACAGATGTTCTTTGCTACATAATATTGTTCCATATTTAATGGTTTAGGCTGTGTATTGCAAAGGCACGCGCTAGCGGCAAACTTATTTCCGACATCATTCACTATTTTACGTCACTGCTCATTCCTTATGCTACCTATCGTAATAAAATATAGCCTATAACCTGGCCAGAGAACATATGTATGTTTTAAAAAAAAAGTATGTAAATCGGATAAGTGTTTTTTTCAGTGATAGGCGCACTAACGGACAGACAGACAGACAGAGAGACTTTGCATTTTATATATATTATAGAAGATATATGAGGTGAAAGGAGTGGGGTGGAGGGATAGAAGGGTGGTTGCATACATATCACAAAATATTTCTATTTCAGTGCTCTTTCTTTTACCATTTTCATTGATTCGTCTGTCTAATTATCGGACTGTCAATCTGTTGGCACCATAATTCTCAAACAAAATGACATAACAATACCTAAAATAGAGTTGAAACGTATAGTGAATATAATGAGCATTGATGTTTTGTAGTTTTATTTGTATTGTGGAAATTTACTTGCTCTTTACTGGAGAAAGTCAAATTTAGTACTTATTTTAGAACTACATGTTTGCAAAGAAAATATTGGGTTAATTTCTTTACCGACTTTTGCTATATCCTATAGATATATTGGCGAAGGTGTAATTCCCGTCAGCCTTGTTCAAGTGCCTAAACATACATTTGTATTTTACGGTACCTTTTAAACAACGCGGTCGTGCTGCCAACAACTACTATGTGGTCAAGCTAAAAATACTTAAATAAATTAAATAGTATGCTTACCTGCTGTGATTGAACGCGGGACCCTCTGTACCTTACGCAGAAACTATATTACGGAGCTAGAGCTGCCAATGTTAGTAATTACAAAAGCGGCAGCGTTGTATTTTCAAAAACACTTAAAGCCCGAATATATGATATACATTTAAGGCAGAATTTTTTCTTTGTTAAATATATTGGTACATTTTTTTGACGTTTCGAATATACTGAATTGTTATTGCTGAGGTAAAATTTTTATTTATACCTCTTTTTCAAAAATATTTTAATATTTTTCCAGAATTTCTCTTTTTGCTTCTGGTTTACAATCATTTGCATCTTTGCAGTAGATCTGAAAAATTCGGTTATTCATTGCCAGTGTTAGAGTTTAAAAATTCGTAATTCAAATGTTAAAAAAAAAAATAAAGCAATATATGGTTCTCAGTTTCAGTTTGATATTTAAAGGAAAAACTTTAAAGGAAAACTCTTTGTTCTATTGTTGTTTGTTATTTATTTAAAATGATGTTATAAAATATATCTACTCGATTGGTGTCCTCCCAAGGTCGCAGTGCCAACGATTATGTTGCGAAAGTTATACAACCTGAAATTAGTGGACCAGTTATATCTGATACAGGCTCTGTCCCAAAAATACGTAGAATAAATCCAGAAAAAAATATTTATTGCAGATCAAAATACACATTACTAAAATTCTTCAAAATAGCACCTATGTGCATCGACACACCGTTGCCAACGCCTCTGCCAGTCGCAGTACGTTTCCTGGAAGGCGTCGATGGGAACCTCGTTCAGGCACCTCGTCACGGCCTCTTTGACGTTATCCAGCGTTCCAAAATGGTTATCCACGTTGGGGCTGTAGGGCGGCTGGGGCAGCATTCTCATGGCTAAATCTTCTATAAGAATGCGATGCACGGTAGTTTTCGGAATATTGCACTCTTCTGCTAACATTCGGAATTGAGCATGACTCTCACTTTTTGCACATTTTCGGACGTCTAGGGCGTTCCTTCTCGTTGCTCCATGGAACGTGGCACCGTGAATTCGTGACGAGACCCTCGAACAGTGGTCTACTCTAGTAGCGATTCGCACACGGTAACGGCCCGCAAGCAAATGACGCCGGTCGTGTGGCTTTCCCAAGACCTCCCACCAAAAAAACATTCTACTTATTTTTAGGACAAACCCTGTATAATAGTAAATAAAATAGTAGTTACTTTGACCTTGTCTAACTGGAATTTTTTTTATTGTGCAGGGTGATTGCATAACTACGACACTACAGTGTCGCCGATCCGCAAAGATTCCTCCCTCCGAACACTCGCTAGAACCTACAAATTATGTTTTGTTTCGATTAATTTTGTTTTAAACAACCTTGCAGAGTAAATCCTCCATATCTCAAACCAATCAAACATTGTTCCACAAATTTTTACGTGCTAAATATATTATCCAATAACTATCAAAATTATTATGTTATTTGTTTACAATTGGTTATTTAAAAAATAGTTAAAATAATTTTAGGCGTTATATTTGTTTGTCTTAATGTATAGAAGTAACAACAAAATGCGTTACCGCCCGACCCGTTGTTAAAAAAGACTTTTATTACTGTGTTTTTAGTTTATCAATCTATAGCAAATATTTCTATGAATCATTATGACTTTATGTGTTAAAATGATTAAATAACTATGAAACTGCTTGAATTCAGCAAATCGAAAAAAAACTATAATTCTATGCACAACCTTTGCTGTTTTTTTAGGTAGAGAAATGTTCAGTTTCAACCCAGAAATGGCATCCCAAAATGACCTTGAAGAAGGTGATGAGGCATTCGATTCTTCAGTGTATAGAGATGAAGAAGATAATTTCGCATATAAGGAGATTAATTTGGATATGTTAGGAACTGACATTTCAGAGGTACATTTTAAATGCTTTTATTTATACATGGTGCAGGAAGCACAGTCTGGGGCAGTTTATTCGAAAGAGATAAAAAAATCCTTAAAGAATGTGGAATAAAGAGTGGCTGAATGTCATATTTATGTGCTCTATTAACATGACGTGTTTGGTTAGCATGCGCTGTTTTGCGGGAAATCAAACAGGTTACAGCACGCAAATAATTCCCATGAAAATATCTATAGATTAGACTGAAGCCACTAACTTTTCTTTAAATAAGAATTATTATGGTTAGAAAAGGGAGATGATATGGAATGCAATATTGTGACTTTTTACGCATGCCAGCATGGCCAATAAAAATGATGACACTCCTCACAAACGCTCATTTAGTGACTATCAATCAAATCCGTTTGCGTAATCGAAGTGAGCTCACAATATATGGCCATGCACTATTGCTAGTTACTTATGATTACGCTTCACGTTCGTTTGGATAGTAATTAATCAAATTCAATTGCGTAGTTAGTTGAGAGGACCTTGACTGTGATTACTCAGAAGTAACCTTCTCAAATATTTGAATTTTCCCTGCTATAAATTTATAAAAAAATTATAGTAATATAATGTGTTTTCATAGGTGGATGATACTGGTACGATCGCTCCACTAGATCGTTTTAACGCTCCAGAATCTTCAACTGATCAGCCATCGAGTAGTACACCAAATGGTTCAACAGAAGGCGCTGAGGCCGCAGCAGTTCCGATCAACGAAAATCTGTTTTTGGAAGAAGATTTAGATGATTTAGATAAAGAATTAGAAGATTTAGACCTCGAGGAATCATAATTGACCTCAATCAAGGTCTATCGGATATTGTTATAATTAGAGTATAGGTTTAATACTTTCGTTTTATAGTTTCTTAGTTATACCTGTCAAAATTTAAATTGTTACGAGAACTTAAATTTTATTTTAGACTATATTTCATTATCTCTATTAAAAAAAAACGCATTTCAGTTTATTATAGCTTTAGGATCAGAGAGTAAAATATTAATGACAAGAATTTTTTAAAAATTTATTAGTTAGTACAGTATAAAGCTAATTAAAGGGATCCTTCACATTACATTTATGAACTTGGATAATCTCATGGAAATATGTCAGCTTTTTTCATTAATTTTTATTTAACAACTTAACCAAATTGCCGTTAATAAATATTTTCAGGTTACTTCAGATTGATAGTTAAGTATAGTCCATTGTTGAGGGGCTATCCCAGTGTAAGTACCTAAAAATAAGGATATTTTTCTAGAATTTTTTTTAAAGAAAACTACTACATCAAATGTTTTAAAAAGTTGAGTACATATTTATTATTTATTTTATAATTTTTTCCGGCCAAAATATTGAAATTTACGGGACTTATGCCCCAGTAACGGGACAGGTGAAAAAAAAGTAGCTCCACTGCTGCCGTGATTGGTATCAAAAATACAAAATAATCATTGAAATAAATATAATTTTCTGTACCATCAACCATGGATTTTAAAAAATATTGAAAATTACAAGAATGGCGGCGTTTAGAAAAAAGTATAAAATTTTCGCCAAAAAAGTGTCCGTTTTTTGCATGCCAAATTGACATTTTTGGTCCAATAAAAAAATCCCTTTTTCATGGTAGGACAAAACATGTCCTTAACTTGCAAAAAAAAAAATATTTTTTCGGTACACCTGCAGCAAATTTAAAATATGCAGTTTTGAGAAAAACGCGTTTAAAGAATGACTAACGTGTAACATAAATAATTATTTCTTGCCACATACCTACCTTTGTGACTATTTTAAGTTCACTGAAGTATTAGATGTTTAACTTTCACTTACGTGATGACGTCACGGAATTGGAATTTTAATACCTGCTCCGGTTCGCGTTACGCTTCCAAAAACGAGCAGCTGTGCCTGGCGACAGCTATATTTTCAAAAATAAACATAGGCTTACTTTGATACTTCGACCTCTTATTTCATACATATGGAAGCATCGAAATATATAAAAAAAAATCGATTTTTTAAAATTATCACACTGGTATAGCCCCTTAAGATGAAAGTAAAGTGGTCTGGAGAAGGGGCTTAAGGCGTTATTTTAACAGCATTCTGGAAGCTTATAAATAAAAATGTATTCACTTGTTCAAGTGCAAATTCCTTAGTGTGAAAATAGGATAAGTTTTATGATTTTTATATATATATATATATATATATATATATATATATATATATATATATATATATATATATATATATATATATATATATATATATTATGTAACATTAATGGAATTTTAGGCATGATTTGTTGTTACTTAAAACTAAAATTAACACAATATTGAAAAGTGCCAGAGTTAGGCCACTGTCATGCTTTAAAAAAAAAATTTAACTGTTCATAAAATTTTTAAGTTATTTTGCCTTTAAAAAGTTACAAATCTAAATAACAGTATGACAATAGTACTTGGAACTAAATATCTTTAAAATCGATAAAAAAGTATTTTTTATGGAAAAATAATTCAAATATTTAATGAAAAATTCAAACTTTTTTTAAAAATATCACGGTATTTCCACAATTTTTAACTTTTTTCATTTTTTTAAGATTCACGCACACGAACACCGTATGAATGTTAATAAATTGAAAAAAAACCTGTTTGTTTCAGATCAATACAGCAGAAGGTTGCGCCATTTTAGCATTCGCCGCACGATCTTGTCGAAAGACAGTGACTTAACTCTATCATTTTTTAATATTTAAAAAAAGATCTGTGTTAATTTTAGTCTTAAGTAACAACAAATCATATCCAAAATTCCATTAATGTCTCATAAAACGTTCACATAAAAAAAATACAAAAATTGACTTCCTTTCACCTGCCTAAATCTAGTGTCCCTCTTAATTGATTTAAAATTTTATGTTTTATAATATTTTAATATAAATGAACGAGCCCATTGGATTTGACCCTTTGGAAACAAGATCTTACACATAATGGATATTAACTAATCAAATCGCATTTGGCACATTTAATTGTATTATGTCCTTTCATTAATATTAATTTAAATTATACAAATGCAAAAAAAATGGTTTAACAAAACAAATTTTAAATTTTGATAAGTATATTAAAATCTTGGCACTCTAGTCTATTTCAGTGTAACTTTGCTGATAGATAGATATCACTCTGTCGTTCATAAAAAATAAAACACTAAAAGAGGGAACAACTGCCATAATGTCAAGACTACAAAGTGAAATAATTGTTATTCGCTAAAAAAGTTTAACATTAATTGAACTTATTGTTAATTAACAAATATGTATTAGTGGCATTCAGACCATGCTTTTTTTTAATTGAAAAATGTTTTTACCTCTACCAAGATTTGAATCCGGTCCCTAGACTTTCCTGTCTTCTAAATTCAATCACCAAATCGGTCATATTTTTTCAATTTTTATGTTAGTATATCTTTGTCTGAAATTTTCGACATTTAGAAGTCTGGCGAGAATATTAGCAAGAGAATGAAAAGAAATTCCTGTTTTTGTTTAAGAGTTTTTCTTTAAGACGCATTTATCTTCCTGCTGGGTACGACGTCAACATGCAGCACCATTAGTTAAAAATTAGAAATAGATCTTAACCTAGTAATTTCAGCAAGATAAAAATTAAATGATTGGTAAAGGTAGAAACCTTTTTCAGTTTTTACGAGATTCGTCTAAATGTCGCTATTTGTTAATTTTAAATTCATTGCGGGCCCTTAAACAAACTATGAAAAGAATCGTGTTAAAATTGAAACAATATTAATATACTTTCATATTCCAAGGATGCAAATCTCGTTTCAAATTTATTATAGACACTTTTCTTTGGCCACGTTGTTTTACAGTTCAAAATAATAAAATAATATAAAAAAAAAACATTGAGGCAATTATGTTTATCATTTATTTTCTCGACAATTGGATTGGGTTTAACTCTGAAACCTTTTTTGTGAATCTAACGGTTAAACTTTACCTTCTACTTTTTATTTGGAAATAAAAAAGTTACAACTTGAAAATATTGTTTTTGGAACCTTTATTCACTTTCATTTTTTGAATTAAAATTCTTGAGCAAAAATATAAAGCGTTTCGTCAATTTTTGTTTATTTATAACTGAACTCAACACAAAGTAATTTATAGGGCGGCAAAAAAGCAATAAGTCTATACTTAACAATGTAAGCAAAAAATAGCACAACAAACCCACGTACATATGGCACTGAAGCCCGAAACAACACAATGTAAGTTCGTAAAATAACAAGAGCACATTGATGTGCTATTCAGTTATAAATTGAACATATTTTGTAGATTGTTTATCCTAAGATAACATTCGTTGTAGAGCTCTTGGCCTCCGGGAAGAACAAACTTGTGTTCTCCCAACAAAGGACAAAGAATGATTGTTTGATTCTCATTGTAAGATTAAAAAATATTGGTGATCACATCAAAAGGAGCTATATTCCAATTTGCTTCTCACCAAGAACATAACACGTAGGCTGAAAAGCTTTTGGTCTAGCTATTTAAAACACTTTTTTTGCATAATTCGACTTTATTCATCAATGTAGTCTCCTTCAAGATACATCAGTCTAACGCTTTTCTAACATTTCTATACCTTTCTTGTAGAAGGATTTGTCTTTGCCTTAAAACATAGGCCTCAGTTTCGGCGATAACTTCTTTATTGGAGCCAAATCTCTTTCCCGCTAGCATTTTCTTTGAGGTCTGCGAATAGATAATAGTCGCTGGAGGCCAAATCTGGAGAATACGGTAGATGAGAAAGTAATTCGAACTTCAATTCATGCAATTTTGCCATCGTAACCATTGACTTGCAACACGGTGTATTGTCTTGATAAAAGAACACTTTTTCCTTGTTCCTTTCGGGCCGTTTTTTTGGGATTTCTACCTTCAAACGCAATAATAACTTTATATAATATTCGCTGTTGATGGTTTTTCCCTTCCCAGCACAGTCGATGAAAATTATTCCATGCGCATCCCAAAATACAGAGGCCAAAACCTTCCCAGCCGACTGTTGTGTCTTTGGTCGCTTCATGCGGCTTTTACCGAGTGCTGTTCACTCAGCTGACTGCCGATTTGATTCCGGTGTATAGTGGTGGATCCATATTTCATCCATTGTCACATATCGCATGAAAAAATAATTTTTATTGCGCTTAAACAGCTCCAAATAGCGCTCAGAATCATCAACATGTTGTTGTTTTTGGTCCACTGTGACCAACATGTTACCCATTTCGAACAGAGCTTTTGCATGCCCAAATGTTCATGCAAAATATGACCCACATGTTTTTTGAGATCTTTAGGGTATCAGCTATCTTACGCAATTTCACTTTATGGTCATTCAAAACAATTTTATGGATTTTTTTGGTGTTTTCCGGTATAACCACCTCATTTTGGCGTCCAGAGCATTCAGCATCATTTGTATCTGTACGAGCGCGTTTAAATTCAGCATACCAGTAAATGAGTGATTTTCAGGGGCAGAGTCCCCGTACCATTTACCAAGCCATTGCTTTGCTTGAACGGTATTTTTTCCATCAAAAAAATAGTGTTTAATCAACATACGAAATTCGATTTTTCCATTGTTTTGAAAATATCAAAAGTAGCGTCACTAAAGCCACTGTAACTTGTAAAGTAATCATCGAAATGTCATGAAATTTTGACACGTATCGTTTGAAGAGTAGTATTTCCTAAAATTCATATAGATTTTTTGAAAAGGGCGACATCTATGTGTCAGACCAAAAACTTTTCAGCCTACGTGTCAGTCATTTTCATTAAAAAATTTACTAGAAATAAAATAATAAGTTAAAAATCTGATCATCTTCAAAATTAGGGGTGCCTTAAACTTGAAAAACCAGAATGAACTCGTTACCATCATTTTCATATGCTAAAAGATAGAATCATTTGGCCGAAACTTCCCGTGAGGGAACTAGTATTTCCAGTTAAACAGAAAATTAGCACTTTTGAGTATGGCATAAAAACAAAATAACGTATTAAGGGGTCAGTCTACTATAGACGCCTGAAAAAAAGGCATTTTTGCGAATTTTTTTAGCTATATTTTTTGTAAATATTGAAATAATTCTTTTCGGGCTGTATTAATACACGCTTGAAATATAAGGAAAAATTTTTTTAGTGATTTTACTTACCTTTTTTTATGAAAAAATACGAAGTATGTTAAAAAAAGGTGTGTCCGTGGCGTTGACGTGTTTTTAGCTTTGGCTGCTCTGAAACACAAAAACCGAAAAGATTTACAATCTTTAGGACTGTAGCTATGGCCCGAACTAGAATTATTCACTTTTATGCAAAAATAACAAAATGGCGGATGTTTAAAAAAAAATTGTGAAAATGTGTTTTTTTTTCTTATTTTTTTACGCCAAAAAAAATAGTAAAAATGACAATTTTGACTTTATTCTAGTTCCGGCCATAGCCAGACATGTGGTTTCGAAAAAAACTTCAACGCCGCACGCTAAAACGTTTCGAGAAAAACACGTTTAAAAATAAAAATTTGTTCATGAAAAATTATACTTACAGCTAAGAAGCGATGCCTGCACCATACATTTTGCCTTCCGTCTCCTCAAAAAGTTCTTCTTCTCTCCGCTTGATCCTAGCCTCTTTTGAAACTTCAGAGCTTCGGCTGTTCGCAGTCTGAATGCGCTCCTCGTCTCGCGCGTGAACAAACTGTAAGACTCCATGACCAATTTTGACGCCCTTCACCTCCATAATCTTCAATATAGGTGAAAATCCTTCGTTGTAGATGCATGCTGCAGTGTCAGTTGCAATTTCAACTATTTTTCTGCCACAAAAGATGTGCTGCGGGGCCATATTCCAAACGCAGAAATTAAAAACTTTCGTTGTTATTCTGCGTGTTTCCGCCTAGGCATCTTTCTAGTAGCTCTTGTTTCGTCAAATCTTTATATATCGGCTTCAAAACCTCTTGTACATCTGCAGCGGGAGCAGGAGGGTGTTTATAACATTTTAGAGTTTAGTAGCCTGACGTTTGCGGTATCCACACCAAGAGTCTGTATCTGTTGGGTAATAGGAATGTTGCGGTTTGGCGTCTGTCGAGCACTTGTGACAAAATGTTTCATATATCGCCTTACACATATCGACTGAATTTTGATAACGATGAACTGCTAATCCGTAATACGTTGACAAAGTTTTCATTAATTTTATAATTAATTGTCGAACTTTTGGGTCAGGTGCTTTTTTTCGAAGCTCAGTAAGAGTTTTTTTAGCGTCATTCGCACCCTTAAAAAACTCGTTTTTTTCACGTGCAAAACTTATCGTATCGTCACAGTGTACATCAAAACTGGTATGGCCGATTTTTGAAGTTTCGCTGCCGAAGCACTATCGTAATCGGTATTTACTTCAGTGTACCTATTACCGTGGAATTTTTGCTTTTTCGATTTCGACCCTGGATGTACCGATGACGATTTGTTCTTCTTTTTACCCATTATAAGCAACCACAAAGAACTACCAGCGCACAGTTCTTACTGCTATGAAATTCAAAGCACAACTTACTTTGAAACACGCTTCGAAATAACAGTCTAGCTAGGCCTCCAAGGTCTTCTTTTGCTCAGAAAAATTCAATATACTGTAAATAATAGTTTATAATTACAATAGGCAGCTATGTTTAGGAAAGTAGAAAGCGCGTAAGAGAGGCAGAGCTACTGCGCGTCAGAGACGTGCTCAAATATATAGATGGATGTTGAATATAGTTTAAATTCCAGAACAACGAGATTGTGATACTACAATTGCTGCAAGAGGATTATACCTATATTTAACAGATTTTGATTTCAGCTTTTTTTTTACTAGTTTTTCATCAAATATTTGCACGGTCCTATTTGAAATATTACAAAAAAAAATTAATTTAACGTATTTTATTACTAGAAGAAATCAGTTTATTGAGTTTTTACGACAGAAAAGAAATGATTTGATTTGAGTTTTAATCCTTGACGTAAATTTTATGGAGAATTTTTTGATTTATCTAAATTACGTAGTGAATTGCAATATTTATATTCATGGCCAGACTATATTGGCAAGTCACTCTTAGACATAAAAAAATATTATAATTAATGACGATCTGAACAAAGATACACACACATCATTAACTTTTACGATACCATCAACGAGTGCGTCTATTGAGCGCAGTTTTTCAACCATGAAGCGCATTCACACATTCGCAAGGAATGCTCAGAGGAAAGATTGTCGTCATTAGCGATACTTTTAAGAGAAAAAGAGCTTTTAAATACTTTGATGGAATCAACGACACTCGATTTTTATGATAAAGTAATTAACGACTGTTGGAAAAAATCGCCGAATAGAATTAGTTTATCTTTATTTCATGTCAATGTACACTACCGTCAGAAAGAATTCGCCCACCTATTTATTTCAGTCCCAAGACGACAAAAACCCAGATAATATATATTTTTAGTGTTCCGTACGGAACACTTATAAGATCACTTCGGTGTCTGTCTGTCTGTCTGTCACACCCGATTTTTTTAAATTTTAATGCATTATTATTTATTTTCACATTATCTACAGTCTAGAAAATCAGGACAATATTCATGATTTCCCAGGATTTTTCTCATCTATGTGACCTCCTTTATTTTTAATTACCGCTTTGCAGAGTTTCGGCATTCTGTCCAGTAGTTTCTTCAGAGTTCCTTCGGTTATTTTAACCAATTCTGCTTGTAAAAGTTCCCACAAGTGATTTTCTGATGTGGATTGAGTTTTCGAACACACCTGTCCAAATAGTCCCGCAGCAATTCGATGGGGTGATTGTGGAGGCCCAGTCATCACTTCCAGGATGTCATCGGATTTCCATTGGTCCAAAATTTGTTTAGCAGAATGTTTAGGGTCGTTGTCATGCTGAAAAATAAATTTTTTACCCTGAAAAATATCTCTTCCAGAAGGAAGCATTTGAGTTAGCAAAATTTCTTGATAATGTTCTTTTCGCATAATTCCTTCTATCCTAAAGATTTTTCCAACTTTACCGTTGCCAAAACAACCCCAAACCATTACTGAACCTCCACCATGTTTTACTGTAGGCAACTGACTTCAGCTGACCGCCGCACGTAAACTCGTCGATTTGAACCGAAAATTTCGAATTTAGATTCGTCGCTCCATAGGACGGAATTCTATTATTCTGATGTCCAATTTTCATGTTCTCGGATCCATTCTAATCGTTTACGTTTATTCACTTGCCTAAGAAGTGGTTTCCTCACTGCAACTCTCCCGTGTAGTCCACCTTCTGCTAACCTGTTCTTTACGGTTGTCACGCTGATGCGGATGGGCCGCTTCAGGTTTACTTGAGCCGTGATTTCTGGTGCGGTTAAACGGCAATTACGTCTGCTGGGCATTATTATAGCTCCGTCTTCAGCATGAGTCGTTTTTTCGAGGCCTTCCTGAAGGTTTTTGGTTGAGAATTCAATGTCCCGCAGAAATTTGTTTTACGATGTAGTCCACCGTTCTCCTTGGCATCCGCATACCACTCGCGATTTGTCGACTCGAGTGATCATTTTGATGCAATTATCAGAGCCCGATTACTTTTGTTTTTGGCATTTTCACAAAACAATTGAGTCTGTATCAATGACAAAGTACTGTTTGCAAATGGTTAATTTCCAAAAGGGCAATGGTATTTATAGCATAGTTTTTATCATAAAATGTCACTAGGAATTTTCATAATCCCTAGAAACTTGAAATGAGTTCTTACTTCAACTGAAATTCTCAGAAATCGCCTCAAAATGATTATCATGCAAAACTTGGAAATCTGTTCTAATTGGTTTTTAATTTGTGATTTCAACAAAAAGGCTTATCTAAACAATTTTATGATGGACACTTGTTAAGAACAATTAAATTTACCTAATATAATAAAAGGGTTTAATTAGGTATTAAATTTTGGCAGCTACATTGAAATGTGTATCTATTTTATAATTAAAAACTGTTTATTTTTGTCATTTTGAGCTTGTAAAAAATCGATTGTGTTTGCAAGAAAAGCCAAAGTTAGGTTACTGGTCATCGATTGAGACTTTCGTTCTTCTGATAAAAATCCTTTACATTGAAGCCAGGAATAGAAGGTCCACTGCTGCTGGACCGACTTTAATTATACAGAGAACGAGTATGTGATGTTACAAGTGTTGAAGCATATAATTAATATTTGACTCTACATTTCGTATGGTGCAAAAAATCTGCTGTAAAATTTCAATCATCGTATGAGATCCAGGAACATCCACAAGCCCACGAAACGTTAGCGCATAGGAGCAACTATATGCAGATTAACCCGATGCAACTGTATTACGCCGGGCGATGCTTGACATGATCTGTGCATCTGCGATCTAACAGTTCGATTTCCTAACTTTTCCTAATTGTATAACTGAGGAACTGTGGGGCGTGTGGCGAGTTTAATGCATACTCTTAATAAAATTAATTTACTAAAAATAAAAAATTTACATTTAAGTTCCATAACGTTTTTATTATTTTAAAGTTACACAAGTATGTCTAAATAGCATTCTACCAATACAGAATATACCTGAGAGGAAATCATAACAATAACTACAGTTTTTATAAATTAATAATTACTACATTTTTTATGAATTAATAATTAAATTACTAAAACTAACAAAAAAAATTATTACTTTTTAAAGTACTATTGAATCCAAAATAAAACCCTTAAGTTATTAAACTGATCTTTTAGTTCTACCTACTATCACAACATCTAAGAAAATTATAGTAATTCTAGAAATTGCAAAAAAAACGTTATTTACAAACTTATTACGAATTAAAGGAAATTTTTAAAACACAAAAATCGTTAAGAAAATATATGATTGTTGTGTTTAAGCCGGGTACCGACGATTCAAAAACACCGGCCAAGTGCAAGTCGGACTTGCGCAATAAAATTTTTTGTTAAGGAGGTATAAAATGATCAATGACTTCACATAACCCACCCCAAATGAGTTTTCAACAAAGTTTGTTTCCGATCTTTGTTGAAAACTGATGACCTTAATTTTTTTTATATAGCAGATAAATTATTAAATAATGATGATAATTTTCGTTCAATCTACATCCGGTGGAGAATATTTCAGAATTTTTTCAAAATTTTTTAATCAATACTTTTTGAGATAAGGGGGAGACAGCGATTTTTGGCAATTTTTAAAAAATAATACAAAGAAAACTGCGCACAAATATTACATTATATATATTTTTGAACTCGTGTTTTTACAAGCTTTCATTTGACGCTCCACTCGATGACCTGGTAATTTTTTTTTTTCACTTCCGATTTCACCCTCCAAAACTAACTTCTTAAGTCAAAATTTAACTTCCAAAGCTACACGGTTCTGATGGGGCCATCAATTCCTATATTGATGCCAAATTTCCACTTTCTATGTCAAATAGTTTCGGAGAAAATCAGGTGTGACAGACGGACAGACACCGAAGTGATCTTATAAGTGTTCCGTACGGAACACTAAAAAAGATGCAATAGTGAACCTGTCTTGAGAACGATTAATTTTTATTATTTATATTATACAAGATGAGGCTAATAGGTTAAAAAAATTATTACCACATACTCTGTATTTATTATTTAATGGATTGATGTAGCATTGTCGCGTCTATCTTCAACCGTTCTCCGCAAAATAAATAAAAACGGTATCCTAAAAGGTGAAACAATTTATGACATGAATTACCTCCTGCTCTTAACATTGATATCAACTAAAATAAAGGGAGCAAAAACTACGTTAAAACCAACATATCTGGAGTCGTGAATTAAACCTCTATCAGCAACTGCTAAGAATATGTTTTCAAAACATACAGATAGACTTGGAGTTAATGCTTAAAAGTTCCAGAAAATCCTGCTAAAAAATTACCAACTCCAACCAAACTTCAAAATGCACACCTAAAGAATGTTGTAAGTCCTGTAGGTATGTCTATTAGGTACAGCCTCAAATATTGTCCAATGATAAAAGTGCCCCAAATACAAAAAATCAAACAAATTATTTAGGGAGGGTGACCAAATAGCAGTAAAAGAAAATCTCCTTTGCACATCAAACACCACAGAATTTCTTAAAATTATTTATAAACCTGATAAAACAAAGACAGTCAGAGAAGAGAAAGAAATAGTTTTACCAAGAAATATTCAAAAATTAATAAGGAATGAAGTTGTAACTAAACATAAAATGAGTCTTCAAGATGATAAAGTCAATCAGTCTATTGAAAGAAAACTTGATGGAATTTGATCTGACTGTAGATTTTAATGATAGCAATATAAGCAACCAAGATATTTCGATTTTAACAAACAAACAAGCATTTAATGTTAAGAAGTTGATAGAAGAAGAAGAAGAGGAGGATAAAATATTTTACAAGGAGCTTATATTGCGTGTTGAAAATAGGAATTCTTTCAGTATTGATTTTTTTTTTCTGCAATAAAAACATTTTTGTTTTTGAGTACTACTAATAATTTCTTGATTTTTTTAAAATTAAGTTTATGCTTATTATAAATAGTGCCCAAAACCCAAGCAAATAGCATCTTGGAATACAACTTATTTTTAAAGGATGTAAATAATTGTAGTTAAATTATTTAATTTTTCAAGGATAAAGTGAGAAACTGGCTATTGGGTATCCACCAACGCCATAGAACATACGCACACACATATTTAATTCTATAAACTTTGAAATATTTTTTGTTTAATTTACAAGTCAACTGCCAAGTAGGTATATTTCAAATTCTTGACATTGTATCAACTACTCGCTAATTCAAGTCATTTTGTCTAGAGCTGCTGTTTAAAGCTATAGTATTGTCAGCAAACAGAAGCATGCCATTTTTTGTCGTGATTACATATCATTGCACACCTCTGGACCTTGGGGAACACCAAAAAGAACTGGAGTTGTGTCAGAAGTTGTCTAATTATTGTTGTCATACTGTTGATGATTTGTCAGACGTGGCGGCCCGTGGTTCCGTAGCATAGTACCTTGGTTACGGTGCAGAAGGTCGAGGGTTCAATCCCGCAGATCGGTATACTTATTTATTAATTTATTTAAGCATATTTTGGCCTGGCCACGTACATAGGTAGTAGTTGTTCGCAGAAATGCGATGACGTCCGAGGCAGCACTACCGCGATGTCTAAAAGGTGCTGCAAAATACAAAAATGTATGTTTCGGCACTTGGACAACGTTGACGGGTATAACGATATCCTCGCCGATATCCTCAGGATATGGAAAAAGGATAAAATCTCTACTCAGGCGGGGAGATGAACGATAAAGAAAAAAAAAAAACGAAAACCACCAAAAGTAAAACTGTCCGAGGGTTTTTCATAAAAAAAACTCTTCGGTTTGAATTCTCGAGATAATTCCCTTATTTATTACAAACTTTATCAAGATCTGCTTTCAATCATCCTTTCGAAATAACTTTAATAGGGACGTCATCTTTTAAAACTGCCGTCAATATGTAGAGTAACTAGGTAATGGCCAGCTGATTTTTTTTTCTAATTAATTTATTTAATTCCCTGTTTCAAACTTTTGTTTCTTAAGTGCGATGGAAATTTTTATAATGGATATTTTACAAAAAAGTTTGTAATATAATTGTAAAAGTAATGATGAGACCGGCATAGTTTAGATACAGCAATATCATGATCTTATCCTCTCTGGGGTATCACCAGGAGTATTGTCCTGAGTTTTAGACCTCGAAAAACTTGTGCTCTTTTGTTTATAAACAATTTAAGTTTTCAAAACGCGTTTCTGAGCTTAAAATGTGAATAACTCCGATTATATATGTCGGATCGGGACAAAAAAACCAAACTCTTCGTAATGAAATTTCCAACAAATCCTCGTTGGTTTTAAGTCGCTTAAGTGCGTATATAACCTACAAAATTGAAAAAATAAGCAAAAAACTGTTTTTTCTTTTTCATGTTATTGTACAGGTCGACTAAGTGACTCGATCTGAAACTTTCAGAAAATATGCCTTTTGTTATAGCAAAAATACTCTGAAATTTTGATACAAAAATATTGAACCCAGTGGGCAAAATTGAATTACCAGCCATTTTATGCCATTTGGTTCAAAATGGATCTCATTTTTCAAAATTTAGGTCTCGGCGCCAGCTTTCCGAGCTTTTGGAGTCATTTTAACCGTTCTTTTTTATATTTGTTTATTAATCAAACAACAACACACGTTTTTTCGGTCATTTTGGAAAAAAATGAACAATTTTTATCACGTCTGGTAGATAAAGAGAACCTTTATTAAAAAAAAAACATTTGAGTTAACGTAACTTCATTACGAAGAGTTTGGTTTTTTTTTGTCTCGATCCGACTTATAAACTGGGGTTATTCATATTTTAAGCTCAAAAAAACGCGTTTTGAAAACTTAAATTTGTTTATAAACGAAAAAGAACAAGTTTTTCGAGGTCCAAAACTCAACACAATACTCCTGGTGATACCCCAGAAAGGGATTTTTTTTTATGGATCTAGCACACATGCTGCAGGGAAGTCCCTAAAGCGCTCCAGGAGCGGCATGTGTGCGGAAAAAGGGTTGGTCTTGAATCGCTGTAAATTGTACTTGGTAGGAAACGCAGCGCTGGGCAAATTCTTCCAAAGGGATGATGTTCTCCATATAAAAGACTGCTTGAAAAGCGTCGTACGCGAAGTAACAAGCTGAACCTCGTACGGATGTGAAGCACCAGCGCGACGTGTAGTTTTAACATGCACTGCTTTGGGAGGAATTAAGTGGGCTACATCCTTCGAACACTTTCCATGAAAATACTTGTAGAACAGACTCAAGTCGCCAACCGTTCTTCGATGTTCCAGCGAATCAAGACCGCCGGTCAGTTCCTGGTCTCTAATCAGACGAACAGCTCTTCTCTAAACAGAATCCAACAAATGCAGTGTATGTTTGGGAGCGGAGCCCCAAACATGGGAGCAGTATTCCATAGTTGGTCGAATTTGAGCTTTGTAAAGAATTAGCAGTTGTTGTGGAGTGTAAAGCTTTCTGGTTTTGAAATAATATTCCCAACTTTTGAGAAGCTCTCTTTACTATGCCTGCAACATGTTCATGCCAGGACATATTTGCTCCCAAACTAACGCCCAACAAATTGAGCGACGATGCTAGGGGAATGGAGTACCCCGACATAACTATGTTGGGTTTAGCAACGTTAACTTTTTTAGAAAAAACTGCCGCCTGGGTTTTTGTAGCGTTAAATTCCACTTGGTTACTGTCACCCCAAGATAGAATTTCTTCCAGGTCTTTGTTAAATAGAACGACCTCCTGCTGTCTGCGAATATTCGCCTGAGCAGCCGATGTCCGAGCGTTCAAAGCGAATGAAGAGACAAGCGTACTGTCGTTTGCAAAGCTGTAGATTGGATTCCCGGTCTTTTCCAGCAGATCGTTAATGTAAATGAGAAAGAGAGTAGGAGACAGTATGGAGCCTTGGGGCACACCGGCGTTGATTGTGAAGGTGTCAGAGAGAAATCCGTCGACCGCCACTCGCAAAGAACTCCCTCTGAGGAAACATGAGAGCCACAAACAAAACTTTTCAGACATACCACAAGAGCGTAGCTTAGCCAACAGTCCATCGTGCCAAACACGGTCGAATGCCTTGGATATGTCAAGAGCAACCGATCGAGATTTTCCAAAGTGTTCAATTGCGTTGTTCCAAACATGTGTTACATAAGTCAGAAGATCTCCTGTTGATCTATGTTTACGAAAGCCATATTGGTGATCGCTAATAATATTGAATCGTTCAAGATATTTCAGAAGATGCTGATTGATAACCTTTTCCATGACTTTCGATATTATTGAAAGCAGTGCGAGGTATCGGCTGTGGGATAGGTTGAAAAGTCTACAGAAAACTGGTGTTAGTTCCCTTGTACAGTTTTTGAGAACTATGGCAGGTATTCCGTCAGCGCCAGAAGCCTTTTTGGTGTCTAGCTTCCTTCAGTAAAATCATAATATTGCTCTATCTAAACTGTGCAATTTCAAATGCCTTTTTTAATGCACTATTCATTAAATCGTATTAATAAGTAGTCATTTTAATTCCATCGAGTATCTACATTACATTTACATTGTTTTTTAATAAGAGTTTTTGGTGTAGTCATCTGGTAAATTATACAGTTAGTATTTTCCGGACTTATGAGCAAAATATAACTTTTCATGCGATTTCACCAGGTAGCTAATTTTGATAAATAAATAAATAATTATTTATTTGATAGCTTGTACAAATATACAAAAATGGTGTACACATCATATCTGGAAAGTAGTAGTTTTGTAGCATGACTTTATATTAAAAATGACGCAGAAATTCTAATCAGAAATAAATTAATCATTGAGGAAGAACGTGATAAATGTTTGTTTAATAATAAAGTGTAATTTAATAATCATTAAAGACATAGTTGTAAAAAGTTTTACATCTCATAATATTAAAAACTATTGGGATACTAATTATATTTAAAACCTTGTTTAAGGAGTTTGCCCGTTTTACGTCTGAAAAGACGGTAAAAATTGTTATTAAACGTTAGGTTATTTGGTGACCTGAAAATTGATTAATTAGGCTTTTATCAAGACTTTTTGTGAAATAGGGCTATCATAAGTTTTCAGTGTTGTATCTATAATTATTTGAAACTTGCTTACTCGTCTTGCAAAATGCCATCTTTGAAACTTAATATGTTCATAACTATTTCAAACCAGTTTAAATAATAAATAATAAAGTTTAATCAAATAAGAGAGAGAAAGAGAGAGAGAGCACTTCAAGAAAGTGCTGAAGTAAGTTTGACTTAACCTGAGTTATTACTTAAAGTAGAACCTAAAAAAATTAGATAAAACATTATATTAAAGAATCAAAATCTGAAAAAATTATTCATCGAAATACATATCTCATTTTTTATTCAGTCAGAAAATTGTGTATTTTAAAAAGGTCCCTAGTAATTAATAATCGAAGTCCAAAAGAATATTTTTAATTTATTAGTAAATAATTTTTCTAATTTTTATTTTTGAAATCAATCTTTGTCGCAACATTTCGCCTCTTTCTAATGGCTTTTATGAACCTGAATGCCCGCAGCTTTTCTTGGCCGCGAGTGCATTTTTGTTAAAAATATAGTTTTTCAATTCTGATGGACTTATTTCGTCTTTCCAACTTCCCGAAAGTATTTTTAAATGTTTTTCACAATATAAATACCATTAAAAAACGAGTTTCAAACAGACTGTAACTTTTTTGTAATTTTACCTAAGTCTATAAAGTTGATTATGAGGCAAAACATTTCTATAAAGTTCGATTATAAAAATAATAACTGGTCAAGTGCTAGTTGAACTTGCGCAATTAGTGTTCCGTACGTTGATTGCTTTTCAAATAAAAAATTTTGTTACAGAGGTATAAAATGATCAGACTTCACAAAACACACCCCAAATCAGTTTTCAACAAAGTTTGTTTTCAATCTTTACTAAAATCTGATGACCTTGAAATTTTTGTTTTTTTTATATACCAGATAAATTATTAAAGGTAATGCACTCGTGATAATTTTCGTTCAATCTACACCCCGTGGAGAATATTCCAGAATTTTTTCAAAATTTTTTTGACAAGTACTTTTCGAGAGCGGGTGGACAGCGATTTTTCGCGATTTTTTAAAAATAATACAAAGAAAAGTGCGCGCAAGTATTACATTATATATATATATATATATATATATATATATATATATATATATATATATATATATATATATATATATATATATATATACACATATATATATATATATATATATATATATATATATATATATATATATATATATATATATATATATATATTACTCGTGTTTTCATAAGCTTTCATTTGACACCACACTCGATTATCTAGTAAAAAATTTTTTTTTCACTTCCGATCCCCCCCCCCAAAACTAACCCCTTAAGTCAAAATTTAACTTTCAAAACTACATGGCTCTGATGAGGCCATCAATTCCTATATTATTACCAAATTTCAACTTTCTATGACAAATAGTTTCGGAGAAAATCGGGTGTGACAGACGGACAGACACCGAAGTGATCTTATAAGTGTTCCGTACGGAACACTAAAAATGACAAAAAATTTTTAGTCATAGATTAAAATTACTTTTTGGACATCAATTATCGGTTTCATTTGGAACCTTGTGATAAAACTTTATCGTAGAAAAATTACTATTACATTACAACACATTAGAATGTCAAGTTCCTCGGACAGGAAACTTTCTTTTCCACATATTTGTATATAAAGAAAGTTAATAACAAATGTTCGCAATTTCAACCTTCATATTTATTATATAATAATTCGTACAAGCAAAGTCAGGCAGTGCTTGAAAACCTTGTCGGTGCTTTAAGTCACACGAAGTACTCCGAAAGGCTGGTCAGTCTTTATAAGGTCTCGAAGCTCTTTTTCTAATTACCAAATACCAAGCACTTAGACAAACATCTTTTGGGAACTTCAAGCACTTTCAACTAACCAATAAAGTAGTGCTTTATTTACGAAATTTTTGTGTTTTGATTGATAAAAATAGCTTGCTTGCTTTTGCAATTTTTCGTTACTACCTCCTTGTAATTACTGTCACTTAAGAGAAAAGAAATGGAAGGTTAGTTCAGGTTAATGTAATGAAAAATACAGATTAAACATGATACACGTATTCGCAATAAGAATTTCCCGTCTAAGCGGGATACACTACATGGTTCTTGAACGTTTAAATAAAATATCGACACGCAATCGAAAAACAGCACACGGTATAAATATATTTAAAAAATACAAGTAATTACAAGGTAAGTGAACCAAGGAAAAAACTGAAAGGTCTAATAAAAAAAAAAACAGATGTTTTTTTAAACATGATACAAGTATTCTCGATAAGAATTTCCCAACTAAGGGTCGACGCACTACTTTATTTTACAGAAATGTGAGTACTGCAGATATACTACATCGTTGTTTAACATTTAAATAAAAATATCGACACGCAATCGAAAGAACAGCACACGGTATAAATATATTTAAAAAGTACAGGTAATTACAAGATAAGCCAAACAATTAAGTTTTCTTATCAAGGTTTAATACATTATACAAATAACTTTTAGTGTTCCATCGAAAGTCGAGTGTGCCGTAAGTAAAACTCCAAACCACTTAATATATCCAAAATTCATTAATATATTATGGTAAAAAAAGAAGCTTAATAGTAATTTAAATTATTAAAATATTATTATTACTAATGTTAAAAAAATATTTCATTTTATCTATTTATATAATATATTAGATTTTTCCAAACATAATTTTCAAGCAGATTTTTAAAAAATAACCCATTAAGATAAAAGTATATTTTTAATGTACCGTGCTAAGATTATGCAAAATTAAAAAAAAAAAAGTAAAAAAATAATGTTATATCAAATAATGTAGCGAACACGAACATTTAGTTCCCTGATCTTTATTCGCGGGATTTCAGTGTCAATTGTGCAAATAAAAAGTGAATCTCTGTTTTATTATTTATGTTATTATAGCGAGATTTTTTTTATTTCTTTATCATCAGAGTAAGTAAAACATTATTTTATTCGATTAAATACTTATTAAAATATAACGATTACTAATTTTTAAAGCTAAAACGGCGTTCTTAATAAACAGATGTAAGTTCACTGTGATGAAACACGCATAATTTAAAATATTTTTAGTTCCACCGTAAAATAAATAAAAAAAATCTGTGTAATTTTTTCTTATCCTTCTTAAATAATCAATTTTGAAAATAACTAAAACAACTGAAACTCCTCGACAATAAAAGAAAACATTACGTTATATTTTGTAAAGCTTACTAAAAATATGTATAAAAGGACTTGTATTTATTAAGTTAGTTATGGACTTTTGTCATGTATTTCAACAATTAGGAATTAATAAATTTTATTTTTTATAATGATGAAATGAATAATTTGTTACTACAGGCTTACACCACATACGTGTTTCACAACTATGTTTTACACTTTTCTAAGTCATTTACAATTACGTGATAGTGCTAATGTTGGTTTGACGTAAACATTACAAAAAGAAAGTCCATCTACCAGACACGAAATTAACGTGGAACAAACAAATTTCAAAAAACCGTAATAAAGAAAAAATGTGTCACGAGATGCAGCAGCTTGCCAGGGAAAATCTGGAGCTTTAAACCAAAGATGATGCTTTGGCTATACGTCATTACGGAGCTGCAATATGGTGGACGAAATTAGAGCAGCGAACGACAACCACCGAGCTAAATCGGCTGCAGAGGAGTGAGGCTATCAATAACGCGTATCAAATGAGGATAAAAGGGGAATGGAAACAACAACTTGTATCATTTTGGTACACAAAGGTTATGGATCTAATCAACGACAAACTACGATCTGAATCTACGACAACGGTTTACAATTTTGAAAAACGTCGATCGGAGTAGACGCTGGCATATACGCAGAAAAGCTGAAGTGGAGCGTTAGTATTTCACTGGGGACAAGTGCAACAATATTCCAGGCAAAAATTTACGCAAACCAAGTAGGTGTTAAACGGGGCTGCCGTAACAAAGAAATATATATATTCTCTGACAGTCAAACTGCTTTAAAGCATTTAGATAATACCGAACAGGGTTGAAATGCTATATGTTCCAGGGGATGAAAACCGGACGATTTAGTAAGATTCGGAGCTACAAAACCATACAGGGGTCCAGAACCGGGTGGTAAAAACGCCAGTCAACAGATGGGGACGTAATTGGCGGCCCCTCAAAGAAACTAGTAACTGAAGCCCTTCGTTTAACAAGGGCCCAGACCAAACTAGTAGTGGGTCTCATCATCGGTCACCTGAGGAAACATTTACAGAAAATGCACATCCTATGTAAATGTGCGGCTTTAACTCGGAACAGACATAAACTATTTGGAGATCTACATCGTCGCGATAAATTACCACATGAAGAACTAGGAAGCAGTAAACCTTCTTCAAGGGACAACGGTCATGTAACCAAGAGAGGGGAGTACAATAAGTCAAGAGGGTGTGTGCACAAACAGGTACAATCGCCTACTCCGCCTACAACCAACCGCTACCATAATTGTTATGGGTAAATACGCATCTGTGGTGGAGGTGTAGGCATGTTTCATGCTCTGGCAGATCCTCTCATCCGATTTAATTTAAACCATGCCTGAAATTTGAATATTTTAAGTAAATCACTTTACCGTTAACTAACTAGAACTAATATTTTTCATTTATCGATAAAAAACAATACTCTAAATTGTGTTAAAGGCACATTGAAATTTATCAGTATCCTGTCCCGCATACGTTGGACGCTTAAAATTGTAAAAAAAATATTAAGGCACGTTTTGCTACTTTTAAGATGTGTTCGCATATTATTTATGCAAAATGTAACACTAGTAATATGAAAAAATCCAACGTTTGGTAATCAACATATATTATTATATATTACTACTATGAAGTGCTTTCAAACCCGCTACCAAATATGCTTGAAAATTACAACCGCTAACGAGATATTCAAGACACTATCAACATCTTCTTTCAGTTGCCGTTTCAAGAGAATTTTAATAGAAACTAAAAAACTTATTTGTTTTATTTTTCAGTTCGATAACTTGTTTCTTTTTTAATAAGATGGCAATTTTATACTACAAAGTTTTATAAAATATTTGCAGAAATTGTTTGATAACTTGAAATTTTATATTTACATTATTTATTTTAACAAAACAAAAAGGAGTAAAATGTTTTTTGTGCAGTCAGTCAGAAAATATGCTTGAAAATTATTGATTTTAGATAAATATTAAATGTGGACTAAGAGCGTGTAAAACTTTTGCACACGCTCATCACATAGCAATTATAATGATTTAAACGACTTTAAGAACGTGGGAAACGGTTTCACACGTCACTAAAACATTCACGCCCGAAGTGCAAAAACATGTATGTATATGTTTTTCTAATATTTATCTACAATTATGTTATAGATTATTCGATTGTTTAAAAGTTAGCGATCTCTCAAATTAAATGTCACAGTATAAGACACGCTCCTCAGTCACCTTGACTGTATTATAACAAAATAATAACTCTTTTCTGTGTTTCTCAGATCAACGTAATTTATTACTATGACGTAATAGAAAATAACTCTTAGAAAGGTTGTAAGTGGAATTTTCAACTTTTTTGTTACTTTTACCTTGGATATTGAAAAATTATTATTTTGACACATTTATAACTTAAAATAACATTCGGATTTATTGTGAAGAAATAAAAAAAACTGTAAATTTTAATTTTTAAAAATCATATTTTGAAACATGAATATCGGCAAAATCTACTCAAAAAATCAGTGGAACTTTCGGCCTTGATTAGCTAAACTTTTAAAGCCCTGGTTATTTTACTGTGCTATCTAAGGAGTTGATCAGGATAGAACGTAGTAGTTTCAAGCAATTCTTTTTATTAATGATAAATGTAAGAACGTCAGTGATATAATATAAAAAAACATAATAACAAAGAACTTTCCTTTATTAAACATAAAAAGAATTTTTTAAAAAATGCGTCTGTATAATGAAATTACGAGTACATTCACGAATTTTTAGCAAAACTATTAATCTTTTTATAGCATAAGAAATTATGTTTCTTGACAGTTCCAAATGAGAAAAAATTTAGTGAGTTCACTTTGATGTTTTTATAGCTGATCCATACAATTAGTTTAAAATAATAATAGTAAATAAATAAAATTAAAACCCTGTTTCAGCTCACTGCAACGACCACTGTGAGTCAATTATATAAGTACAAGTTTACCATCACCATTTAATTTTTTTATTAAATATTAGGTACTGTGAATAGATAATGAAAGCACAATGTTCTATAACAGGTTTGTTAAATTAGGCGGTGTTAGTTAACCTATAATTATAAAATTGCTTCTTGCATTTACTACTTATAATCGAGGAAAATATTACTGACACCTTGAAAAGATGTATTAATGCTATAATATTTACGTCTAGTTTGCATATTCACCTATGAGGGTTTAGAAAACCGTATTAACAACATAATGAATTAACATAAACAATCATGGTTTTTGAGATTAGATCTTGTTAAAATTGAAATCCATTTGCGATGTTTCGCCTACAATTGCACGAGATATCTTTACTATTCGAGATTAGAACATCGAATGAGCCAAGAGAGGCAAAAGCCCAATATTTATACCTGATTGGTTTACCCGGCCAAAAGCTAGTGTACTAATCCGTTTTCGCGTATGATACCGCACCGCAACTCATATTAATGTATGTAAGTTTCGACTGATAAACATTAATAGAGATACGGGATACGATCTGCATCACATATGGAAATTAATTATTACTGGGTCACTATTTCGATGAACAGTAAAGTTTAAATAATATAGACCCTTAAAGATATTTCGTGCAATCGTAGTCGAAAAGTCGAAGTCATTCGAATTTGACACGGTCTAATAACAGGAACTTTGATTTTTCATCTAACTACAGCCGTGAGAGTTTTGGTTACGTGATAGATTAACATTTTTTTGCGTTTTTGTCATCAGAATGCTTTCAGGTGAAAATCTAAATAAGATTATAATTAGGAAACAGATCTAATCTAAATCTGAAAATAAATTTTACACAATGTAAAAATTAATAAACAAACTTAAACAAGAGTAGTATTTATTAACCAATGTAAGATTTCAGACTGATTAATAAAATATGATAGATGTTTGTTTTTTATTTACACCTAATCCTACAGAATTTGAGAAATTACTTTTATCTATAGTAATATAATGGGTAACGTAAAGTAGGTGCAATTAGGCAATACATTTTTAAATAAAAAGTCACCGTAAATACCACAATACAAAAGAAAGTAGATTATCATAAATTTTTATTGAGGATCTTTTTTATATTATATTTATTGTAGTAAGAACTTTAAATAACTTTTCGTTATTTCGTTATTTTTTCCATAGTCGTAACAAAATTAAAATATATGATTGTATGTTCATTCGCCGGTTGCCAAGCGCGCATATCTACCGTTTTCATTCTTTATTGTTGATTAACCCAAATAGATACGTTATAAAAATATACTTCAAAAATTAATGTAGAAATAATTTTTGAATTTCTGAGATTTCCAGATAATTTTTGATTAATGGTTCTTGGCCTCATTTCCAATTATATTTTAAAATAACTTGTAAATTAAAAATCTATTTGAACAGTGAGGATTAAATCTGATATGCCAATAGCAGCAAGTCCTTAATAGTAGTCAAATATTTGTGGACATCAAAGAAGTCGCACGAAAAATTTCCGCAGAGAAAACTTAATAAAAAAACAAATTGAGGCATTTATATTTGTATTTGATTGTATTTATAGTGTCAAAATCGCTCTCATTTCATTTAAAATCACGGTATAAAAATACCTGTTACACTGGTACCCAAACAACGGTAACTCATACTTCGTAGCAGAGACGCTGGCTTTTACTGCAGAAAAGTAGTGTGGAAACTTGCGATTGGGAACCAATGGATCGGTTATATCTTATACATTAATTAAACATTGCAGCAATTCAGGTTCAATGTAAATTGCTTCTTGAGCGCGTGTCGTGCTCCTGTGGTGTGACGCTTAACAAACGCCAACCATGGTCTGCATTATCATTAATTGTAAGGGTGCCTATTAATTAGACCACAAGAGCAATTCGAGGGCTTAACTCGCGTTGCGAAAGACAAAACTGAAACCTATCAAAGTACATAAATCCTAAGTGTAGCAAGGTGGATATAATTATACACAATATATTTTATCTTGGGAATAATTAAAACAATGTAATTCTTCGTTATGACCGCGCATTAAGCGCTCTGCTCCTGTATCACAAGAACAAACACGTAGTAACATCAGTGCCAGTAACCAACAAACCTCAACGCCATCTAGTGTGAAACCGCCAAAAGTTTTAATCCAAGATCAAAACACATGGGGAAACGAGATTTAGTACCTTTGTTATTATAAACGAATTGGGCCCTATTACCGCCATTGAACGAATAGCAGTAACTGTAAAAATAGAGAAACTATTGGATGTTTAGCGGTAACTCAAAATACAGATAAATATAGAAGTGCTAAAGAGATCTCTATACCGGGGTACGCAGTGCTTCCGTTTATATTGATCTATATTTTTACAGTTACAGCTAAATATTCAATAGTGATATTAATTCATTCAATGGCGATATTAGTCCTCTATTCGTTTATAATAACGGAACTAAATATCATTTTCCATTCATCATGTTTTTCTCTTGAATTAAAAGTTCTGGCGGTTTTACACCGGATGGTGCATAGGCTTGTTGGTTATTGGCACTTTTGTATCAATGGTTCTTAAATCTCTCCTCCTGTTACTGTATTCGCGATATGTGCCGATGTTGGCTGACGAGCTCTCATATGGAGCGAAATATGTAGGTCCTAATTTGGTAATTCACAGACGGCACGCCCGTCCATAACTTTGGATGCCCCTACTTTTGATACAAGAGCGCAAAGCACTTACTACATAGACGGTCTTCGCACGCTAAGCCAATACGTGCGGTGCATATAAATTACGCATAAAATATAAAACTAGTTTATACTGAGATAACGGCGCAACAACGAACCATAAAAACAAAACATTTACTAGGTGTCAACTCACCTCTAACTTTGTAATAATATACCATTTTACATGTATTTTAGAATTTGAGTACTAAAATCTATAGTTTTGAATCGTAAGTGCAGTTATTTAAAAAAAAGACTAGATCTGCTTCCTAATTTAGAAAAATAGAATACTAGAGAGACCTATGTGCTTGTCTTTCTAAATTACGTACATCCGATACCAATAAAACAAACAAATTCTACGCTTTTTAAAAGTTTAAAGATTAAATAAACCAAGACGTTTCACCTCCAAAGAAAATTATCCTTTATACTGAACTTGAACGCATATTCTAGTACTTGAAAATGTTAACTTACTCTCATTCAACAATCTAATCCTATTGACAAATATTCGAGACCTTCTCTAATTAATGAAAATTGGATAATACTTCAGTAAAAATCTTGGTATATTTAAATCAAAGCATAGAAAACGTACACGTTTTCTACATAGTTACTTTCGTTAAAACAGGCTAATCCCTACTTCCACACTAACGTTATCTTGGAATTAGTGGATCAACCGATGTTAGTTCTTGCTGGTCGTCCGGTCTCACTTTTTCGAAGGAATTTTTTCTGTCTACTACCATTGGGGCATCTGTTAAAATGATATTTTTGTTAGTAATGAAAGTTACAAATATGCATACATAAAAAATGATACAATGAAGCTCAATTCGACCAATAGCTATTACGCTAAAAATATGATAAAATGGATAAATTAAAATGCTTTCTTAACAAACTATATTTTATTAATAATTTATAGGTTAAACAAAATATGAATGCTAGAACTATTGTAAAAAAATATTTTTAGAGAGGTATAGTATAAGGGATAAATTTGAACCAATTCGGAATTTAATATATCACAGCTGAAAAGTTGTCAGCCAGAAATACTACATTTCCACATAAAAATCAATATATTTTTTTGTTTTTTCAAGGTAATAACTCTCTAATCTAATATATTTATATTTTTAGTGTTCCGTAAGGAACACTTATAAGATCACTTCAGTGTCTGTCTGTCTGTCACACCTGATTTTTTCCGAAACTATTTAACATAGAAAGTTGAAATTTGGTACTAATATAGGAATTGATGGCCTCATCAGAGCCGTGTAGTTTTGAAAGCTAAATTTTGACTTAAGGGGTTGGTTTTGAGGGGTGAAATCGGAAGTGAAAAAAAAAATTTTTTTTACTAGGTTATCGAGCGTGGTGGCAAATGAAAGCTTTTGAAAATGAATAATAAATAAATATATATATATATATATATATATATATATATATATATATATATACATATATATTATGTATTTTAAAAAATCGCGAAAAATCGCTGTCCCCCTACCTTATCTCGAAAAGTACTGATCAAAGAATTTTAAAAAATTCTGGAATATTCTCTACGGGGTATAGATTGAACGAAAATTATCACGAGTGCAATTACCTTTAATAATTTATCTGGTGTATAATATATATATATATATATATATATATATATATATATATATATATATATATATATATATATATATATACAAAAATTTCAAGGTCATCAGTTTTCAGTAAAGATTGGAAAGAAACTTTGTTGAAAACTCATTTGGGGTCTGTTTTGTGAAGTCACTGATCATTTTATACGATCGTAACAAAATTTTTTATTTTAAAAGCAATTAACGTGCGGAACACTAATTGTGCAAGTTCAACTTGCACTTGACCGGTTATTTTTTCATATAAATTCTTTCTTCTAAGTTTTGTTTTCAAACTTCTACAAAAACAAAAAGGAAATTTTGTGAGGGCTAGGTCTGATCTTGGAATGTTGAAGTTAAGGTGTTGCCGGCAGTTTTGATGTCAACTTAGACAGAAATGGTCCTCAATCTACTCTGAACAATGTTTGAATAACGAAGAGATCCTGAGAGATACAGCTAACATCTGATCAAAAATCTACCTAGGCAGTTTACGGTATTTAAACAGATAAAGGACATGGGTAACAAGTAATCTGGTGCATATCTATATGATAATGATAAGTAGTATTTAAAATTAAATAGTAAACCTTAGGACAATTGCTATCAAGTAACGTCACGTTTTGGATTAATATTGTTTGTATTGTAAGACTAAAGTACCGACCCTGTCAGCGAAAATAAGCAGGTCAAGTAGCTTTCAAAAATAGTTTGATTCCATAAAAAAACAAAAACATGTCAATCATCCTCAGAAAGAGATATATTTTAACGTAGAAATTTTTAAAGAAGACACTCTGTATATCTTTATTTTAATAGATAGTGCTTTTCAGTACGCATTCAACAATATAGAGTTAACAGGTCTATTATTTATAGTGACTTAAGGACAACTGGAAATCGCGGGGAAAATTTGATAGAAGACAAAATAAACAGTTATTTATTTTTTTTATGAACATAGCACACGTGTTGCAGGGAAATCCCCTAAAGCTCTATAGGAGCAGCGCGTGTGCGGAAAAAGCGATTCACGTTGGTCTTGAATCGCTGTAAGTTGTACTCGGTGGAAAACACAGTCCTAGGCAAATCATTTCAAAGGGATGAGTTTCCTATATAAAACAATGCTTGAAAAGGGTTGTGCGAGGAGTGACAAGCTGAACTTCATACGGATGTGAAGTGTTAGCGCGACGTGTATTTCTACGAGGGTCATTCAATAAGTAAAGAGAAAAACAGCTCTAGCTCAAGAACGGTTTATTGGATTGCGACAAAATTTGGCCTACTTTTTGACATAATCCTGCACAACGTTAATATACTTATCCCACCTTTCTGCTAGCTTCATTGCCGTTGAGCCTCTTTCCACGTATGGTATCTTTGGGAGGTCCGAACCGGTAAAAATCACACGAAAGCCAGGTCTGGGGTGTATACGGGATGAGATAAGATCTCCCAACCCAGTCCCTGACGCTTTTCTTGGATAAGTATGAGGGCGGGTATTGTAAATGGTTCTGAATAATATTGTGAACAGTTCCAACGCTTACCCCAGCCTCCTGAGCTATCATTTCAACAGTAATTCTTCTGTCATCTCGCATAAGTCCATCAATCCTCGATTCCAACGTGGGGCCGGAAACTTCGACCGGACGTCTACTTCTCTAATACGCTCTTGTTCGGCCACTTTTGAACCGATCTATCTACTTTCGCAACGGTTCATGCAACTTTGTCCTTACTGAACAGTCTAGAATGTATTTTACTTGGATTAACACCTTCTGCTACTAAACATCTGATGACAGAACGTTGCTCTTCTAAAGTGCAGTCTTCCATTGGATTCGCCATGGTAAACTGGATATTTTGAGATTATGTTTACATAACATGCACAGCTGATTAAAACTCATCATAAGGTTGCCAGCTTGCACTCCTAAAAGTATGGAGCGGTTTCGTTGAATGGGTTTAAGCCAAGACCAATTGTCTCTTTAGTTGTTGAATGACCCGCGAAGACTTTCCATGAAAATACTTGTAGAATCGACTGAAGTCGCCCACCGTTTTTTTTGATGTTTCCAAGGAGTCAAGGTTGCTGGTTAGTTTTGGGTCCCCAGTCAGGTGAACAGCTCTCCTCTGAATAGAATCCAACAAATGCAGTGTATGTTTCGAGCAGAGCTCCAAAACACGGAAGCAGTATTCCATCGTAGGTCGAATTTGAGCTTTGTACAGAATTAGCGGTTCTTGTAAAGTGTAAAGCTTTCTAGTTCGAAATAATATTCCCAGCTTTTGAGAATCTCTCTTTGCTATGCTTGTAACATGTTCGTGCCACGACATATTTGCTCCAAAATTAATGCCCAGCAGATTGAGCGACGATGCTAGAGGAATGGAGTGCCCCGACATAACTATGTCGGGTTCAGCAACGTTCACTCTTTTAGAAAAAACTGTACGAGGTGCGTTTTGAAATATTGCCGCTGCGGCGTTGCCGTCGCCGTTCCGCGCATACCGCTGAGTACCTGCACCTATTGTCTAGCCACAGACGCCATTAAGGAAGCATTAAGTTTGTTTGTGTGTGTTTAAAATGCCTCAGACCATTGAAAATCCCGCGGATTGTGAAATATGAGCTGTAATTCATTTTTTAAATGCAAGAGACGTGAAAGAGGTCGAAAATCATCGGCAGATTAGTGAAGTGTACGGCAAAAACGCTAGCGAGCGATGGAATGGTAAGAAAATGGGTTAGATCATTTAAAGATGGTAGTACAAACGTGCACGATGAGGAACGAAGTAGGTGATCGTCAGTCATTAATGATTACCTGGTGCAGAAAGTTAATGAAAAGTTCAAAACAACAGACGCTTTATGATTTCATCATTATGACAACGCTGTGCCGTAGTGGTTAGCAAACCAGGCAACAGATTTCTATGAAGATGGAATATAGAAGCTCGTTTTACAATACGAAAGTGCCTGAATATAGGTAGAAATTATAAAATACCAGCCTCATATTTTATATTTCTCCTATATCAAGTTAATTTTCTTGTCAAGAACGCTTAATCCATGATCAGATCTCTAATGAGCGACAAGAATAGCTACCACAACACCAGCACTGAGGAAGCGAAGGAGAAATTTTAAGAGAATGTACAAACGAATGTGTTTCAGAAGGTATAAAGGAGTCGCGAAAAAAGGCAATTCAGAGAGGGAGTTTCATGAAACCTATACACTTTATCCTTTCCACTTTGATAACAGTTTCTTTTTTAAATAAACTCAATCTAAGCGTAGTTAGAGGTACTCTTGAGTATAACGTTGATTAACCAAGTTCATACATTTTTGAGAAGTTTGAACATTTTGAACCACAAAAATGATAGAACTTTTCAAGATAACGGGATCGGTGGTGGGGGAAGTCAGCTACCGAGTGAGTGCTTGTTCAGTTGTCTCTGAGCTCTCGGAGGGTAAGGACGGGCGATTTCGTGAAACTCTGTTTCGTCTCTTCTACAACTCGCGATGCATCGCTCACTGGAACAAAGATACGAGATAAAGTTTTATGTGAAACTCGGCAAGTAGACAGCGGAAACTTTTCCAATGGTTCAGCAGGCCTTCGGGGATGAGTGTTTATCACAATGGCAAGTCTACAGACGGCACAAGGCGTTTTTGGAAGGCCGTGAAGAGGTCAACGACGAAGCCCGCGCTGGACGCCCATCGACCTCCGCAAACAAAGAAAATGTGACTCGTGTGAAAGAACTTTTGCAAACAGACCGTCGAATGAGTGTTCGTTTAGTGGCCGACATGTTAAATATTCTAAAAACTATCGTCATCAGACCTCAGCAGCGATTGGAAACTTCACCATGACAACGCGCCAGAACACATCGCCTTCGTCGTGACCAGCTAGTTGGTCAGATCTAACGTGGCAATGCTGCCTCAGCCATTCTACAATTCCGACGTGGCTCCCCAGACTTCTTTTTGTTCCCCGCTTGAAATCCCCCTGAGAGGACATCATTTCAAAACAATTGACGACGTGAAAGCAGCTTGTACAACGGCTTTAAAAGCAATTCCTGAGCAGGCCTTCCAGGACGCCTGCGCAGCTTGGAAGTCGCGCTGGCAAAAATGTATCGACGCAAGAGGAGACTATTTTGAACAATTTTGGTGTATTATACCGTTCTGGTCAATATTTTTTCTTAATCGACTTGGTGACATTACTTTCCGGACAGACTATGTATATTTTTTGAACTTGTGTTTTCACAAGCTTTCATATGACATCCCACTCGATGAACCGGTAAATATTTTCACCCCCCAAAACTAACCTCTTAAGTCAAAATTTAAATTTTAAACTACACGGCTGATTAGACCATCAATTCCTATATTTGTGTTAGATTTTAACTTTACATGTTAAATAATTTCGGAGAAAATCGGGTGTGACCGACGGACAGACAAACACCGTTCCCATAAGTGTTCCGTATGGAACACTAAAGAGACTCTAATAATATAAAGTTGCATTGTTCACATCGTAAAATAATATACTTTAAAGTTGTGTAAAATGCTAAACATAAAAATATACTGTAATAACTGTCAGCACTGTCTAAGTGCCGGAACATACATTTCTATTTCTTGGCAATTTTAGACAACGCACTAGTGCTGCCACGCGTTATTGCATTTGAGAAATAACTATTATCTACTTTTTATCGCCCACATTCGAGGATATATAAAACAGCCCTGCTAATTTCCATTAAGACGTAAAAATTTTGTCATTTTATAGACAAATGAAAAAAAAATTATCTTAGGCCACAGAAAATTATAGCTACGTTACAGAAACACAGACTCGTGGAATAAAACGTCCTTGCAATATGAATTCGGCCCTATTACCGCTACATATAATACAACTTCTACTTGCCAGGAGTCTCTAAAAAAACTCGACGGAGGTAGGGAGCCTTCTTTATTCCCACGTTTTGTTCGCCTGTTTGTTCTTTTGTAGTAATAGTTATATTTTCTGTGCTTAGGTATATTAATACTGACAACACATTATATAGGTATTCTTTATTTATAGAAGTGTTTGGCAGCAGTAAATTAACTTAAAGAAGGCAAACTTAGTCAGTTAGCGAACGACGATTGTCAGTAAACTTATCTTCTGCATAGAGGGCTCGTAAGTAAAATATTTATTGGATTCGCGAAACCACAGACGTTAAGAGTAAAGTGATAGGTCTCCATACCGGAGTATCGTGCTCCTGTTGCGCCGTAGTCACGTACTTTGACATAATTTTTTTTTACGTCCCTAATCATCTGATTGCTAAGGGTTGAAGTGCTGAAGTTCCACAGACCTACCGGATTTTTCTGTTGGTAACATTCAACTGAGTAAAATGCTTGTTAGATTAGCACTTGGGTGGTGACCACGCTCATGATATGTCCGTTTATCTTGGAGCTCTCGTAATTTTAATGCAGTAGAAAAGGTTACCGACAATTTTCGTCCGCTTTATTTTTTATTTAACTGCTTTCAGAGTTTAAAGCATCTCTAGACTCAGTATGTCCCACCTTAGACTTTTCTAAGGGCCCTTGTTGGTTGTTACCTTTTACTTTTAATAAGTACTGTACGATGATGTGTAGGAAACATGCACTCAAGATGCCTATTCCAAAATATCTGAATGTTAAGGAGCCTGACACTCTTGACATGGCCAAACCACCTAGAAAACTGCCTAAGGAAACTCCTACACCTTCAAAAACAGCGCCTACCAAACCCTGTAAGAGAAAAAATATATAGTTTTAAAAATAAGGATATTATTACTGATCTCATAAAAATCTATAAACATAATTTTATTTCTACTTCTACAGAACTAATACTACTACAGTAATAAAGAGGCTTATATTAGTTTGAATTGCATTTAATTAATATGTACCTAATTTGTCGCGGAACATACCTAACCTTAAAGTGTATGTTAAACATTACGCAGATGTAATACGAACTTACATATTAAATTAAATAATTATTGGTTTTTATAGTTCTAAAATGTAAAAAAAAACGCTCCGTGACTTTCGATAGTTATCAAAACCCATTTACTATTCGCTTCGGGCAAAAAAGCAAGTGAGCGCCGCCAGACGTCAAAATATTACACCCGATTCAAATGGCAAATTGACGTATTTTCTGCTTAATTTATTATTTTCTCAGTAAAAAAAGGTGCACAGCGTCATCATTCAGGGAAAGTTCAACTGTTTTTCATTTTAAGCTAGTTCCTATAGTGCGAGGCCAAAATATCTCAGGTTAAAGCCAATATTTGCCATAATTTAGTTCTAAAAAAGACGTTAAAATATGGAAGTTGTTTTGAGCACTGGGTTTTCACAACTTGTGAATAATTTTGGATATGAAACTCAAAAAAGGGTAAAACTCTGGTTGCTGCCGAGCACGTGATAAATGTGAAAAAATATAAATTAGATGGAACATCCGTAATAGTCACGCGAACCGCAAACTTCGGTAACGGTGACTTCATACAATGTGAAATTACACGTAAGTAAAAACAAAAAAAATCGAGGAAAGAAGTATGTGAAAATAGATAACATATTCACTATACACAATGTCAAATACAATTGTATGTGACTGGAATGGGTGTAAACCAGGGGTTCCCAATCTTTTTTACTGCGACTTTCTACTCCTTTACAGGTTGCTATTTCTTTGCGACGCCCTTCTAAAAGATACCTGTTTGTAGCTCTATCTTAATTATTATTTATTAGAAAACATAAAAAAAAAACCTACAAACAATACAATTAAGGAAGGATGAGCTTGCTTTTCTAAACATAACTTCTCAAATCGGGGCTGAAATTTTGAAACTGCTACTCTCATTTCTTTTTCTAAATTAATTTGTGACCTGTACTTCGATTTGATTACTGCAACTGCAGAAAAGCCAGTTTCACACAAGTACGAGCAAATGGTAAAAGAACCCTCAAAGCCGTAGTACCGATAGTAGGATATTCTTGGGATGCATTGCTCCAAAATTGAAACAGTTTGTCTTTACCGAATCGTAGTTTTAGGCTCGTATCACAAGATAGTTCTAACAGCTGTTTCTTCTGTGTAGATGGTGGTGGGGTCGATTGGAATGGGTTTCTAATCCAGTCGTATTGATTCAGATTCTCTGGAAAATATTTATTAAAATAAGTGCTTAATGCTGATAAGTGATAAATATTAATTGCAAACTCGGCTTCAGATTTTTAATAGATTTTTCTCTCAGAAAGCCTTTCAAAACAGGAAAACAGTCAGTATTTCCTTGCTCCTCTTCTGTTTTTCTTTTCCTCAACAGCAACTTCCTTTGAAACGTTGCAATTTTATTAGTCAGTTGCAGTATATGCGTTTCATTTCCCTGCAACGATTTATTAAGGACATTTAATTTCTCAAATATGTTGCAAAGATACGCCAATTTCAGTAAGAAGTCAGTATTTTAAAACTTTTCTGCGTCATGATGCGATTCTGTCAATAAATACGTATACAACCCATTTTTTAATTCGTATACACGTAAAAGTACGTTGCCTCTCGACAACCAACGAAAGTTACAGTAATAAAGTAAAGATGTATGTTCGGCAGCCAAAACTTCACAAAGCTTATGGAAAAATCTTGCCTACACGGGTTTTGTTTTTATGAAGTTTACCACTTTGATTATTATATCAATCACAAAATTTAATTCAGGTGAAATATGTTTTGCAGCCAGGGCCTCCCTATGTATAACGCAATGTGTTCACTTTATATTTTGAGCCTGGGTTTTAATGAGAGCTTCAAGTCCTAGATACTAACCTGACATCGCGCGAGCTCCATCGATACACTTCTCCCATTGAATGTTATATATCTTCCACGTATGAATCTATGATCTCAAACAAATCACTAGTCTTACCGCTATCAGTCATTTTTTTGCAAAAGAACAAATCCTCACGGGCATTTGTTTCTTCCATGTACCGCACGTAACATATTAATTGAGCGTCGTTATTACTGTCTAATGCTTCATCCAGAAACCAGAAATATTTTCCACAATTTGCTCATTAATGTCCTCAGCTATGTCATGAATGCGACGACTAATCGTATTATTAGAAAAAGGAATATTTTTTTATTTCTTTAGCCGCCGATTCTCCAATTATCACTGATACCATATCAATCGCTGCAGGTAAAGTAAGATCTTCAGCAATTGTATGTGGTTTCTTTACATTTGGCAATACGGTGAGCGACCTTGTAAGAGGCGAGCAGTGCTTTGGAAGGAATAGATGCTCTGGAAAACAGAGATGTCTACTGATGTTTCAATTCTCGCAATTTTCTTGCAAAAAAAAATCTCGCGGCTTTCTTTGTAAATTACTATAAGTTGTTTCTAAATGACGTTTTAATTTATTAGGAAGCATACTTTTAGCTGCCAGCACCTTATGACAAACAACACATTAGGGAAGTTCCATATTTCCTTTGCTAACGTAGGTAAATCCAAAATCTAAATATTGGTCATCATATTTTCTGTACTTTTTTCGTTTTTCTACAGTTTCTTTTCTACTTTCCCCTGTGTCCATTTTAAGTAATGAATACGCGCGCGTAAATTAAATACAACACACTTGAAATCAAAACACTGCACTCATCAACGCTTGTAATCGACGAATGAATAAAGCGCCGAAACAAAAGACCGAACGATGAACGAACGAAAGCTCGGGGAAATGGAGGGGCGAGCTTACTGAGTCGCGGATGAGACGCGCACCGCACCGCTCACTAGCTCATTTCGTCGCGTGCAGGTGACCTGTGCGTATCGTCTCGCGACTTCCCTAGGATAGCGCCACGACGCACAGTTAGGGAACTCCTGGTGTAAACGATTTTTTGTTTGGTCTCCAAAGGGACATCGCAGAGTTGAAGTACACAGAGATGAAGAGTTTTTAAAGGATGTCGTGCCAAAGATGGAAAATTTTTATTTCATCTATTTTTTGCCTAAATTGTGCAATAAAAATAACTAAGACTGATAAAATATAGCTTAGGTAAATTGTGTATTGTATGGATTTGCAAGAAGCAATATAATTTCTTCTACTGAAAAAGTTGTCTTGAGAGGAAATTCGAATTAAAATTGTAAAGTGAGGCAATAGATACGAAAAATATTTTTTCTTTTCCTTGATTAAGGCGATATTTATGTACAGTAGATTTACAAATTTAAGAGGTACACATTAAGTAAAAAATGTTGCATTGGTTTTGTATGTAAAGTTTTTTATTCATCTCTTCCATTGAGAATGTTGCAAATGACAAGTAGAATCTAACGTTTTGATTGATTGAACAACTCGTACATTTTTTACGGATACCCGGAATTTTCCGCTGATTTAATAATCGGGGTTGCAATTTTGCTAAAGCGCAGCACATGAATATAATATTATCCGCGAAAAGAAGAATTTTTATCGTGAATGTTGACAAAATATTATATGCTCTAATTCGTTGCATAATCCGTTCAATATGTATTCTTACTTTCGCAACTTTTTTAGTTTCTAGAACTGTGCAGAAAAATGATTATCGTGCAAAAATGGTGACATTACAAGAACAATCCTTTTCCCACTGTCATTTAAAACCATTCTTATTTCCTGCAAATACGAGAGTATTTTGTTGATTGCCAAAGAGATCCATCGAGGCTTTAAACAATTTGATGTACTTATTCAATAATTTAATGTATTTATTCAATAAATAAATTTTGTATAAAAGTATTGTAATTCTTATAAACTCACATTGAACGTCTTACTGCTTGAATCCATTTTTCTCGTTGGTCCAACTTATGTTTATATAGAAAAGCCGTAGAATATTTATTGGGCGAATTTCCTTTGCTTTTTTGTCAGCCAACCACACAACACTTCTCCCTGCGACTTTTTTTTACTGATATTTTATCCATAATTGTTAACACAATACCGCAAATGCAACAATCTTTGACACATGAACATTTGGAGAAAGTGCGAATTTCCACCACCGCGCGCGCTGCTAGTCTTCAGACAGTAAACTCCGCCTCTTTGTCCGAAGCGAATATATATCATAGATGTTTAACGTATACTAAAGAATATTAGATAATACTACGTTCTATTAACGTTGTGCTACTTGAGCGTGATGTCGCGAGCGACGCAACGGGTACGAGCAATGCCAGTGATGTGAATTGAATGTCCTGTGTTGCTGCACAGGGTTGATCTTTCGTGGCCAAATGTTTTATTATAAAAGGATTTATTGTCAAAATCAATAGAAATAAGTTTGTTAACGTTTTTTGTGTTGCTGAAAATTTAGATTAAGGTAGAATGTTAATATGTAGGAATTAGAAAAATTTTATTGGAGTATAAAGTTACTAAAATAGTTATTTAAATCTTATAGTTTGTAACTATGATCAAAGTGTAGTTCGGTATAAAACTTATGTGTGTGACAAATTTGTTTTTATTAAAAAAATATTGGTTTTAAAAGAAAATAATAATTTTTTGGAAAAAATCTACCACCCTTTATTAAAAGTTCAATTATTTAATTAAAAAAACCGTGTTGAATTTCTTTCAAGAAATTATTATTGGAATTATTATTAACGACATTGTGTGACGTTTCCTTATACCAGGTGTTACTTTTAACAAAACATTTTATGCATTATTAAATTTTAAGATTCTTAGGAGGAGGAATTTCACTTTATAAATGTCAATATTTCGGAAACGGTTCAATTTTTGATATATTTTAAAGCATAAATTTTAGTATTAAAATTTTATGTAGAACCTATGACAGTAGTAATATACAGTAAACCCCATTTAAAGAAGTTCTTTACTTCCGGTTTACCTGGTTATTAAAGATCACCATTTTCATAAGGAGGATTTTATTTTTCTTAATGCACAGAGAAAGAACAAAAACGCCGTGAAAACAAAAAGTAAATAAATACACCTTGACAGAAATCCTACTCTCGTATTTAGAATAAGGTACTAGACTTTAAATATGTACAAATAAAAATAAATATATTTTGGAAGTTACTGATCAACATTAAGATAGTGTAGGTGTACTATTTTCAGAGATCTGTACACTTCAACTGCAGCACTATAGTGCAACAGAAACTGGAGGAACTACAGTCATACACTTTTACTTTTTGTTAACTAATAAGGGCTTATGTTAGTTATTATGGTTCACAACCTACAAAACTAATGCTTCAACATAATTATACTAAATTTTGTTGTAACAAGTTGTAACTTGCCAAATCCAACTAACAAGTGACGCAAGTCGTTGCTTCTGATAGGAAGCGCATGCAAAACGATCATTAGTGATTACTTGAATTTGAAGCACCTCCAGGGATTATGTCTCTTTTAATCTCGAACAATAATAACAGTCCTTTAAGATGAAACGTACAATTGTAGGTAGAATATTAAAAAAAGAAAGATAATTGCAAATTGACATGGACTACAACCTAAAGGTAATTATTTCTCATTAAGAGTTTCGAAAATACCTCACACAATCATAAACATAGAAAAGTGTAAAATTTCTACGAAGTGGCGGGAAATATTATTAAGCGGCACGATTGCTGGTAAGCGTGATTCTTGTAACGGTTGTGTTCAATGTTTCAAACAGATGCAACGGGTAGTTGTTTGTCGGCAGCTACCATAAGTGATCGGTGTTACACGTTTCGTAGAAATAGATAAAGCCCAGTATTGTGCATTTTTATTTAAAAAAGTGGACTGCAGCTCAAATAGAAACTGAACTAAAGGAAGTTCGTGGGAATTGCACCAACACTCAAGACTATTGGATCCATGAATTTAAACGTGGCTGTACAAGCACTGCAGATGCTGCACGTTCAGGATGATAGAAATTTCTTCTAAAGAAATGATCGATAAAATTTATGATAACGTGATGGAAAATCGTCACATTAAGTTTCGTGAGATTGCTGAGATAGCGGGCATCTTATATGAACGGGTACATAATAACCTGTATAAGGTTCTAAAAATGAAAAAAAGATGTGCGATGGGTGCCGTGCTTGTTGACTCCAGATTAAAAACGCACGAGGAAGGCCATTTCAAGATCGTGTTTGGAAAAGTTGTAACGTAACCCGAAGGACTTCTGGCGTCGTTTTGTGACTGTAGACGAAACATGGATTCACTACTACACCTCGGAGACAAAACGACAGTGAAAACAGTGGGTTCGCGAAGGGGAAAGTGCACCGAAAAAAGCGAAAACAGTTTTATCGGCGGGAAAAGTGAAGACAAGTATTTTGTGGGACTCTCAAGGGATTACCACTGACTATTTGGAAAAGGGTAAAACAGTATTACACAACGTTATTGGACCGTTTGTATAGTGAGTTTAACCAGAACCGACCAAGATTAGCGCGGAAAAAAGTGCTTCTTCACCAGGACAATGCGGCTGCTCACACATCGGCCGTTACAAGTAAAAGTGCATAAGCTGGGCTTCGAAATAGTTCTCCATCAGCCCTATGCCTTAGATTTGGCCCAAAGTAACTTTTTTGTTTTCTAATCTCAAAAATTGACTTGAAGGGAGGAAATTCGAAATGTGTTGAGCTCAGTGGAGATTATGTTGGGAAATAAAGTCTTTTCGATCCGCCCTCATATACACACACGAAAAAAATTAAATTGTTCCATTCTGTTGTAATTTAGTGTACGTTCAGCTTTAGGATTCTTCAACCATCACTTTCAAATAATTTTGATGTAATGCACTGAACTATTAGTTTCAAGTAACTTTCCTTTTTGTTTTCAAGATCTATCTGCTAATAACGAAATGATCGCTGTAAAAACAAATTTTTGAATACTTCATATTCATAACCTTATTTTTTAAAGAATAAATAAATAATCCTAATAATTTTACCTGCATAGTTGCTTCTGTTCCAGGTGGCGCTACAATACTAGCATACGACGCCATACAAGCATAGAACAATCCAAACGTCAATCCATTACTTAATTCTACGGGTATGAAAAACCAAGGATTTTTTATAACTGAATACAGAAGAAATCTTATTCCAATCGTAAACATTACTAAAGACATGGCGGTAACGTGTCCTATTTTCTTAAGTATCTTTCCTGATAGAAAAAAAAAAGGAAGTTCGCCCCCCAGGCACTGTACCCCCATAATAACTCCTTGCAGGGTTTTTATTCTTGTCTCCCCTTGTGCTTTTGCCAAGTCTTCCACGAGCCATAGTAAGAACTGCCACATGAGCCCGGTACACATGCCGACAGCGCTGCACCAGAGTAGAAATACTACTATTCTAAAGTTCATTAATAGCTTGCCTACATCCTTCAGGATGTTTGTTGAGATCTTAGTTTGGCTATACTGCAAAAAAAAGGAAAAAATTACTATACGGAAACGAAGTTTCGACAGTTTTGGTTCCTTGAATTAGATCGTGTTATTTTCCGAATATTCTAGCATTTTGTCTCTTGAAGTTTAGAATACGGAATGTTGTAGGAATTCAGTCTTCTAATTTTTAACAGTAAATAATCCTGAAGATGCTTTATATTGTCTGAAGGTAATTGTAATTTAACACGGTCTGGTCTCAAAAATCGTGACAGCAAAATAAGATGAACAATTTTCCCAAGAAAACGATCCATAATCATATGTGCCTGTGGCATTATACTAAAATACACAACTAATGTAATAATAATATTTATTTTGAATTACAGTCTGCCACGTAAGAACGTGTCCGCGATAATTCATTTTTGGTAGATGCGATTCAACAAAAAATCGATAGAGGGAACCCTTGTCTACAACGCATTTTAGTAAAAGTATCAGTCGATTGCGAACTTGCGCAGTCTCTCTTTGTTCCCATCCAAAGGGGCCCAAAAGAAGTGGGTAAATAGTTTTAACGAGACGAGAAATGTCGACGACATACCAAAATGTGTCTCAGTAGGCAAAATCACTCCAAATGTCGAAAAATGAATCGTGTCTTTGTTTTCACGGGACCCAAAATTGATTAGAAATTTTTACTTTAACAAAAAAAATATATTAAATCAATTCTAAAAGCGGCAACTCAAAAAATAAAAATTTATAAAGAAATTAAATTTTTAATTAGACAAGAATAATAATTCTGAGAAGAAGAGAAAGAGTCTTATTATATTAGGCTTTCTAGAAAATTTTAAATTAATAAACTTAAAGGTGCCGATAATTCGAATAAAGATATATGTATGAAATATATTATTAAATCCAACTGTTATTTAGGTCCTTAAATGGTACAACCTTGAGAATACTATTTTCAAAAAGTATTTCTGTATAAATTTTATATGAACCGTAGATATGCAAATTCAATTATGATTTTGGAATTCAATTATTACAGGATGACCTATGATAGAAAGTATAGACATCATATGGGAGCATCGAATTCAAATTCGATTCAGATTTTATTGTAGATGCCAGATGAAAAGATATGACAGCTAATTTTCCGTAAGACATGCAGGGTATGTAAAAAAATTAAAAAATATCCATTTATAGAACGAAAAAGTTTGAAAACTCATGCTTTTGATATAGAGAAAGAAAGTAGTGTAAAAGTTGAAAAGTCTTATATAAAGTTTTTATGTCATTTATCCGTTCAGAGTAGTTTAACCCAAAAAAAGGAAATTTTTCTTTTTTTCATAAAAAAACTTAAGTAGCACGAACTCATATCTTTTTTGTTTGATTCCCTTAAAAACGTCATTTCGGAAAATCTAAGGTTTTGCAAACTGATGTTTCACTTTTTTTCAAGCCAGTATATCTTAGCAAAGAGTTTGGTGCCAGCAAATATATCTTATCTTTTCATCACATACGACAATTTTTCGAGAAATTAAAAAAAATAATTACCATTTTTTGTTATTTAATGTTTAGAACCTATGGAATATTCAGCCTCATTAGAACCCATGAAATATTCAGACACATTCATTCAAATGCCCACATACACATACACACACATACAAACATGTAGGCATGGAAATATTTATTCTGAAAAAAACGACACCAGGTTTCTTATATAGTTCACGACTTGTGTCGTTAAACCAGAATACGGATAAAAATAACTTTTACATTTCTAATATAGTTTTTATATTCCATCTAAGAATATCTACTACCAGTGTCTGTTTTACAATTGATTTAACTGAAAGCTTTAAATTTTTATCTGAATATATATCTGAAGACAGTATCAAAACTAGACTTCTTCAAGTGTCTTGTCCTCCCTCCCAGTCGAATGATCTTTACTTTAGCCGCAGCGGACCTGCAAATTGTCGTGATGCTTACTCCATACCACTGGCGAAAATGTTTAAGCCAGAATGTTCTCTAGCGGCCAGAACGACGCCTTTCTTCTATTTTCCTCTGAATAAATGGAGCAACTCATACTTCTGGTTTCTTATTACGTGGGCAAAGTACTCAAACTTTCTTCTTTTTACGATATCAAGCACTTCTCTTTCTTTGTTAATGCGATGTAAAGCTGCTTCATTGGTCACTCTGCCCATCCACGATATCTTCAACATTCCGCAGGTAGACCCACATTTCGAAGGCCTCAATCCTTTTGCACATTGTTACAGTGAGAGTACTTCTTCAGATGACTGGCCGTTAACTCGAATATGACCTGTCTGAGTCCAGTATAGATTTGCTATTATTCGAATGTCTCGTCCCTCCAAGCCTATATCGTTCATTTGTATGATCTACGGAGGTCCATTAATTTCAAGACGTCATCAGTGATCCACGCTTTGTGTTTGGTTTTGCTGCTTTTCACTTTATCTCGAATAACTTTTAATACAGATGTTTTAAACTGTAAATGTGTGTGTATGTATATGTATATGTATATGTATATGTATATGTATATGTATATGTATATGTATATATATATATATATATATATATATATATATATATATATATATATATATATATATATAGTAGTGGTTTTTCGGGTATTTCGTGTTAGCTTAAAGTCCCTTGAGGGACGGTTTTCGCTGACGTTTCGATGGAATCTCATCCATCTTTTTCTAAGCGTTGATCACGGGTCGGTGTCTTGGCGTTGAATGTCGAGACTGGCTCCGAGGGCGCCGGTTTTATGTGCTCGGGCGTGGCTGTATTGGTCGGACGGATCCGGCCAATAGAGGCTCGGTTTTGGCTGCGCGTTGTCCGTCCTCTGGTTCTTTGTAATGTTTGTGTTGGTGAAGTAACATATGGTTGAATATTGTTTCTCTTGGTTGGACTTCGTACTGGGATAGAATATGTTTCCAAGAGTTCGGTAAACGTTGGCTAGGATCCCGATTATTTAAGTTGTTGGGCCTCTTTTCTATTTCTATGGATTCTTTGATTACCTTAGTGGATAGGTTATCACTTTTTTGTAGAGTTCTGGGTTTGTCAAAATCGATTTTGTGGCCGGTATTGTGTGCTCGTCTCTTCTGGCGCTAATTTTCCTGTTTATTTGGCCTATGTATGAAAGACCGCAGTCCTGACACGAAATTTCATATACACTTTGGTCTTCTAAGGCTATAATGTTTTTTGGTGTTGTGTGTAGAATATCTTTAATTTTTTGATTCGTTGTGTAAATGGTCTCAATTTGGTGTTTTCCTAGAAGTCTTGAGACCATTTACATAACGGATCAAAAAATTAAAGATATTTTACTTACATCAAAAGACATTATAGCCTTAGAAGACCAAGGTGTATATGAAATTCCGTGTCAGGACTGCGGTCTTTCATACATAGGCCAAACAAATATACGTATATATGTATTTATTTTCAATTTTTGGGATTTGGGTTCATTTTATAAATATTTAGTATTCAAAATTAAACTTAAACTGACGTTTCGCCCTTTGGTTTAGGGCATCCAAGGTAGCCCCATGTGATTTTAATTTTTAAAGATCGAACTAAGACTATATTTAAAAAGTTTAATGTTGTGTGAGTTAAATAATTTGTATATGTACTATTGTAACTAAATGTAAATTATTCTTATACTTTGTAGAAATAAAGAGAAAATGAAAATGCCCTAAACCAAAGGGCGAAACATCAGTTTAAGTTTAATTTTGAATACTAAATATTCATAAAATGAACCCAAATCCCCAAAAATTCAAAATAAATAATAACTGATGGCTCAAGAAAATTTTAAAGTAATTATATTTATATATATATATATATATATATATATATATATATATATATATATATATATATATATATATATATATATGAGGCTGGTTTGAAAAGTCCGTGCAAAGTCAGAGAGATGGCACCACCGGCGCGTATCGAGGTCATGTTTAGTTAGTAGCATCTCTTGAATGAACGCACACCAAGTTTTAGCCATATTGGTCGATTTCTTTGTGTTTGGCATTCGTGTGAATCAAGGAAGTCGAGTGATTTTCAAGAAATGGACGAAAAATAATTTCGTGTGGTGATTAAACATTACTTTATGAAAGGCAAAACGCCTCAGGAGACTAAAGAGAAGCTTGATAAACATTATGGTGACTCTGCACCTTCGATTAGAACAGTTTATAAGTGGTTTCAAAATTTTCGGACTGGCCATATGGGCACAAGTGACACTGAACGTTCTGGACGGCCTGTGGAGGTTACGACTCCAGAAATCATTGATCAAATCCATGATATGGTGATGGATGACAGAAGAGTTAAGGTGCGTGAGATTGCTAGTGCTGTGGGCATCTCGACTGAACGGGTACATAATATTTTGCATAAACATTTGGACATGAGAAAGCTATCCGCAAGATGGGTACCGCGATTGCTCACGCTTGACCAAAAACGGAATCGTGTGAAGTGTTGCAAGGATGGTTTGCAGCTGTTCCAGAAGAATCCGGAGGACTTTAAGCGTCATTTCGTCACTGTGGATGAAACATGGATACATTACTATACTCCTGAGACCAAACAACAATCTACAATCTACAACAATGGGTTACCAAGGGGGAATCTGCACCAAAAAAGGCGAAAACCGTTCCTTCGGCCGGAAAGGTTATGGCGACTGTCTTTTGGGATTCGCAAGGGATAATCCTCATCGACTATCTGGAAAAGGGTAAAACTATTACAAGTGAATATTATTCATCGTTATTGGACCGTTTGAAAACCGAGCTGCAAGAAAAACGCCCGCGATTAGCCCACAAGAAAGTCCTTTTCCATCACGGCAACGCACCATCACACACCTCAGCAGTTGTGGTCGCAAAATTAATGGAAATAGGATTCCAACTCGTTTCACATCCCCCCTATTCTCCAGACTTGGCTCCCTCGGACTACTATTTGTTCCCCAATTTGAAGAAATGGCTGGCGGGACAAAGATTTTATTCAAACGAGGAGGAGATTGCAGACACTAATGGATATTTTGCAGACTTGGACAAATCCTATTATTCGGAAGGGATCAACAAACTAGAACATCGTTGGACGAAGTGTATAAAGCCTAAAAGGAGACTATGTCGAAAAATAAAAAAGGTTTACCCCAAACATATAAGTAGTTTTTATTTTTGCACGGACTTTTCAAACCAGCCTCGTATATATATATATATATATATATATATATATATATATATATATATATATATATATATATATATATATATATATATATATATATATATATATATATTTAAAAAATCAAAGACTAATAAAGATAATTTTAATGTAACAATATTTATGGTATTAATAAATTGTACTAAAGTATGTTATCACGTGATTATTACAGAGATGAAAAGAAACGAGTAGAAATATCAAAAATTTAAATTAATAATTAAACATTACCAAGAAAAAATCTAATCCTTTTGAATATTTGTGATTTTTTATTTTAAAAATTAATTTATTCAGAAACTATGCTTGCTAAGAAAAATGTTAGTAGATTCTTTTTAATTTCTAACTCTCTATTTGGAGGTTAGACCTAATTTGGTTTATTATAACGTGTTTAGATCTGACAAATTCATTTTAAACTTCAAATGTTGCCCAGGAAAATAACTTATTGCTGGAAGACCATCTGAAGATATGTCACGGTTTCTTCTATGAATGACTTTTATAAGCAATTCCAGGGAATGATGACTAGCTAACAAATTGGGCCTGAACATCATAATCAAAATGTAAAGTTAGTTCTTATACTTTCAGTCATGGCATGATTTCATTTTACTATAAAATTAAAGGAATAACCCTCGTCTTTTGTACGATTCTAAACTTAGTTTTAGTGAACCTTCAGCTACTACTATTATAGAATCCTCGCAAAGGATGCTTGGATTTTTAAGGAATTGTTCTCCTCCTATACAAATAATGCAAAACATTTTAATATATTGGGTGAAGAAAGTGATATTTTTTAAGCTTTCCGAATTGATACATTTTATTTATCGTTGACTTCTTTTGCTCGTTTGTTAAATGGTAGTTAGTATAAATATAATTTAGCAATATAGTTGATACACTATTTTAGTACTAATATACTCGTATGTACTGATCTCAAGCATTAGTTGATGCTTAGGCTTGATGTAAAACAAATATATATTTACCTTTAAAGTGCAAGATACACAGAAATCTAACACCAAAAATCCAGCTCCCATGTAGAAACACGCAGTATAATCTGTATAAGACTTTCCTTTACTGAGTTGGTCCACAATTACTCCTGTTATTAAAGACAATATACCCCACCCAAGAGCACCATACATTCTTTGGTAACCATACCTATTTGGTTTGTCTCCTAAAAGTACAAAAGGATTCTAATTATATATATGGTATACACCAGGTGTACAAGTATGAAATGCGGATTTCAGACAACAGATGGTGCACCAATGCAGTTTGTGCTATAAAGATTTGACACTGCGCCATTTTGTTGTGTCATCAACATGTGTCAGATGTGCACAAGTGATAAATTGGAAAAGTGTGTGCATAGTGTTGTGTTCAATATATCGAAATTTATACCGAACAAATAGCATTCGCGGAAAGCATTAATTTTTTGTTTTCATTTGAAGAAAACTGCTGTTGAATCATACCGATTACTTCGAGAAGCTTATTGTCAATATGCTCCATCGCAAGATACGTGTGAACGATGGTTTCGGCGTTTCAAGAGTGGTGACTTCGATGTTGCAGACAAGGAACGTGGAAAACCGCCAAAAAATACGAAGATGTGGAATTGCAAGCATTGTTGGACGAAGATGATTCGCAAACACAAAAACAACTCGCCGAGCAATTGGGCGTTAGTTAACAAGCTGTTTACAATCGCCTACGAGAGATGGGAAAGATTCAGAAGCCGGCAGATGGGTACCACATGAGTTGAACGACAGATAAATGGAAAAGCGCAAAAACACGTGACATTTTGCTCGCTCGGTACAAAAGGAAGTCGTTTTTTGCATCGTATAGTTATAGGGGATGAAAAGTGGATTTATTTTGAGAATCTCAAGCGCAAAAAATCATGGGTAGACCCAGGCGCACCATCCACATCGGCCGCAAGACTGAATCGCTTTGGCAGAAAGACGATGCTCTGTGTTTGGTGGGACCGGAGCGGCGTGGTCTATTATGAGCTGTTAAAACCTGGGGAAACGGTTAATACTAAACGTTACCAACAACAATTTACCGATCTGAACCGTTCGCTGCTTGAAAAAAACCGGTCAAGTGCAAGTTGAACTTGCACAATTAGTGTTCCGTACGTTGATTGTTTTTAAAATAAAAATTTTTTGTTAGGGTGGTATAAAATGATCAGTGACTTCACAAATCACACCCTAAATGAGTTTTCAACAAAGTTTGTTTCCAATCTTTACTGAAATCTGATGACCTTGAAATTTTTGTTTTTTTTATATACCATATAAATTATTAAAGGTAATGCACTTGTGATAATTTTCGTTCAATCTACACCCCGTGGAGAATATTCCAGAATTTTTTCGAAATTTTTTTGATAAGTACTTTTCGAGATAAGGCCCGGGACAGCGATTTTTTCGCGAATTTTTAAAAATAATACAAAGAAAAGTGCGCGCAAGTATAATATTATATATAAATTTTTTACTCGTGTTTTCACAAGCTTTCATTTGACACCACACTCGATGACCTAGTAAAAAATTTTTTTTTTTCACTTCCGACTTCACCCCCCAAAACTAACCCCTTAAGTCAAAATTTAATTCTCAAAACTACATGGCTCTGATGAGGCCATCAATTCCTATATTAATACCAATTTTCACCTTTCTATGTCAAATAGTTTCGGAGAAAATCGGGTGTGACAGACAGACAGACAGACAGACAGACAGACAGACAGACAGACAGACAGACAGACAGACAGACAGACACCGAAGTGATCTTATAAGTGTTCCGTACGGAACACTAAAAAGGTCAGAATACCGAAAGAGGCAACACAAAGTCATTTTTCTTCATGACAATGCTCTATCACATACGGCAAAACCAGTTTGCGACACGTTGGAAGCACTCAGCTGGGAAGTTCTATCCCATGCGGCTTACTCACCAGACTTGGCACCTTTCAAATACCACTTGTTTGCATCGATGGGTCACGCACTTGCTGAGCAGCGCTTTGGTTCGTACGAAGATGTGAAAAAATGGCTCGATGAATGATTCGCAGCAAAAGGGAAGGATTTTTAACGGCGTGGTATTCACAAATTGCCCGAAAGATGGGAAAAATGTATAACAAGCGATGGAGCATACTTTGAATAAAGCACTTTTTATCATTCTTCCGAATTTAACATGTTTTTTAGAAAAAAAATCCCCATTTCATACTTGTACACCTGGTGTGTGTATATACGAGGCTGGTTTGAAAAGTCCGTGCAAAAATAAAAACTACTTATGTGTTTGGGGTAAACCTTTTTTATTGATTGACATAGTCTCCTTTTAGGCTTATACACTTCGTCCAACGATGTTCTAGTTTGTTGATCCCTTCCGAATAATAGGATTTGTCCAAGTCTGCAAAATATCCATTAGTGTCTGCAATCACCTCCTCGTTTGAATAAAATCTTTGTCCCGCCAGCCATTTCTTCAAATTGGGGAACAAATAGTAGTCCGAGGGAGCCAAGTCTGGAGAATAGAGGGATGTGAAACGAGTTGGAATCATATTTCCATTAATTTTGTGACCACAACTGCTGAGGTGTGTGCTGGTGCGTTGTCGTGATGGAAAAGGACTTTCTTGTGGGCCAATCGCGGGCGTTTTTTCTTGCAGCTCGGTTTTCAAACGGTCCAATACCGATGAATAATATTCACCTGTAATAGTTTTACCCTTTTCCAGATAGTCGATGAGGATTATCCTTTGCGAATCCCAAAAGACAGTCGCCATAACCTTTCCGGCCGAAGGAACGGTCTTCGCCTTTTTTGGTGCAGATTCCCCCTTGGTAACCCATTGTTTAGATTGTTGTTTGGTCTCAGGAGTATAGTAATGTATCCATGTTTTATCCACAGTGACGAAACGACGCTTAAAGTCCTCCGGATTCTTCTGGAACAGCTGCAAACCATCCTTGCAACACTTCACACGATTCCGTTTTTGGTCAAGCGTGAGCAATCGCGGCACCCATCTTGCGGATAGCTTTCTCATGTCCAAATGTTTATGCAAAATATTATGTACCCGTTCAGTCGAGATGCCCACAGCACTAGCAATCTCACGCCCCTTAACTCTTCTGTCATCCATCACCATATCATGGATTTGATCAATGATTTCTGGAGTCGTAACCTCCACAGGCCGTCCAGAACGTTCAGCGTCACTTGTGCCCATATGGCCAGTCCGAAAATTTTGAAACCACTTATAAACTGTTCTAATCGAAGGTGCAGAGTCACCATAATGTTTATCAAGCTTCTCTTTAGTCTCCTGAGGCGTTTTGCCTTTCATAAAGTAATGTTTAATCACCACACGAAATTCTTTTTCGTCCATTTCTTGAAAATCACTCGACTTCCTTGATTCACACGAATGCCAAACACAAAGAAATAGACCAATATGGCTGAAACTTGGTGTGCGTTCATTCAAGAGATGCTACTAACTAAACATGACCTCGATACGCGCCGGTGGTGCCATCTCTCGGACTTTGCACGGACTTTTCAAACCAGCCTCGTATATATATATATATATATATATATATATATATATATATATATATATATATATATTATATATATAAATAGTGAAATGATTATTTAAAGAAAGAGGTTACAGGAAGAGGTACTACAGTAAAACTAAATTTGAAGAAATATTTTTCAAATGAAAGGCAGTTGATGTAACTAGAAAAACAGATTGAAAAAATTTGCAATGGTATAATTTTGAGCCAAGAGTATGTTTTTATTTAGTTTTTATAGTATGTTCGAAACTTATAATTTTCTTGTACCCTGAACATGTTAGTTCTATCCCTTTTTACCACCTTCTAAATATTGATGTGATTAAAAAAAAACGATTAAATGATTTCTAGATTCCTCTAATCCAAGATCCCTGAAAAAAAATACATTATATTCGAAGCTACTCCCTCTAACCACCTCCCTTACTCATATACGTTTGATTTTAAAAGATTATGCTAAAAATCTGGACATTTTAACCAAAAACAAGAAAATATCTTTATACTATTAAAACTCAATAAAACTGATCGTAAATAATCTCTTTCACACCCTTTCCTTGAACTGATATTGCTCAGATTCTTTCCTGTGTACCAAATTTATAATCGATATCTCACACTCTTAAATAGTATAAAAATAGTAAGGTACCTAATACCCTTGAAGTTGTTATTACTATCGGGGTCCACATTTAGTCTGTAGCAAAAATAAAATCCATATGCATGTACTTTCATTCCTAGACCTATTTTATTGCTGTATGAACTCACTTCTCGCTTAGATTTAATTCTATTCAATAATAACGATGAATTTTAAAAACTTAAATACTAATTTATTAAGCTTTGGGAATAATCTACGATCAAATTATACTCCCCGAAAAACATTACCTAACATTTCGAAGCATATTGCATCTCCAAGGCTAACTGAAATAGCTTGTCCAGTCCATGATGTAATCATTAGTAAAAGAAAAACCCAAAATTGGTACGTCCTGTATGCATCAGCATCACTAATCTGAAATAAATATTGCGGTGAAAATTTTTGAAAAAATCTAATCTTTAAATTTTTGTCGAGTTGCGTACTACACTCTATTTTATAAAATATCAAGAATCTCCATTTAGCCGCCACCATAAAAAATTCTGGTTAAATTTTAATGGTAACTTTAGTTTGATACATAAAAATAGTCTACATAAAAAAGAATATTTCTTTTTCTCTATGTTTTCTTATCCAAATAAAAAAGTTATATGGAATAAGTATATAGTATTTGTGGCATTGTCCTAAATTATAAAATACTAAACTGAAATCAATGCGTGTTCGAAAATATCTAGACACAGATTATAACATACAACACAAAATATGTACATCCGATAAATCACTACAATATTACGTTGGAAGTTTGGAATCTTTGGCACAATGATACTACACAACAGTAATCACAACTACACCAAACATGTTTCGCTAACCATCATCATCAGAAGGAATGGTTGACTAAATCTAAGAATATAAACTAGACTATTTATACTGAACTTGGAATTACTCAAGTGGAATCAATTATACCCCGAGCCTTAGTTCCGGTCAAGTAACCCGTACAAAGAACTGTGAGGATAGGTCCACGGACCTTATTTAGACTATTTTAACTTTTTATTATTTCAATGCTCTCGTATGCGTATAATAATAATAATAATAATAATAATAAGTATAAAAAGTACTATGTTAAACAATAATAATTATAATAATGAAAATGGAAGGGTGTTGCGGAGGCGGACCCCTGTCGTACAAACAGCTACAGCAACACCACAACAACAACAGACGAACCAAACAACCGCCTCAGTCGAAACTACTCCCGATAGTTTTACCAGATCCGACATTGTAGGTGATGGAAATTGCCTTTTCCGTGCAGTTAGCTTATACTTATATGGCCACCAGAACCATCATGAGAAACTCCGAGAGGTTTGCTCTAAGATATTTACAACAAAACTGGTCGGAACTTCACACATTTTCATTAATTGAAGTCGACGATATAAAAGACTTCAATAACTATTATAATTATATGCGGAAAAATGGCACCTATGGAACGAGCCTAGAGATACTTGCCCTCTCGGAAACACAAAATAGCAACTTTCATATCTTCTCAAAACAACGAAGAACAAGACATACAAAAATAATTTTTACGGACAGACCAACAATAATAAGCACGGGAAAATACAACAAAACCATTTACCTTCTACTAACAGGCAACCCAATGTCGGGACACTTTGAGCTTCTGACACCACAAAACACTGAAAACATTCCAGAGAACAACAGACCAATAAAAGAAGCATCGGGCGAGCGACGTAACGGTCGAGGACGTCGCGGGAAATGGCAGCTCGACCAAAACGATGAAGACCAGGCAACCGAAAATGGACCTGCCAAAAGTGTTGTGTTGGCGACTAAGCCGACACCCACCAAGGCGGGAAAATCACAGCAGCGCATGAGTTGCACCACAGGAATCAACGAACACGCCATGCGTTGCTGTAATGAAAAACACAAAACCTGACAAAGAAATCACTGAGAAGAGAATCACTCGCCGCTTGGACCCACCAACATCAATCCCAAGCGCAACCGACGTAGATACGGGACAAACACAACCACCAAAGCCAGACCAGGGCCCGTATGTATTGCAAGGACAACATGCAACTACCAAGGCTGGAAAACCAAGACAGCGGTTAAAGTGGACGGATGAGATGAATAGAACGGTGATGCGCTGTTACTACACCGCCACCAAACTCGAAACAATAACATCGGGCTACAGACAGCAACTGCACAGACTTTTCTTGACCGAATATCCACATCTGCAATTACTTGTTTCAGAACAGAGAGTAGTAGACCAAAAAAGAGTTATTACCAAGAACAATCGTCTCACACCTCTCGAATTGCAAACCATCAAGGACACAGTGGCTGTTGAACTGAACACAGACCAACCAAACAATAGAAACAATAAAGCAGATTCCGAACCAGCCTCACACACACAACCACCCAGTCGAACACAACAATACCCACCACCCAGGAGGAGCATAACGCAAAATAATATTGCGAGTACCGCGCAACACCATATCACAGACAACAACATGAATCACTCGCCACCCTCAACGACATCCAAACAACATCACCCCGAATCACGTCTCATACAAACACTCAAAGCAAAAATGGAGTCACATCTAGCTCGATGGTCAGGCACCGACCCCACAACAAGAAATCCCATCCCTCGTTTAATCTTCAGACAGAGCACGCAACCAATCCTCAACACACTAAACAAGCACATAATACCTCAGTATATAACAGACTCAAGCACAATCGAAGACATTCACACAATAATATACGCAGCAGCAATCACCACTCTAACACAAAATAATCAAAAACTCCCTCAACGACAAGGAAACCCCAACAGGACAAAACCAAAATTCAAATGGCAAATAAGAATAGAAAACAAAATCAACAACATCAGGAGAGATCTAGGACATCTTACCCAGTTTATAAGCGGGAACGCGTCCAAACGTGTCACACAGGGGGCAAACAAGATCAAATCTAAGTCTCCCAACAGAACACTGCCAGAAATCCTCAATACCTTGAAACAAAAACTATCTGTATATGCCGCAAGACTCCGTAGATACAAAGAATCAAATGAGAGGAAAGACACCAACAACCTCTTCCGAAGAAGCGAAAAAACAGTTCTACCGGAAAACTATGTACAACAAACAGATAGCAGTGACTGAACCACCAAACAAACAAGAACTCACAGATTATTGGAAAAGTATCTGGTCAGAACCCAAACAACACAATAATAACACCCCCTGGATCAAAGCCGAAGAAGACAAACATAAACATGTGACAGAACAAGAAAATACCACATTTAATACACAAGAAATTACAGAAACTATCAAACAGACACACAACTGGAAATGTCCTGGAATAGACAATATACAAAACTTCTGGTACAAACAGTTTACCACCACACACGAAGCACTCACACACCAAATCAACAAAGCCATTCTACAACCACACACATTTCCCACTTTCCTCACACAAGGAATAACATACGTTAAACCCAAAAGCTCAGACACCACAAACCCGTCAAACTACCGACCTATCACCTGTCTTCCAACCCTATACAAGATCATCACAGCCACAATATCGAAGAAAATAGAACAACACCTAACAGACAACAATATCCTCACAGAAGAGCAGAAGGGATGCAGGAAAAATAGTCGAGGATGCAAAGAGCAGCTGATTATAGATAGCGTGATTATGGGACAAACCAGAAAAGAACACAGAAACCTTCACATCGGTTACATAGACTATAAAAAAGCCTTCGACTCCATACCCCACAGCTGGTTAATCAGGGCCCTAGAAATCTATAAAATCAACCAACACCTCAGGCAGTTTCTCGCGCAAATTATGAAAACATGGAAAACCAAAATACGCCTAGAAACACAAACCGAACGGATCCAAACAGAAGAGCTGTACATCAGACGGGGTATATTTCAGGGAGACTCGCTCAGTGCTCTATGGTTTTGCCTCTGTCTCAATCCACTCTCAAATATACTAAACAGAACAGAGCATGGCTTCAATATCAGACACCAAAAAGAGAATCAACATAAAATAAACCACCTCCTATATATGGACGACATAAAACTCTACGCTGCCACACAAACACAGCTGAAAGAACTCCTCAAAATCACAGAAATATTCACCTTAGATGTCAATATGGAATTTGGTATAAGTAAATGCAAAGTGCTCCACATCAACAAAGGCCAATGGAAGCACCACCATGAGACAGAAACCATCAACAATGAAACGCTCGATAACATGTTCGATAAAGAAACATACAAATATCTAGGCTTCCAACAAAGCACCAAACTCAACCACACTCACATCAAAACAGAGCTCAGAACCGAATTCAAAAACAGACTGACGAAACTTTTGCAAACAAAACTCAACTCTAAGAATCTCACTAAAGCCATCAACACGTTCGCTATACCTATACTCACATATTCATTTGGTATCATCAAATGGTCACAAACAGATATAGAAAATATTCACATCCTTATACGATCTCAATTCACCAAATACAGGAAATTACACCCCAACGCATGCAAAGAAAGACTTACCATCGAGAGGAAGGCAGGAGGAAGAGGAATTATAGACATCAGATCATTACACACAAAACAAATACAAACACTTAGGAAATTCTTTCACAGCAAGCAAACCAGCCTCCACACAGCGACAGTGAAAGCAGACAAAAACTACACACCTCTCGACTTAGCCCGGGCAGACCACTCAGCAGACACACACAGTCACACCCAATTACAACAGGAAAAGATGAAAACGTGGTCAGAGAAAACACTCCACGGAAAACACAGATACCACATAGAACAAGACCACGTAAATAAAAAACACTCATACACCTGGTTACGGGATGGGCAGCTATTCCCTGAGACTGAAGGCTTCTTACTTGCCATCCAGGATAAAGTCATATTAACCAGAAACTACCAAAAGCATATCATCAAAGACCCGACTATTGCAGAGGACAGATGTAGGAAATGCCACCAGCAGAAAGAAACGATCGAACACATAACGAGCGGATGTAAAATATTGGCCGGAACGGAGTACACAGCCAGGCATGATTCAGCTGCCAAAGTGGTTCACCAAGCACTAGCCACAACATACAGACTCATAGGAAACACAGATCCCTACTACAAATACACGCCAACATCCATACTTGAAAATGAAGATTACAAGCTCTACTGGGATATCGGTATCCATACAGATAAAACAGTCTCCGCCAATAGACCCGATATTACTTTTCAGTGCAAAAAAGGAAAAGTCACCTATCTGATTGACATAGCTGTCCCCAACGACACAAACATCCAAGCGAAATACACAGAAAAAATTTCCAAATACACAGACCCTTGCAACGGAAATAAAAAGGCTATGGAGACAGGAAAAAGTCATCATTGTCCCCCTCATTATATCAGCCACAGGCCTTACACCAATAACATTCACACCACATTTAGTGCAATTGGGACTCAACACGGACATACACAGAAACATTCAGAAGTCAGTGATTTTGAAAACATGTAACATTGTCAGGTCATTCCTTAATACGGAATGGTAATAGCGTTTGTGCTGACTTGGTTTTGGCCCGTCAGCCAAACATGGAACCACATTGATCAAATGTGAGAAAGAAGAACTTTTTGTAATAAATAATAATAATAATTTCCTATCACATACATTCTTTATTAACCTTAAATTATCTAATGTTAGAGTATGATTCTGTTCAAGAACATGCTCGGAAATACTTAATTTTTCAGATCTATCCTACCTTAAATGAGCAAAATGTTCTTTAAATCGACCTTTTTATTTGCTTAACATACTTCTTATTTCGATCATTACAATTTATTTCGTAAATTTCACTTCTATCACGTTCATGTTTTATCCTTCGGATTTTCGACGCTATTTTTAAGTTGTCTGGTGACTTATTGACTAACGTGAGGACTATATTATTAAATACTTTATTAAGTCCTCTGGTATATTTTGGATTATATGGTATTGAAACATATTTCGTTAAATTCTGCTCAAGAATAAAAAAGGTGGTATTATGAATTTTTAACCTAAACTTATCTCTACTTATTAACTTGTTTACGAAGTTTTTGTCATAACCACTGATTCTAGCTATATTCTTAATGCGATTCCTTTCATTTCTGTATCTGACTTCGTTCAACGGGAAAGTGACTAGATGATGAACTAAAAAGTACAATTCGGCAGCAAGTTTACGTTGTTTAGAATGAAATGAATTGTTAGAAATATATCTATCTGTTACGGTATCTTTCCTATAGATGACAAATTCTAGTTTATTATTATTTTCAATTATTAAAATACCTATATCTATATTTAAAAAGGGAGACGGCAGAAAATGCACAAACTATAGAGGCCTAAGCATAATATCGAGTATGGGACGTTTGTATGGAAAAATTATTAAAAAATATCATGGAGGAAAATATAAAAGGAAAAATTGGAGAAGACCAAGCAGGCTTTACGGCCCGAAAATCATGTATAGACCACATATACACTATAAAACAAACGATGGAAAAAAAACTGGCAAAGAATAGAGAAGTTCATCTAGCCTTCGTAGACATAACAAAGGCCTATGACTCAGTACCAAGACAAAGATTATGGAACGCAATGAAAGAAATAGGCACTGACAAAGAACTAATATACGCTGTAAAAGCTCTCTACGCAAACAACACAGTGAACATAAAAATAGGACATAAAATAGGGAAGAGACTCCAAACATCAAGAGGCCTATTACAAGGATGCTCTACATCCCCAACTTCCCCTATCAAAATATACCTCGAACAAACATTAAAAAAATGGAAGCAAAAATGTAGTGGAATGGGCGTCCCAATACGAAAGGATTACTTATATACTCTAAGTTTCGCAGACGACCAAGTAATCATAGCGCAAGATGAGGAAGACCTCAGTTATATGGTAAGAAAACTGAAAGAAGAATACACTAAAGCAGGATTAGCAATAAACTTTGATAAAACGGAATATCTAACAACAAAGGAGGGAAACGTGATTCTCCAGAAGTAGATAACGAAACAATAATCAAAGGAACCGATAAATTTAAATATCTAAGAACCATCATTTCAAAAAAACGCAACATCAGAAGAAGAGATTAAAGCTAGATTAGGACAAACGCGAACATGCATAAGACAATTAAATTCGATCCTGTGGGACCAGCACATTACAAAGAGAAACAAAACACGCATATACAAATCAATAATACAAAGCATAATGACATACGGGTCAGAAACATGGACGATCAGCAAAAGAAATAAATCTAAAATTAACGCGGTACAGATGGAGTATTGGAGAAGATGTTGTAGAGTGACACGTATGGAGAGAATAACAAATGAAGAAATAAGAAGCAGAATGAACAACAAAGAGAACGCAATAAACACCATAGAAGAAAAACGATTAAAATGGTATGGACACATAAGACGAAGCGAAGATAATAGGTGGATAAAGAAAATAACGGAGTGGAGCCCCTATAGGGAGAAGAAAAAAGAGGAAGACCCAGACGATCGTGGAGAGACGATGTGGACGAGGCTATGGAGGAGAGGGGTCTAACAGATGGAGACTGGGAAGATAGAAACGGATGGAATCAAAGGCCGAGAGAAGGAAGATAGCGTCAGCTGTAGAAAATCCTTATTATATATTATATATAAATTACCCAGGAATGGCAATTGTTCGTTGTTCTCAATTTTATAGGTAAATCTAATGAGGTCGTATCGGCTATTTCATTTAGAAACATCTTCTGTATTTAAATTTTTTTTTATTTGAAAATCGCGAATACATCATCCATATACCTATAACATACAATACAAATATTATTTTGTTATATATTTACATTTCTACAGGTCTTTAAGTTAAAGAATTTTGGCTATACAATTATTATCGCTACTACACCAAACACTTCATCTTTGCACTCGACGCGCGTTTCCTTAATTACGTTAGCATTATTAGGGGGAACTACTGTGTCTGTCATGGTTCGCAAAACGCACTTCGAATGCAAAAATAACGTGTTTAGTGTAGTGGTGATAACAGCTGTGTAGCGCCGTGTCAAAGATTCCAAAATCCCGACATAGAGATTTATTTAATTTTTTGTTACTACTTAGTATGTAGTATTACCAAAACTTATTTATGGATTGTAAGTGTGATAAAAATTGGACAATTTTATTATGATATACTAGATAATCCAATATAACGAATAGACAAAAATGTTACAGTAAAGTATTAATAAAAGTAGCAACAAAACGTGAGGTGTACCTTTTAAGCATATTTTTCTTATTTACAGGGTACCAAAAAAAATTGTTTTTATTAAGTTGACACATTCTTGCTCAGTATTAAACGTAATTGAAGGAAGAACAGCCACAAAAGACCATAAATAACTGAGCTAAAAAAAAACACAAAATGACACTATGACTTTTTCATAGTATATCCAAAAATTTCAACTACCTTCTTAAACAAAAACGGTGAATTCTATACTTTATTAATTTAATCGACATGTACCATATTTATTGTTAATGTTATAATACAGTTTGACACAAAGTTCTTCTTATGACAGGGCCGATTATTTTGAGTATACATATAGATATATATATATATATATATATATATATATATATATATATATATATATATATATATATATATATATATATATATATATATAATGAAGTCTGCTTATAACGAACAGCGAATTTCCGGTTAAAACGAACTATTTTATAAGGCACGAAAAAACTTCCATAAGACCAATGCAAATTTTTATTGGTTATAACGAACTTCCGGATAAAGCGAATAAAATTTGGATGATTTGTGTCGGTTTATAACGAACTTGCTACTCCCTATGCTCGATGTCGCGCGATTTAATCTAGGGAATCCACAGAAACTAGCTGGGAACCCCTATTCTGCTGCGTTGCTAGTTAAAGCAGTATTATTTTCAATTCACTTGTGTTATGCGGTTCTAACGCATATTTGATCAAAGTAGCAAAGTGAATATTTAAGTTTTTTTTTTTAAATGAGTACACAAAAACGTAAAGCGTTTACTTTAAAAGATAAAGAAAAGGAAAATAGAAAAATGGAGTTAAACAAAGTGATGTTTGCAAACAGTTGAATTTAACTAAATCTATGGTTTCTACCATATGGAAGAAGAGGCAAAGAAATCGTATCAATCTATGATAAAGAAAGTTTAGTTGTAAAAACGTAAGAAAATCTACACATGACCAAGTCGATAAATGGTTTAGTCAAAAATGATGAACCGACAAAGTTTGTCGGAGACAATTGTGCTGGTGGAAAATTATCAAAAGTAAGGATTACTGTGATGGTAACTGCAAATATGTCTGGAACAGAGAAAAGAAAATTGTTGGTAATAGGACAGTCGGCCAATCCCAGGTGTTTTAAAAACAAACATTTACCAGTAAAGTACAAATCAAACAGTAAAGCCTGGATGACATCAGAAATTTTTAAAAACGAACTGATCGAATGGGACAAAGATTTTAAAATTTATAAACAGAAAAATATTACTGGTGATTGACAACTGTCCAGCGCACCCAGAAGTTGATCTACAGTAAATAAAATTGGTTTTTATACCTCCAAACACAAGTGCAAAACTCCAGCCTATGGATCAAGGTGCGATACATTCTTTAAAATGTCATTCTAGACAGATTTTACTTATGAAAATGATCGATAAAGGTAACATTTTTTCTGTAACTCTCTTGGACGCCATAAACTTTTTCCATATGGCTTGGCAAAGAGTAAGTAGTGAAACCATTGCAAATTGTTTTAAGCATGGCGGATGTAGGAATGTAGATATGACTCAGGTGATGAGCTACCGTTGACTCAGTGGATTGAAAAACATCGAGAAGATCCTACTGGTTATCTAGAATTTGTTTACGATGCTGACATTCAACAAAGTACAGTGGAAATCGAGATTAAGAAGATGTTTAATAACTTTAATTTTGAAGAATATGTATGTGTTGATAGTAAATTAATGACGAGAGAAATATTGACTGATGATCAAATTGTGACCTCAGTGACTTTCGGAAAGATTTTAAGAGATAATAACGATGAAGACGAGCTTGCAGAAGGAGATAATATTTATGTTCCATCCATTTCAGAAATGACTAAGAAAAATGTCTGAAACTCGCAATTTTTGGAATCTCGTGAAGTTCCTGAACATATATGGACTAGTTTTTGTGACCTTGACAATTATATAAACACCATTTCTTTTTTCAAGTAAAAATGTACAAACGAAAATTACTAATTTTATTGTATAAACTACGTATTTTAATGTTTTTGTTTATACCCGTATATGTACCAACATACATAATAATAACTTTAGTGTGACTTGTTTTATTTTCCTTTAAACCTTTTCTTTTAATTTAAATAAATAAATGAATAAAATAAATAAATATCGTCTTTAATTCGGCATCCACAAATCAAAACAAAGTAATACAAAACAATATATATATATATATATATATATATATATATATATATATATATATATATATATATATATATATTATATATATATATATTATATATATATATATATATATATATATATAAATTATATATATATATATATATATATATATAATATATATATATATATATATATATATATATATATATATATATATATATATATATATATATATATACACATCTATAATAGACAACTTCCAAATGTACACACACACATTACAATTACCGTAGAACGACAAGAAATGGCGGAGTTTTAGCCACAGGCTACTCTTACACTCAACCATTTTCGTCCTTATTTAAGCCTAAACTTATGTAAAAAAGAAACCAAAATAAAACACAACGCCAAAAAAATAAAGTAAAATAAATAAATATAAAATGAGACAATTTTAGAATCCGCCACAACATAAGTTTTAAAGCGATTTCAGGAGAAGGAGCTTCGGTTATTGCTGAAGATAGATGTTTCATCATTCTGGGAAAAATGCCCTTCTTTAATTAAGGGACATTCACCGAGAGACATCTATAATGCCGATGAGACAGGCCTGTATTTTAGGGCTCTACCCAACAAAACGCTAACATTAAAAAAAGAAAAATGTGTTGGTGGTAAATATTCCAAGGAGAGGTTTACAATCTTGCATTGTACAAATATGGCGGGAGAAAAATAAAAACTCATAGTCATTGGTAAGGCAGATAAACCCAGAGCATTTAAAATATTAACATAAACAACCTGCCTGTAACTTGGTAATATAATAAGAAAGCTTGGATGACAGGAGAAATTATGACAGGAGAAATTATGACAGGAGAAATTATGACAGAGTGGTTGCAAGATCTTTATTGGAAAATGACAAAAGAAAAATTTTGTTATTTTTAGACAAGTCTAATACTAAAAACACCTGATAATAACCATTGAAACTGCTGGTACAGCTTTTGAGTTAATTAAGAAAATTACGCCATTGGATGCAGTTTACTTTGGAACAAATAACCAAAAATTGTTTCCGTAAAGCGGGATTTAAGCATGAAAATATGCAAAGTGAAGACCAGTTAACTGAGGCTGCTATATCTGATCCAGAAGATGACTTACAACTTAACGTACTTGCAGATATCCTCAAAAATAAGATTGGAGTTGACTGATAATGAAAACCTTAATGATTTTTTGAACACAGATGAAAATTTGTATGTTGAAAATCCAGATTCAGAACAAGAAATTGAAAATCCAGTTGAAATACAAGGACTTTCCGAAGATTCTGATGTCGATGAGGTTACAGTACCAACAGCTACTATCCCAAATTATGGTGAAGCATTACCCTAACCAAGCAGCTTAAATTTTTTCACGGATATGCAGAGTCTTTAGAGCTTCTTTCCAAATTAGAAATACGATTTGTGAACATCATTTTAAAGAAAAAGAGGAGACAAACAACAATACATGAATTTTTGCGTCATTTAAGTGTCCTTTCATTTCATATGTATAACTCTATCCTATTGTACTTTATATGTATCTAAAGGTAACAAATTTTTTGTTTTTTCCTTAGGTTTTAAGTTTTCTGTTTATTTTTAAAATATGTACATACATAAGTATACGTTTTATTTTAAATGTCCCAAATTCTTTAATTACAGTTTCCATTAAAAAAACGATTTTTTTTGTATTCCTTTTAAGCGGACAACCCTCTTGAACGGACACTTTCGGTCGGTCCCGTTAGTGTCCGCCCAAGGGAGATTTCACTATATATATATATATATATATATATATATATATAATATATATATATATATATATATATATATATATGACATATTGTAACGTGTGAAAAAATGTGTGTTGCCCCAAGCTTGGGCACAATTTTCTTGCAGCCCCGCTTTAATTTCTGATACTGAATTGAGTGAACCCTGATTTTAGAAGAACTAAAGAAATTAAACACACACTAGCTCAGTTTTCCTTGGTAGAGAGATATGGGTAAGAGATAATTGTCTTACGTCTTTTTGGAACTACTTTCTATTTTTTTAAAAAGCTTTAGCTGTACAAATTTTGGGCACCATCCATTTTAAAATAGAAAGGATCTAACTTCAGCTAAAAAAATGGAAAAATGCTGAAGATGGTTTTATGGGTATTAACTAAAAGAATTAGTCTAAGTACAACTTATCCTGAAAAGAAAAATAAACACTAGCTTTAATCAAAAAAGAAAATTTATTCTTGTTTTTTAAAATGAAAAGTTCTAACCTTTACAGTTTTACCTAACAAATTCTAGCCTAACTAGTAGTTGTTACATTAAAATTTCAGACTATTATAACCCCCGAAGACGAGAAATCGTGCTTTACACTTCACTTTTTAGTCTGTTTTACGTTGCAGTTAAGGCGCCTACTCTCGAATAAGTCTATTGAAGGGAGTTTTGTTGACTTACTGTTTTTTATTCCTGCTGTGATCGACTACGCCCGATTTCACACTTTTTCTTAACAAACACTTAGAAAGCCCACTACGGCTTTTATTGAAGAAACTGGTACTTTTACTTAGCGCTCTGATGAAAATTAGCCTACTTCGGCTAGATGGAAAATAGCCTCTCGGCTAGATGGAAAATAGCCTCTCGGCTAGACGGTACTGCCTGGCTGCGGCTAGATGGAAAACCACCTCGATTTACGGTCTGCGGAGCCTTAAATAATCGTGCGACTTTTGCCAGTAGTATCACGACGCTCCAATCAAAACTGCCGATCAAACATTCCACCAATCGCGGCGTAGCGAGAGGTTCGGTCAGGGACCCGCACAACGCCGTATATACCGAACGTCTTGGAACTTCTGTTTAATATACCGTTCGATACAAAAATGAAAATAAGTACAATTTGAAATGGAAAAATCAGTAACATTACATGGTCTTAAAATCTAGGAAAAAATGAATGTTACATTTACCCCCTTCCAAAAAGAAATAGACTACACTAGTCTATTAAACTAAGGCTACTTATGAAAAGGTACAAAGTGGTACACTATTACTTAATACTAAGGTCAGAACTTAAAACAAAAGTACAAACTTCGGACCTTACTACTAGACTTAATTCAATTAAGCACTAATATTAAGTACAATGAAAACCAAATGAAAATCTTTGCAAGTACACAAGAATCTTATAACTAGACTTAACTAATTAGACACTAAGGTTAAGTTACATCAAAAAGCAAATAAAAATCCTTGCATGAACATAAGAAATACCTTTCTAAAGTAACAATCGCGGTCTTCTTATATAAAAGAATCAGCTCTGTTTTATTGTTACCAAAACAAAAAAAAAAACAATTTAACTTTGTCTAGACTCTTGTCTAAATCAAAAAAAAATGAACTGAAATAAAATATGAACACCCCCCTTAAAATATTTTAAGGATTGTCTGAAAATTTTTTATTTCAGCAAAAGAAATTTATAAAAATTCTTAAATAAAGAAAAAAAAAATAAAAAATGATTCTAGTGCAAACACTTACACTAAAAAGAAAAAGTCTTGTCAGACCATTTAGCACAAGGCCAAAAAAATATCTGGATAAATATCCAGGCAAACGCTCGGGAAAAATCGCTATCAATGCTCTAGCTCATCGCTAAGAGAACATTCTAAATCTAGTATCTCTACTAGTCGCATCAGAAAATAATCGCACTCTATCGCGCAATGTCGACGTCCTAAGACATCTAGACATGCTAAAATCGCTAGGGAAAACTCTACATCGCGCAATGTCGACGTCCTGAGACATCCAGACATGCAAAAATCGCCAGGGAACACGTCAGCTTATCGCCAACTAAACACTCTGGTATATCGCAGAAAAAAAAACCTCGGCTCCTCGCCAAGAAAACATTCTGGTATATCGCCAGAAAAAACCTCGGCTCCTCGCCAAGAAAACACACTGTAAATAGTCCTCGACTACACAAAGTCTGCGTTCTAAAAGAACAAACTCGCCATTAACATAGTGAGCAGCTATAAAAGCTAACAAAATCACTATAGGCACAGTGACTAGCTACAAAAGCTAAAATTCACTCTAAACACAGTGAATAGCTATAAAAGCTAAAATTCACCAAACTGAATGATCCTGCTTCAAAAAAGCAATGTTCACTAAGAACAGAATGATTAGTCTCTGCGCGCAACTAACATTCAAGGGAAACATTCCCAACATAACGATATGAGACAGGCTAGTCTCGAAATAGGACCTCCCTAAAGTCATAATCCTATATATGGGAGTCCTAAACACAAATACGACTTCAAAATCTCGCATTTTGAGCACATGCCCTCAGGCAAACCAACATACACCGAAATTTATACAGAAATATGTACAGAAATATATACAGAGTTCAAATCCCAAAACTCTTGGTTACTGATAACTCCATACTGAGCTTGGTGAAAGCTCTTAGCCAAAGCTAATCAAATCTTCAGCACATCGCACCAAAGTGACAAATCTAACTAGAAACATGAGCCGGAAAAAACCGCCCTCGCGTCATTCTTCAGGGTGGGCTACCCAGAGATTATAAAACTTACCCAGCATTGCGCCTCTTCAAGTGCTTGAAGAAGAACCCTCGATGTACTGGTCTCGCCCTAAACAACAACGAAAAACATTCAATCCAATCCCACATAACAGGAGACACAAAACACCTCACCACGATATACTGAATGGTGGAGACATATAAAATACAGAATTGGTGACCCTGGAGTCCACCAACAAAAGGAGTAGATTAAAGGCAATCCACTAAAACCTAAAACGGTGTCTTAACCACACCACCATAAAAAAAGTCAAAAAAAAAAATTTTAATCAATAGGGTGTTTCCCAAACACACTAACTGCCAACAGCCTGTCACCACTAATAGGCTAATTTAATTGGAGCTGAGGTCGACTACAGGATTTTTGTAGCTCTCCGTGGGGTGCAAAGAGAAATAGCCATTGGGTTAACAAAACCCCTAAAGGTCCCAAAGGTCAAAGCGTTTCACCCCCCTTAGACTATACCCTTCCAATCAGATCTGTTCCTCAGGAAGACTAACACCCTGCCAAACGTCGTAATCGGCAATCTGTTAGCACCCGGTGCATCACAAGCCTGTAAAAACAGATAACTAATCTCATGGGATCCAACCTAAAAGGTTTTTCAAGGTTGACTTTAACCAAGCTTCAACGAAAATTGCCAAAAAACGAAACTGGAGCTTGAAAAGCTACAGGAAGCAAAAATTGCTCCATTTTTGTCGGTGGGTAACCGCAACAAAACTTTTGAAGACGGACGAAGAGCTTGTCCATCTTTAATCCATGAAACAAGAAGA
>CM032451.1:42777068-42817041 GCA_019049505.1 Pachyrhynchus sulphureomaculatus | reverse complement strand
AATGAACTGAAATAAAATATGAACACCCCCCTTAAAAATATTTTAAGGATTGTCTGAAAATTTTTATTTCAGCAAAAGAAATTTATAAAAATTCTTAAATAAAGAAAAAAAATAAAAAAAAATGATTCTAGTGCAAACACTTACACTAAAAAGAAAAAGTCTTGTCAGACCATTTAGCACAAGGCCAAAAAAATATCTGGATAAATATCCAGGCAAACGCTCGGGAAAAATCGCTATCAATGCTCTAGCTCATCGCTAAGAGAACATTCTAAATCTAGTATCTCTACTAGTCGCATCAGAAAATAATCGCACTCTATCGCGCAATGTCGACGTCCTAAGACATCTAGACATGCTAAAATCGCTAGGGAAAACTCTACATCGCGCAATGTCGACGTCCTGAGACATCCAGACATGCAAAAATCGCCAGGGAACACGTCAGCTTATCGCCAACTAAACACTCTGGTATATCGCCAGAAAAAAAAACCTCGGCTCCTCGCCAAGAAAACATTCTGGTATATCGCCAGAAAAAACCTCGGCTCCTCGCCAAGAAAACACTCTGTAAATAGTCCTCGACTACACAAAGTCTGCGTTCTAAAAGAACAAACTCGCCATTAACATAGTGAGCAGCTATAAAAGCTAACAAAATCACTATAGGCACAGTGAATAGCTACAAAAGCTAAAATTCACTCTAAACACAGTGAATAGCTATAAAAGCTAAAATTCACCAAACTGAATGATCCTGCTTCAAAAAGCAATGTTCACTAAGAACAGAATGATTAGTCTGCGCGCAACTAACATTCAAGGAAACATTCCCAACATAACGATATGAGACAGCTAGTCTCGAAATAGGACCTCCCTAAAGTCATAATCCTATATATGGGAGTCCTTAAACAAAACGACTCAAAATCTCGCATTTTGAGCACATGCCCTCAGGCAACCAACATACACCGAAATATATACAGAAATATGTACAGAAATATATACAGGAGTTCAAATCCCAAACTCTTGGTTATGATAACTCCATACTGAGCTTGGTGAAAGCTCTTAGCAAAAGCTAATCAAATCTTCAGCACATCGCACCAAAGTGACAAATCTAACTAGAAACATGAGCCGGAAAAAACGCCCTCCGTCATTCTTCAGGGTGGCTACACAGAGATATAAAACTTAACCAGCATTGCGCCTCTTCAAGTTGCTTGAAGAACCCTCGTGTACTGGTCTCGCCCTAGAACAACAACGAAAAACATTCAATCCATCCCACATAACAGGAGACAAACACCTCACCACGATATACTGAATGGTGGAGACAATAAAATACAGAATTGGTGACCCTGGAGTCCACCAACAAAAGGGAGTAGATTATAGCATCCACTAAACTAAAAACGGTGTCTACCACACCACCATAAGTCAAAAAAAAAAATTTAATCAATAGGGTGTTCCGAAACACACTACTGCCAACAGCCTGTCACCACTAATAGGCTAATTGGAGCTGAGGTCGACTACAGTAGTTAGGCTCTCCTTTGGTTCAAATAGAAATAACCATTGGGTAACAAAACCCCTAAAGGTCCCAAAGGTCAAACGTTCACCCCCCATAGACTACCCTTCCAATCAGTCTGTTCCTCAGGAAGACTAACTCCCTGCCAAACGTCGTAACGGCATCTGTTAGCACCCGGTGCATCACAGCCTGTAAAAACAGATAACTCATGGGATGCAACCTAAAAGGTTTACAAGGTTGACTTAACCAAGCTTCTAACGAAAATTTCCAAAAAACGAAACTGAGCTTGAAAAGCTACAGGAAGCAAAAATTGCTCAATTTTTCGGTGGTAACGCAACAAAACTTTTGAAGACGACAAGAGCTTTTCCAGCTTAATCAGAAACAAGAAGAAAAAACATCGTCGACAGCTAAAATATTCGATCATGGTGTTAATCGTCTTCCTAGACAATAGCCTCTAGAAGAAACTATGGGGGGGGGGGGTGGGAGGGGGGGGGGGGGGGGGGGGTGCTACAGGTATCAGGCATAACCGTTTTCTGTCAGCCCAAACTTCTAGATTATCTGGTGAAAATCTAAAAATTCGGTTAGGAATCTTCCTTCACTGCGCTTAGCCTCTCTTGACAAGGTTCTCATCTCGGTATCAGATTTTGATCATTTCTTTGTGAAACGACTGTCTTACTCTGCTCTCATCTCCTGTAAATGATCAGCCTTTAGTTCTCCTGCAGAACTTCAATTTCCTATCAATCCGATAGTATACCGAAAAAACTCATCAGACGCCTATGAGTCTATGCAAAAAAAAATTTAAAAAAAAATTAGTGACTCAAAGGTAACGTTTAAACGGCTCTGAAAAAAAATAGAAAATACCCTCAGTTTGTCAATTCAGAAGAAGATCTAAATCAAAATAATCCAAGTCTTAGACTTACTGGATAAACCAAATCAATTTACTCTTAATTGCACCCAACATATACCACTAAGGTAATAGAAATACACCCACTCGGGTAACAAACTTTGAAATTGCTCATAATCTTGACTCTACATCATACCACGCGAGCTACATCTTGCGCTTGTCCTAACTCAAGATCACCTTGGATTGCCTCTAATCAAAATTTCGCTTCCAAGTGTCAAGAACTGGATATTATTTGGGGTCATAAGCAAATCAAATCCCGCGACCACCGACATACCAGTCTTATGATAAATCCTGAGTGTGACTCCTTCGCAAGCTCGCAAAACTGAGTCGATGCTAAACATCAACCACAATCAACCTAAGTTTGGGATATGGCCAATACCCAAAACCTTAGCATTAACTATAAAAGTAAGCTATCCTCAGCTCAACTTTTTATAACAGTCAAAAAAACGAGGTCGTCACCTCTACAGAGCAACATCAAAAAAAAAATTTAAGCAATTAAGATAATGTAAATATAAATTATTCTTCTTCTGACAAACTTTCATTAGGGTTAGGTTCATTGAATGGTTTTTAAGTCTTTAATATGCCATCGTCCTATTTTAGTCCCATCTAAATTAACTAAACCATAAACTAAGTCTGAAATCTTTTCTCTTATCACGCAATGCACATACTTAGGTACCAACTTAGATGTGAATTTATCTGCTGCACTGGAAAGAATTTTATTTTTTTGCCAAACGTGATCACCTATATTAAAGGCAAAATCCCTTTTCCTAAGGTTGTAAGACTTACTGTTCCGTTCATAAGCCTTATGTATCCTACTACGCACGTCGGTGAAAATATCTTTTAAACCCTTTAAATTTTCGGGCGTACTCACCCCTGTTACCCGGAATTATTTCGCTGTCAACATTGACATCCAAATCTAAGTTTTTATAATACGATCCAGATAGAGGTATATGTCTGCCGTAAACTAAGGAAGACGGTGTAAACCCGGTTACTTCGTGTCTTGCGGTGTACACGGGATTAAAACGGATGTTAAAACTATATGTCTCACTTAAGCTCTTAAAACTCTTAGTGGTAAACTGAGTACCGTTATCGCATATCGAAAGCGATGAAACTCCGTGGATTAGAAAAATATCGTTTTCTAAAATTTTCAAAAAGCATTCGGTTTTAGAGCTTTTCAAAAGAAATAACACGGTATACTTTGTTAACCAGCAAGAAATTACGAAAAGTCATTTATTTCCCTTTTTTGAACGTGGAAATGGGGCCTACTAGATCAGCTGCTATGACTTGAAAAGGGTAATTGACCGTTTTCTCTTTTCCCATCAGTCCCATAGGTAGTGTATTTGGAGATTTCTGTGCTCCACATACTTCACAAGTCCTCACAAACTTTAAGATAACAAAACGCATTTTTGGCCAAATTAAATTAAATGTATGTTGTCTCAGCCTAATCGCCCAACGCGCTAGTTTGCCACTAGGGTTTTTAATAGAATTAAGCCACAATAAGCTATAATGATCTGTTATGACCGTGAAAGGAACACCTTCTATGTAAGGTCGAAACTTTTCGATGTTTAAAGAGTACTGCTAAACATTCTTTTTCAACAACCGAATAGTTACGTTCAGCCTTTGACAAAGTTCTACTGGCATACGCTATCACTCTTTCCTCACCATTGATTTTCTGTGTTAGGACGCCCCCCCTAAACCGGTATTAGAAGCATCACTAGAAATATAAAACTGTTGGGAAAAATCTGGTTGGGATAAAATTGGAGCTGAAACCAATAGCTCTTTAATCTTATATAAAAAATTCTTTCGGCTGCCTTTGTCCAATCTATTGATTGTCCTTTTTTTCGTCCTTTCAAAAGGTCATTAATAGGCGACAACAGGGTAGAAAAATTCTCGATAAAACGTCTGTACCATGAACACATTCCTACGAAGCGCTTAACTTCCGTAGTATTAGTAGGTCTCGCATAATTAACCATGCTTGCTACTTTATCCGGATCGGTACGCAAGGAATTTGAGCCTACAATATAGCCTAAAAACTTTAGAGAAGTTTTGAAAAAAATCACATTTGCTCAAATTTATCGTCAGTCCGGCCTCTTTTCAATTTATTTTTTACTTCCTTAAGTAAGCGAATATGCGATTCGAAGTCTTCCGATGTTACTAAAATATCATCGAGATAGGTAAAACTATGTGGCTCATATTTCGGACCATATATAACGTCCACTAAACGTTGCTGAGTTTGAGCAGCGTTCTTTAGACCAAACGGCATAGTGACGAACTGAAATAGACCTCGGCCTACTACTGCAAAAGCGGTCTTTTCCTAAGAGGATTTGTCCAAAGGAATTTGCCAGAAAGCCTTTCTAAGATCTATCGAAGATACATACTTAGCATTCCTGAGTGAATGTCAAAATTCTGTCGATGCTCGGTAATGGATAGTTATCAAATTTGCTGACCTCGTTGAGCTTTCTACCGTCAAAGCATAGACGATATCACTCCGAGTTTCAACATTTCGTCTAACTCCTTACAAAATTCTGTCGATGTTCGGTAATGGATAGTTATCAAATTTGCTGACCTCGTTGAGCTTTCTTCCGTCAAAGCATAGACGATATCACTCCGAGTTTCAACATTTCGTCTAACTCCTTACAAAATTCTGTCGATGTTCGGTAATGGATAGTTATCAAATTTGCTGACCTCGTTGAGCTTTCCTCCGTCAAAGCATAGACGATATCACTCCGAGTTTCAACATTTCGTCTAACTCTTTATTTAATACTTTTGACATATAAGGAGACATGGCGATGGGCCTTGTCTTTACAGGATTGGCATCAGCCGTATCTATAGACATGGTGATTTTTTATTCGTTTCGGCCTAACCTATCTTTACTACTTATTTCTTTGAAAGAGCTTATTATTTTTTCGGCTTTTAAGCGTTCCGTCCGCGAGAGATCATCTAGGGTACATAGACGCGAGAAAAGGTTTTCTAAGGAACTTTCTGAATAACTATCTTTAAAACTTGTTTGAGAATTGACTTCTAGGGACTGTGGATACCACGAATTATTTTTAAAGTTTACTAGAATTCCGAATTTTTGTGCAAAATCACATCCTAAAACCAAAGTATGTGATAGAGAAGGTACTACTAAAGCAGAAATTACTAAACAATGACCATTGCAGGCTAGCGGCAACTCAACCGTACCTAAAACTTTTAGACGGCTGCCATCTGCAGTGGTAACACTTCTATTTTTGACATGGCATATTTTTATACTTAAATGACTTAAAATTTTTATACCATTCTGACCTAAAACGGAGGCATTTGCACCAGAGTCAAATAAAGCCGAGAAATGGGCACCTAATAGATTTATCTCGATATGCGGTCTGCTATCTGAATATTTATGCACGAATAAAGGAGACATGTGACCATTTGGAGAAGCAGGAGTTTTAACTTGAGAAGGAGAATTTTTATTAGACTTTAAAAAAATCAGAAACTTTTTGTAACTATTTAGTCCAATCTGATTTACTGGAGTATTTCTTTACTTAAGATCCTCGTTAGAATCTTTCTTTTATCCGCGACCGGATGTTCTGAGAAAGTACGACGGATTTTCAGTTCATAGTCTAATTCATTTTCCAGTAGGTGATTGACTTTAAAATCGAAGGCTTCCATGATAAATGAATAAAATTTAAAAGAACTGTTTAAAAAATCGTAAAATATTTCTCCTGTGTTCCCAATAGTCAAAATAAAAAATATGTAAAGGCACTTAAATATGTAAACTTCTTTACTAAACATTTAAAAAAATCTTCGACAATTTCAAAAAAAAATTTTAAGTATTGCCTTGTATTAAAATCCTTTTACCAAATATGTTAAGAATTTCCAACAAAAAAATCTCCGGATATCGTTTCGTATCAGCTAAGTATTTTTAATATTCATGCAAAACATCGGTGAGAAAAAAAAAAACAGTTTTTTGTTCGGTTAACCGCAAAATCTAACACTGCAAAAAAATTAAAGTAAACCAGCACATCTGCTAATCTGAACTATAAAGCTAGCTTTTAAGAAAAAGGTAGGAATCTCTTATCTTAGAGTCAACAACAAAATTCAAATATCTATATCAGATAAATTGAAATAAAAAAATTCTACAAATTTCCTGCTTTTGTCTTACTGCTATAGTGTAGTTTCGTTTAATAAGTATTATGAAATAAAAATATCTGCAAAGTTAGAGCTTTTATTTTGTTCGAAAGCTAGTACACTGAACCCTTTTTTTTAAAAAAATAAAATTCCAAAAGCCCCGCGTTGACAGCGCTATTTTGTACCGTATGAAAAAAAGTGTGTTGCCCCAAGCTTGGGCACAATTTTCTTGCAGCCCCGCTTTAATTTCTGATACTGAATTGAGTGAACCCTGATTTTAGAAGAACTAAAGAAATTAAACACACACTAGCTCAGTTTTCCTTGGTAGAGAGATATGGGTAAGAGATAATTGTCTTACGTCTTTTTGGAACTACTTTCTATTTTTTTAAAAAGCTTTAGCTGTACAAATTTTGGGCACCATCCATTTTAAAATAGAAAGGATCTAACTTCAGCTAAAAAAATGGAAAAATGCTGAAGGGTTTTATGGGTATTACTAAAAAGAATTAGTCTAGTACAACTTATCCTGAAAAGAAAAATAAATATTCAGTGAGACACTAGCTTTAATCAAAAAAGAAAATTTATTCTTGTTTTTTAAAATGAAAAGTTCTAACCTTTACAGTTTTACCTAACAAATTCTAGCCTAACTAGTAGTTGTTACATTAAAATTTCAGACTATTATAACCCCCGAAGACGAGAAATCGTGCTTTACACTTCACTTTTTAGTCTGTTTTACGTTGCAGTTAAGGCGCTACTCTCGAATAAGTCTATTGAAGGGAGTTTTGTTGACTTACTGTTTTTTATTCCTGCTGTGATCGACTACGCCCGATTTCACACTTTTTCTTAACAAACACTTAGAAAGCCCACTACGGCTTTTATTGAAGAAACTGGTACTTTTACTTAGCGGCTCTGATGAAAATTAGCCTACTTCGGCTAGATGGAAAATAGCCTCTCGGCTAGATGGAAAATAGCCTCTCGGCTAGACGGTACTGCCTGGCTGCGGCTAGATGGAAAACCACCTCGATTTACGGTCTGCGGAGCCTTAAATAATCGTGCGACTTTTGCCAGTAGTATCACGACGCTCCAATCAAAACTGCCGATCAAACATTCCACCAATCGCGGCGTAGCGAGAGGTTTCGGTCAGGGACCCGCACAACGCCGTATATACCGAACGTCTTGGAACTTCTGTTTAATATACCGTTCGATACAAAAATGAAAATAAGTACAATTTGAAATGGAAAAATCAGTAACATTACATGGTCTTAAAATCTAGGAAAAAATGAATGTTACAATATAATATCAAAGAATTTATGTTTACTATTTTTTTATGGATATTCGTTTCTAAAAAAACCGGTCAAGTGCAAGTTGGACTAGTGTTCCGTACCGCGATTACCTTTAAAATAAAAATTTTCTACCTAATAGCCAATAAATGAATCTAACTCAATGACCTAGTAATTTTTTTTTTCTCACTTCCGATTTCAATCCCCAAAACTAATCCCTTAAGTCAAAATTTAACTCTAAAAACTGCACGGCTTAAACTGAACCATCAATTCCTATATTTGAGCCAAATTTCAACTTTCTATGCTAAATAATTTCGGAGAAAATCGGGTGTGACAGACACCGAAGTGATACCATAAGTGTACGAAACACTAAAAACGTTTAAAAATTTGTCGATTTATTTTTTTTTTTTCTTTTAAGGTAAAGACAAATATTAATTAATTAGTTAATTAACCTTGCAAAAAAAAGTAATTATTGATGCTACTTTTTTTATCGGAGTGTTGTTGCGTTGTTTTACTGATACATCATACATTGTTATATTTATTGGAAACCTATTTGTTTGTCGATATAGATACGTCATAAAGTTAAATTACATTATCATTTATTAATTTTATTGTTAGAAAAATCGAATTTGTTTTTTATTTCGTAAATAAAGCATAAAATAACCTTCCATAAAAATCATAAATAATTCGATCAAATGCATCAAAAACATTGCCTTCTGCCTAATTTTCAAAAATATCCGGAAAGTTCATTCAAAGTGTGATAACATCTGAGATTTTGCAACAACCACTTTAGAGCGAAGTCAGTAAAGCATGAATTTTCACATTACTATACAAGCACACGAATCCTAAACAACATCGAATAGCGGGCTCATTTTCGGATCTCCGTTTCATTGGCGTCCGTATTATGATAAATTTGTACCTGTAGTCATAGGGAATAAGTTATTAAGTCGAATAATGGTAAAAATGAGTTAAGTGTACTGTGATCATGTCCCCGGCCATCTGCGCGCTGTGAAGAAATTAGTTAAGTCAGAACTCTTAATACTTTCCGAGTTATAAAAATGTACGTTTTTTATTTTTTCCAAAAACTGGATTTAGAAGACAAAGATTAAAAGTAAAACAGTGCTGCTCTGAAAAGTGATTTTATAGTTAACTTATTCCCTGTGACAACAGATATATGTGCTTTGTACCCGCTAATAAAGCACACGTGGCAATAGTACAGTCTTTATTTGAGACACCTTGTATATTGACATATACCAGGTGTACAAGTATGAAATGCAGATTTTTTTTTCTAAAAAAACATGTTAAATTCGGAAGAATGATAAAAAGTGCTTTATTCAAAGTATGCTCCATCGCTTGTTATACATTTTTTCCCATCTTTCGGGCAATTTGCGAATACCACGCCAGTAAAAATCTTCCCCTTTTGCTGCGAACCATTCATCGAGCCATTTTTTCTCATCTTCGTACGAACCAAAGCGCTGCTCAGCAAGTGCGTGCCCCATCGATGCAAACACGTGGTAATCGGAAGGAGCCAAGACTGGTGAGTAAGCCGTATGGGGTAGAACTTCCCAGCTGAGTGCTTCCAACGTGTCGCGAACTGGTTTTGGCGTATATGATGGAGCATTGTCATGAAGAAAAATGACTTTGTGTTGCCTCTTTCGGTATTCTGACTTTTTTCAAGCAGCGAACGGTTCAAATCGGTCAATTGTTGTTGGTAACGTTTAGTATTAACCATTTCCCCAGGTTTTAACAGCTCATAATAGACCACGTCTCTCTGGCCCAACCAAACACAGAACATCGTCTTTCTGCCAAAGCGATTCGGTCTTGCGGTCGATGTGGATGGTGCGCCTGGGTCTACTCATGATTTTTTGCGCTTGGGATTCTCAAAATAAATCCACTTTTCATCCCCTGTAACTATACGATGCAAACACGACTTCCTTTTGTACCGAGCGAGCAAAATATCACACGTGTTTTTGCGCTTTTCCATTTGCCCGTCGTTCAACTCATGTGGTACCCATCTACCGGCTTCTGAATCTTTCCCATCTCTCGTAGCCGATTGGAAACAGCTTGTTGACTAACGCCCAATTGCTCGGCGAGTTGTTTTTTGTGTTTGCGAATCATCTTCGTCCAACAATGCTCGCAATTCCACATCTTCGTATTTTTTTGGCGGTTTTCCACATTCCTTGTCTGCAATATCGAAGTCACCACTTTTGAAACGCCGAAACCATCGTTCACACGTATCTTGCGATGGAGCATGTTCACCATAAGCTTCTCGAAGTAATCGGTATGATTCAACAGCAGTTCTCTTCAAATGAAAACAAAAAATTAATGCTGTCGGCGAATGCTCTTTATCCGGTATAAATTTCGACATATTGAACACAACAACACAACACTATGCACACACTTTTCCAATTTATCACTCGTGCGCGTCTGACACTTGTTGATGACACAACAAAATGGCGCAGTGTCAAATCTTTGTAGCACAAACTGCATTGGTGCACCATCTGTTGTCTGAAATCAGCATTTTATACTTGTACACCTGGTATGTATATTCTCTTAAGTGTGTAATCTAAAAATATATAGAGCATCTACATATTACACGATTAAATTATGAAAATGAAAACATCTCAATTAAAAGGTTTATAAATGGTTTTTAAACAAGTAACCGTAGTTGTTGAGCAACAACGTCAGTTTAAAGCAGACGTCATCTCTGCTTTAACATTTTAGATTACATTTCAAATTCGGTAAAGAGTATTAGAAAGTGGAAATAAAATTTGGTAAATTTTTTTTTATGAAACAAGTTGCGTTCTTTACTTAAAATTTGTATATTCACCAGTGTTGTGATAATATATTTTTAACGTAGTCCAATTGCGAAGGCGCATGCCACTAAATAACGCAACTTAACTTCATCCAGTAAAAATTTCTACTTAATTTTATAACCTTCGGACATTTTTAAAAACTTATTTAAAAACAAAACTTATTTAAATTTAGTTTTTATACAGTCAAGAAGTGTGAATACACCTGAATAAATGTAAGTAAAGTTGTATGACACCGTGATTTTGTTTGTTTCTTACTGTCACTTACGTATATATTCCCCTGTTTAAAAAATTCAAAAATATCGTTTTTTCGAAAAATGGTGCACATTTGAAAAAAAATATATCTTTCACCCAAAAATTTCACGAAAAATTATTTATAAAAAAGAAAATTAATAACTTATCGCAAAATCCGTACGTTATCCATTAGTTTTAAGGTAAATTAATGAAAATTTGCTGGTTTTTTGTTCTGGATTGAAATCTACGGGGGGCAATCGTTTCGCCCGTTTCAGGCCTCACATAAAAGGTGCCTTGTCGTATTGGATTCTGAAGCGGCCATTTTGAATTAAAAAGACAAAAGAAAATATTTTTGTACACTTAAATTTTTGTTCAATAAAGCACTTTAAATAAATTTTCGACTACATTTATTATAGTCTTGAAAAAAATTCCTGAAATTAGCCATTTTTCCTGAGACCTGAGTGGCCTACCCCTTATTACACCTATTAATAATTCATAAGAGTACGTCTACGTTCTGTTAAGATGAGTTCTATATAATTTTACTGTCTGATGTTAAAGTTTTAGAGTCTTATGAAAAATAATACCCTAAAAAGTATTTTCATACAGAAAATGGGAAAAAAAGAAGAATTAACAAATGTAATGTCTATTGCAAAAAACACGTGTTGTTTCTCCGGAAGATGACACATAGAGAGGAAACAGCAAACAGGTTACTGAAAAAATGGAATGGAATGGAAGTGCCAAAAACATAACGGCGGGCGGAGGATTACCACTAGTACAGAGGACAGCCCAATTGTGACAACCTCCAAGCGAAATCGCCAATTTACAACTTCAGATATTGCATAGAAACTAAATAAAACGCGAATAAAGTATCAGCATGTTAAAGATCGTCTTTTACTCTTGAGTCCCCGCGGATGTACAGCGTTAAAAATCTTTAATTGGGACTAGTTTATAAACATTAGAGGTCGGAACAGTAGAAGTCTTATGGACTGATGAATCTAAATTTGAAATTCTAGGTTCCAAAAGAAGAGAGTTTCAGTCGCACACTTAATGAAGAAATAAATGAAAATTACCTAGTGTCCACGCTGAAACAGGGAAATGGTAATGTGATATTTTATCAGGAACACGAATTATGGGAGAAATGTTTGTGATTCAACAAGATATTAACCCGAAACACTCAGCCACATTATGCAGATCTTTTCTTTGTTTTGACTTTCGCCAAAGTCTCATCTAGCATTATCGATGCCATCGACTCCAGGGCTCCGTCCTCTCCTCCACTTATTCAACATATTCACCGCTGATATTCCCAAGTCAGACCTGACTTCCCTGCTCATGTATGCCGATGACACTATCATCACCTCAACATGTTAGTCCCCTGGTTAGAACCTTGGAGAATACAGATCAACCCAGCCAAGACCTAAGCCAACATGTTCAACAAATCTTCCAGCACCACGCCAGCCTCCCCTACGACAAGGGGCTAGTATGGAAGGACCAAGTCACCACCTCCACTACCAAAGCCATTCAACTCCTCGGTAAGCTATACTCTCTTCTTAACAAGTCCAGTAAATTGTCAACGCGCAACAAGTTGAGCATTGTCAAATGTCACAAACCCACAGATCCACCCTCTGGTCCGTTCAAAACAAGGCACTCCGAACCATTGCCAAAGTCCCATGGTTGGTCCGTAACACCTAGATTCATCCAGACCTTCAAATGCCCACAATTTGGGAAATCATGAACAACGCTCAGCTCAAATTCCTGGATAAAACCACTCACTACCCCAACCCTACAGTCAGAAACGCCTATGGACAACGCTAGACGCCATTATCTAAGGTCCTCCCACTCCCTACCACAGGATTAGTTTTAAGTTAATCTTAAGTTTAATTTTAAGTTTATACTCATGAAATATCTTAAGTTCTTTCTCACCACGTTTATATAAAACCCATTACCTAGGATAAGTTATTTAGGTTACTGCCATGTAAATATCTTAAGACACAAATGTATAATCATTGTATATAGTTAGACGTTTAACCTCTCCAATTGTCAATAAAATATTCTAGATCCTGCAAGGCTCCAAAGAATTTCGGGAGCTGGTAACATACTGAAAGGGTATTTTATCGATAATTTTGTGTTGTCTCTACTCTCAGTAAAGCTGAAGTTTAAAATATTGCCATAAGTTTTTATCATCTATTACAGTCGTACTATATAATGCCAACACAAAATTATGAATAAAATACTCTGTCAGCAAGATCTAAAATTTCAACTTTGAAACCTTTATATAAATAATAAAGATGAAATTTGGATTATGGGCTGTTCTGGAAAATACAACTTGCTCGGCAGTAACAATCAACACCATAAATATAAAATACTTTTGACATTTTAAGACATTCCGTAAGTTCAAAGTCATACTCCGTGTGATGTTTTCCTATACCTATAGTCGTACTTCATGCTACACTTAAATTTTGAAAATATTAAAATATCCTAACGATTCATTTCACTGCTAACAACATAAATTAGCCGCATTACATCGTTTGGTCACTTTTCTCTTAATGGAGTAAACTTCAATAATGAAAGAAATCGTATTAGGAATATAACTAGAGTTAATGGTTATGACGATGACTTAATAAACAAGTTAATAAATAGACATAAGTTCAGGTTAAATATTTAGAATTCCATATTTTTTACACGTGAAGCAAATATGACCAAGTATGTCTCCTTACCATATAATTCGAAATATAGCAGGGGACTCACTAAGGTATTTAATAAGGTAGACCTCACCTTAGTCTATAAGTCATCAGACAATTTGAGGAATATCTTAGGAAATCCCGAAGACAAGATTCCTAATTGTGAGAAAAGCGGCATTTATGAAATTAGTTGTAATGATTGCGACAAAAAGTATGTTGGGCAAACTAGAAGGTCAATTAAAACACGATTTAAAAAACATTTAGCTCATTTAAAATACGGTAGAACAGAAAAGCTTAGCATTGCCGAACATGCCCTTGAAGCTGATCATACTGTAACATTAGATAATCTAAGATTAATTAAAAATGTGTCTGACAGGAGATTGCTTAACGCATACGAAAGTATGGAAATTTATAAAATGCAAAAGTAGTTTAAATAAAGATAGAGGGCCTATTCCTTACAGTCCTCTCTAATGGTTGACCAGAACTGACGGCCTCGCCCAAGTAATTAGTTCCGCTTGAGTAATTTAGATGTTAGGCTAAGTATAAATAAGATAGATTTGTAGTTTAGCTTTAGTCAATCATCGCTCCTGATGAAGCTAACATGGTTAGTGTAGCGGTGATATATACTGAGTAGTGCCATTGTGCCAAAGATTCCACATTCCCAACATTATTTATTCGTAATTTACCGGTATATAGAGTCTTACCATGCTACTAGCAAGAACCGAAATTCTACTGAAAGTATGGGTTTCTATAACCATTTATACTGGCTATTTCAAAATAATGAGTTTACAAAATTTCTTGTTTTGCAAAGTGATATTAATTTTGTACGCACCCTACATATCTTTTTCAATCAAAAATAGTTAATCGTTATCAATAAACTTTTTTCCAGAATAAAATTCTTCAAGAAACTAAAAATAATGTATGTTTACTTATCATGTGCACTTTATTAGTGGCACAGTACATATTTTTGTTTATAACTTACCTCAGTTCTTGAAAGCAACATATCAATGTCCTTGTCACTACATTCCAAATTACAAGCACTTCTTATTCCATTACTAGAACACACTGGATTAAACACCCTGTCATCAACTGTCACATTACCAACCCTAAATTCTACAATTTCTCTATTAAGACTTTCACCGTTAGGTGTATCATATGTAATGTTAAAAAATAAAGTCTTAGACATGGGTACTGAAGCGAGGAATTCTACTTTAGACGAAGTTATGAGATCTGATGAATTATCACAGTATGCTGGGAGTCCCCAATCGTTGCACAGCACGGCTAGATCCATTGATGTCATTTGACAGCTAAGCTAAAATAAAAGTAAAATGTGTGAACACATCGAAAGAACAGAAGTAACCATGCATTTTATTATTTATTTATTCATAATATAACCATTCATAGATATATCTTCATAATTACAAACTTAAATTTACTAGTTTATAAATTAGAAAACACAATTTTACGAAATTTAAAACAAATAAACTGTGTGAATAATATCGTGTTATATATGTTTTAAACTAAAAATATCATCCAAAAATATCTGCTCTTCTACATAAATGAGAGCATCTCTTTAGGTGACCACATTAATCACATAATCAAATTTTTCCTTCAGTTTAAATTGGAAATAAGAACCTATCAACATGACCTTCAAATTTATTGACTGCCAAAACACTGATAATTGCATAAAATATGAAACATTCGAACCCTTGACGTTCCTTAGATGTTGACTGATGAAAATGACCAAAAATCATTACACATAAAATTAGCTATTTTCTCCTAACAAACACTAGGAAAAAGTTTAAAGATTTTTTTTCAAGTGACTCGCTTAATTACGCAAATAAGCAAAACTAACCTGAACTAGTGTCTCTGAAATATGAGGAATTTCCTCAGGGAAAGAAGTAAAAAAAAGGACACAGTAATTTTAGAAAAACGTTTACAGTTTGTAAGCTTCCATCATTTAAAGATTTCGAAAGCTTACCCTAAGAAACAAAAAAAAAACTGTAAAAAGATCTGTATGTTTGTGCTCGGTCCATGTTACTTCCATTGCTAAAGGGAAGTATTGGATTCGTGGAATAATCACACTGTAAGATTTTTGCACTTTTTCATGTTTCAGGGTCACTAAATCACGAAACACAAGGTTTCCATTTTCGTCGGCCTGACTGTCTGATAGCACGATAAATTAAAGTGGGAAATGGAATCTATAATTTTGAGCGATATCACTTCAGGGGAAAGACACGAAAGTGTGGAAGTCAATAAGTTTTGGTATAATTTAGAGTATTATTAGGATTCTTCCTGGTTTTTAATTGGGATGACAAAATTTTTACTTTTCATGCTAAGTAAAATTATTTATAGGTAAACATATAGAGGGATAAAGAGTTGGGAAAGGAGGTTAGAGGTGTTTGCCTTTATATCGTAAGGGGTAAGGGTTCTTGGAGCCGATAAATTTGAAAATCATATTATTTTTCATTATTTCCAACTTTAATAGAAGCCCTTCCTAGGCTTAATTTTTACTTTTCCTGCTAAGTATTATAACTGTGAGAAAATCAACCTCCGAAATGATTACAAACAAAATAATATTTTCATACGTCACCAATGCGGAAATCCCGTAAAAAAGAGCTATTACGAGTTTTTACCAGTTTTAAAGTGTGTTATGTTACATGCTATTGAGATTTTTTCGATTTTAAAAGTTAAGAGCAGAAGAATAATGTGAAAGGAAAGCGTCATCCAGGCAACATAATTATTAATAACATATATTCGTACATAGAAACATGTACATATTTAAAATTATTTCTGAAGTAAGTTACGTAATGCAGATAAGTCATGCATAAAAATCTATGCGCAAAAAGTATTCGTACTATTTTAGCACGGCATCCGTGTGCAAAAAAAGCCCTATTATTTTTTTATAAAAATAACATCAAAAAAATAACTTAATTGATTATGGAGAGATAACTGAGAATTAAGATTTTATGAAAACCAGCTAAGAAACGTTTATTTTGACTATATTATCTCGGTACAAAACAAAAATAAGATAAATAATTTGAAAGTCTTTTTGCACCCGATATGATCCATAGTTTGAAATTCCTTGTAGTTTGGCTTAAAAATAAAGCACTCTGCTATGTCTGCAATTATTTCTCACTTTTGCTTTAGTGCACGGACGACAATCTTTTCTTGCGTTTATTACTCCAAAAATTTCACATATTACTTTCTCATAAGTAATAATAGCCTAACGGTTCTTGCTAAAGAAAACGTTGTTCGGCATGAACTTAATTATATCATAACCTTTTCTAAGCCAATCGCGACTCCATCGATTAAAATTTTTACTCTTTGTCACATAAAGTAAGTTTTTTTTACATATTTCTACTCTTGAGGACGGATTATCAAGTCTATTAGAAGTACTATACCTGAAAAAACTTGATTTTATCAGTCAATGTCATTATAAAAACTAATATGTCATAAAAACTACTTGAAAACAGCTTAATTTTAAAAATATATATATGAAATTTTTTACAAGAAAAAGACAAAAACATAACTAGCTAGAAGCCATTTAAAATCAAAATTTATTATTAATAGAGACTAGACATGTTCTGTAAGTAAAATTTAAGAGTTTGACAGAAATCTGTTTCAAAGCAAGCACCTAAATAAAATACAGCATTAATGTTTTGTAAAGGTCTTGTTTATTGACTGTTGCTTATTTTTATTTCTTTTTCATATGTAACATAATTTTTAAGTCAATTTCCGAATTTAAAAACATTTTACCAAAATGAAAGTAGACTATGTTACCAATATTCAACAAACTCTAGTAATATTTGTGCTTACACTGAAATTCCCACACTGAAAATTTTCCTGTACATAAAAATATTATCCTGGAGTTGAAATAATCTTTGCGTTAATAGACTGTTTTAATATAAACAAATAACTTTTTATGTGCATGATTTCTTTAAAATTGGCTTAATTTCTTATGAGAAGGGATGTACTTGTTACATTTTAAAATAATTTTATTATTTTATGTTAACCTTTTTCAATAATAACATTTATCCTTCTTTGTCACGTTTTTGTCACGTAAGGTTGCGAGAGAAAAACGCTCCTTGATTTGTCGGTGCGGTATCTTTTTTCTTGGTGTGCTCGGTACCGATTTGGTAACGAAGAATGCAATGAAACCCACCTGACTTGCTTCGCGCCCGCGCATCCCGCTCAAGAAATCAGGGAGAGGCCAAAGAGTAAAAAATTACAATTGTGTCGAGACTGATAAGAGTTTAGAATCTCTTTTTCTTCTGTAATGAAGTCACATAATTCTTTCTGGGACAGTATGCGTGTCTCTTTTATCTTCGTATTTTACATCGGAAAAAGTTCATTTTTACTTTAATAAGTAACTATTAAATTACGGCTTTCAATCCTTTCAATCAACCTGTCGCCAGAAACACGGAATTTCACAGACTCGTCTCGATTGATTTCCATATCAAGCCTGAGGCTCTACTAATGGTACACCGTCACGTGTCTACATGCAATACGCGAGCTTGACCTGCCAGTATCGACCGACCTTCCCAACCGAAAAAGACCAACAGACAAAGAAGTGGGACGCCACTCCCAAGGAGCAATCTAGTCTACCACTATATCCTTTTTTTATTAGCGATATATATTTGTAGGTACGACGGACGACTGACTAACCAGAAGGAAATTACTTTCTTTCTCCTTCTAACCCAAACACCGGCGCAGAGAGGACTCTTCTCCCTAGTATGTAACGACGAGAATGTTGCGGATCGATTATCCTTTTCGTTGCGAACCCACCATAGACGACATCACATATAGACTGGCAGGAAGGACGGACTAACTGCGAAATAGTTATAGCCATGGACATAGAGGATGGACTGAGTGTTCCGTATTCCGACGCAAAAGTGTGAAGCGACAAAGCGAATGAGTGGCCTTTAGCTGTCTCTTTTTAGAATGCCGTTAAGCTACGGCGCTCTTAAAAATAATATTTCTAAGTGTTCTATTTGAACTAAAATCGGGTATGGGGCTTTTCTCGCCTTGAATTCCGTCTTGGGGTACAGCGCCTTGTTTATTACAGGCCTACAGAAAAGAGACAGGTATTGGTCGCACAATCGCTTTTTCTCTTTCTAGAGAGAGGTCAATTTTATGAAGTTAATGCTCAGTTCATCCTCTATGTCTATGGTTATAGCCATTAATCCGTCTCCGCCTGACACACACTTAGGGGTATACTGTGAACCCGTTAGGTCAGTATGCTACTTTTTGCGAATCACCCTCACTCACATCTGCTTATATGGTGGAGAGTAACGACGGGTGCGAACTTCCACCGCCGTCTACTGACCAATCATTAGTCAGAACTGCTTACCGTTTACCGCCCCATAATAAGCCTTGACCCACCGATAACCGGAATTAACGGACTTCGACGCAAGCTGGGCTACTGTTTACCCTAACCCGCGAGTATGCCGTCTATCGCCGACAGGTGCAACTGTCCTGCGAGTGCATTACCTTGAATAATTTATCTGGTATACAAAAAAACAAAAATTTCAAGGTCATCAGTTTTCAATAAAGATTGGAAACAAACTTTGTTGAAAACTCATTTGGGGTGTGTTTTGTGAAGTCACTGATCATTTTATACCTCCATAACAATTTTTTTTATTTTAAAAGCGTACGGAACACTAATTGCGCAAGTTCAACTTGCACTTGACCGGTTATTTAATTTTTAGATTCCCCAACTGCTAGAACTCTGAAATAGATTGATATGATACATTCGAAGCGTTACACTATTGGAATAAGAACTAGTTTTGAGATAAAAAAAATTATTATAAAATCGTATTTTCCCAGATGAATAGACAATTATTTTTTTAAAAAACTATTAATAATTAATTCAAATTTAAATTGTTAACCATAATTGTTTACAAACTTGTATTTTTGCTTTACTATTTTAACTAAATAGTCAAACTAAAAATTGTTCATAATAAAAAAGTAAGACTGTATCCTATTAAAATTGAAATAGTGCCATAATATTAAATAAACGCAATCATTTTTTTACATGGTTGTATCGAATATAAATTATAAATACTATTATTACTCATTATAAAAACGTAATACAAGTTAGCAAGTAGGTCGTCTTTTTCTATTATTACTATAAAAAGGACGCAAATAAAATTCACCGTTATCCGAAATTTATTTTAAATTTGGTCTTTAGTGTATATCCGGCAGCGGTTCGTAACTAATATTGACAGATTTTGGAAAAAATATTATTTTGCACAAAGAACAGTTAATTTCGGAATTTCAGAAGGCACACATCAAACATAGATGTATCAAGCTCTTTAGTCAAAAGCTGAAGAATTCTTACCCACATGTCAGGATTAGGCTATTAATATTTCGTTACATTAAAGTTGATTTCTTCTGTACTAGTTGACGTAATGTGTAAAGAATATAGACTTATATCTGTATTATCTATATCACACATTGCCCGTGGGTGTGCAGAACAGAGTATCACTCCTGGTTGTTCTGCTTGTCGTAGAAGGTAACTAAAGGAACAACTTAGATGATAGATGCCCAGATCACACCAGGCAACGCCTGGTGTGGTACTATCGAATCGGCTTAGGCTGCAGAGATCAAAATTTTAAAATAGAGTTTTACAATATACGAGGTTTAAACTCGAGCACAATTCAGTGCACCAACACCTGCAATCAAATAAATCTCATGTACTCGCATTCTGTGAAATCACAGTCAGTTCATCAACCAGCCCTGTTAACTTTCTCTATGTACGAATTCTATTCCCGGTTTAAGCGTAACTTTGGATTCTGTCTTTTTGTAAGAAGCGATATCTCTTGCCAATGAAAGGAGGTTCTGGAGCCGTGAAACTTCGATGTTATGTGGTTAAAAATAACGACTCAATAAACCACAAGGTTTCTGTGCTGCCTCTATCGACCAATTAGTGATACTAACTTTATAACACTTTTCGCTTCTCTTGCAGACATCATCGATTATTTACAGAGTAATTATCCAAAAGGCGAGGTTGCCATCCTGGGCCACTTTAATGTCCACAATGTCAATATTCAAATACGGCCGACGAACAAGCTGGTGAAGCTGAATCATTCTCAATCAATTATGCCTTTACTTAGCTTCTTGATAAACCAACACGGATCCTTGATCGAGACGAAGAGTTCGCTAGTCTTCTTGACCTGTTTTTAACCACCAATCCTGAGATACGCCGCTAGATTCTCCCGGCCTTAAACTGCTTTTGACATCAAAGATCCTACCGATCAGTAATAGAGAGGCACCTAAGCCGCGCAAGATTTGGCACTACAAATCTGCTAAATGGGAAGAATATTTTCAAACTTTCCTTTGGCTAAACCTTTGTTCTAGATTTGACGACCCATCTGATTGCTCTCAGGTTAGCTATGTCATTTCGGCTGGCATGGAAGCTTTTATCCCTTTTCGAAGAAATGCCCTTCCAACTGCAAGCCTTGGTTCAACTGAAAATGTAAAGAACCTATTGCTTCTAAACATCTTGCCTATCGACAATGGCGTGAAATTCTTAACGTCATAAATCGAAACATCTTTGTTCGTAATCAAAACAGATGCAAAGAAATTATTAACAAAACCAAGGAGCAACACAATTAAAGAATTAAAAACAAACTTCTTGCCTGCTCCAACAATTCTAGAACCTTTTGGTCAGTCGCTAAGGCCATTTCTCAAAATTTCACTAAATCCACTATACCACCACTCACACCCCGGGCAGATAATACTATTGCAACAACACCAGTTGAGAAAACCAACTTGTTAGCTGAACTTTTTGCTTCATATTCTACTGTCGATTTCCAAGGAAAAACACCACCAAGTGCAGTCAAAGATGCCCGATATTATCTTCAGACAGCGTATCATAAAACGTATAATGAAGTTAGACACCAAAAAAGCGTCTGGTGCTGACGGTACACATGCCATAGTGCTCAAAAAATGCGAGAGAGAACTTATATCGGCTTTCTGTAGACTTTTCAATGTATCCTACAGAAAGGGAATATTTCCTTCCTGCTGGAAATATGCTACAGTTCAACCGATACTCAAAAAAGGCTCTAGTGTTTGATCAGAGAGCGTTCTTTACGAGTGGCAGTCGACGATTTTCTTTCTAACACCTTCACAATCAACGTCGGTGTGGCCCAAGGCTCCACACTGTCTTCTACTCTCTTTCTTATCCACATCAACGATCTGCTAGAAAGGACCAGTAATTCAACTACAGCACTACAGATGATAGTACGCTTATTTCTTCATCCACTTTGGACGCTCGAACATAGGCTACTTATGCTAATATCCGCAGACAGCAGGAAGTCGTTCAACTTAACAAAAACCTAGAAGTAATTCTACCTTGGGGGTAACTAAGTAGAATCTACCGCTACAAAAACCCAAGAGCAAGGCAGTTAAGGATGCTGAATTCAAAAGAGTGATGTCGGGGCACTTCATTTCTTTAGCATCGTCACTCGAACTGCTGGGCGTTAATCTGGAAACAAATATGTCTTGCCACGAACATATTGTAAGCATAGCAAAGAGAGCTGAAAAAATCTGCTCTCTACGGCTGTTTCTTTCTATATTCATCGAAACAATACACATCTACGTATTACTTAGTCTTTTAGACCCTAGTAGTTATTGATGATACTCATCCGTTGCCCTGTGATCTGGAAATTTATTCAACTTTCAGGTAAAGGTTAGAATAACATTAAGGTCAGTATGTACCAATCGCCCTTGTTGACTCAATGATATCCTTTAAATTGTAATTGATTATACATGTGAATTTTTCTGTGATATAAATATTTGTTTGCTTGATGAGAGTTCAATAGCCAAAATAGGTATACAATTTTGAAATTACACAAGCCGTCGCTATTTACAAGTATGAATAAGTACAGGGGAAATCGACAAAAAAAAGTTTAGGACTTTTTTTTTATTAAAATATGATGTAACATGGTGTATTGTGACATCTATTCGCCTAAAAAATGTAATATAATGATTCGCGAAATAATATATAATATTACTGAATGCAATAATAATTTCCATGAAGTTTTATACCGATATATTTTAAATTCTCAAATATTAAATAACCGGCCAAGTGCAAGTCGGACTTGCGCAATTAGTGTTCCGAACGTTGATTCCTTTTAGAATAAATATTTTTATTATAAAGGTATAAAATGATCAATGACTTCACAAAACACACCCCAAATGAGTTTTCACCAGAGTTTATTTCCGATTATTGTTGAAAACTGACGGACGACCTTCAAATTTCTGTTGTTTTTTATATACCAGATAAATTATTAAAGTAATGCACTCTTGATAATTTCTGTTCAATCTACACCCTGTGGAGAATATTCCAGAATTTTTTCAAAATTTTTTGATCAGTACTTTTCAAGATAAGAGATAAGGGGGGAACACAGCGATTTTTGCAAATTTTTTAAAAATAATACAAAGAAAAGTGCGCGCAAATATTACATTATATATATTTTTGAACTCGTGTTTTTTTTCTCACTTCCGATTTCACGGCCCAAACCTAACCCTATAAATCAAAATTTAACTTTTAAACTACAGGGCTCTGATGGGCCATCAATTCCTATATTAGTGCCAAATTTCAACTTTCTACGTCAAACAGTTTCGGAGAAAATCAGGTGTGACAGACGGACACAGAAGTGATCTTATAAATATTCCGTACGGAATACTAAAAAAACGATACCGTCGACTATAGAAGCATCTTGTATTTTTAAATGCTATTTAGTATTTCTTCTATAGTTTATATTAAAAACAAAAATAAAGTTTAAATTTAACAGAAAACAAGTATCCTATTTTTTATATCATAATTTTTTTCTTTAATTTATATTGAAAACAAAAAGAAGGCGAAGTGCAAGTCGCACTTGCTCTATTAGAGTTCCATACTGTGATTGCTTTTAAAATAAAAATTTTTGTTACAACAAAAAGTTTGTTTCCGATCTTCAATGAGAACCTTGAAAAAATTGTTCTTTTATAGACCAGATAAATTATCAAAGGTACTGTACTCATGATAATTTTCATTCAATCTACACCTTATGGTGAATACTCCAGAATTTTTGCGAAATTTCAAAGACAGAAGGAGGGGCAGCTATCTTTGACAATTTTTTTTAAAATAATATAAAACAAAGTTTGCGTGAATATTACATCACATATATTTTTGAACTGGTATTTTCACAAGCTTTCATTTGACACTCCACATGATGATCTTGCTAAAAAATATTTTTTCACTTCCGATTTCACTCCCAAAAACTACCCCCTTAAGTCAAAAATAATTTCAAAACTACAAGGCTCTAATTGGGCCATCAATTCCTATATTTGTGACAAATTTCAACTTGCTATGTCAAATAGTTTCGGAAAAAAATCGAGTGTGACAGACGGACAGACAGACATCAAAGTCACGCCCACAAATTTCATTGCACATACAAGGTATAAAATAAATATTGAATTTGACTTTTTCATGTAACTGAATACAAACCTTACTATTACATATATAAAATAATAAAATGCTTGCTTTGGGTAGTAAGTTAATATAGGAAGCGTTCATCAAATTTACAATTTAATAACCGGGCAAGTGCAAGTTGAACCTGCGCAATTAGTACGTTGATTGCTTTTAAAATAAAAAAGGGTGGAACGGAAGTATAAGATGATCAGTGACTTCACAAAACACACCCCAAATGAGTTTTCAACAAAGTTTATTTTTAATCTTTACTGAAAATTGATGACCTTGAAATTTCTGTTTTTTTATATACCAGATAAATTATTACAGGTAATGCACTTGTGATAATTTTCATTCAATCTACACCCCGTGGAGAATATTCTAGAATTTTTTCAAAATTTTTTGATAAGTACTTTTCGAGATAAGGCGGGTGGACAGCGATTTTTTCGCGATTTTTAAAAAATAATACAAAGGAAAGTGCGCGCAAGTATTACATTATGTATATATTTTTTACTCGTGTTTTCACAAGCTTTCATTTGACACCACACTCGATTACCTAGTAAAAAAATTTTTTTTTCACTTCCGATTCATCCCCCAAAACTAACCCCTTAAGTCAAAATTTAATTTAATTAATTTTATTATATATTAATTCCTATATTATTACCAAATTTCAACTTTCTATGACAAATAGTTTCGGAGAAAATCGCGTGTGACAGATGGACAGACACCGAAGTGATCTTATAAGTGTTCCGTACGGAACACTAAAAATGATATATTATAGCACGCAGGACGGTATATATATATATATATATATATATATATATATATATATATATATATATATATATATATATATATATATATATATATATATATATACAGTCGACACTGTTTATAGTGAAACTCTATATAGTGAAAAACTCTTTATAGTGCAATTTTTTCAAGACCTACATACATAGCAATATATACGGATTTTCTCTTTATATAGTGAAAAACTTTCTATAGTGAAATTTTGGTCAACATTTTGGTCTTTCACTATATAGAGAATCGACTGTATATATATATATATATATATATATATATATATATATATATATATATATATATAATACAATATTTTATCTTTTTATACTACACGATAACTAATTCTTCCGGTTAAATTAAAATAAGTTAGTCTAATATATTATCTCATTTTTATGGGATACTTTCTATACCTTTAATTATTTTTAAAATTTCTGTACTACAACTAACTAAAAATTATTATGTTTAAAGTATTGTTCGATATGTAATACAGTGCCAAATACGAGGGCCGCCTTTTAAGTTCTAATAAACGACCACTAGATGGCGCTATCGCGATGTGACATTACCACTGTTGTAAAATTTGACATTTGTTATTGTTAAAACAGTGGCAGCTCAGAAATTAGCCGAGTAATTTGTTTACAATGAGCGTTTAAAAAAAAAAGTTTTGTGAACAAATGGAAATATCACGGGAAGGTTTTCATTGGATGATTTTTTATGATTTTAGTAAAGGTCTAACTCAACAACAATGCCTCGAATCGCTTCGTTCAACTTTTTGTAATAAATCACCCCCAGAAAAGATTGTTTGGTTTGTAGAATTCCGTCAAAGTTGTGCTTCCGTCAGCGATGAATTTTCTAAAAAACATCGATGCTGTGCGCAACATGAATAAAGAGGATCGGCATGTGACTTACCGTAAGATAGAGGCATCCTTAGGCATATCGAAAACTGCAGTACATTCGATTTTGCATGAACATTTAGCTGTGAAAAAGATATGTTCCCAAGGGATTCTGCAAATTTTGAAAAAAACTCAAAACCGGTTCGTGTAAACTGGTGTAAGGAAATGCTCAAAAAAATTCGACCGAGGACATGCAAAATCCGTATTCAACATCGTGACAGAAAACAAAACTTGAACATATTAGTACGAACCGGAAACTAAGCAACAATCAACTGTCTGGGTGTGCCAAGATGAACCGAATCCAACAAAAGTGATCCGTTCGCGAGCACTTCCAAGAAAATGATCGCTTGTTTCTTTGGTTATACTGGACATGTTGCGATCATTGTTTTAGAGGATGCTAAATGGTATACAACAATTTGTTTGCCAGAAATTATCGATGAAATCAGGAAAAACAACCGAAAATGTCGCATGATTCTTCATCATGACAATGCTAGCTCCCAAACAGCACGTCAAACAATTGATTCTTTGACGGAGAAAAACATCGAATTGAAGTCTCATTGCTCGTATTCACCTGATTTAACGCCTAACGATTTCTTTTTATCCTCGAATGTCAAAAAAAAATGCGCGGACAACGATTTTCATCATCTCCAGAAGCTCTTGAATGCTTTCAAAGCCATGTTTTTGAGGTATCAACTTCAGAGTGGAAAAAATGTTTCGTGAACTGGTTTGAACGCATGCAAAAGTGTACCAGGTGTACAAATATGAAATGCGGATTTCAGACAACAGATGGCGCACCAATGCAGTTTGTGCTATAAAGATTTGACACTGCGCCATTTTGTTGTGTCATCAACAAGTGTCAGACGCGCACGAGTGATAAATTGGAAAAGTGTGTGCATAGTGTTGTGTTGTTGTGTTCAATATGTCGAAATTTATACCGAACAAAGAGCATTCGCGGACAGCATTCATTTTTTTGTTTTCATTTGAAGAAAACTGCTGTTGAATCATACCGATTACTTCGAGAAGGTTATGGTGAATATGCTCCATCGCAAGATACGTGTGAACGATTGTTTCGGCGTTTCAAAAGTGGTGACTTCGATGTTGCAGACAAGGAACGTGGAAAACCGCCAGAAAAATACGAAGATGTGGAATTGCAAGCATTGTTGGACGAAGATGATTCGCAAACACAAAAACAACTCGCCGAGCAATTAGGCGTTAGTCAACAAGCTGTTTCCAATCGGCTACGAGAGATGGGAAAGATTTAGAAGACCGGTAGATGGGTACTACATGAGTTGAACGACGGGCAAAAGGAAAAGCGCAAAAACACGTGTGACATTTTGCTCGCTCGGTACAAAAGGAAGTCGTTTTTACATAGTATAGTTACAGGGGATGAAAAGTGGATTTATTTTGAGAATCCCAAGCGCATGGGTAGATCCAGACGTACCATCCACATCGACCACAAGACCGAATTGCTTTGGCAGAAAGACGATGCTCTGTGTTTGGTGAGACCAGAGGGGCGTAGTCTATTATGAGCTGTTAAAAACCTGGGGAAACGGTTAATCTAAACGTTACCAACAACAATTGACCGATCTGAACCGTTCGCTGCTTGAAAAAAAGGTCAGAATACCGAAAGAGGCAACTCAAAGTCATTTTTCTTCATAACAATGCTCCATCACATACGGCAAAACCAGTTCGCGACACGTTGGAAGCACTCAGCTGGGAAGTTCTACCCCATGCGGCTTACTCACCAGACTTGGCTCCTTCCGATTACCACTTGTTTGCATCGATGGGTCACGCACTTGCTGAGCAGCGCTTTGGTTCGTACGAGGATGTGAAAAAATGGCTCGATGAATGCTTCGCAGCAAAAGGGGAAGATTTTTACTGGCGTGGTATTCACAAATTGCCCGAAAGATGGGAAAAATGTATAACAAGCGATGGAGCATACTTTGAATAAAGCACTTTTATCATTCTTCCGAATTTAACATGTTTTTTAAGAAAAAAAATTCGCATTTCATACTTGTACACCTGGTATAAATCTTGAAGGCGAATATTTTGAGAAACAATAAAACGATTTGTTTTTGTAAAAACTTAAAAGGTAACCCTCGTATCAGACACGTACATAGTTCCATTTTTATAGCATGTAAAAGTACTATTGTTTGTAATACCTCTGATAGGTTGAGAACTTTGAATTTTTACCATATTAGTTACCATATAAAAAAATTAGTACTGTGTAATGGGTAGATAAAAGCCAATTTACTTTTTGGATTTGTAAACTGGAACTTAAAATTTTTTTTGTGATTAATATTATATTAAGTAAAATCTATAACAGAATTGTCTCTCCAAAGGAAAAAAAGAAAAACCTTGGTTGGATTTAATTTGTATTTACATCCCAATTGTTTCTATTAACTATATCAATTTAGATCGGAAATAATGAAAAATTGACATAACTTTCAATGTTATTGACTCAAAAAACACTAAAAGTGATCTGTAACATGATATTTACGAAGCTAATTCTTGTTGCACCCTTTAAAACTCTGTATACGCCTAGTAAAATTAGCTTAACAAAACAACAGACAAAAAATCAAAGAATGCTATTGATTTTTTTGTAAATTACAACCCAGTCCTTTCTTTAGTTAAAACTGGTTAAAATGAGTCCAGATTTCTCGATTTCAAGAACACTAAAATGGCCATAAAATATGAAGCTCTAACCTAACCTGAACTGCAAATAATTATATTTAAAATTTGGTCATTACCCCAACCCCAGCCGAGTAAAAATTTATATAATACTCTAGATACTCTATAAAATGTATTGACCCCTCAAGCGAAATCCTTCAAAAATTATAGCTTACTTTCCCATTTCAATTACTATATGGCTACCAAACTCTAAATTGATATCTCATTATGTTTGGAAGCGCGGCAACAAACCGACAATCAGAAAGACCGATGGACCGAAGCGAATTGGAAACTAATTTGTTTGTAATTAAAAAATATATGTATTATATTCTTCTGTGCAAAAATAAACAGTTGCCAGTGTGGCATAAGAAAAGTGCTATATACACCAGAGCACATGTGATACCGTTTAATGAAAACATTCTTCAGATTATTGGAAATACATATTTATAAAATAACAATTCCAAGTATTTTGGGACTTGTAGAATAGAAATAATATAATTCTTACCTTACAAGTTGTAAAAAACATCCTTATTCTTGATTCTTTCCAATAACGTAGTATCCATTGTAATTCCATTATCATTATGAAAAACAGCCTCACTATCTGTACATGAAAAATTTACTACAGAATCGTTGGGTACTTTGGGTGCATAAAATATTGATAAAAAGGCCGCTGCGGTTAGCAATTGTGCTAAAAATTAAAGTAAATTCATGCAATACAAAGTATTGGGCTTACCATCACAATCTTTTTTTTTCTAAATATAAGGGATATCTTATTGTACTCAATAATTGAGCGTTAACTTTCATTTCACTATACTTGTAATTTCCTATATAGGCAAAAATAATATGTATTTTTGCAAAAATTAACATAGGTTTGGTGAATAAAGATTAATTGCTTTCATTCAATATCAGTTTTATTTGATATAGTTATTTAAAAACTTGCGCAGTTAGTGTTCTGTACCGTAATTACCTTTAAAATAAAAATTAGCTATTTAATAGCCAATAAATGAATCTAGCTCAATCTAGAATCGAGTAGTAAAAGTTTTTAAAACAAATATTTACTACCTAAATATTTATTTAATTATAAATAAATAAAATAAAATTATTTTGTCTTCGGTACCTATCCGTTGGTCACCAGTCATCATGATATTACTGTTACGTTAGGAATTTGGAATCTTTGGCACAATGACACTAGTCAGTATAGATCACCACTACACCAAATATTTTATTTTTGCACTCGATGCGCGTTTCGCTAACCATCTTCGCTTTATCAAGAGCGATGACTGACTAAAGTGACTTACTCTTGATTCTTTCCAATAACTTAACTTTAACATTAATTTAGTCAATCATCGCTCCTGATGAAGTTAACATGGTTAGCGAAACGCGCGTCGAGTGTAAAAAATAAAGTGTTTGATGTAGTGGTGAAATATACTGAATAATGATATTACTGATTGCACCGAATACGTATTGATATTTCGTAGCTTTTAGTCCCGGTTGAATTCCCAACTTTCCAAACCTTCACCATTCTGTCATGCCACATAGCTTTTTTATACCAGAAAAATTATCAAACATAATGCATTCTTGATAATTTTCGTTCAATTTACACTTTATTTTAACTATTCCAGAATTTTTTTCAAAGTTCGTTGATCAGTCCTTTTGAGATAGGGTGGGGGATAGGGATTTTTGGCCGAGTAGGCGCAAGTATTACAAGTTGACATCAAAAAATAAAGTTTTATGTTCAGTTTCAACAAAAAACTCGTTTTTAGCACTTACAGGGGTACTACGTGGTTGGTAAAATGCTTTTTTAAGTACATAAATGTAATGAAATAATAGTTTTGTTCAATATTAATAAAAATAAAAAATAATTTTTTAATTTAGGGGTTGCACATATTGATTTTAAACATCATTTAGCTACGTAGCTTAGTTAAAGGTGGCGTTTGCCTGTTTTTTGTTAAACATGCACACTAAAACCTAATCTTTTTAAGTTTTTATGATAAATTTAGATTCAGAACATTTAAAGATGCCCGAAATAATAGTTTTATTCTGTAATTTTAATGATTATACAGTTTTACATTATTTTTTAAAATGTATTTTTTTCAATTTAATAGTTTTCTGTCAATTTTAAGTGTGTTTTCTGAAAAAAACCTCCAGGTGGATGTCTTTTTAGTGTTCCGTACGGAACACTTATAAGATCACTTCGGTGTCTGTCTGTCCGTCTGTCACACCCGATTTTCTCCGAAACTATTTGTCATAGAAAGTTGAAATTTGGTAGTCATATAGGAATTGATGGCCTTATCAGAGCCATGTAGTTTTGAAAGTTAAATTTTGACTTAAGGGGTTAGTTTTGGGGGGTGAAATCGGAAGTGAAAAAAAAAAATTTTATTAGGTAATCGAGTGTGGTGTCAAATGAAAGCTTGTAAAAACACGAGTAAAAAATATATATATAATGTAATACTTGGGCGCACTTTTCTTTGTATTATTTTTAAAAAATCGCGAAAAATCGCTGTCCACCCTCCTTATCTCGGAAAGTACTTATCAAAAAATTTTGAAAAAATTCTGGAATATTCTCCACGAGGTGTAGATTGAACGAAAATTATCACGAGTGCATTACCTGTAATAATTTATCTGGTATATAAAAAAAACAAATTTCAAGGTCATCAATTCTCAGCAAAGATTGGAAATAAACTTTGTTGAAAACTTATTTGGGGTGTGTTTTGTGAAGTCACTGATCATTTTATATCACCGTAACATAAGTTTTGACTTAAGGGATTCGTTTTGAGGGGTAAAATCGGAAGTGAAAAAAAAAATTTTTACTAGGTCATCGAGTGTGGTGTCAAATGAAAGCTTGTGAAAACACGAGTAAAAAATATATATATAATGTAATACTTGCGCACACTTTTCTTCGTATTACTTTTAAAAAATCGTGAAAAATCGCTGTCCCCTACCTTATCTCGAAAAGTACTTATCAAAAAATTTTGAAAAAATTCTGGAATATTCTCCACGGAGTATAGATTGAACGAAAATTATCATTACCTTTAATAATTTATCTGGTATATAAAAAAACCAAAATTTCAAGGTCTCCAGTTTTCAGTAAAGATTGGAAACAAACTTTGTTGAAAACTCATTTGGGGTGTATTTTATAAAGTCACTGATCATTTTATACCACCCTAACAAAATTTTTTATTTTAAAAACAATCAACGTACGGAACACTAATTTGCAAGTTCAACTTGCACTTGTCCGGTTATTTTATTTTTGGATTCAGTATAAAAAAATATTTAAGAAAACATGTGTCTCACTTAAAACACAGAGAATTTTTTTGTATACCTGTGTTATTAATGGTTTTAAATAAGAACAAACTGATTGATTATCATTTCCGTCCTTAAATATTTGTGCAAATATCCTAGAAAACCCAAGAGAATAGATTAAGTTGGGAATGTGGAATCTTTGGCACAATGATACTACTCAGTATATATCACCACTACACCAAACACTTTATTTTTGCGCTCGACGCGCGTTTCGCTAACCATGTTAGCTTTATCAGGAGCGATGATTGACTAAAGCTAAACTACAAATCTACCCTATTTATACTCAGCCTAACCCTTGAATTACTCAAGCGGAACTAATGACATAGGCAAGGCCATCAGTTCCGGTCAAGTAACCAGTAGAGGGGACTATAAGGAATAGGCCCTCTGTCTTTATTTAAACTACTTTTACATTTTATGATTTCCATACTTTCGTATGCGTTTCAACAATCTCCTATCAGATACATTTTTTATTAATCTTAGATTATCTAATGTTACAGTATGATCAGCTTCAAGGGCATGTTCGGCAATCCTAGACTTTTCTGTTCTATTGTATTTTAAGTGTGCTAAGTGTTCTTTAAATCTTGTTTTAATTGACTTTTTAGTTTGCCCAACATATATATTGTAGAAAATCATTTATCTCAATCCTTTACACAAAATGAAATTCACATCTTAAACAAAGGTCTTAACTTTGCAGTACTCCCTCCTAGAGATAATTTATCAGAAATAGTTGCTCACATTGAAAGTTCCATTAGTACACTTCCAGAAAATAGTAAATCATTTGTTAGGGAATCATGTCGCAATCAAATATCGAAAAACATGGTTAACAACACAAATTTCAATTCACGAAAAGACATAAAAGTAGTTAAAGGATTGATAAAGAAAGAGGTCTTCTACTTAAAAGCGGATAAAGGAAATAAGGTTGTTATATTAGATAAGAAAGATTACTTTGAACGCGTAGATAATCTTATCGAATCTGGCCCTTATGAAAAGGTAATAAGAAATTCATTACCGAGAATGATATCAGAGGTTAAAAATTCTTTAAAAAAATGTAAGAACTTTGTCTCCGATTCGCTAAAATTTAAATTAAATGTTAGTAATCCGACCATACCAAAATTGTATTGCTTACCCAAAATTCACAAACCTGGAAAAGCAATGCGACCCATTGTTTCATCGGTCGGATCACCCACATATTTAATATCCAAATGGTTATCAAAAGAACTTGAGAAGTTACCGTTAAATACTTTCGCAGTGAAGAATTCGTTAGAATTCATTAATAAAACAAAAAATCTGGTTCACAATGAAGGTGAAGTCTTAATTTCTTTTGATGTTAGTTCTTTGTTCCCAAGTGTGCCAATTCCACAAACTTTACAATATCTCGAAGAATTACTTAGAATGAATGACTTTGAAGACGAAATTATTCGTGAATACTTAACATTATCCAAACTTTGTATGGAACAAAATTATTTCCAATATAACAATCAATTTTATGTTCAGAAAGAAGGAACAGCTATGGGTAATTGCTTATCACCTTTCATAGCCAATTTATTCATGAGTAAGTTTGAAATCGAAGCCAGTCAAGAATTCGAATATTTCCCAAGGGTATGGTATAGGTATGTGGATGATATTTTCGCGATTTTTGATACAAAGAAAGCCAATATTGATGATTTTATTTCTAAATTAAATAGCCGGTATGATTCCATTAAATTCACTTACAAAGTTGAGAACAAAGGACAATTGCCTTTTCTAGATATTTTAATTATTAAAAATAATAATAGATTAGAATTTGATATCTATAGGAAGGACACAGTAACAGATAGATATATTCCTAATGATTCATTTCATTGCAAACAACATAAATTAGCCTCATTACATTTTTTAGTTCATCATTTGGTCACTTTCCCTCTGAATAGAGTAAACTTTAATAAAGAAAGGAATCGTATTAGAAATATAACTAGAGTTAATGGTTATGACGATGACTTAGTAAATAAGCTAATAAATAGACATAAGTTTAGGTTTAATATTCAAAATTCCACCTTTTTTACACGCGAAGAAAATAACACCAAGTATGTCTCCATACCATATAATCCGAAATATAGCAAGGGAATCAATAAGGTATTTAATAAGGTAGGCCTCACCTTAGTCTATAAGTCATCAGACAATCTGAGGAATATCTTAGGAAATCCCAAAGATAAGATTCCTAATTGTGAGAAAAGTGGAATTTATGAAATTAATTGTAATGATTGTGACAAAAAGTATGTTGGGCAAACTAAAAGGTCAATTAAAACAAGATTTAAAGAACACTTAGCACACTTAAAATACAATAGAACAGAAAAGTCTAGCATTGCCGAACATGCCCTTGAAGCTGATCATACTGTAACATTAGATAATCTAAGATTAATAAAAAATGTATCTGATAGGAGATTGTTGAACGCATACGAAAGTATGGAAATCATAAAATGTAAAAGTAGTTTAAATAAAGACAGAGGGCCTATTCCTTATAGTCCCCTCTACTGGTTACTTGATCGGAACTGATGGCCTTGCCTATGTCATTAGTTCCGCTTGAGTAATTCAAGGGTTAGGCTGAGTATAAATAGGGTAGATTTGTAGTTTAGCTTTAGTCAATCATCGCTCCTGATGAAGCTAACATGGTTAGCGAAACGCGCGTCGAGTGCAAAAATAAAGTGTTTGGTGTAGTGGTGATATATACTGAGTAGTAAGAGAATAGACGTTTAACCTTGAATCTAATCAGTAAACCACTTGCCCAGTTTGTCAACATAACACGTCTATTATCTTGGCTTTTTTATATTAGGGACATCAAGGATCGAGAGAAGGGGTTGAGGAAGAAATGAATGCAGGAAAGGTATGTAACAATTACATTACAAAGTAGTGTCCAGGTTAGAAATAATTAACACCAGGGTGACCACTTAGGGTTGGTCTGTATGAAGGCTAAACTTCGAGTCTTTTGTAATCAATTAGCACTTTGAGGAAACTAGGGAGCCATAAACAAGATCTTCGCCGATCTTTGCAGAGTTTTATCGATATTATATTTAGTTCGGTAATTATCGTAGTACGAAACAGACTGATGGAAATAGGAAGCTATAATTTTGCTGATCTACAATACAATTTTATAACGGAAGGGTGGGTAAAACAAATGGCTTTAAACTTATTCTTTGAGTGTGCTGCAGCTAATATATAAAAAATAATTCTTTTGTCAAGTTATTTATAGGAATTCAACTGCCACGTATATGCCGCATAGGCTTTTTTAACCTTTTACCAGGTTTCAAAGTAACTAAACTCTTAACAGTTCATTTAACTGTAAATGTGCATGGGAAGGAAGAAGTTAAGCTATACAATATTTTAATAAAACATGTAATACTGGTTAATGCAAATATAAATAGTACTAGTGGATCGTTTTGAATTTTTGTTCAGGTTCTATTGGTCGTTGAAGTCAGTTGATCGCACAAATTTAATAATTAACAGCATATGTAGTTAAGCTATAAAAACTCACTTTTAAAAATGTAATAAGATTTTTTTTCTCTTATTTTCAGATTTTTCACCTGCAGCCCTTCAGATACTCGGCACTAACTTCGTATTTAACTCTCTACGTTACTAGTATTTCAAAAATGAGACCTAACACCTTTACGTCTAACACAGATTTTGAATTGTTCAAGTATCTGCGTTATCTCGAGATGGACCTAACTTCCACTGCATATACACGAATTTTATCCTAATCTATTATTGTATGTATCTCAGTTCTATAAGTATCTTTTTAATTAACTAGTTCTTCTTTGTATTATTTTTTTTTTTAATATTTAATAAGTTGCTAAGACGGAGACTTATTGTCACTGTGTGCCTAGAGCAGCTCCTGGGTTTTATTTCCTAAAACAATAAACCGCACAAATCGAGCGTTTACTGTACTCATTTTTATAGCCAGCAATGTATTCGATAATTATATTTAAAACTAGAAAACGCTCGCGACTTCGTTAGCGTGATTTTCTCCAAGGTTTTTTTTTTTAAATTCAGGTACCTACATACGTTAAGGAGTCAGTCTACATTACCACCTTGAAAAATTTAAATTTTTTGAGCGTTTTCGAAAGTATATGCCATGAAAAATGTCGTCCCAAAACTTATAATGATCCGAGCATTCCTTGTATATATTTGAGCACGTTATTAAATCGGCTTCGAATGCTCGTCACCGCACGCGCGCTCGCTCTGCTCCTCTTACTCGCTTTCTACTTTCCTAAAAGGAGCTGCTCCCTACTGTAATTATAAACTGTTATTCACAGTATGAGACCTTTCTATTAAATTCTTCGGAGTAAAACAAGACCTTGAGGCCTAGTTAGACTGTTATTTCGAAGCGTGTTTCGAAGTGAAATAGTTCAGGTTAGTTTTTAAATGAGTTTTTCTCGAAACAACGTTTTTACATGCGGAGTTGAAGTTTTTCTCGAAACCGTGGCCGGAACTAAAATAAAGTCAAGCTTGTCATTTTTACTATTTTTTTTGGCATGAAAAGTAGCAAAAAAAAAGCAAATTTTCACATTTTTTTTTTAACATCCGCCATTTTGTTATTTTTATATAAAAGTTAATAATTCTAGTTCGGGTCATAGCCACAGTCCTATAAATTATAAATATTGTTGGTTTTTGTGTTTCAGAGCAGCTAAAGTTGAAAAAACGTCAACGCCATGGACACACTTCTTTTTGACATACTATATTCGCTTCGCATTTTTTCATAAAAAAAAGCTATGTAAAATCAACAAAAAAATTTTTTTTCTTATATTTCAAGAGTGTATTAATATTCACAATGGATATCGCTAGAAAAATTCGCAAAAATACCTTTTTTTTCGGGCCTCTAAAGTAGACTGACCCCTTAATTGGTTAGAGCTTCTCTGTATACTATGTTTGATGTTTCATTATTTTCTGGTAGCAAAATATATTGATTTGCTGGAGTTCTGACTCTTGATAACCTGAAATATAATTGGCCACGAAAAAAACATTCCTGTCTCAAATCGATTCCCATAAGTTTGAAAGTTTGTCCCGGGGACTTGTTTATTGTGAAAGCAAAATGATACTTTCACCGATAACTGCAACCGCTTGAAGGGAATCGGCAAATCCGTTGAAGTCATAGGAACACACGGAATATGCGCTAGTTTTCAATAGCAACCACAGATGGATAGTTTCTTAGAAGTAAAAAACTTCCTAATAAAGATTAAACAATTACATCATACACCGCAAACTGAGATTACCGACGTAATAATTGTGAAAGGAAATGCAATAATTGCACACAATTTTTCTCGGGTATTTCAGAACATGCTTACTAAATAGTAAAGAACTCAAAACTAAATTAAGTAGGTAGCTGAGTGACAGTCAAACCGTAGGTATACCAAAAAAACAAGATTATTAAAATAATATTTGTTGCCTAAATGCCACACTATTAAGTACTTCTTGAACAAAGATACAATAATAACAATAAAAAAATGAAAATAAATGTTTTTGTTATTAGTACCTACTGACACTAACAAAATACCTACAATGTGCCTACAAAAAGAATGAAAGAATCTTCAAATTACGAACAGCGCGCGAGCTAATGAGCTAGTCCGTTGGGCGTCCCGCGCGCTACGCGGCCTCTTACTCGCCGCTCGCTCGTGACCATTTCCTTCTCCACCGCGTCAGCTCCCTTTTGTTACAATCTCATAAAATCTAGCCTATGTTCACTCCAAAAGTCCAGCCTACATACCAGTAGAAGATTTTTTTTAAATCGGATTGGTAGTTTCAGAGATTACCTCTAAGAAACAAACATACAAACCTTACTTCTTCATTATACTATATATTAATTATTAATTATAGATTAATCTGGCTATGGTTATTAATTTTTGCATTTATAAAATCTATTAATTTTAAAAGTATCACCAAATTTCAAACATCATTGAGACATTTTTGAAAAAGAAAAAAATTGAACATGCACGCAAATAATTCGTTGACTAAATATGTTAAAAATGATAAACAAAAAAGAAAAAAGTTCAAAAATCCCCATAATGCTACAAAATGTATATTGGACAAAAGAGAAGATCATTTATAAAGAGAATTAAAGGAAATTTTAGAAGTTACACTAATGAAAAAACTGATTCAAATTATGCAAAATTTATAAATATGGAAAATTATGACATTGATCCGAATTTTAAAATAGTATATTTAGAAAACAAGGGCCACAAACTTAACTACCTGGAATTTCTAAGGATAAATAAATGTAAAAACTAGGATATTCTTCTCGATGTCCAATTAGAGGTCAACAATTCCCCTTTATAACTGATAATCTATTATGAGTCGATAGTTTCCTCTCCTTAAATTGATATGAGTTGACACATATATAATACTTAATTCCATGACAAAATCTTTAATAGTGGTAAGTTACCTGCAGGGGACACAGTGCTGTCAAAACGATCGTCGTAGTAATTAAAATAAAGTGGAAATATTAACAAAAAAAAAACGGTTTCGTGTCTATTGACCTCTATGATCTGTTACACGAACGAACTTAATACACTTAAATCACCTTAATAATTGGCGAGGTTTCCGCGTTAGACACGATAGGGAACTTTGGCCTTGTAAAGGAAAATCAAAGATGTTTTAGGTTCTTAAAATCTTGCCAGAAAAACGGATTGGTTGTCGTGAACACATGGTTTTAATTGCCAAAGAGATGCTTATGTACATGAATCTCACGCGCTGAAAGCAACAACCAGGACCCTATAAGGAACCAAATAGATTATATATTAATAACGTTATAGAAACTGTATAACAAGAGTAACCAACTACCCAGAAGCCGACATAGGGTCAGATCACATCTCACTAGTGGCAAATATAAATATAACCTAAAAATTTAATATAAACAAAAATAAATTAAAAATCAAACGAATGAACTAAAATATCCACATACCAAGGCTCAACGAGATAGCAAAATAAACATCGATTTGGCTAAATCGGCAGAGTGGACTGATGGGGAGGTAGAACCGCTATGGGCAACATTGCAAAACCTCTTATGAATGTATGTAAGAGGCTGAAACCAACAACTGATTAAGAAAGAAGGTGGATAACAGACAAGAACTTGAACTAGATGGAAACATGACGAATACCCGGATTAATAAAAACATCAAAAAAGAAGAAAAAAAAAAGTTAAGAAAGATTTGATGAGGGAAAGGAAAAAATTGAAATCAAACATGATACTTCTCAAATATGCCATAAAATAAAGAAGATTACAGGTAGTTTTCAAAAATGTCATGCTTTCCCCAAACTAAATGTACGGAACCAACCTACAGTAAATGAAGAAACAAAAGAAATACTGGAGCAATATATAAATGATAACTTTCATGACATCAGGCCAGACCTACCGAATAATCACAATGTTAATCAGGGCCCCGAAATTATGAATGACGAAGTTCGACATGCAATCTTCACATCACCAAACAATAAAGCTGCTGCGCGCCGACGGAATCCAAGTGGAGATCCTAAAACTCCGGTAAAATTTCAGAAGATTGGCAAATTGAGGTACGTGTCAGTCCCTAAAACGCCTAGACCCAAGAAATACAGTGACTACACGGTAGTCAGTCTTATGAGCCATTTATTAAAGATCTCTCACGTATCATTTATTCAAGAAGAAGAAAAAATGTAAGTTGGATTCGGGCTGGGATTCAGAAGTGCCTGTGATAGGTCTTGTTTGCTGTTTATGTTTTTCTCCCAGAAATGTCGAGACCAGCACAAAGATGTTTATGCCTATTTTATCGATTATGAAAAAGCTTTCGATAGCATACGTAACTCGAAATTAATAAGCATGTTAAGACAGATTCAACTGGATGGAAAGAATAGAAGAAAAACTGAAAGATTATATTGGGATCAACCTGCAAATCTGCCATTAGAATCGACCGAGGAAACCGGCGGGGCTGTATTCTGTCACCGTTCCTTTTTCACCTTTATAAAGATAAGATTTTTACAGGAGCCTTAAAAGGCACAGAACACGGAGTTAAGGTAAACAGAGTACTTCTGAATAAAATTAGATATGCTGACGATACTCTAGTCGTATGTGACAGCAAGGGGATCTACAATGAGTGATCGCTAATATCAATCGAGCTAGAACAACTTAAAATAAATGTGAAGAAAACCAATTTATGGTTTTCAGCAGAGAACGACAAGGTAATTTGCAACTAGGTCTCAATGGTACCTTGGTTGAAAATATTGATCAGTTTAAATATCTGGGAAGTATCACCACGGAAGACTTAAATCCCGATATTGAGATCAAGTGTCGCATTGAGACAGCAACGACAACGTTCCAGAGAATGAGAAGCTTCTTCTGCGAC
>CM032451.1:42725942-42775942 GCA_019049505.1 Pachyrhynchus sulphureomaculatus | reverse complement strand
TGCTATAAAAATATTAGAGTGCATAAAATTAGTAAGTTTTAAATTTCCCACTTAATAAAATGTAATAGTTTTATGTCAATTTTATTATGTAAGTAAATTAGTTGGTAGACTTAGTTTTCACCCAAGGCCCCAGGGAGCCTGCTTACATGGTTATATACACTCTAGTAATTTATAGCATTAGCAGCATTGCTTCTAAAAGGCCAAGAGAGTCTACTTACATTATTATATGCATTCTAATAATCTATAGCATTAGCAGAACCGCTTCTAGAGGCCTAAGGGTGTCTAGTTACATGATAATATATAATTTACAATATTAGCAGAACCGCTTCTAATGGCCCAAGGGAGTCTAATTCAATAGTCACATGATATTATACACTGTAACAAGAGCTTGGTTTGAGGCATTATATATGTGCCCAAACTTTTTATTGAAAATAAGTACCAAAACCGACATAATTAAAATATTTAACAAATCTCTCCACTAAACTTTTTTAATTGTTAAAAGCTTTACTCCATGTAAAAATAACTGGCCAAGTGCAAGTCGGACTTGCGCAATTAGTGTTCCGTATATTGATTACATTATAAAATTTACTGAGTTAGCCGTTACTTGATGGAAATTCATTGTAACAAATAACGTTTTTTAATTTCCACTATATTATTATTTTTCGTGACAATTGTTTCGGCATACGGTGCCTTCTTTGGACGAATAATACATAACACAACACACACAATAAAATTCTTATTCGTCCGAAGAAGGCACCGTGTGCCGAAACAATTGTCACGAAAAATAATAATATAGTGGAAATTAAAAAACATTATTAGTATTTTATTTGTGTTATATTACATTATATATATATTTTGAACTTATGTTTTACAAGCTTCCATTTGACACACCCCACTCGATGACCTGGTAATAAAAGGTTTTTTTCACTTCCGATTTCACTCCCCAAAATTAACCCTCTACTAGTCAAAATTTAACTTTGAAAACTACACGGCTCTGGTGGGGCTATCAATTCCTATATTTATGCCTAAATTCAACTTACTATGAGAGTTTCGGAGACATTTTTGGGTGTGACTGACGGAAAAGACATCGAAGTAATCTTATAAGTGTTCCGTACAGAACACTAAAAATAACTGCCCTGGTCAGCATCTAAATAGCGAGTGGAGAAAGTGATATTAAAAGTGTTCCGTGCTGAACACTAAAAATTTTTCTTTAACATCTTTGATTGTGTTAGCCGATACTTGTTGGAAATTCATAATAAAATTATATAAAAACAACACTAAGTTTTAATTTCCAATATATTTAAAGTCACTTGACAATTGTTTCACCATACAATGGCTTCTTCTTATTTACTTCTGAAGAAGCCATTGTATGGTGAAACAATTGTCAAGTGACTTTAAATATATTGGAAATAAAAACTTAGTGTTGTTTTTATATAATTTTTATTTAGTTTTTGCTCATAATTACGTGCCGAACTTGTTATATTCGCAATTATTGAAAATAAGTACCAAAACCGACCTAATTAAAATAGTTTACCAAATCTCTCCAAATTTTAATTGTTAAAAGTGCCACTTCATTTAAAAGAAATAAAACTATACTAAAAAATGATATTGATAACTGATGACTAAATATTTTTGATATCAAAATCTGTGGAAACATATCCGAATATCAAAATACAATACGATCAATAACACGCTTTAAGTACAAAATGCTAAATCATCTGTAATTTTTTACGTCATGATTACACGACAGAAATATTTAGAATTTCTTGCACAAAATAGAGGAGGAAGGGGTACTCTTAAATTAAAGATAATTAAATTTGTATATGAGTAGAAGGATGATGTACTTATATGAAAAAATAACCGGTCAATTGCAAGTTAAACATGCGCAATTAGTGTTCCGTACGTTGACTGCTATTAAAATAAAAATTGTGTTACGGAGGTAAAAATGATCAGTGACTTCACAAAACACACCCCAAATGAGTTTGCAACAAAGTTTGTGTCCAATCTTTACTGAAAACTGATGACTTTGAAATTTTTGTTTTTTTTATATACCTAAATTGTGATAATTTTCGTTCAATTCACACCTGGAGAATATTCCAGAATTTTTTGATAAGTACTTTTCGAGATAAGGCGGGTGGACAGCGATTTTTCGCGATTTTTTTAAAAATAATACAAAGAAAAGTGCGCGTAAGTATTACATTATATATATATAATATATATATATATATATATATATATATATATATATATATATATATATATATATATATATATATTACTCGTGTTTTCACAAGCTTTCATTTGATACCACACTTGAAATTTTTCTGTCGATAAAACTGTTTTTAAGCTTTTTCGGTGCATTTTCACCTTCGCCAATCGGGATGTATAGATGGATCCACGTTTCGTCTAGTAACAAAACGATGCCAGAAGTCAATTTATCGCTCCTGATGAGGCTAACATGGTTAGCGAAACACGCGTCGAGCGCAAAAATAAAGTGCTTGGTGTAGTGGTGATATATACTGAGTACTGATAATTTATTTCATTTGAGTTGACTGTAACGACATCAGGCCCAATTCGCATTTGTACTTCTAAAACAGGTTATACTAGTTCTAGTATTGATTAATGGGTACTAGTATTTCAAAAGTTTTAATACCTTTTTAACTCACACTTAAGTAATTTGACATACAAGTTTGAATTTTGCTCCCACAGTATAAGACTATCGACCGACAAAAATAACGAAATAGTTTGTTATGTCGCGAAATTATGGCAAATTTTTATTTACTAACATGATTATGCGCCAAAATTGGTTAGTTCTATTAAATTTTAACAGCTGGGTTAATATTGTTTGGTCCGAATTTAATAAAAATATTGTCTAGTGTTTAAACCGTTGTTCATATAAGAAACAAATGCCTAAAACACACATACTGGACACTAGTATAATGGGGAACTAGGAAAAATGAAAAAATTAATTCGACTGCTTATTTTTAAAAAAAAAAACCTGGCCCACAATACTTCAAAAACAGTATAAATCTCGAATAAACGTAAATAAAAAACAAGTTTTGCACAAACAGAATAAATAATTCTGTAAATAAAAATAAAACTAATGCTAAAAAGAATAGTATCTAAAATAACATACTTAAGGGGTAACACCACTGTAGGACACAAAAAATCGATTTTTTATTGGTTTACAACATACTTTGAACCTTTAAGAATAAAGAGAAAAAGGTTTTTATGTTTACACAACACGATTTTTTTGTGTGAAATTTCGAACACTTTTTGAAGCGCATCAAATTGCTCCGAAACGGCTCCCCATGGCGCGCAGTATGTTGGCGTGAATAATGTAGGACACAACTTACCTTTCGATTTCTAACTTTTCTGATACAGTAATAGATGTTTTTGGAAGTAGTTTATGTTCAGTTAAAATTTTCTTTGTTCGAAAGTAACGTTAGTACAAACCTCGGAGGGAAGGGTAAATTAACTGCCAAATTAATTGATGAATTAACAATTTATTATGGCTGGGCAATACAGCAGGATCCAAACTCTGTGGAAAACATGCGAAAGATATATGGGCGACTTTGTATCACAAGATGTCAACCGACGAAAAGCCGCAGCACGAGAAGTGCTCAGAGTCTTGGTGTCACTGGAAGAAGGCGCAAACATTAGATTCCTTAGGCTCTTTACATCATAAACCGATACAGTTTTTCATGCCATAAAATCTATTTATGAAGAGCTGAGCCGTGACGAGTTGCTTACACGTTGCTTGGGAGCAACTGATACTGCTGTAGGTACTTTCAATGATTGTCTAACAAGTATTTTAAAAATAATGGCAGTATTAGGGTTAACTATGGGCTGCCAGTCCTATAATTTTTGCCTCGAAACTAATGCTACTCGAATTAAGCGCGTTGAGGAGTGACTGACGGATGTAGCAAAAGAGACGCGCGTCAAACTAAAATCGACAAGAAATGAAAATGATTAGGCAAATTTAAGCTATGAAGGACAGCTTTATGGAGCTGAGAATACAGACTAATGGTAAAAAATTTAAAACACTCAAAATTTTTTATTTTTTGATATAAATAATGTGACTTAAAACTTTGAACACATTTTTTCGAAATACGATTTTGCAAAACGGCACGCAGCATAACTCGAACAATATTCGTTATATTCATTCCAAATTTTAAACATATCTTTAAAAAAAAACATTTCAAAGAGAAATACGTATGGGATTTTCGATAAGTTGATTATAACCCTTTTTTATTAAGAAACAACTACCATTTATTTTTTTTGGGTCGAAAATAGAACTTTTTCTTCAAATGCTTGCCATTTTCACAGAAATCGATATTTTCAAAATCCTCTACGTATTTCTCTAGCTATTATGATGTAGATAAAGAGATAATTTTTTTTGTTTTTCCAGATTCAAATTTGCGGGAGTTATACTGCGGGCCGTGGAGCCTCTTCATTTCAAGATATTTTATGAGAACAGTTCTACTGCTGCCATTTTATAAATTTTTGAAAAAAAATTGAGTATTTTTATTCAATTACTTTTCCATTCCACACGGAAAAATATTGCAAGAAACGCTTGATTTTCGCTCGCCACTGTGGTGTTACCCCTTAACTCGACCAAAATTGAATACTGCTCCCATGTTTGGCACTGTGCTCCCAGACATACTTTGTTGGACGCTCGCTTACTGTTGATAGTCAAAATGGCTTTAGGAGGGATAAGTCCACCATAAGAGTCCACCATATATCAGGCTTTATCTAGTGTGTTTAATTCATTGAACAACAAAAAGTTAACTATGGCTATGTGTATAGACCTGTCAAAGGCATTTGACAGTGTCAATCACAATATTTTTAAGCTTGAAAACTATGGTATTACGGGAAATGCCCTGGACTTAATAAAATCGTACCTGGAGAATAGAACTCAGTAAGTTGTGGAGAGTGACTCTTATGGTAGACTTATCACTTCTCACAGACTTCAAATTGCTAGGGTGTGCCACAGGGATCCATCCTTGGATCCTTACTGTACAAAATGTACACAAATGAATTATGTAATATTATTGAACAGTGCCCTCTACTATATGCGGGCGATACCACGTTGATCTTTGCAGAGGATGGCTCGGAAATGATGATGGAAAGTGTACGTGTTGCTTGTAATGCTCTTGACGTGTACTTTTCAGCCCACGCCGCTGTTAAACGTATCAAAAACTCAATGCCTTGTTTTTGGAAATCGGGTCGAACATGTCCTTACATTTTATTATGGAAACAATGAATTTAAAAATTCAGAAAGCATGTCTTTTCTTGGCTTGACAATTGACGGACAGCTGGACTGGGAGGCACATGTTGGGGCTGTAGCAGTGAGCGTAGCTAAATACTGCTATGCTCTAAAAGTAGTAGCACAACATGTTGGCACTGATGCAGCCATATGGGCTAATATGCTTTTGTTTAGTCTAGGCTGAGATATGGTTTGATTTTTTGAGGTAATTCATCAGAAATCAAAAGACTGTTAGTACTTCAAAAGAAATGTTTACGAAGTATATTTCAGAGGTACTATCGAGAGAGCTGTAAATCGGTGTTTTTATAGAGTATAAGATTTAGACACTTATCAGTATGTATATATTACATTCGTTTATCTTCATACAAAAAAATAAGATCTGTTTTGGAATGCCGTTGACAGCCACACTTATATAACCAGACATAAGGCGAACCTAGTGCCTGAGAAATATAATTGTAGTTACATACAAAAAGAATGTACAAATCATAAATATTTATAATACTTTTTCGTTAACAGTTGGAAATATATCTCATGCTAAAGCAAAAAAAATTATAAAGAATTATTTGCTGAGTAAAGTATTTTACATACTGGGTGTGCCTGAGAGACTAAAAAAAAGCTTTCGACAATGTGCAAATAGAACACGTTATTCATCTGTTATATAACAGGAACATCCCATTACTACTAATTAAAACTATCGAGAGAAAATGTATGTGTGTATATATATATATATATATATATATATATTATATATATATATATATATATATATATATATATATATATATATATATATATATATATATATATATATTAGAGTGACCGGATCTCATAGAGGGGGAAAAAAATGTCGGAATCTTGTTCGTCTGGACCCCACAAAACGATTCCCCTTTCCAGATATTGAGATAGCCGAAATTTGAGCTCGATTAAACGACGTTAACCCGTGCCGCTCGTCGCTCAAAGTTTGAAAAAATCCAAATTTTTGGCCAAAAAGCTGACATATGGAGCCATAACTCCAGAACGGTAAATAATAGAAACACGCTTAATATCTCAAAAGAAAGCTAATGTTGTTCTTCAAAATTTATATTCTATACATAATTGTTGTTATTTTAAGTCAAACCGAGTTACAACAGCCTTTAGCCCCAAAAACGTGACCTGGTACCACTAGAAGCATACTTCGTATATTTTGTTATTAAGTGATAAATTTTGCTTTTTTTTGGTATATTTTTGAGTTTAAAGTAGAAATATAATAAAAAAACAAGTAATACTGATAAGTCTAATGACATTTTTTATTTTAAAATATAAAAATTAGGTATACAATACATACAAAACAGACACAGAAAAGATACAGGCGTAGTACCTACATAAGTTGATAATTTTACATAGTTATCTAATCTATTCTAGAGCTTTTGTTAAAGTAGTTTTGAAACGTCAGGATATAATGCTCGGCATTTACTTACAACTTGCAGGACATATTTCTTTTGGTCTTCATCTTTTGTCAGAAGGTCGTTAAAGTCGGTTATTAATTTAACGCCACGCTCAGCCATATCATTAACTACTTTTAATGTTTTGACAATTTTCAATCCTTCTTGGAAGTCATTATTTTGAGGCCAGGTGTTTGGATCTTATCTTAGAAAATCTGTTTTTATATTAAATTGGTCAAAGAATGTAAACGTTTCTTTGGTAAGTAAATTTACCAATCCTCCAACAACTACCTCTTTTAAGTTTTCTTTCCTAACTTTTGGATTTACAACCCTAGCGTGCTGTGATGGTTCATCTGTGCTACTGAGCAATTTATTAGCCATTAACAACTTTTCATCGTCTGTAATGGTGGGATCAAAAAACGATAATCCCACCAACTTTGCATTCAAATACCACAAATGGTTCGAAAATTTGGTCAGGGCTATTTCTGCAATGTCGTTGTCACATTCTTTATAGTCTAACAGACTATGCAAAATACCTAAATCTTGCTTTGGTGCAAGATGAGCTTTTGGAGCATTGAACCAAGCTTTACAATAAATTTTAACTAGGAAAACAGAAATGGCACGCACAGAACTTTCTTCTTCTTTAGACATCTTAAATTGACGACGAAAAAACATTTTTAAGCAGTAAATAGCCTTTGCCATCCACCTAGCGTGATGAATGGCTCCTGGAGTTCTAAAACCCACAACATTGCCGTCTAGTGATCCAACAAATACGAGAACCAACTGCAATAGCTCCTTGTAGTCATCTCTGGGGTGGCTCTCAGTTAATTTGGTCTCGAATTCAGCAGTAACATTTGCAATTACTTCTGGAGTTAGCTGCTTTTGTATTAGATTGTCACTGATACCTGTGTCGTATTTTCCTTTGTCTATCTTGGGCCACGCAGTGAGGAATCTCTTGAAAATGTCTGGATGAGGTCCAGTGGTTGATCCCATTTTTGTGTCGAATACGCCTCTTAACAGAATTTCCAAGATATGGTGACGGCAAGCTAAGTATAACAACTCTCTTCCTAACATTTGTTCCAATATGACGCATGCTCCTTTGAGTCTTCCTATGTTGGATGCTGTAGTGTCGAAGCACATCGCCTTGACGGTGTTGAGAAGACCCCATTCATGTAGGCATTCATATACGGCTACGGCTTGCTCCTCTCCAGAGCTGTTTGCTGTTACAGGAACTCCCAGCAGCTGTTCCTTTTCGCCATATGAAATAGCTATAGCTATTCGCTCACATTGTTCATTTTTTAAAACACCCGGTAAAAGTTTACCGTCCCAATGGACAACCACGGGCTCTTTTTCAGGAATGTTTACTTTATCAAAATTTTTTTTATTATATTGTTCTCTGAACAATTGCCTTCTATCATGTGATAAAGTTTTCGAGACTTTGTACTCAAGAGGGTCAAGGTTTAGTGCTTCTAGAGTAGCTATTAAAATTCTCGTGGCATATCTGTCGGATACCTTACATCGATCTAATAAAATGGACAATTTCATTTTTAAAATCTCTTTAACGCCCCTTGTAAATGAAACTTTCATCTTCTTGCTCTCAGATGGTCCTGGATCTTCTGCAGCTTCTTCAGGGATGTCCATTTCCTCCAAGCTCTCAAGTTCCTGGTAGATGCTGTCCTCTTCAGTGTCTTCTTCTCCTTCTTCGAACTTGTCTTCATCATCCGTCTCTAAGAAGCAACAAAAGAAAGAGAAAAAAAAGACTATAAAAACTTGTCGTTTTAGCAGAATAGTAATAATACATAGGTACTAAATTACCTACTTCTAATTATCAAAAGGTATTATTTAAAAAATATAAACTCAATCATAAAGATGCCAAATCATGCTCTCATGTACAATTTTCTTTCAATTATAATGAAACTATTTACTTATTTGTTTATCTATTTTTTAGAATACTAATAATAAAAAAAAACTCACCAATATCAAAAGTTGCTTCTTGGATTTGTCGGTTCATTTTTGCAAGTTCCTTTTGCACCTTGATTTCTTCAGCTCGAGACAACTTGAGATCCACTCCAGTCATGGAACCTGGGCGGCCCTTCTGCCTCTGTTTCACGAGAAACGCCTTATCTTCTTCCGATTTCATCGGAGCCAAGGCATCTTGTTGAGCAATATCAAAGAGATCATCCAACTTTTCAACAAACTGTTTAAATTTGTTCTTGGCCGTTTTCGATGTTTTCTTCCGGTCTTTTTGAAGAGTTCTCCACTCGGCGTGAAGTTTTTCCAGCTTAGTAATTGCAATCTTGCTCATGTTTAGTCGGGATTCGAGCTTTCTCCCAAAAAATGAACACTTCTCGTATTGTAAGTTTTGCTGATTTCTCTTACAGTTAATTTCACAGTACGTAAATTATAAAATAAAGAACACAAAACTTGACGATTTGAGGGTAGTTTACAACCGGTGATCTGGTGAATGGGATAGCCCACAAGAAATATTTTATTCTTGTTCCGGCTTTGTACACCTGATGTGGATGCCATTTCAGAGGCCAATAGGTAAATAACAGTTAACTTGGAAAATGAAACAAAATATATTGCAAACTTTAATTTCAATAAAATGTTTTCAAATGTCTTTTAAAATAATACTATAATAGTTATAAAAACAATAACACACACACTTGGAAAATTAAAAAAAAAAAACGTTAAAATATCTTCACTAGATAGTTGTTCGATCTAACCAGCTCAAAGGCACTTTAGAAACTAAACTGAATAAATAAAAGGTCGGTTGTACGCTGAAGTAAAATCACCATCCCTAAAATAGAAATTAGATTCACCCTCCTTTTTACCTGTCAAAAGGGTCTTTCTTTGGTAAACTAGTCAGGTAATCCCCATATAATAAAAGATTAAATTTGAACAAAAGGCTCTTTATGTTTGAAAATTGAGTTCCAAAATACTTTTTTTAACAAAAGAATGTTAATTCCGAGACACATTATGTAAAAACCCGTAAAATTCTTAGAATACTCCCAAACTAGCTCCTACTGGTACCAGGTCACGTTTTTTGGGGCTAAAGGCTGTTGTAACTCGGTTTGACTTAAAATAACAACAATTATGTATAGAATATAAACTTTGAAGAACAACATTAGCTTTCTTTTGAGATATTAAGCGTGTTTCTATTATTTACCGTTCTGGAGTTATAGCTCCATATGTCAGCCTTTTGGCCAAAAATTTGGATTTTTTCAAACTTTGAGCGACGAGCGGCACGGGTTTAACGTCGTTTAATCGAGCTCAAATTTCGGCTATCTCAATATCTGGAAAGGGGAATCGTTTTGTGGGGTCCAGACAAACAAGATTCCGACATTTTTTTTTCCCCCTCTATGAGATCCGGTCACTCTAAATATATATATATATATATATATATATATATATATATATTTTCTCTCGATAGTTTTAATTAGTAGTAATGGGATGTTCCAGACGAACAAAATTCTGACATCGATTTTTTGCGGTCACCCTAATATATATATATATATATATATATATATATATATAGTTATATATATATATATATTTATATATATATATATAGACAATAAAGTAATCTCAAGATTAACAGAAGGAATGACAGAACCAATCAATTATGAATCTGGGATCAGGCAGGGAGATTCTTTAAGTCCTGTTCTATTTAATATTGTCATGGATGAAATGATAAAGAATGTCAAAAGAAAGAAGGAATATAGAATGGGTAACAGAGAACTTAAAATTATATGTTATGCAGATGACGCGATAATAATGGTTGAGACCGAGAATGATCTGCAAAGGCTGCTATACGAATTAAACAAAGCAGCAAAACAATATGTCAATCTCAACTGAAAAAACCAAGACAATAGTAATAGCAAAAGAGCCGATTAGGCGAAAGCTGGTGGTGAAAGTTAAACCACTAGAACAGGCGATGGAGGTGGATTAACTTGGGACGTCCAAGAAAGAGATGGAGTGACGATCTATAGAGCAGGGACCAAAGAAAACAGGCAATAGTGCCTAGCAAGTCGGAAGAAGAAGATATACTGGGTGAATTCTTCAAACAATGTGATAGGAATGAGATAGGATAAAAAATGTTTTTTGTTGTTTGTTGTGATATTGCAGAGGATATTTTTGGGTGCTTGGTTGTAATTTTAGTTTTGTTGTAATTTTGGTTTTGTTTTAACTCATATGTTTATAATACTTATCTGTTTGTTTAATTTTATATTGTATTTTATTTAATTTTAACAGTATTCAATAGTGCTAATACACATAAAATATAATAAATATTCAAAAGAAAGCTGTTTGCCTAATTGGAGAGCCAGACAAGCTTGATTCCTTAGAACATCGAAGGACAGTTGGAGGCTTAAGTCTATTCTACAAGTACTTTCATGGAAGGTGTTATGGATGAAGCCCGCTTAATTCCTCTCAGAGCAGTGCATGCCAGGAATATACGTCACTTTAATACATCACATCTGTATGAGGTTCAGCTCATCAATCCTCGTATAACCCTTTCAACTAGTCTTTTATATGGAGAACTTCATCCCTTTTGAATGATTTGCCCAGAACTGTTTCCCATCGAGTACCATTAACAGCGATTCAAAACCAACGTGATTTTCCGTACCTATAGCGCCGTGGTATGATGCTTTGGCCATAAGAATATCAATAATTCATATATACATGAATTTTTATAAATAACTGCCACTGCACACAACCAAGCACTAATGGTACAGTTTCTTCTTTTATTTGGAATACCCTTGTGGTGAAAGTGGCAACAAATCAAAGTTAAGGAAATTATAAGCAATATAAAAAGTTCAAATCCAACTGGTTTTGACGAGATTAATGTTACAAGTAATTCAGGCGACAATTGTTTCTTTATTTGCTAAGCATTTTAAATCAATCTACAAACCGGGGCCGGGGATTGGGGGGAATGTCCGGACTTCGTTCTCCAACACGATCACTGACATTGTTGACTGTGCTATTGATTTGCAGACAGTCTACAACATGCTGTTCTCTAAAGAGTAATAAGGGCTGGGGACCGAATGGCATACCGCCCCTTCTCCTTTATACTTGTAGATGTTCCCTTGCAAGGCCGTTACTCAAACTTTTCACTGTTTCATTAAAGTGTGGAATATTTCCCAACCGATGGAAGAAGAGTTTCATAACACCTATTTACAAAAAGGGTGTGTACTTACTATACCCAAATTATTTGAAAACTATAACTAATGAAATAAAGGTAAGGGTCACTTCTGGTTTAACCCGGCATCAGCACGGTTTCTGCGGTGCTAGATCAGCGAACACTCATTTTGTTACGACCGCTCTTCAAAAACACTTACAGGTGAACGCAATTTATACAGACTTCTTCATGGCTTTCGATACGGTGGACATTGGTATTCTCTGCGCTAAATTAAGCTCTTTTGAAATTGGGGGTTGTTTGTTGAGATGACTCCAGTGTTACCTGTCTGGAAGGGTTCAGCCTATTCGTATAGTGGGTGCAGTCTCTGAAGATTTTGCTGTGACCTTGGGCGTGCCTTAGGGCAGTCATTTGGGTCTTCTTTTGTTTAACATTTTTATTAATGATGTGGGTACTTACTTGGAGTGTCCTTTCTTACTTTTTGCAGGTGACTATAAGATTTATAAAACCGTGTGATGTAAATCCAATTGTATGGACCTTAATGTTGACAAGTGTGCTGCTGTTGCATTCCCCTATAGCATCGACGGATTGTGAATAAGGTTAAAGATCTGGTTGTAATCCTTGACCCAAAATTAAGTTATCAATTGCATTGTGACTACATGGTCAATAGAGCCTTTAGAATGCTCGGCTTTATCTGCAGAGCCGGTAGTGATTTCTCTAGTAATGACACATTGAGACTATTATATCAATCTCTGGTGAGATTATTATTGGAATATTGTTCCCGGTATGGTCACCTTATCATGAGTGCCATATTCACTCAACTGAATTGGCGCAGAACAGATTCTTGCGTTTCATTTCTAGGAAGCTTAATATCCACCATTCAAATGAGCCATGAGGTCAGTGACCCGGCTCCCTAGGCTATCTGTCAGAAGGTCTAAGGCGGAACTGTTGTTTCTATATAATACTGTTAATTCTCAGCTGGACTGTTCTGATCTCTTGGCTCAAATTGATTTTTTTGTTCCACCCAGAAATACAAGGACTCACTGCACTTTTTCACAGTCTGTTCATAGATCCAACTATGCCTTACATTCCCCCATAGCACGGCTTCACGCCAGAGACAATATGGCTGATGTTATTTTTTTTAATGTGTCACTTGGCGACCTCAGGCGAATATTGGGGGATGACTCTTTGAAGCAGCTATGACAAATGTGGATGTTTATGCGTTGGGTCTTATGCATTGGTCTCTTGTTTGTTATTTTTCGGTTGTTGCTTTCTAAGCTTTCATTTATATTCATTTATATTTACTTTAAGTTTTATTTCTTTACTCTTTGTTTAATTAGTGTTCCGTACGGAACACTTATAAGATGACTTCGGTGTCTGTCTATCTGTCTGTCACACCCGATTTTCTCCAAAACTATTTGACATAGAAAGTTGAAATTTGGTAATAATATAGAAATTGATGGCTTCATCAGAGCCATGTAGTTTTGAAAGTTAAATTTTGACTTAAGGGGTTAGTTTTAGGGAGTGAAATCGGAAGTGAAAAAAAAAAATTACTAGGTCATCGAGCGTGGTGTCAAATGAAAGCTTGTGAAAACACGAGTAAAAAATTATATATAATGTAATACTTGCACGCACTTTTCTTTGTATTATTTTTAAAAAATCGCGAAAAATCGCTGTCCCCCCGCCTTATCTCGAAAAGTACTTATCAAAAAATTTTGAAAAAATTCTGGAATATTCTCCACGGGGTGTAGACTGAACAAAAACTATCACGAGTGCATTACCTTTAATAATTTATCTGGTATATATATATATATATATATATATATATATATATATATATATATATATATATATATATATATATATATAAAAATTTCAAGGTCATCAGATTTTAGTAAAGATTGGAAACAAACTTTGTTGAAAAACTCATTTGGGTTGTGTTTCGTGAAGTCACTGATCATTTTATGCCTTTGTAACAAAATTTTTTTATTTTAAAAGCAATGTACGTACGGGAACACTAATTGCGCAAGTTCATCTTGCACTTGACTTATTTTGTTTTGTTTTTCCTAACTTTTAAAGTTAGTTAGTTAGTTAGTATAGGTAAATTTTTTTGTTATTGATTTTTTATTTGTCAAATTCTTATTATACTGGGTTACCCGTAAATAAATAAATAAATAAATAAATTGATGATATACATTGGCTGATTCCATAAGCTGTAGTCTAAAAGAAAAACATTTTTGCAGATCCTAAAAACTGCTAACATTGTGCATATACAGAAAAGAACGTGATAGTACTGAAAATTGCAAACAAATATAAAATACTTGTGTGTTCTCAAAAATTGTTGAAAGAATAATCTATGCTATAATATTATAATAAGATAATAATATTAACTTTACCATCCTGGATTCCAACCGTGTACAATCTGTAAATTTTAATTTTTTTAACTTCGTAAAGACTAATGGTGACCGTGGGAAATATGTTGTCTCTCTATTGTTTGATTTATCCATTACGTTTTGACACTGTCAATAACAATTGCTTTCTTCTTGTTCTATACGTGAATGACCAGTTTGAAACTAAGGGCTGACCACGTAACAATACACGCTGAGAATACTATTATTGTTGCAAGTGAAAAAATAAACCAAGTACGTCGAAAAATGAAGATGTGGTGTAAAAAAAAACGCCCTTATTCTGACTGTCGAAAAAAACTGTTTATATGGAAATATATAATAGGAAATCTATTCCAGCCCGTAGAACCCGTATCGATTCACGACTATCATTTGCTGACCATACTAATTACGTCTGTCTAAAATTAAATTCAGCCTTGCTTTTGCTACTCCATTTAAGAGACACTGTTGACGAAATTGTTGTCTGTTTATCATGTGGCGGCCCGTGGCTCCGTGGCGTAGTATTTACTTGCGGTGTAGATGGTCTCGGCTTCCAATCCCGGCAGGTCGGTATTCTTTTATTTAGTATATATGGCCTGGCCACGTGCATAGGTAGTAGTTGTTTGCAGAAATGCAATAACGTCCGTGGCAGCAATAACGTCCGTGGCAGCACTAACGTGTTGTCTAAAAGGTGCTGTGAAATACAAAAATGTATGTGTCGGCACTTGGACAACTTTGACGGGTATTACGACATCCCCGCCGATATTGCCAGGATATGAAAATGGTAAAATCCCTACTCAGACGGGGATGTGAACGATAAAAAAAAAATTCGATTGTATACAGGTATACCTCCAATAATGGAAAAAAATCTTGGGGAGTAACTATAAAATTTCCAGGTCCACGACATAAACTAAACGAATGGTATGCTTTCACTTCCTCAGTGTCACGGAAGCATATAAATTTAACCACTCTTATCCGACTAAAGATTTTTTTAAAATTATATTTTACCTTTTACTTCTTTGATTCAGAAAACTAATAGGTTTTAGTTGAGAAATAGATTTAATAATGATACATGACAATTTACACTTATTTAAAAATAAAGGGTGTCTTAAAATTCACGCAAGATTTGAATTTGGCGTCATTTGCATGGTAAAGTGTTGCCAACAAAACAAAAAACACAGCGTGGCAGCTGACAGTTCAGGGTTATTAAAAATGGAGCGCAACACGAAAGAACAACGTGTTTTCATTGTTGAGAAAATATTTTAAAAATAGTGAAAGTTTTGCAGCTACAGTTCGGAATTTTCTTACAAAATATGGTCGGAATAGTGATTTAACCTCACCAACTGTGAAGAGATTAATTGAAAAATTCAGGGAGACTGGATCAATTAGTGATCTTAAACACTCTAGCCGTCCTTCAACAAGTAGTTCGACACAAAACATTAAAGCAGTTCGTGAGAGTATTGTTCAGACTCCAGGAACATCAATTCGGCACCGTGATCAAGAATTGGACATTTCGAGAAGCTCTCTACAGGGTATTCTCATCAAAGATTGGATGGATTATGGAGCAAGTGGATACTGATTTTTCGAAGAAAATCATCTTCAGCGATAAGGCTCATTTCCATCTTGATGGCTTCGTTAATCGACAAAATAGTCGCATTTGGGGTTCAGATAATCCAGACGTGACTGTTGCGAAACAAATGCATCCACAAGTTTCGAAAATGCGGTTGGCCAGGCAATAACAGTTAATGGTGATCGTTATCGCGATACGATAATCCAGTTTTTTGTGCCTAAATTGCAATATATGGATGTGGACGACATGTGGTTTCAACAAGACCGTGCCACATGACATACAGTCCGAGAAACAATTCAATTACTGCATGAGTCATTTCCTGGTCGTGTAATATCCCGTTTTGGTGATCAGAATTGGCCGCCCAGATCATGCAACTTAAGTCCGTGGAGCTTTTTTCTTTGGGGTTTTTTTAAAGTCTAAGGTTTATGCCAACAAGCCCGCGACCACCCACGACTTGAAGGAGGAAATTAAGCACTGTATCAACGAAATTGAGCCACATTTATGCAAAATGGTCATGGAAAATTTCGACAAAAGAGTGCGTATGTGCCAGCCAAGCCGTGGAGGCCATTTACCCGATATGTTATTCCATACATAACCCTATACTGTATACTTTACGAATCAATAAAAAAATTTCAATTTTTAATTAAAAACCTGTGTTTTCTATCAAAATTACTTCTTGCGTGAATTTTGGGACACCCTATATTTATTCACAAAAAAGTATCTTCGGGAAACAACGACACTAAAATTTTTCATTATTTCGACTTCGACTGTACACGATGCCTACAGTTCATTCTATAAGCAACAGCTTTTGTCAAAGAATTCCATAACCGTGTGACATCGGGCTGTTCCCCCTTATGATGATGACGTTAAAGTGTTGCCACTTCACGGCTGTATAGGAGGTATAACGCGAATCGTTGAAGGTATTGACACCATCGCCCTTAACCTTTAAAAAAAATTTCGTCCACTGGAACAAAACGGTGAGACTAGTGTATTCGCACGTAGGGGGACTACTTCGAAGGTGATGTTAGTCCCAAAGCCTAAAAGTAATTACTTCAGATTTTATTGCGATAATCCGGGAACTTTTGAATCACACCACGTATTTTAAGTTACTGAATCTGCTATAAAATTTAATAATAAAAAGATCACAGTCGACATGCGTGATGGACTCTATATGAAAACATTGTATTATAAACTAATTGAGGCAATTAGGACAGTAATTAAACATCAGGAGATGCAATGAATCGATTTGATCACTTTACAAAATATTTTGGGGAATAAATCGACCAAATGTGAGATCAGGTCACCGAAATTAAAATGTATCAATTGTATCTCTAAGTTTATTCGTATTCAAATAATTTAACTCATTTTCGTTATAACTTTGGTTTCGAAATACGGAATATAAAAGTTTAAAATTAATACATTGTCAATTATCCAGATCAAATGTTTTTTGTTAACACGTGTACAATATTTACAATTGAATTAAAAAATTGAATGAAATCTTTTTATGGCGATTATCCTATAAATTTAATTAAAAGATGATTCCTAGGCATTTGATAATCATCAACATCAATCCGGTTTTTTTTATTATATCGTTCGCTTTCCGCGTTCCCAGTTTCAATCCTCTTCGATCTTCCCAATCTCCGGGTCTTCGATTTCTCTCTGACATTGCCCTCTGAACCCCTCCAAAGCATGTTGCTCTTGGCCTCCCTCTTCTCCTCTTTTCGCTTGGTACCCACTTTAGAACCATCTCTGGTATTCGGTGTTCTTCCTTTCTTTCGACGTGTCCATACCATATACAAGGCTGGTTTGAAAAGTCCGTGCGAAAAAAATAAAAACTACTTATGTGTTTGGGGTAAACCTTTTTTATTTTTCGACATAGTCTCCTTTTAGGCTTATACACTTCGTCCAACGATGTTCTAGTTTGTTGATCCCTTCCGAATAATAGGATTTGTCTAAGTGCAAAATATCCATTAGTGTCTGCAATCACCTCCTCGTTTGAATAAAATCTTTGTCCCGCCAGCCATTTCTTCAAATTGGGGAACAAATAGTAGTCCGAGGGAGCCAAGTCTGGAGAATAGGGGGGATGTGAAACGAGTTGGAATCATATTTCCATTAATTTTGCGACCACAACTGCTGAGGTGTGTGCTGGTGCGTTGTCGTGATGGAAAAGGACTTTCTTGTGGGCCAATCGCGGGCGTTTTTCTTGCAGCTCGGTTTTCAAACAGTCCAATAACGATGAATAATATTCACCTGTAATAGTTTTTACCCTTTTCCAAATAGTCGATGAGGATTATCCCTTGCGAATCCCAAAAGACAGTCGCCATAACCTTTCCGGCCGAAGGAACGGTCTTCGCCTTTTTTGGTGCAGATTCCCCCTTGGTAACCCATTGTTTAGATTGTTGTTTGGTCTCAGGAGTATAGTAATGTATCCATGTTTCATCCACAGTGACGAAACGACGCTTAAAGTCCTCCAGATTCTTCTGGAACAGCTGCAAACCATCCTTGCAACACTTCACACGATTCCGTTTTTAGTCAAGCGTGAGCAATCGTGGCACCCTTCTTGCGGATAGCTTTCTCATGTCCAAATGTTTATGCAAAATATTATGTATCCGTGCAGTCGAGATGCCTACAGCACTAGCAATCTCACGCACCTTAACTCTTCTGTCATCCATCACCATATCATGGATTTGATCAATGATTTCTGGAGTCGTAACCTCCACAGGCCGTCCAGAACGTTCAGCGTCACTTGTGCCCATATGGCCAGTCCGAAATTTTGAAACCACTTATAAACTGTTCTAATCGAAGGTGCAGAGTCACCATAATGTTTATCAAGCTTCTCTTTAGTCTCCTGAGGCGTTTTGCCTTTCATAAAGTAATGTTTAATCACCACACGAAATTCTTTTTCGTCCATTTCTTGAAAATCACTCGACTTCCTTGATTCACACGAATGCCAAACACAAAGAAATAGACCAATATGGCTGAAACTTGGTGTGCGTTCATTCAAGAGATGCTACTAACTAAACATGACCTCGATACGCGCCGGCGGTGCCATCTCTCGGACTTTGCACGGACTTTTCAAACCAGCCTCGTAAGTTGTCGTTGTTGAATTTTTTTTAATAATCGTGGTTTTTTACTTTCATTCCATCCCTTATTCTTTCACTTCTAACTCTATCCATTCTTGACACTCCAGACAATCTTCGCCAATAATCTATTTTGAGTGTCATTTGTTTCTGTTCCAATCGTATCGTCAATTAAAAAATTTACTGAGTTAGCCGTTACTTGATAAAAATTCATTGTAACTTAACACAAATAAAACACTAATAATGTTTTTTAATTTCCACTGTATTATTATTTTTCGTGACAATTGTTTCGGCATACGGTGCCTTCTTCGGAAGAATAAGAATTTTAAACTAAATGTAATATTGAATACATATTCTTAAATATAATATTTTCGTTCTACGCGTTTAAGAAATCCTCAGTGTACTTAGATAATTCTAACTATATAATTGGGTACAATAACATAAAACCATAAATACACACTACACAATTGGAAAAACCTAAATATTTAATCGTGCTTATTGTTCTAGGTAAATCTGGTTGGGTCAATTTCTAATTTTTATAAAGGTTTAATAATGGAAAGTTGTTGGTTTCAAGTTGTTGATTCAGTAAAAATGTTCCTATTCTTATATTTGTTAGCGTGGCGTAGCATGGAGATTAACAAATATAAGAATAGGCACATTTTACTGAATCAACAACTCTCCGTTATTAAACCTTTATAAAAATGAGAAATTAACCCAACCAGATCCAACCAGATTCACCTAGAACAATAAGCAAGATTAAATATTTAGGTTTTTTCCAATTGTATAGTGTGTATTTATGGTTTCATATTAGTGTACCCAATTATATAGTCAGAATTATCTAAGTACACTGAGGATTTCTTAAACAGGTAGAACGAAAATACTGTATTTAAGGATATGTATTCAATATTACATTTAGTTTAAAATTCTTATTTGTCCGAAGAAGGCACCGTGTGCCGAAACAATTATCACGAAAAATAATAATATAGTGGAAATTAAAAAACATTATTAGTGTTTTATTTGTGTTAGTATCGTCAATTGCCAAGTTTTACAACCATATACCACGATGCTCTTAAATACTGTATTATAAATGAGGTGCTTTCTCTGAGATGTTATGTTCTTCGACCACAGAACAGAGTTTAGGTGTCTTATGAACGCCTTTCTTTTACTTATTCTACTCTCCACTTCTTTTTCCTTTCTACCGTCTTTACTTATGTTAGTTCCGATATATATATATATATATATATATATATATATATATATATATATATATATATATATATATTTATTTATATATATATATATATATATATATACGCTTCACAAGTATTAATGACCTCACCGGTATTTAGACTAAGGTTTCCCTCTTTTCCTCCTATACACAAATATATAGTTTTCTTGCAGTTAACTGTTAAACCTCAGTTTTTATAATCTTCAAACAGTTTTCTTGCCATAAATTCAAGGTCTTCTTTGTCTTGAGCAATAACCACCTGATTGTCAGCAAAATGTAGAGTGTACAAACAACGTTGTCGGTCAGCTGTATTCCCATTCCTCCACATGTTCTTCGCCATCATGCTTCATTCAGATAAATTTTGAATAATGTAAGCGACAGACAGTAGCCCTGTCTGACACCCTTTGTTACAGAAAAATTTTTGGACAGAATATCTCCTAACTTTATTCGGGAACATGACTGGTCGTACAGCTGTTTTACTGCGGCAATTGCTATACTGTGTATGGTTGATCGTTTTAGTATTTGCCATAGTTTTTTTCACTCGGACGGTACATTGGATAAGTCTACAAACGGTAGATGGAGCTCTCTGTTCGTTGATGCATTTGATAATAACGATAAGATACAAGTTCTTTTCTCGACTTGAATGAGTAAAATCAACTCCCATCTGGTATTCCCGAGAGCTTGGCTCTTAAATATGTAGCCGTCTTTATGTATACTTGATTATTGTTAAATATTCTATTTTGACTGTACATCCGAGCGACTGTGTTTTCGTAGTCGTTGGGTTACGTTTGAAAATGTAGCAATGACTACGAAACCGCGGTCACGCAGAAAGAAAATTTTGAATATGGTGACTTATATAACAAAGTAAACACGGCTTTTATTTGTAATTGTATTATTCATATTTGCCCACTTCTAGATGATGATGTCCTAATGTTTCGTACTGATTAATGGGATTATGTATATTATGTTATATGGCTGAATTCTTATGAATCAACGGTCGGAGATAAAAATATTTTTATATCTATTACACTTTTAAAATACAAAAAGTTTGTAACTTTGGTAAATTGCATAACTAAATAGGACTGATTGGATCGAGAAAAAGGAAAAGAAAAATGAATTCAATCAATCTAAAAAAAATGTATTAAAGTAAACTTACTACTAGGGATGGTATTTTTTTCGCTATACGGAGAGTTATCGATATATAAAAAAACAAAGCCCAGATATTATCTATCTCCCAGGGCACACTCCCGACAGTCTTCTTATCTGGCCAGGAGCTTTAGGCTGGGTTACTACTTAAATATTAATTTTTCCATGAAGTGTAAAATTTTAATTGAATGTTTATATGTATTCTTTGTACATATGTCTTTTCTACATGAAAAACTTTTGATACTGTAATGACCCTTTCTATATCGGCAATGTATACTGTATGTATATAATATTACACACATCTTAAAGGAACATATTTCAGCATAACAATAGGTAAAGTAAATCCCAAGATATAAAATTCTATCTTTTTGCTTTTTCAAAGGGGCAATAAAAGACCCTATTTACGGTTTTGTGCATAGTTGCCAGGTATTACGATAAACGTATTTTTATTTTACCTGCGTGTGGCGTCCGTGGGAAAATTCCAATAGTGGCTATCGCAAGAGAAAACATTTATCACTTGACGCTAAACAAATAGTGAAAAATGTTTACAACAGTTTGGTCAAAAATAACTAGTGAACTAACAAAAACCCCAATTTCTACGATTAAGGGTATTGTAGGAAAGCCATCACTCAGGAACAGGAAAAAACGGAAAGATTTTCAAATGCATCATGTAGACGATTGTGAAAAAGACGTCATCAGAAGAAAAATATATTCTATGTATGAAGAGCAGTTGGTGCCGACACTAGACAAAAAAAAATTAAGACTGGTGCAGGACGGGACCAATATACATCGTGGCCGATCAACCCTTCACAGAATTCTCTTAAGAATTCACATTCCGAAAAATCAACAAAAGGCAAGTAGTGATGGAGTCACAAAGATTACGAATCTTGCGACATACTTATTTACAAGAAATTAAAAAGTATCGATCAGAAAATTGGCCAATAATTTACCTTGACGAAACATGGTTCGATACCCAAGACACTGTGCAAAAAGGGTGGGTTGACAGCAGTATAAAATGTCAGACTAACGCACCTTCAAATAAAGGTAAACGAATAACCATTTTGCATGCTGGATCTGAAAAGGGCTGGGTTTCAAATTATCTACTATTATCTGCAAAAAACATAAAATATTCTAGTTTGGACTATCACGAAGACACGATCGCAGAACTTTGAAAATTGGTTTCAAAATTCCCTTTTGTCAAAAGTTTCCGAACAGAGTGTTATAGTTATGGACAATGCAAGTTCCCATAGTCGCCTACTAAATAAGGTTCCTAATGCAGCCAACACCAAATCGGAAATACAAGAATATCTGTCAGAAAATTACTTTAGGTATAAAAAAAAGTGGTCTTTTGGAAGTTTTGAAAGACTATAAATTGAAAAAGAAATATGTTTGTGATAGTATGGCTGAGAAAATTGGACACACTGTTTTGCGGCTTCCTCCGTATTATTGTGTGTTTAATCCAATTGAACATATTTGGCATCAAGTTAAAACAAAAATAAGGGCAAAAAATGTTTTTCTCCTACTTTAAGCGTGTCAGTGGTTGAAATAGTAAAAATGTTATAAATGATATACCTCGTGAAAGCTGGAAGAATTCCATTCAGCACGTTGTTAAAGTTGAAGATTCATATATTTATGTAAATAATATAAAATCACTGATAATTACCTCAGCTGATGACAGTGATAGTGAAACCGAATTAGGCTTAAGTTAAAATATATTTTTATTTATACAATATGTCCCCTCTTGTAAATCCCATGCATTCAAACTGTATATTTGTACTTCTTATCCATTTGTTTTTACATGCATCTATAAATAAACATCTCCAAAAACAGTTATAATTTTATTTATTTGCATTAATGAATAAAATTCTCTGCAACCTATCATAAACAAAAGGTCAGAATTTTTATATTGCCCACTTAAAACGGCAAAAATCAGGGTCTTATATTTTGGGACAGGCTATAAATTAAATAATTATCAATAATTATGGGCATATCGATAATTATCATCAGGTGAGTTTACCCCTCTATAAATTTGACAAAAAGCTTAAAATAATGCTGCTAACGGGCAAAAGAAATTTTAAGTTCAACACTGATATGATATATGATCCCCAATAAAAGATGTTTCTAGTCAATATTATTGGGTTCAAATACTCGTCCTCACTGTTTTTGTAATTTTTGTTTACATTTTCGTTTTTTTTTTCGATATTTTATAAAATTCTTATGAAACATTAATTATAGTCTTTGTAAGGAAATAGATGAAGGAAATAACTTCTATTAATATTCTCGGTTATATCTGTACCTTTCAGAACAAAATGCAAATCATTGTCGAGACTGATAGACCTTTGTTTTTCTATTTTATTGACTTCACGAGCTTAGATTAGCCATTAGCTTGTATATGATTTTCAATTTAAAATCTGGGACCTCAGAAGACTCAGCCACAATTGGCAGGCTCTCCATCCACCGCGATACCGAGGCCGGCAGATAGAATTTAAATATTTAAAAAACGTATAAAAAATAAAATATAAATAAAAATATTTGTCACATAACATACAAAAGAGTAAAAATATTAATACATAAGGAGTGTGAATTAATTTTGAAGGATTTCTAAGAGAGGTACCTTGTATTAAATGGTACCGGGGCATACTGTTGCCATATTCGTGGTGAAACACCCTCATTAGACTTTAATTTTTAATATATGTTATTTTTCCGAAGTGTAAACAACATATTTTTTTTAAGCATGGAATATGTTGAACTACGTGCCAGCAAACCATCATTTGCGAGAAGCGTTACTTTTCTTGTTTAATCCGAAGAAAAGCGGTGCTGAAAGTCATCGATTGCTGTCAGAACCCTATGGTCATTATATTCCATTAATAAAAACACGTGAGTAGTGGTTTCGACGCTTTAAAAGTGGTGATTTCGACACGGAAGACAAAGAACGTCGAGGCCACCCGAAAAAGTTTAAAGATGAAGAATTGGAGGCATTACTCGATGAAGACCCGTGCAAAATAGAAAAAAAACTTGCAGAATTATTAGGAGTTGATCGCACAACCATTTCCAAGCGCTTACATGCACTTATGTATGTGCACAACATTAGATAATCTAACATTAATTAAAAACGTATCTGATAGGAGATTGTTGAACGCATATAGTATGGAAATAATATATCGCATCAGGACAAACTGTTGCTATATTCATGGTTCACTATTATTAGACTTTAATTTTTAGTATATGTTATTTTGCCGAAGTGTCAACAACATATTTTTTGAGCATTGAATATGCCGAATTACGTGTCAACAAAACACCATTTGCGGGAAGCGTTTAATTCGAAGAAAAGCGCTACTGAAAGTGATCGATTGTTGTCGGAACCCTATGGTAATTATATTCCATCGATAAAAATATGTGAGTACTGGTTTCGATGCTTTAGAAGTGGTGAATTCGACACGGAAGACAAAGAACGTCCGAGCTAGCCGAAAAAGTTGAAAAATGGAGAATTGGAGACATTAATCGATGAAGACCCGTGCCAAATGGAAAAAGAACTTGCAGAATTATTAGGAGTTGATCGCACAACCATTTCGAACCGCTTACATGCACTGAGAATGATTCAAAAGCAAGGAAATTGGATGCCGTACGAATTGACACCGGGAGACGTTGAAAGGCGATTTTTCACCTATGCATCGTATCGAAACTGGTGATGAAAAATGGATACGCTACGATAATCCAAAGCGCAAAAGAACAGGGGTGAAGCCCGGTGAACCACCAACATCCTCGCCGGATATCCATGGCTCCAACCTTATGCTGTGTATCTGGTAAGATCAGCTAGGTGTAATGTATTATCAGCTGCTCCAACCCAATGAAATTATTTCTGGGGAATGTTACCGACAACAATTAATGCAATTGAGCCGAATGCCAAAAGACACGACAAAGTGATTTTTCAACATGACAACCCTCAGCTACATATTGCAAAACCCGTCAAGGAAACGCGATTGCGGAAAATCTCATTTTACCCGCTGGTATTGATATGGTCAATGTGATAATAGCCTGGAAGAAGCAAAAAAATTGAAAACTATACCACTTTCAAATGAGACAATATCGACACGTATTAATGAAAGGGCTATCGATGTCCACAATCAGATAATTGAAAAGGTAAAATTTAGTGAATTTTTTGCCATTCAGTTTAACGAGTCAACAGACGTGTCGAATTTGGCTCAATTTTTATGTTTCGTCCGATACAAATGCGATGGGTCAATTAAAGAAAATATGCTATTTTGCAAATCAATCCTTGGTCATGCCACTGGCGAAGGACTTTTAAAGTTTTTTCTGATGCAACACAAAATGAAAACTTGGACCGATATGTACCGATGGAATGGACGCACATTTAAATGACTTGAATACAAGCTTACCAGGCCATAACAAAACATGTTACTAATGACAGACAAAGTCAATGCCTTTATCAAGAAGGTATTTGGATTATTCGCCTTGAAAAACGCAATTTTGATGCATTCACTGCAATTTCTGATTATATTGACAAAAAAATATGAACTTAGAAAATTCTGTTATTGATCGCGTGTTGGAGAGCATGAAAACGCATCTACGCGAATTGAAAATTCAGTTACTGGAATATTTTCCAGATGACAACGATGATTTCTCGAAAAAATGGATTCTCAATCCGTTTGATGAAAATGTTGTTTCAGCTGCCAAACTGGGTTAAGATTCATAACCAATTGAAATATCGGCCAACAAAACGTTACAACTAGAATTTTTATCTCAAAATTTAGATAAATTTTGGTTTGTACGACGATGTGAATATGGAAGCCTAGTGACAGAAGCTTTAAAAACATTGATCCCCTTTGTTAATTCTTATTTATGCGAAAAAGGCTTCTCGTCTATGGTGGCACGTATAGAAAAACTTTTAAGTGTAAAAAAGTCAACCGTCGCATTAATAATTAGTAATTAAATAGCAAGCAACTTTAGCTATTAGTTTATTTTGTTAGGTTGTTATTACCTAGTAAGGTAATATTTAATTTTGTAACACTTGATTATAATTTCAAATAACAAGAAGACTAAAAATTTTTGGTTTGACACATAGATGTCGCCCTTTTCAAAAAAATCCATATGATTTTTAGGAAGTACCAACCTTCAATCGATACGTGTCGAAATTTCATGACATTTACAGTGGTTTAAGTGGCGCTACTTTTGATATTTTCAAAACAATGGGAAAAATCAAATTTCATGTGTTGATTAAACACCGTTTTTTGATGGGAAAAAAATACCGTTCAAGCAAAGCAATGGCTTAATAAGTGTTACGGGGTTTCTGCCCGTGGAAAATCACTCATTATTTATTGGTATGCTGAATTTAAACGCGGTCGTACAGAAACAAACCATGTTGAACGCTCTGGAAGCTCAAATGAGGTGGTGCACCGGAAAACATCAAAAAATCCACAAAACTGTTTTGGATGGCCGTAAAGTAAAATTACGTGAGATAGCTGACACCCTAACGATATCAAAAGAACATGTTGGTGATATTTTGCACGAACATTTAGGCATGAGAAAGCTCTGTTCGAAATAGGTACCGCGTTTGCACAGTGCACCAAAAACAGCAACGTGTTGATGATTCGAAGCGCCGCGCCGTTTGGACATGTTTAAGTGCAATAAAAAGGATTTTTTCATGCAATATGTGGCGATGGATGAAACATGGATCTACCACTACACACCGGAATCAAATCGGCAGTCAGCTGAGTGGATAGCAACCGGTGAAAACCGCCCGAAGCGACCACAGACACAACAGTCGGTTGGAAAGGTTTTGGCCTCTGTATTTTGGGATGTGCATGGAATGATTTTTATCGACTGTGCTGAGAAGGGAAAAACCATCAATAGCGAATGTTATATAAAGTTATTAGTGAATTTGACGGCAGAAATCGCAAAGAAATGACCCCAAATGAACAAGAAAAAAATGCTCTTTCATCAAGACAATGCACCGTATCACAAGTCAATGGTTACGATAGCAAAACTCCATAAATTGAAGTTCGAATTGCTTCCTCTTCCACCGTATTCTCCAGATTTGGTCCCCAGCGACTATTATCTATTCGCAACCTCAAAAAATGTTCGCGGGAAAGAGATTTGGCTTCAATGAAGAAGTTATCGCCGAAACTGAGGCCTATTTTGAAGGCAAAGACAAATCCGACAAGAAAGACATATAAATGTTAGAAAAGCGTTGTATCGCTCTTGAAGAAAACTATGTTGATGAATAAAGTCGAATTTTGCAAAAAAAAAATGTGTTTTAAGTAGCTAGACCAAAAACTATTCAGCCTACGAGTTAGTTTATACGTTATTCAATAAAAGGATGTTCCGAATACGAGTCTTATTTTTTGGACAGATTGCGACCCTTCCTTACATCTAAACGCGACCCCCTAGGGGTCACGAGCTCCAGATTGAGAAACGATGCTTATGTGGATGACAAAAAATGGGTCGATTCGAGGACAGCCTCAAAAAATGAGTCGTTCTTTCAACGTGGTATTCATATGCTGCCACAGAGATGGGAGAAAGTAGTGGCTAGTAGATGGATAGTACTTAGAATAATCAATTTGTAACCATTTTTAGTGTTCCGTACGGAACACTTATAAGATGACTTTGGTGTCTGTCCGTCTGTCTGTCTGTCACACCAGATTTTCTCCGAAACTATTTGTCATAGAAAGTTGAAATTTGGTAATAATATAGGAATTGATAGCCTCATCAGAGCCATCTAGTTTTGAAAGTTAAATTTTGACTTAAGGGGTTAGTTTTGGGGGGTGAAATCGAAAGTAAAAATTTTTTTTTTACTATGTCATCGAGTGTGGTGTCAAATGAAAGCTTATGAAAACATGAGTAAAATATATATATATATATATATATATATATATATATATATATATATATATATATATATATAGATATATATAGATATATAGATATATAGATATATAGATATATAGATATATATATATATATATATATATATATATATATATATATATATATATAAAATGTAATACTTACGCGCACTTCTCTTTGCATTATTTTTAAAAAATCGCGAAATATCGCTGTCCACCCGCCTTATCTCAAGAAATATTGATTAAAAAATTTTGAAAAAATTCTGGAATATTCTGCACAAGATGTAGATTGAACGAAAATTATCACGAGTGCATTACCTTTGATAATATGGTATATAAAAAAAAAATTCAAGGTCATCAGTTTTCAGTAAAAATTGGAAACAAACTTTGTTGAAAACTCATTTGGAGTGTGTTTTGTGAAGTCACTGATCATTTTATACCTCCGTAACAAAATTTTTTTATTTAAAAAGCAATCAACGTACGGAACACTAATTGCGCAAGTTCAACTTGCACTTGACCGGTTTTTTACAATAAATCAATATTTTTACTGAAATATCCTCAAAATTAATTCACACACCCAATAATTAACAACAATCGGTTTAGAAGAGCATAAAACAGACATTTTTAACAGAGAATATTCTCTTAAAAATGTGGGTATTATGCTACTAAAAGCAGGTGTCAAAGTTCGAGGTATTTTTATTATGAACTAGTATTACACAAAAACTTGGCATATGGTGCAATATCGAGCAACCAAAAATGAATTTAAATTTATACTTCATTTGAAATCAACATGAGTACACTAACGAAAGTTGTTCCTGACATAAAGAGTTGTTTAAAATCTATTATCTCTCCAGATTAAATCAAAAGCTTTACACTTAGATCAGAATAGCGTGACCGTTTAAAATAAACCCTGATTTCATTAAAGTTTTATTTTAATTTTTAAAATAATTTGTACTTTTTGTTACAGGTAAAATTAGTTTTTCACTTTTTTTGTCCTACAAGAATTCAAAAAATTAAAAACGGTTTTAGTATAGAATTTCTCGCACAAAAAAAAACAGTGTGAAAAGTGTTTTCTCCCTCAACTGCTGACCGAATATCAAGCGAAAAGAAACACACTCCGCACTTAATTTTTTTAAAAATGTTAGTAAAAGCAGATATAATTCACAAAGGAAAACATTTTTCAGTTTACAAATTTCCTACAGAGTTGCACGGGGTTCTTTAAAATGTTGCTTTAGGTTAGCGCGGCTTTTTCAGAAAATCTGTAAATGAAAATGTAGTTTGTCCTAATGAATTATATGTTCTTCTCATTTCAAGGCAAAATTTCTTCCATTTCCTCGTTAAGTTGTCTAGTTGCCGCCTGTGGATATCGTCATTAGTATTAAAACGTTTGAAATAAATAAAGGCCAAAACCTGTAAAGCAATGCTTGAGAATGGATTCTTTGCCTCTTCCAGCAGATCGCTAATGTAAAGAAGATAGTAGGAGCCAGTGTGGTATCTAGGATATATGAGCATTTAAAATTTTTTTGAACCCAAGAACCCTCTTTCAGCCAGAATCGCTTTTTCCGCACACATGTCGCTCCTATAGCGCTTTAGGGACTTCCCTGCAGCACGTGTGCTAGACTCATAAAAAAAAACCTTATATTCCCTATAGCAACTTACGCATAGGAAACATGGACCACTTAACGAGTTAACAAAAGACGAATCGATGCGTTTGAGATGTGGGCATATCGAAGAATCCTCAGAGTATCATATACCGAATACCGTAGTAGTCTATCTATTCTTGAAGAGTTTAGTATAAATGACCGTCCTTCAAATAAAATTAATAGACGGTACCTGAAATATTTTGGTCACATTATAAGGAAAGTGGATGCCAAGGAAAAGCTTGTAATAAAGAAGACGGTGGAAAGTAAAAGAGCCAGGGGACGGTCTCCAACAAGATGGTCCGATTAAGTAAGATCTCTTCTTGATATAAGTATGCTCGAGTCAAGTTGGAGTGAAAGGATTGAGAGAGAGAATTGACAACTATATTATAAGCGAATTTAATCTGTCTTAATATAAGAATGGTTAATTGCAGTTAATCATAGGCAGACGCATGCATATTTATTTACTTGCGTTGAATGGAAATTTATTTGTTGAACAGTTTGTTCCGGAATGTGATTGTCTCTTTGATATTTCTAAATAATGCCTTAACAAAGTTTTTACGGAAATACATTAATAAATGTTATAAGTTGTAATAATTAAACTCCGCTAAGGTTAGTTAGTAGTTTATATGTACATATTAGTATATATCTAATTTATTATATATGGAATGTACTCCAGTGCAATAAACTTAGACTTCTTTTTAATTAACTCTAGTTACCCTCGATAAAAGTCAACTGAGACCCTTGCAAAGACAGGCTAATCCTAATAATTCTAAATGTTATTTTTGTCAGCAAAAGACAGTCAGCATCCTAACACAAAAACTGTTTAAATTGTAATTGTAGTTGTAATTGAAAATTTAGTATTTTAAGTAATGTTCGACAGAAGCTTCAGCCACCTTCGGTCAAAAAAAGCACTTACTTCCTCTATTCCAATAATATCTCTATGGGCCGAAGCCGAAGTTTTGCATCCAGCCGTCGAAAAGACGAAAACTAACGAACTATTACGAATGAAGTCAGCGCAGCAGATCTCTTTTGCTCTAGCTAAATTGCACTGTTCAAAACCCAGTTTGTTGTTGTATGGTACTGTTATATTTCATTTTAATAAATAAGATTAAAACTGAGTTTATCATTTTTAAAAAGGTGTATTTTATTTGTGATTGATTAAACCTTCGGCTTCAGATTCGGCTTCAGCCGAAGGTTATGCCAGGACCGAACAATCGGCTTCAGCCTCGGCCAAAAGCTAATCTTTGATCGGACACTAATTCTACGCAATAGTTAGTAGTAGTATATTTTAGTATTTTAACTTAATTAAGAAAATAAGCTGAAATGTTTTATTGATTCTCAAAATGTAAATTATTTTACTCCTTCATCTTCATAAAGTCAATAAAATGCTAGTATTATATTATGTGGTACTGACGTGAAAATACATCATTTTGTAATCGTCAACGAAAAACAAACCTAGATAAAGTTTTACCAAACTTGATAATTTATTTAAAAATAGGATATTTGTTAAATTTTGCATCAAAACAGTGAGGTTCCTTTCGGATACAACAAACATAAATATCCACAGTGACGGAGTGTTCTCTTCTTCTGGTCCTACTAAAGCGTCATTAATAAGTAAATTAAACTTGTTGGAGAAGTGCTGTAGATTCTGAAAGACGTTCTGCGAAATATTTATAATTATAGGCTAAATTTTAAATTAAGTGTTATTTTCTATATACCAAAATTGAATTTTTGGATTGTGAGATCTCACATTGAATAGTTTGCAATATCAATAACTAAATTATACGAGTAGAAGAATTTCGTGTTCCGTGGAACGCCCACAATATAAGACAATATTTACAGTTAAATAGTCATTTTACCAAATGAATACCAAAATATCATCATCAAAATAATCAAAGTTTCTTCAGAATTCTTACACAAAGACAATGACTTGAGGTTGGAGAAAAATCATAGCTGAGCGCATTTAATAATTTATAGCAGGTGTAGCGGGACATTTAAAAAAAGTTATACAAGTTTACGAGTTAAACTAAAATTCTTAAGAAATGAAGAACATATTTACTTTGTTATTATATAGTGACTTGTCTAAGCAGTTTTTCATTTTTAAAAAATCTCGGTTACATATATACACACACATATATATATATATATATATATATATATATATATATATATATATATATATATATATATATATATATATATATATATATATATATATATATATATATATATATACACTATCTGTCCAAAAAGTTCCCGGACTAATTTTCCCCGGTCTTTAAGCAGAGCCATCTGGTAACCAAAAGTAAAAGCTTGAATACACATCTGCAAACAACAGATTTGAATTCAATCAGTCAGTCGTGACCAGTCAGTGCTGAGTAGTGGTGCGAATTGTATGTATTGCAGTCGTTATGTCACAGAAGTGTGATCGAATTTCAGGTGAAACTGAGGGCTACAAAGACATTTGAATCTTTGAAAAAAGTTTACAGTGATGATCATTTATCGCGTTCACAAGTTTTTTAGTAGTTTACACGCTCTAAGAAAGGGCGGGAGTCGCTCGAGGATGATGAAAGGTCAGGTCACTCCGCACAAGTTCAACCGACGGAAATGTTGTGAAAATTCGTCATCTTCTGCGTACCTACCGTTCCCTTTCATGCGATTTGATGGCAGAAAAGCTTAACATCTCTAAATCAAGTGTGTGGACGTGAATTTCAGTCTTTGGCGCGAAAACGAGTGTCAGTACCCTACCATCCTTCTTATTCGCCTGATTTAGCCCTTAGTGACTTTTTTTAATTCTCAAAAATCAAGCTCCACATGAAGGGTCAACGCATGACCATTTGGAGGATATTAAAGTCAATGTGACGCACGAGTTAAACATGTTCTCAAAAAAGGATTTTTCTAACAGCTTCACATGATTGTATGAACGTTCTGAACATTGTATTGAGGTCGGAGGAGATTGTGTAGAACATCTGAAGTAATAAATTGTTCACTTTTAATTTCTCTATTTTTTTTAAGGCAGTTTGGGAAGTTTTTGGACAGATGGTATAGATATATGTATATACGTATATATATATATATATATATATATATATATATATATATATATATATATATATATATATAATAAAATTTTGACCTGCTTGAAATATTACAAAAAGTTGATGAAATAAACATACCTCCTCATAGTCGTTAAGGGGATGAAGAAAGCAATAAAATATTGAAGATTGGTAATATCCGAAATAACAAGGCAATTTTAGGGCTGTATGTCTTAAAGGGTAGTCGAGTCTATAGAATATCCGACAATGCGAAATTTTGCGTTTGTATTATGATGATGTTGAACTTTCCGCCGTCAGTAGCCCGCATTTATAACAATCAGAAATATATTTAAAATTCCAACGCTTGTTTATATACGTCAATTGATTATATTGGAGATGCAGTAATATTAAGTTTTATCGGCGGTATTAAATTTACTGTAATTGTGTATACAATTACTGGGTAAAACCAAAACGTCCTATATCACTGACGGTTTTAACGAAATGATAAAACATTTTCATGCACCTAGAACAATAATAAGAGGTAGTTATTTACCTCTAGCAAGATTCAAGACTTTAATGTTAAATATGGTATTACTCGCTACCGGAATGAAGTGGGGTTTTCGCGCGTTCACAGCTGAGTTGTGCCCATATTCAGATGAGACAATTAATAAGGCACTAGCAGTGACAGTGAGTGAAGTTTTGATCAGTTCTCGTGTATCTGGACAAGTTACGTTAGCATCCAGGGGTCTAAGGCGAAGTCAACGTAGATAAATTACATCTAATAGTGTATGAAAAATACCTGTGTTAAGGAGAACGACAAAACGAAGAATTTGGTAGAAAATTGTTATGCGTCAAGACAGTTTCAGGTGGGTGACCTGATCCTGCTGAGAATTACTTTCGTATAATGCATGAAGTCAAGTCAGCCAAAACGGCGTGGGAGGGTTCTGTTGAGGATTACTACTGCATAGTGCACGAGATCCATTCAAAAGTTGCTGCCTAGGTGACGCCGATCTTTTTATATTTCAAAAGTATTGGAGACTAACCGGCATGACGTTAGAAATATCTCTGAACGACAAGGTTACAGATGAGTACATCAATCATGGCCAGGGAAACTAGAATAAGGCTAGTTCCAGTATTTTACTATGATTTCTGAAGGTAGAGGTAAGATTTTGTAAGCTGGAAATGGCGAAGGTAAACTATAGTCGTAGGTAAATAGGGCGGTCAGAGTCAGGGAAACTAGAATAGGGTGATAAGTCGCGGTATTTTAGTATGGTTTCTGTGTCCCTGTACTCTAATTTCCAGGGGCGAGAGATTTTCTAGCGTCTGCACATAAAGTTTTATTGCGTTTGCGCAAGCTACAGTTACGTATAGCGGTGTGGATATATTTTTATTTTACTTTAGGAATTTATTTTGTAATTGTTATTTTGCTGCTTTTATATTGGGTTTATTCTTGATAGTATATACGTACATATATAGATGTTTAATATTTATTTAATATCTGGTACTTTTTTCTAACGTTTTATGATATGATGGTATTTTTTTACTGGTATTTTTAAACTGTGCGAGGGAACTAACACCAGTTTTCTGTAGACTTTTCAACCTATCCACTGGCCACAGTTCAGCCAATACCTAAAAAGGGCAAGAAGACCTTGCCAAATAACTACCGACCAGTCGCACTGCTTTCAATAATATCGAAAGTCATGGAAAAGGTTATCAATCAGCATCTTCTAAAATATCTTGAAGAATTCAACATTATTAGCGATCACCAATATGGCTTTCGTAAACACAGATCAACAGGAGATCTTCTGACTTATGTAACACATGTTCGGAATAACGCAACTGAACACTTTGGAGAATCTTGAGCGGTTGCTCTTGACATATCCAAGGCATTCGACCGTGTTTGGCACGATGGACTGTTGGCTAAGCTATGCTCTTATGGTATGTCTGAAAAGTTCTGTTTGTGGCTCTCAGGTTTCCTCAGAGAGCGCTCTTTACGAGTGGCGGTCGACGGATTTCTTTCTAACACCTTCACTATTAAGGCCGGTGTGCCCCAAGGCTCCATACTGTCTCCTACTCTCTTTCTCATTTACATTAACGATCTGCTGGAAAAGATCAGCAATCCAATCTACAGCTTTGCAGATAACAGTACGTTTATCTCTTCATTCACTTTGAATGCTCGGACATCGGTTACTCAGGCGAATATCCACAGACAGCAGGAGGTTCAACTTAACAAAGACCTGGAAGAAATTCTATCTTGGGGTGACAGTAACCACGTGGTATTTAACGCTACAAAAACCCAGATGGCAGTTAACGTTGCTGAACCCGACATAGTCATGTCGGGGCATTCCCTTCCCCTAGCATTGTCACTCAATTTGTTAAGCGTTAATTTGGGGGCAAATATGTCCTGGCATGAATATATTGCAGGCATAGCAAGGAGAGCTTCTCAAAAATTGGGAATATTATTTCGAACCAGAAAGCTTTACACTCCACAACAACTGTTAATTCTTCACAAAGCTCAAATTTGACCAACTACGGAATACTGCTACCATGTTTGGGGCTCCGCTCCCAAACACACAATGCATGTGTTGGATTCTGTTCAGAGAAGAGCTGTTCGTCTGATTGGAGACCCGGAACTGACCGGCGGCCTTGATTCGGTGGAACATCGAAGAACGGTTGACGACTTGAGTCTGTTCTACAAGTATTTTCATGGAAAGTGTTCGAAGGATATAGCCCGCTTCATTCCACCCAGAGCAGTGCATGTTACAAATAAACGTTGCGCTAATACTTCACATCTGTATGCGGTTCAGCTTGTTACCCCGCGTACAACGCTATTCAAGCAGTCTTTTATATGGAGAACATCATCCCTTTGGAATAATTTACCCAGGGCTGTGTTTCCCACCGAGTACAATTTACAGCGATTCAAGAACAACGTGAATCGCTTTTTCCGCACACGTGCCGCTCCTGGAGCGCTTTAGGGACTTCCCTGTAGCACGTGTGCTAGACCCATAAAAAAAAATATAATATTTAATTAATACCTCAGAGTTGCATTACGGTGCCGATTTACAATGATTATTGCGAAGTTATTTCTCTTTTTTTTAGTAATTAGTGAGGACACTCCATGATCAGAAATGGCCGAATGTTATCGACGACTTTCCTTACCTATAAGTTATTACTACTCTGGGTTTTTACAATCAAGTGGTTCGAGGGGACCGTGCTACTTGTAGCACTTTCACACTGTCCTTTTTTCGGATTGTAACAAAATTAAAATATCTGCATCTAAAAATATTTTTCATAGGAAATAGTTTTAAAATAACAATAATAGTCATTAATTTTCCCGACGCGAAAAGGTCAATTTCAGATATTTTTAATACCGATAATAAATAACAATGGAACTTTTAATGAAAAGATGGATTCCGAAAAATTGGTTTAAAATTTGTTGCGAATTTTTTTAACACCTTGTAAAGGCATGTTAGTGGCTATGGTTACGTGTTGAAACTAAACACAGTAGCAAAAATTACAATTTATTAGTAGGTTTGTTATGAGGTATTGTGGACTCTAAAATACAAACTGAGCGTGTACGGCAAAATTCTAAGTTTAGTTATTAATTCTATCTTATAACTACGTAAAATTTTAAGAACCAAAAATCTAAAAGTTCGGGAATTTTAATTAATCACGTTTCATGATACTGTGTGACAACGCAGAATAATATGCTGACAGATAAATTAACAATAGGCGTCTGTTTTTATAAAGTGCATACACTTTATTGTCAGCACTGTTTAAATTTTTATTATCTAACAGGTAGCTGTAAAAAAATGTTAATTATTTCGCACTTCTTATCTACGCAGTGATCATTCCGATAAAGTTGACTTTCGGTAACATTTGAAAAAGACATTTAATTAATGACTTCTATTTTACATACAATAAACAATGTTTAATAAAGTAGAAACTATGTCGTCAATATCTCATCATTAAAAACATGCCTTACTACCGAGCAGTGACAGAGAAGCTGAGAATAGGGCAAGATTTTGCACTATAAATTTGCTAAAGGGGAAGAACTCATGGAATATTTTCGAATTTTCCCTTGGTTAGATGAGTGTTTTAGATCCGACGAACCCTCTGACTGCTCTAAGGAGGTCTCCGATGTCATTTCAGCTGGTGTGGACGCTTGTATCTCTTTTTTGAAGAAACGCTGTTCCAATGGCAAGCCTTGGTTCAACCGAAAATGCAGAGAAGCTGCTGCTTCTAAACATCTTGCTTACCGACAATGACGTGAAAATCCTAAAGTCTTAAATCGAAACGTCTTTATTTGTACCCGGAACAGATGCAAAGAAATTATTGACGAAGCCAAGGAGTCGCACAATCAAAGAATTAAAAATAGACTTCTTGCCTGCCCCAACAATTGCAGGTCCCCTTGGTCAGTTGTTAAGGCCATTAGTCAAAATTTCACTAAATCCAGTAGACCACCATCTATACGGCCAGATAATTCTACTAGAACAACACCAGTTGAGAAGGCGAACTTAATAGCTGAACTTTTTGCTTCACATTCTACTGTTGATTTCCACGGAAAAACACCATCAACCATTCCTGTAGTGCAGTCAAAGATGCCCCATATTGTCTACAGACACCGTATCATAAAATGTATTTTAATGAAGCTAGACAGCTTCTGGCGCTGACAAAATACTTGCCATAGTACTCAAAAAATGCGCGAGAGAACTAAAACCAGTTTTCTGTAGACTTTTCAACCTAGCCCACAGAAAGCAAATATTTCCGTCATGCTGGAAAAGCACTGAAAATCAGCCGTTACCCGATACCCAAAGAAGGCAAGAAGACCTTGCCAAACAACTACCGAACAATCGCACTCCTTTCAATAATCAGCTTTGGTAGCAGTTACTTTCTTTGGGGTAAAATAACTGAATATTGACAATTGTTTCTATTTATAGTACATCAATGTAAGTTGGTAGTCGAAGGTTAAGATATCAAACGAAGACGCTAGCAACAAAAAAAATAAATTCTTACATTCTCTGTAAGACGCAACACATCATACGAGGCTGGTTTGAAAAGTCCGTGCAAAGTCCGAGAGATGGCACCACCGGCGCGTATCGAGGTCATGTTTAGTTAGTAGCATCTCTTGAATGAACGCACACCAAGTTTCAGCAATATTGGTCTATTTCTTTGTGTTTGGCATTCGTGTGAATCAAGGAAGTCGGGTGATTTTAAAGAAATGGACGAAAAAGAATTTCGTGTGGTGATTAAACATAACTTTATGAAAGGCAAAACGCCTCAGGAGACTAAAGAGAAGCTTGATAAACATTATGGTGACTCTGCACCTTCGATTAGAACAGTTTATAAGTGGTTTCAAAATTTTCGGACTGGCCATATGGGCACAAGTGACGCTGAACGTTCTGGACGGCCTGTGGAGGTTACGACTCCAGAAATCATTGATCAAATCCATGATATGGTGATGGATGACAGAAGAGTTAAGGTGCGTGAGATTGCTAGTGCTGTGGGCATCTCGACTGAACGGGTACATAATATTTTGCATAAACATTTGGACATGAAAAAGCTATCCGTAAGATGGGTGCCGCGATTGCTCACGCTTGACCAAAAACGGAATCGTGTGAAGTGTTGCAAGGATGGTTTGCAACTGTTCCAGAAGAATCCGGAGGACTTTAAGCGTCGTTTCGTTACTGTGGATGAAACATGGATACATTACTATACTCCTGAGACCAAACAGCAATCTAAACAATGGGTTACAAAGGGGGAATCTGCACCAAAAAAGGCGAAGACCGTTCCTTCGGCCGGAAAGGTTATGGCGACTGTCTTTTGGGATTCGCAAGGGATAATCCTCAGCGACTATCTGGAAAAGGGTAAAACTATTACAGGTGAATATTATTCATCGTTATTGGACCGTTTGAAATCCGAGCTGCAAGAAAAACGCCCGCGATTGGCCCACAAGAAAGTCCTTTTCCATCACGACAACGCACCAGCACACACCTCAGCAGTTGTGGTCGCAAAATTAATGGAAATATGATTCCAACTCGTTTCACATCCATCCCCCCTATTCTCCAGACTTGGCTCCCTCGGACTACTATTTGTTCCCCAATTTGAAGAAATGGCTGGCGGGACAAAGATTTTATTCAAACGAGGAGGTGATTGCAGACACTAATGGATATTTTGCAGACTTGGACAAATCCTATTATTCGGAAGGGATCAACAAACTAGAACATCGTTGGACGAAGTGTATAAGCCTAAAAGGAGACTATGTCGAAAAATAAAAAAGGTTTACCCCAAACACATAAGTAGTTTTTATTTTTGCACGGACTTTTCAAACCAGCCTCGTACATCTTAAATAAAATACAACTTAATACATCGCCAGCTTTTTAACTAAAAAAGCACTCCATCGAAAAGTTTACAAATTAAATTAAAAACATTCTGATGATATTAAAAATGTCCCTCTCCCTTCAATAGTTACTGCGATCAATACTCAGCAGACAAATTATTAATTTAGTTTCATCATTGAAAAGAATATAGTTTGAACTGAAAGCATACTCTGAATTTGTGGTGGTTAATTAATTATATATATATATATATATATATATATATATATATATATATATATATATATATATATATATATATATATAAATATAAGTACACACTCTCAGTCTAAACGGCTTTATAGGGGGTTCAAGAAGTTTTCGCATAAGAAAGTTGGTGCTAGATGTCACATATCCACAGATCCATCCTCCAAGCTCTCCAAAACAAAGCCTTCGCATTTTCGCAAACGGTCTATTGTTCGTCCGCAACAAGCAAATTCACCGCGACCTCCAGATGCCAACCACCCGAGAATTTCTGAGAAACGATCAACTCAAATTCCTGTACAAAGCCACCCACCCACCACCCCAACCCTACCATCTGAAATGTTTATTGATTTCCTCCAACGACAGAACTCGCTACCCAAGACCCTCAGACCTTCTACTCCAGGACCTTTAACGATGGAACTAGAGTAGGTTTAGTTTTAACGTAATAATCTTACTACTACTAACTTAAGTTCTCAGTAGTATAAGTTGAAATATCTTAAGTATTAAATATCTTAAGTGTTTGTCATTTATATAAAATCCTTATTTTGGCTAAGTTAATTAGATTACTGACATTACATATTTTAACACTTAAATTATATACCCATGTAATAGTAGTAGGCTTAGCCCTAGTTAGTTTGCCAATAAAGGGAATTGGAAATTGGCATAATATTTAAAAATAACATAATTTATGGACCAATTATCAATCAAATTTGAATTGTAGATGTAAACATTTTTACATTAACATCAAAAATAAAATATTAGAAATCTGCATATGTGAGTTCAGAAGTGATCATTATTTACAACTATTTTGACACCGGAGATATATGTCATCGCAGACGAAACCGCACATACAATATTGGGAATTTCGTAATAAGTGAATATTTCCTGATTAAATATAAGTTTACAAAAAGTGTTAATATTTCACCACGGCACCGGTATAAATGTAAAAAATGAGCTCCGTCGTCTATTCCCCAATTCTTCAGCAAACAAAAGAATTAAAATACACAGGTGAGCAAAAAAGTCGACGATTTTGCTTCATTTAACACCGATCCTTGAATTTAATTTTCAAACAGTGGTATTATTTTTGGTATCATTAGAATGCTGATTTTCTACTCTCTCCAATAATATCAAAAAATTCAGATTTCCAAAAAGTTTCGCTGATTAACGGTTTTACCCAATAGAACCGTTTTTGGCCGCTTAGCAACGTACTCGTTGCGCGCTATTAATCCCTATAAAAACACATGCAACTGCATTTTCCTATCATTGCTTTATCGAAACTTGAACCTGCTCACTAATTACGTCATCGAAAAAATGGATACCATCCCGAAAGAAAAGGCACAAGTCATTGCCCTATTGCAAGAAGGCCATAGCCAAAGTGTAGTAGCTGCGCAACTGCACCTGAGCCAGTAAGCTGCCTCCAGAGTCTACAGACGTTACCAAGAGAATGGCGCCTTTACATGGAGACCAGAATCAGCAAGAAGTCACTTCATCGGCGTTGAGGTCTAGCAGGAGCTCCGACAAGTTCGTGGTCGGGCTGTCAGTCATTGGACAGTCAGAAGTAGACTTAAAGAAGCTAACCTAACTCGGAGGAGACCAGCTAACGGACCCAAATTGAAAGCAGCCCATCGACAAGCGTGACTCAGATTTGCCCGAGAACATGTCTACTGGACCAACAGCAATGGCGTTCCGTTTTATTCTCCGAAGAATCCCGAACGTGCCTACATGGCCATGATGGAAGAAGCGAGTCTATAGGAGGCCTGGGGAGCGCTATACGCAGTGCTGCATTACTGAAATGGTCGCCTATGGAGGAGGTTCTGTCGTGGTGACTGATGAGACTCGTAGCGGTGGATTAACTGCTCACCGGTACATCGAGGAGATCCTGCAGGAACATGTAGTTCTTTACGCTGGGCTTGTTGGCGATAGCTTCGTGCTAACGCATGATAATGTTGTCACATCGGTGCGGCAATATCTGGCGGATGTGGGAATACCCACATTAGACTGACCTGCGCGGAGTCCCGATCTCAATCCAATTGAGTACATGAAGGATGAGTTCAAAAGAAAGGTTTCGAGTCAGAAATCCAGCCCCTGCATCACTGATGGACTTAAAGGTTGCGATGGCGGAAGAGTGGGAAGAATCCCACAGACAGTGGTGAAAGAGCTCACTCGCTCCATGAAAAACCAGCTGGAAGCAGTAATAAGGGCTGGGGGTAATACAAAATATTGATTTTGGTTTTTATCAATAAATTTAATTGTTAAACTTAAAATTTGTTTAATTTTTCCTTTCTCTCACCCCTATTTTCAATCCTTGTTCTCCTTGTTTCCTCTTTCAATCATTTTAATCAATAAAAAGCATGAGGTATGCTATGGAATTTGGTATCATTAGAAACATGATAGAGTGGGCTTTCAATTGATCCGTAAAAATATATGAACACTAAATTCTAAGATCCGTGTTAAATGAAGCCAAATAGTTTGAGTCGATTTTTTTGTTCACCAGTGTATAAATTCTTTCTGCTCCAGTATCAAACTCAAAAATTATTTGTGACTTAAATGCTGAAATAAATTTAATGTCTCAGCTCATCAAACTTTTACTTGCGACAGATTACCAGGTGTACAAGTATGAAATGCGGATTTCAGACAACAGATGGTGCACCAATTCAGTTTGTGCTATAAAGAATTGACATTGCTCCATTTTGTTGTGTCATCAACAAGTGTCAGACGCGCACGACTTATAAATTGGAAAAGTGTGTGCATAGTGTTGTGTTGTTATGTTCAGTCTGTCGAAATTTATACCGAACAAAGAGCATTCGCGGACAGCATTAATTTTTTGTTTTCATTTGAAGAAAACTGCTGTTGAATCATACCGATTACTTCGAGAAGCTTATGGTGAACATGCTCCATCGCAAGATACGTGTGAACGATGGTTTCGGCGTTTCAAAAGTGGTGACTTCGATGTTGCAGACAAGGAACGTGGAAAACCACCAAAAAAAATACGAAGATGTGGAATTGCAAGCTTTGTTGGACGAAGATGATTCGCAAACACAAAAACAACTCGCCGAGCAATTGGGCGTTAGTCAACAAGGTGTTTCCAATCGGCTAAGAGAGATGGGAAAGATTCAGAAGACCGGTAGATGGGTACCACATGAGTTGAACGACAGGCAAATGGAAAACCGCAAAAACATCAAAAATAAAATATCAGAATCGTGTGACATTTTGCTCGCTCGGTACAAAAAGGAAGTCGTTTTTGCATCGTATAGTTACAATGGATGAAAAGTGGATTTATTTTGAGAATCCCAAGCGCAAAAAAAACATGGGTAGACCCAGGCGCACCATCCACATCGACCGCAAGACCGAATCGCTTTGGCAGAGAGACGATTCTCTGTGTTTGGTGGGACCAGAGGGGCTTGGTCTATTATGGGCTGTTAAAACCTGGGAAAACGGTTAATACTAAACATTACCAACAACAATTGACCGATTTGACCCGTTCGCTGCTTGAAAAAAGGCCAAAATACCGAAAGAGGCAACACAAAGTCATTTTTCTTCATGACAATGCTCCATCACATACGGTAAAACCAGTTCGCGACACGTTGGAAGCACTCAGTTTGGGAAGTTCTACCCCCCGCGGCTTACTCACCAGACTTGGCTCCTTCCGATTACCACTTGTTTGCATCGATGGGTCACGCACTTGCTGAGCAGCGCTTTGGTTCGTACGAAGATGTGAAAAAATGGCTCGATGGATGGTTCGCAGCAAAAGGGGAAGATTTTTACTGGCGTGGTATTCACAAATTGCCCGAAAGATGGGAAAAATGTATAACAAGCAACGGAGCATACTTTGAATAAAGCACTTTTTATCATTCTTCTGAATTTAACATGTTTTCTTAGAAAAAAAAATCCGCATTTCATACTTGTACACCTGGTATTATGTTTACTTGGACAGATTATTATATTTACTTGGACAGATTATGTTAGATATGTAATTAATAGGAGAATTTATTTCAAATGTCATTTTCTGGCATGATTTTATATATTGATTCTTTTGGTGGAGTTACAATCTACGTAAAATTACCTTTCCAATTAGTTCAAGTCACGTTATATCTTGCTTTAAACATTATTAATAAATTAATCGTTTTTTAATTATAATTATAACCCAACCAATATCATCTAAGTACGAGGATTGTTTGATAAGTACCTGGCCTCGGCCAGACTACTAAAAAATTATATTTTTCGTAAATATAACCTTTCACAAGAATCGTGTCAAATTTTTAAGTCGCTGCGTGATTTAGTTTGTGAGTGGCGACCATTTAAATAGAACACCTTTCGTGATTTTACAACAATGGAAAAAAATTGAATATTGAGCAGTGATAAAATATTTGTTTTTGAAAAAGAAAACGAATGATGAGATAAAAGCGGAACTCAGCGAAGTTTATAGGGACTCTGCACCTTCGTTATCGACCGTAAAATATGGGATAGCCGAATTCAAGCGCGGCCGTACAAGCATTTTTGATGAAGAATGAACAGGACATCCAAATGAAGTCATCACATCAGAAATGATTGGAAAAATCCATGATATAGTGAAAAATGATTGGAGAGTAAAAGTGCTTGAGAATGCTGAGACCATGGACATCTCAATTGAACGGGTGCAAATCATTTTAATAACTCATTTGAATATGACAGAGCTTTTCGCAAGATGGGTGCCGCGATTGCTTACAACTGGCAATAAACACGCACGTGTGTCAACTTCAAAAGAATATTTGGCGATGATAAAGCGCAATCGGAGTAATTTTTGGCGTCGATTCATAACTGTTGACGAAACATGGATTCATCACAGAACACCAGAGACCAAAAAACAGTCCAAACAGTAGGTTTTCCGTGGCGAACCGACGCCAAAGAAGGCCAAGACGACTTTATCAGCCAACAAAGTCATGGCCAGTGTTTTGGGATGAACGCGGCTTAATTCACGTCAATTACCTTAAAAAGGGCAAAACGATTAAAGGAGAGTATTATATTAACTTATTGGCTCGTTTCAACGAGGCTGTGAAAGAAAAACGTCCGTATTTGGCGAAGAAAAAATTCTCTTTCATCAAGATAACGCACGCGTGCACACTTGTGTCATCGCCATGGCAAAATTCCATGAGTTAGGAATTGCTTTCGCCTCCACCATATTCGCCAGATTTAGCGCCCAGCGATTATTTCCCATTTCGGAGTATGAAAAAATTGTTCGGCGGAAAAAATCTGGCTCAAACGACGAGATGATTGCTGAAACAAACGCCTATTTTGAAGAGTTGGAGAAATCGAATTTTTTAGATGAGCTAAAAGGAGACTATGCTGAAAAATAAAATAAATTTTACTCATAAAAATGTTTTGTCTTGTTAAGGCCAGATACTTATCATACAACCCTTATCACGGTGCAAATATATTCATAACATAAAATATTTTTATGCGGACTAAATTGACAATATCTAATAATAAACTCGCAATAAATAAAATATTGTGAAAAGGTAACTTAATGCTAATGCTGAGACTGCAAATTGTGATTATAGTTACAAAATAATTAACTTGAAATCAAGTAATATTGTTATGTTCCATTAAGAAGGTAATTTTACATAGAATATAATAAAAATCACAGAAGATGCAAGCAATAAAATAATATGTTATAAAACTGTAATTACGCTTGCAGGCGTAATACATGTGGGAAATAATACCCTCTGACTGACAAAATCAAAGTTCAATATATACTAACATAAAATTTTAGGTACTTTGATAGACCTGATAGGCTATCAAACCACCCCTCCAAAAATTTGCCCTTGGCTAGGAATACAAGTAGACTTTACAGATGTCAATAGAGTCTAATACTGGTAATATTCTTATTACATTTGTATCTTCAATTTAAATTAAAATATTTACATGTATAGGTTAACCAAAAATGTCGTGAAGCAGATGTAGCTATCGCTACAGGAAGACAAGCCCATGCAACAAAATGTCGCCATAAAACAAAGCCGGCTGGCTACCACTGAATTGTTAAAAGAAGTGTCTCGTTGAGTTTCTCTGAGCTCATGTGCAAGTAGAAGTTGTATGTTGTATTTTACCAATCCGGCGGTAGATAGCGAGCTTCGTTTTGTGACGACGTTAAAAATATTTTTATGTCTATTAAAATTGACAATACCTAATAATAAACTTGTAATAAGTAATATATTGTGGAATGCTAATGCTGAGACTGCAAATTGTGATTATAGTTACAAAATAATTAACTTGAAATCAAGTTATATTATCATCCATTAAGAAGGTAATTTTACATATAATGTAATAAAAACCACAGAAGATGCAAGCAATAAAATAATATTTTATAAAACTATAATTATGCTTGCACGCATAGTACATGTAGGAAATAGGACCCTGCAAATGACCATTTGATGACACAGACCTTAGGTGAGGGTCACACTTCATATGAGTGCCATACAGGTGTTTTTCACACTTTGCACACTACACTTTCTATTGCATTAAATATACGTTAGAATATACTAGTGTAACATATTATTTGCAGCTGGTTGTGTAACCTTTTTTACAGAAGAGCATCTAGAAAGCGTGTGAAAGCCTGGTTGCTTAACCATAAACCATATAGACAGACCTATGAATATTATTAATTTTTCACCGCTCTATGGGAAATAAATAATTTTCAAGCAAACTTTTATTAGCAGTCATAGAAAAAAATATATTTTCAATTTAGAAGGGATTATTCTAGAGCATACATAAGCCAAAATAATATTTTTAGAAATTTTTGTAGGTACTACATATATAGATCCTAATGGATTTTTAATAATCTAATTAATAATATACGGGCTATATTTTACTTTCATTAAATTTCCTTTACTTGCATAAGATGAGCAGAATTTGTGTGTATAATTTGAAATATATACAATAAAATTTTAAATTGAAATATAGGGAGAACACTAGAGTAGTTTCTTTTTAATACATTTGTAATTGACAAAATATACAGCTAATAATACCAACTCTAACACTTTTGAAGAAAATTGTTTATTGCATTGATAACAGTCATTGGTATGCTGTACAAATTGAAATTAACTTGTACATCAGCTTTTCTAACCCTTATAATAAAACAAAATTATTCAGTCTAAAAAAATTTGGCCTGTTGAAGGAGAGACACTCAATACTGTTTCCTGTTCAATCCTGTGAGTATAAAATAAACCATATATTTAATAGACTTATTTCAATTGGCATTACATTTAATGGACAGTTACATAAAACATGTCACTGCCTTATAAGAATTACTATTTATATGTCCCTGCCTTACAAGAATTATTATTTGTAATAAAACAATTTTAAGGTAGAAATTTAGCCAAGTCCAAAAGACAGAGTGGTAACCAAGCCAAAACTTAATATTAGATTATTTAAAGTGAAAAAGTAACACTACCTTTAAATTACAGAAAACAACAAAACCTTACCTGCATTCCATAGAAAATAATGAGCTTTCATAGGCACTAATGCCTTATTTACTTCAAACTTCATCTTCATGAGTAAAAGTATGAATTAAAAGCTGCAAATTAACCTTAAAATTGCGTTAAAAAATAACAGCGCAAACTTGTCAACGAATGCCAGCAATAAATAAATAGCGATTCACTCAGTCCGTCTTATGAAATGTATATTTGGTTAAAACTTTATGAAATATTCTAAATTATTCTTCAATTTTTTACTTCGTCCTCACATCGTACCCCGGTTGACAAGTTGCGAAACTTTGGACTTGACATGTGTTTTAAATGTAAGCACACAAAATCCGTCCCCTCTTTTCGGTCTAGTGCTTTTACGGCGTCATAAAAACATGTGACATTAGAGATTAGTTACTTTTTTTTATGGATCTTGGCAACATTGGGAATATATATTTGCAGACATATGCAACTCTAATTGCATTTACCTGCAGCAAGTTTAAAAAAAATGTATCCTAATGAAATAACTGCTTACATACGACATAATTATTAAAGTTCTTACAATTGACTACTAGAATTATGTTGTACTAGACCGTTGGCAACATTGTTATTTATAGTTAAACCACGTATGTCGTAACTTAAACTGTATTGTCAAACACGTTGGAAAAATTTCACCCACCATACAAGTTGAGGGGCACAAGTATGTCGTAGAGAAATCGGCACATTCATTTAAGAAAACATAGAAACGACGTTTGTGACCATCTACGGGATATTTTTTTTAAGTTAAAGCAATATTTTAACTGGTCATGCTTTCAAAAAAATCGCCCTAAAATTGTACTTTAGTTAAACCGAGATAAATTGCACACACACATCACCTCGCACGGAATACCGTCATTTTCTTCATACTAAATACCGTAAAATCTTCGCACTGCAACATCAATTGCCTTTTTTCGTTTGACAGAAGTATAGGTTTTATTCAGTAAATAAAGCTGAAAGTCAAGTAAAACAAAATAATTTTAGATTTCAATAACCAAAGTAACAGCTAAACAAGGCTTTATTTAGATCAGCATTTAAAATTTGTAATAATTTTGAATTCTATTATACTTTGCTGAATTTTTTTAATATTAATAACGTTGTTACATTTTCATTTTTAATTTTCCTAAGATGTTTTAAATTTAGAAGTTAATGTGAAAAATGTTTCAAAACAAGAAAATAGAAAAAACAGAAACAAAAATAAGCAATAACCAATAAGCAGGGCCTGATAATACCTTGGTCGTACTAGTATATTTTGTTTACGTTCTCGCTTTGATGCTCATTTATTATAAGCTCTGAAGTTTTCACTTGTAGAAAATGTTTGGTCCGTATTATTGGCAAATTATGCTTTTACTTGCTTCACGAAATGTTTCTGCTATATTTTTGACATTTCTTTTTTTTTACAATATTTTTCATATTTTCTGAATTTAAGCTGTTTTAAATCCCTTTTTTTTTATGAAATAATAGTTTTGACACAATGGCATGGACTGATAAAAAAAAAATTTTCATATGTACCAACATAAAATTTTAAGATATTTTTTGATAGGCTTGACAGGTATCCGTCCCCTAAAAATTTTACCTTGCCTTCTAATAAAAAACAGACTCTGTTTGTTATAGTCCAACTTAAAGTTAAATTTTTTGAGGGATGTATCCCTAACTTGTCGAGCGTATCAAAAGTCAATAAAATTTTTATATTAGTACATACATCTCGAGCGGTTGCTCTTGACATATCCAAGGCATTCGACCGTGTTTGGCACGATGGGCTGTTGGCTAAGCTACGTTCTTGTGGTATGTCTGAAAGATTCTGTTTGTGGCTCTCATGTTTCGTCAAAGAGCGTTCTTTACGAGAGGCTGTCGACGGATTTCTTTCTAACACCTTCACTACCAAGGCCGGTGTACCCCAAGGCTCCATACTGTCTTCTACTATCTTTCTCATTTACATTAACGATCTGCTGGAAAAGACCGAGAATCCAATCTACAGCTTTGCAGATGACAGTACACTTATCTCTTCATTCACTTTGAACGCTCGGACATCGGCTACTCAGACGAATATCCGCAGACAGCAGGAAGTCATTCAACTTAACAAAGACCTAGAATAAATTCTATCTTGGGGTGACAGTAACCAAGTGAAATTTAACGCTACAAAAACCCAGGCGGTAGTTTTCTCTAAAAAAGTTAACGTTGCTGAACCCGACATAGTTATGTCGGGGCACTCCATCCCTCTAACATCGTCACTCAATTTGTTGGGCGTTAATTTGGGAGCAAATATGTCCTGGCATGAACATGTTGCAGGCATAGCAAGGAGAGCTTCTCAAAAGTTGGGAATATTATTTCGAACCAGAAAGCTTTACACTCCACAACAACTGTTAATTCTTTACAAAGCTCAAATTCGACCAACTATGGAATACTGCTCCCATGTTTGGAGCTCCGCTCCCAAACATACACTGCATTTGTTAGATTCTATTCAGAGAAGAGCTGTTTGTCTGATTGGAGACCCGGAACTGACCGACGGCCTTGATTCGCTGGAACATCGAAGAACAGTTGGCGACTTGAGCCTATTCTACAAGTACTTTCATCGAAAGTGTTCAAAGGATGTGGCCCGCTTAATTCCTCCCAAAGCGATGCATGTTAGAAGTACACGTCGCGCTAATTCTTCACATCCGTATGAGGTTCAGCTTGTTACTCCTCGTACAACGCTCTTCAAGCAGTCTTTTATATGAAGAACATCATCCCTTTGGAATAATTTGCCCAGGACTGTGTTTCCCACCGAGTAGAATTTACAGCGATTCAACGTGAATCGCTTTTTTTTCCGCACACGTGCCGCTCCTGAAGCGCTTAGGGACTTCCCTGTAGCACGTGTGCTAGACCAATTAAAAAAAAATATATTAAAATTTGATTTTCTTTTTCAATGTCATCCTGAGAAACTGTTTTCATCAAAAAACAACTTACATTACATCTTGAAAATACTGTAAAAAAAATTCATTACATTTCAAATATAAGATGATGATGAAAATAGTATTTTGTGAAGCAAGCGAGTTAAGACCAAAATTTATCATTAATACGGACTAAAAATTTTATATAAATAAAAACTGTAACATTCATTTTTTCCTAGATTTTAAGACCATGTAATGTTACTGATTTTTCCATTTCAAATTGTACTTATTTTCATTTTTG
>CM032451.1:42690785-42725842 GCA_019049505.1 Pachyrhynchus sulphureomaculatus | reverse complement strand
TAATCATATGGCTTTTTTGAAAAGGGCAACATCTATGTATCAGACCAAAAACTTTTCAGCCTACGTGTTATTGCTTTAAGAACAGCAGATATATATTAAATAATTGACGTGTTTACTCGAGTTTTTTTGAATTTTTAACAAGGAAGGCCACAAATCTAAACGTGAGCATAATTTTTTAGTTCCTATTAATATTTTCAATTAATATTTTGCTCTGTATTTAAATTTAAACACATTTTACTCTTCATTATAAATAACTATTTTTTATTTTCCCTGTATACCATCAAATATTTTAAACTTTTGATGCTTGATTATGGATTTCCATGTGATCCAGAACTTTTTATCAATAATAAATTTTTTTGTAATATGTAAGATAAACTTTTTCTCCATTTGTATAAACTTTTTGGGACACACTGAATAAATGGTTTATAAGTCTCCCTAATAAAATTAAATTTTTGATATTAAAATATTAAACTATATGATTCAATATTATATCGAAGACTCTATTAGAAACATATAAGTACCTTTTTTATCGTAACTTGACAGTTAAATTTGTCAGTATTGGTATAATAGTAACGCTACACTAATTATTATATCCAACAGTAAGCAGTACCTAGTGCTGCCATAGCACACCTCAACTGCGTTTTAGCTGAAACTTTTTACCACCATTTACAGAGATGACTTGAATAAACTCATAATAAAATCACTAATTTGGAGTTTCCACAAATTTTCGCTATTTTAAATCCTTTCTGGAAAATAATAATCCACCTTCTTATAACATCGCTACTCTCTTTGGAACATTTGCATCTGGGTCATCACCCAATGTATTCGAAATATTTTCGTTAATAAGTAAGGCACCACGGACTTGCAACTCTGGTTCATGCCGGGTCTCTATCTGGACAACGTTCTAATGCTCCAAAGTTTAACCTTGATTGAAAAGGCACTGTGCTATATACCATATAGTGTTATCGATTTGAGACAATTTACTCATCGGCAATCGTGAAAATGAGCTAGAACCTGATCGTGATCTATATCGTGAACGACTAAAAGGGTTTTTCCAAGCGTTCACTCAAGCCTGTCTGCTTCTACGACTAGCTATGAAAAACGGCCCACAACCTTAATTCCTGCCCATCTCCTTCCCCCTCCTCCCTCGTTACAGTTGGAAGTAGCGATATTAAGAGTTGTTTGAAATTTCAACTTTGGAGAAATGCGCCATCATCGAAAGCGATACTACAAGTGAAATGACCTATGAAAATTGAAGCGCCGATATATGAGTAATAGTTATATGAGCTGCTTCTATAACAATTACTTTTTTAGAAGGTACTTTTATAATCTGACGTTGGTTTCAGAGAACGAAGAGGGCAAAGAATAGGTCTCCTGTTGGGCGAAGGTTATTAGTGGAGAATAAGGAAATTAACGCCATTTTCAACCAATTTTGAAAACATAACCTTAGATTTGAATTTTTGTTTGGATGTTCTGAAGCTAGTAATTCTTTTTTTTTTGTTTACTTATGCGACATTAACGTACTTTAAGATTATTTATACCAAATTTGCGAAATATTGGACCATCTTGTATGTGGTTGTTTTAGGTGATTATTAAATCTTTTAAAACTGTCTATTCTACTATAAGCAGGTAGCGTATTTATTAAACATATGGTCCTAAACATTTTCTTAAATTCAATTCCTTTTCAAAAATATCTTTTTGTGTTAATACAATTCAAAATATAACATATTCATTAATTTTTAATATAGGTAACGCAACTGACTTCAATAACTTTTACAAAACCGTCCATTCGGATAAAAGTCGAGTATTATCGGCAAAATCAGAATCCTTGTTTCTCTCCTCTAACTTGAAATGGGCTTTAATTTAAAACTGTAATACTAAAACTATTAATTTCAGTTGCATTAAAATGTATCCCACAAGAAAAAACAAAATTGTCCTTTTTTTCTTCTTCTTTTTAGGGCTCTATCTATCTAAAGATAATTTATCCATAGAGTAACTTCCTCCAGGCGATATTGAGAGAGTGACTGAGAGGTTAATTTAGGGCGTTAGAGAGGGAATTGGGTTTGGAGGGTGTAAATGAAACTCGTAGGGAATTAGGTTGTTAAATTTCAGTTTTATGTAACAAGAAGAATTTATTTAAAATTTTCATCATTTAGCTTGGATAAGATTGTACAAAAACAAAAACACAATTAAAATCAAAGAAACCAGCAAAAGAATCTGATGTCATTATTAACCTTGAAATTCGATTGAAAGGCTGTTTTTTAGTTTTACGTGGTTTTAAAAATTTAATATAAAGAACTTTTTTATCTATTAATTCGATGAGAAACAATTTCATCTTGTTTTAAATGTAACTATGATAAATTGCCTGCAAATATTAATAGCACTAAAACCATATTTTTCTTTATTAGAATTCCTCTTTCTCTCTTGGGCTTTCTTCCTTTGACGTCACAAGTACTTTTCATAGCTGCTTTATTCTAGGCTTCCTCGACCCGTCTGTCAGGTCTCTAATTCATAGTAAGTTTTTTCACTTTCTTTGAGTAAGGAATTCTGAAGTGACTGAAGTAAAACGGCAACCTCGTATTTTTTGTCAAATAGTAACGGTATTTTTGATTTCCATATATAATTTTTTAAACTGATTCTCTGTATCTATATCCTTGTTTAATGTCAAAAGTTCTTATTATTAACCTTAAATTGTTGTCATTTTTAAAAATTCCTACTATAACACCTAACCTTACCTTTCATTATTTAGCACTTGCAATATTAATTATAATATACAAGAATATAACGGAGCTGTGTTTCTTTTAGATATTAATATAGTCTTTTAATGATAAACAAGATTAATTAATAACTGATTTATTTATAATCGAATTAACTAAATTATAGGAACTTCCGGTCGACAGTTCGTAGCACGCGGACGCATTTTCCCGGTTGGGGGCTTCTGAAGGCGAAGTTCGGACGTCTTGGGGCTTCGAAGTGTGGATCGGTGGTCCACAAATCGCGTGGTAGGGGTTAAATCGCATAGGGTTGCTAAGCGCTGTGAGGGGTGATTCCTATAACGTCGGTTGAGGTTAGGTGATTTGAGCAGTAGGTGAACACGTGAGGTCGTGTTTTTTGTGTCAATCACGGTTATACCCAAAACCAGTAGCAGTTCCCGAGGAGATCCTTTATCAGTGCCAAAAAAGAAATTAAGTTTTAAAGATAAATAAATATATTTTTTTTTTTTGGGAGCAATATCGCCTAGAGCGAGACTACATTGCTCTCCACCCGTAGAACGGATCCAAACTCGAGAATGTGTAACGCATCACAGAAGGGTCGCCTGTGCTCTGCCTAAGCACGAGACGGATTCAAAGCTGAGTAAATTATCCAATGAAGGATAGAGCTCAATAAAAGAGAAAGAAAGAAAGAAAGAACTAAATTATAGTATCTACTTAATATTATTAATTTACTGTATTTTGACTTTAACGTCTTACTCTTTAATTAAACACACAGTTATGTATAAAACTTCCGGATTGTGAACTGGAGTGTCCGAAGTAGTTTAAATTCATTTTTCTCATATGAATATTGCACCCTTCGAAACTAACACAAATTTTTTACTTACACCAATCTGAAGAAGAATATGTCTTCAGGCTTTTTCTTGCAGTGATAATTAATAAGAGGAAAAATTTTGGGCATACAGTATCTATTACCCCCGTATAGTTTATTTTACATTCACTATTATAAACTTAAATCAATTATGCGTCATTGCTTCTGATTCTGATCTAATTAATTCTGGTAGAATTTTCTGTAAAAGATGGCTTTTAAGCAAGCTAAAAGTTACTATATCCCTATAATTACACTTTCTATTCTAGAAGTTCCTATTCTAAACTTGTTCCGAAACATTTACGAATTGCAATGCTATATGTATACTATAGACAAGGGACTCGGATCAGTTTCCATTATGTATACTGAGTAGGGATGGCGATCTGAGATCGATTAATCGAAGGGGTAAAAAAAATCGATTTTTGAATCGATCTTGAGCAGTGCATCGATCCTATGAATCGATCTCAGACACCCTAAAATCGATTCGACTTTCAACACAACTACGACAAAAGATACAAGACATAGATGTCTAACTGCAGATGTCTGAACCGACACACCTAACAGCCAAAGTTACATAGGGTTGACAGGTCACTACATACATGAAGGTAAATTAATGAGCACAAATTTTAGCTGCTCTAACAGAACCTCACAACGCGGACTATTTAAATCAGGTAATCATTACCATGGCAAAAAAATGGGACATTACAATGGATAAGTAGTAGCTTTTCTTACTGATAATGGCGCAAGTATGGTTAAAGCTGTCGTAAATGCTTACGGCAAAAATAAAAATTTGCCATGCTTCGCGTACACATTGAATTTAGTGGCATCAAAACCATTGGACGACAAGAATGGACTTGAGGAGGCTAAGATTTTGCTGACGAGTGAAATATATAACTAAGTATTTCAAGCAAATTCAGCAGATTCTTTTCGAAACGCACAAGAAAACAAAACTAACTTTTGGCACGCATTCAATCTGTGTGCGCTCGATGGAATTCTATCTACTATTAACTGGAACGATTTGTTCAACTGTCAGAAGTTGTAGCGCCAATTTTACTTCAACACACAAAAGCACCGGCAATGCTAACTGCAGGGCAGTTAGACAGTATAAAAGATCTCATAAATATTTTGAAACCGTTAAAACTAAAACTAAAGAAATATCAGAAGCAGAATATGTGATAGCCAGCAAGATCATATTCATCGTATCTTGTCTTACAGAATTATATAACAAAATTCAAATTCAAACAGAACTCGGTGCTAAAACAAAGATTTTAATTATTAAAGAATTAAAAAGAGATTTGGAACTGTAGAACAAGCCTATTCACTTTTCTGACAAATTAGCCTGTGCTGGGGCAATAGATAGAGTAAATTCATTAATTTTAAGTACAAAGGCACAACAATTAGTGCAAAATGAAACTGTGGATGAGGAAGAAGCAGGAACAAGTAACAAAGCAAAAGACATTTGGGATTTCCACAACTTACTTTAAATGAAGAATTTAACCACTATTTATCACAGGCAGTTGTGCACTTGAAGTGTGACCCAATATTTTTCTGGCAGGAAGAAACTATCTCTATGTACCATTCCTTCCTTGTGAGCGTCTTTTTTCGGTCGCTGGGAACATCGCAAATGAAGAACAAAATGGGTTGGATCCCAGTAGATTAAGCAGACTTTTATTCCTCAAAAGCTCAAAAGATATTAAATACTGGGAATTGTAAATTATATATGATTGATAACAATTTGCATTCTTTATTTCAATAAATAAAAAACCGGTCAAGTGCAAGTTGACCTTGCGCAATTAGTGTTCCGTACGTTGATAGCTTTTAAAATAAAAAAATTTGTTATGGAGGTATAAAATGATCAGTGACTTCACAAAACACCTCAAATGAGTTTTCAACAAAGTTTGTTTCCAATCTCTACTGAAAACTAATGACCTTGAAATTATTGTTTTTTTGTATACCAGATAAATTATTAAAGGTAGTGCACTCGTGATAATTTTCATTCAATCTACACCCCGTAGAGAATATTCTAGAATTTTTTCAAAATTGTTTGATAAGTACTTTTCGAGATAAGGCGGGAGGACAGCGATTTTTCGCGATTTTTTAAAAATAATACAAAGAAAAGTGCACGCAAGTATTACATTATATGTATATTTTTTACTCGTATTTTCACAAGCTTTCATTTGACACCACACTCGATGACCTAGTAAAAAAATTTTTTTCATTTCCGACCAAAACTAATCCCTTAAGTCAAAATTTAACTTTCAAAACTACATGGTTCTGATGAGGCCATCAATTCCTATATTATTCCCAAATTTTAACTTTCTATGACGAATAGTTTCGGAGAAAATCGGGTGTGACAGACAGACGGACAGACAGACACCGACGTAATCTTATAAGTGTTCCGTACGGAACACTAAAAAATATAATAAAAGCGATGTTTCATTGAAAATAACTTTTTTCATACTTATTAATAGTTAATTTTTTTAAAACTATAGCTGATCAAATACAGTTAAAATAAAAATGATAGAAGATAGATTTTAGGATTTTCTATGTTTACGTAAAAAAATCGATTTTCGAGAAATCGATCTTTGGGTCTCAAATTTTTTAGGAATCGAATCTTCAGGGATCGATTCGAATCGGTTCAAAAATCGATCTTTTTTTAAAAAAATCCGCCATCTCTAACACTGAGAATTTAATATTAGAATACTAGTAGGAGCAAATCTAAAAACTGCTATTAATTTTTAGGGTGCTTCCGAAAATGCAACTGCAATCGTGTTGGATCCGAGCTTATTGTGCAATTTAGCTTTAAAATTGTCTGCCTTGGAGCACGTCTAGGGACAACTATAAATATTTCTGAAGTACATTTTCATGGCGTGATTTTTCAACTATGAAACGAAAAACATCATTCAATATGAATTGAAGGTCTAGAAGCTACTCAAGGTACTGAACTCAATTAGAAGATTCGCAGCTATCTTCATAATAATTTCAGCGGTAAATTTAAAACCCTAACCAATGTTTTTAAAAGACCTTGATCCCAGCTGATTTTTATTTGGAAATTAAAATTCCATTATTTACAAAAAATCTTAGTGTAATGAATAGATAAGATAGTGGCAATCTTAAAATATACTTGCTAAACAATAGTTTGCGCCCTTGACCTCTTATATTACGAAGACATGTTGTGTAATATTTTACTCTTGTTTCACAACATGATCAAATTGATTTAATAGTATGGCTGTGTAATTAACAAAAAAATGACTATGTCAAATAAAAAGGTGTTTGTAGTGGCAGTTAGTGGTGTCACTTGTAGTGGAAAAACTACTATTGCTATGGAGTTAAACAAATTTCTACCAGATTCGAAAGTCTTCTGCCAAGATGATTATTTCTTTGATGTGAATGATTCAAGGCACGTATGGATTCCAGACTTAAATCATATTAATTTCGACATACTTAGTTCGTTGGATATGGAACGTATGACTCGAGACATTGTTAAACATATTGAAAAGGAAACTATTAAAAAGAAAAAACTGCCAAAAAGTAACGGAATATTATATTTTCAAAATAAAAATGCTCCAAATCTACTTAAAAACATACAAGAATCAGAATATCACATAGTGATTGTTGAAGGTTTTTGTATTTTTAACTACAGACTCCTGGCTGATTTGTGTGATCTAAAATATTATTTTACTTTAGACTATGATGAATGTTTTAAAAGGCGTATGAAGAGAGTTTATGAGCCTCCAGACTGTCCTGGATATTTTGAAAAATGTGCCTGGCCAGAGCACTTAAAACAGATTACAGAAGTACGTGAAAATGTTAAGGATGTTGTATATTTTGATGGAGATAGTAGGGACCATACAGAAAAAATATTAAGTGATATTGCAAAAGCCTTAAACTTACATTAAAAAAAAAACTATGATATATATATATATATATATATATATATATATATATATATATATATATATATATATATATATATAAATCAATTAAAAAGAAAATATGGTTTTAGTGCAGTGATATAATTACGTAACAAGCCTGCATAATCACTTTGACATATATAGATAAATAGATGAGCTCTTCCTCTCTGAGCAACTTAAATATTTGACTTTTAGAAAATGCTTGCTTAAAAATTCGAAAGTTGCAATTATAAGTTCTCTCCATCTGTATATATTATAAACTATAATTTATATTTGATAACTAAAATATATACGTAACAGGTGGTTACAAAGGTAAATGATTCATCATGCTGCCCCATTACCCTTATGGTGAGTCAGTTCATGAACTGTACTTCTAGATTATTTTATAAATATTTAATGCAAACAATACTGTGTTACTGTTTAAAAAAAATTTTTTTTGGTTTGTCTGTTAAATTTATAACATTTTTTCTTTGAATGAAAATTAGCATATAATAATTTAAAATAATAGTAATACTGGTGATATTAAAAATTTTTTTTGGATATACTATATGGATCATTGCCACTTTAGCTTCTTATTTGTAGAAGTGGAGCTAACATACAAATAGGTAAAGCTGTAATCTTTTATCTTTTATCTTATTAAAAAGTGTAGAAAAATTCTGCAGTATTTGCAAATTCTCTTTTTTCCTGGATTCCAAGGACGCTAGAGGCTATAGTCACTGCAAAAGACTTTAATGCTTGTCTAGAAATGCTTTTTTTTAAAGGAATTGTTAAAATGTATATACAAAATTTATTTGCAAGTAATCAATTACTTCTAAAATATAATCGTGTATCTCTAATGCTAAAGTATCTATGTGTGTTCGTGCTCCTATATATATATATATATATATTTATATATATATATTCTGGTTCATATATATATATATATATATATATAAGTATATATATATATATATATATATATATATATATATATATATGATAATATATATCACATACAAGGATGGAACCAAAGTTTCAGAATCAGTTGCTTTTAATACAACCACATCTATTACTATTTGAGTGACAAATTTGTCAGCATTATACTAGACTGTAATTATGATCAATTTATTGATTTGAATTTTAGTGTATGACATGACAGTTTATTATTTTGTCATCACATGATTTCTTTCAAATATTTTTAAAAGTATATCATTATGTTATTGCAAACAAATCAATTACTTGTAGATACATTTTAAAAGTACAAATAGATTAGGTAATTAACTAATACCAAAAATTGTGTATAATGTTTATATGAAATGTAGCACAATGAAACAGCAATTTAGTTGGATAAGCATGTATATTAGAAAAATATTTCAGATGAAAGCTTCTTAGTGTAGAAGAAATTTTGAGACAAATATGGGTTTTAATTTTATTTCCTGATAAATTTTATTTATCATCTTTGTACCTATTCGCCTTTTTCAATATATTATATTCATATGCTTCAGACAAAAAGTAGTTTACTTGTTACATTGATCTATTGTACTCCTGTTTTAGAAGATAATAAAGGAAATTGTTTGGGATAAACATGTGCGTAGTTACTTGAAAATTCTATTTTTTTGCTCAAGCATAGTTAAAATATCTAAGGATTTTTACAAATTTAGTTTTCACCCTTAATAAACCATCTCTTACAGCAAAAATTAATACGAATGATTTTGGTACTCACTAATTTCATTTTAAAAATGAAATTGGTGAGTACCATGGTCTTCAAATATACAGATACAATATATAATTGCGATATTATCTAAAGAATCAATAATGAATACTAGACTGTTAATTTTGACATATATTTTGGTTACATCACCCACTACTGAAATGTTTGTCTTTGAACCACTCATGAACACTTATTATTGTCAACTATTATTTAAAATTTGGTACTAATATTATTTGTTTCCTATATTTTGTTAAAGCAATTGCTTCCTAGGAAGGTTAGAGGCCTCAACAGGAGGAGTGTTGTACGGTTTTTATTTTCCTTGTTAAAGGAAAGTATTGTATTCATGAAAAATCATACTTCCAGATTTTTGTTTTCTTGACATTTTATGGGTCCTAGATTCCAAAAAAAACATAGTTACTTATTTCCGTCGGTCTATCTATCTGCCGGTTAATTGGCACGATAACTCTCGAGTGAAATGAGATATCTATCAAATCAAACTTGGTATATATATATATATATATATATATATATATATATATATATATATATATATATATATATATATATATATATATATATTACCTAATAAGAGGCCTATAGTTTTTTAGCAATATCGCTTAAGTCGAAGGGGGTGAAGGTCAATATATTTTGTATGGTTTTAATAGTAATGGTAATTTTTTCTGGTTTTTTGTTGAGATAATAAATAGATAATTTGCGTAAATATTTATAGTACTACATAAGAAACGCAGGGGAGAAGATTAGAGGGGTTGTTTCATATTAGCGTTATATATATATACTTTTTCAGGTTTTTGGAGTCGAGGAATTTATAAATTAGGTTATTTTTTCATCATTAGTGTTCCGTACGGAACACTTAGAAGATCACTTTGGTGTCTGTCTGTCTTTGCGTCTGTCTGTCTGTCACACCCAATGTTCTCTGAAACTATTTGTCATAGAAAGTTGAAGTTTGGTACTAATATAGGAATTGATGGCCTCATCAGAGCCGTGTAGTTTTGAGAGTTAAATTTTGACTTAAGGGGTTAGTTTTGGGGGGTGAAATTGGAAGTGAAAAAAAATTTTTTTTACTAGATCATCGAGTATGGTGTCAAATGAAAGCCTGTGAAAACACGAATAATATATATATATATATATATATATATATATATATATATATATATATATATATATATATATATATATATATATATATATATATATTATATATAATACTTGCGCACACTTTTCCTTGTATTATCTTTAAAAAATCGCGAAAAATCGCTGTCCCCCCTTATTTCGAAAAGTTCTGATCAAAAAATTTTTAAAAAATTCTGGAATATTGTCAACGATGGAACGAAAATTATAATGAGTGCATTACCTTTAATAATTTATCTGGTATATGGAAAAAAAAAACAAAAAGTTTAAGGTAAGCAAAGATTGGAAACAAACTTTGCTGAAAACTCATTTGGGGTGTGTTTTGTGAAGGAAGTCACTGATCATTTTAAACCTCTACAATAATTGCGCAAGTTCAACTTGCACTTGACCGGTCATTTTTAATTTATACCCAAATAAGAGAGTGACAGATTTTTTCACGTTTTTTGGGTAATGTAATTGACAAATTTTAAGCATATTACTTATAGTAAAATATATAAGTGGTTAATGGGGTAGGGTGGGAGGTTACAAGAGTTGTTGCATATATATTGTCCTATATATCCTTTTCAGGGTTTTTGGACTGTAAGAATATGAAAATTAAGTTATTTTTTATTACTATCAATTTTAATAGGTTTAGGGGGTGAAAGAGATGGGAGAATCTTATATAGTTTTAATAGTGCGAGAGTTTTGTTTATTTTTGAAATGGGAGAATGGGCAATTTTTCATTTATAATAAAACATATATGTTGCCAAAGAGATGCAGAAGGGAGGGAGAAGAGTGACTTCGTATTTGTTTTGTTATACATCTTTTTTGGGGGTCTGTTCAGTCAAGAAATCGAAACATTACTTTTTTAGTGTTCCATAAGGAATACTTATAAGATCACTTCGGTGTCTGTCTGTCTGTCTATCTGTCTCTCCCTCTGTCACACTACACTCTACTGTTTAAATAAAAAAAAATATCAAGATAGCTTACAGACTAACAATACTATAGGGAAATATCTCAAAAACTACAAACCACAAATCAATAAAGACAATAAATCAGGGGTTTATCAATTAACATGTGGGTCATGTCCTAAAACATACATAGGACAAACTGGACGTACATTTATACAAAGAATTACAGAACACGAAAAAAGTTTCGTCCATAGAAAGTCTAATTCAACATATGCTAATCATCTTTTAACAGAAAATCACACATTTAACAAGAATTTCAAAATTTTACCCACCCAACAAAAAGGTTTAAAACTAAACCTTTTAGAGACAATACAAATAAATCGATTAAGGACTACAGGTACTTTACTCAACGCCCAGGTAGATTTAAACAATTCACCATTATTGAATTCATTCTCTTAATTCCAAATCTGTGTGGGTTTTCCAATACTATCAATGTAATTTAATTTGGTGTAATATTATAATTAAGAAATTATATAAAATTGTGAACATTAAACCTAACTTGACAGTGTAAAATGTAGATCTGAAGCAGCTGCATCGACAGCGAAACGCGTCATCGCAATTTAAATAAAAACAGTGGAAATTGACTAAAAACAGTCTTATGTTATATATTTATAATGAATTTCCATCAAGTAGAAGCTACAACCATCCAAAAGGGGAAGATTTTTACTGGCGTGGTATTCACAAATTGCCCGAAAGATGGGAAAAATTTATAACAAGCAATGGAGTATACTTTGAATAAAGCACTTTTTATCATTTCTTCCGAATTTAACATGTTTTTTTTAGAAAAAAAATCCGCATTTCATACTTGTACACCTGGTATGTCCTTTTCAGGATCCTTAGGCTGTAGGGATAAGAATTAGGTTATTTTTTCATTATTTTGAATTTTAATAAGGGAACAGGGGGAAAGAGATGGAAGAGTAGTTTCAATAGTAATATGAGAACTTTTCCAAGTTTGTTTGAATGGGAGAACGACCGATTTTTAAGCATAATCATTTATAAACACAAGCATACAGTAGGTCAAAGGGGTGGCACATAGAAGTAGAAAAGTGACTTTGTATTTATCGTGTTACAGCTCTTTTTCGGGGTTCTGCCAGTGAAGGATTCGAAATATTACATTTTCTTTTTTTTCACTATTTTCATCCTTAACATAGGGAGAGGGTGAAAGAAATGAGGGTAATTGTATTGTTTCAATAGTATTATGATAAATTTTCCTTATTCTTGATTGGGGTACTGGATATTTATTGAAAAATAATTTTTTATAGTAAAATATATATGTGGCGAAAGGGATGAGGAAAGGTATATATCGTAATATACTTTTATTTCAGTCTTTTATATTTTCCATTATTTCCAGTTTTAACAGAAATTGTATATAGAAGGGATATTGAGATCTGATTACAAAGTAAATTAAAAAAATGTTGAGATGAATATAGAAGAAAAGGTTCAGTTAACCAAAACGTACTTATAACCCAGTAGGAAAATTATTGTGTTAACTTCCCTTGTTAACGGGAAGGTTTGTATTCGTGAGAAAATTGCCTTTTGAAATTTTTGCTTTTCTTCACGTCTTATTTTCTTCTGTCGGTCTATCTGACTATCGATCTGCTGGCACGGTAACTCTCGAACAAGATGATAATATAATACTTGAAGTATGCATGAAGCCTATTAGTTCTTAAATAATATCGTTTCAGGACAAGGAGGTGAAAGTGGTGGAAATCTACTTACTCTCTTGAGTATTTATTTTAGAACTAGGAAGAAGAGCAAGAAAAGTATTGGGTAACTTTACCGATGTTTCTAAAACTTCAGCAAACAAGTTAAAATTTATGGCAGTATTGGTATAACTAAAAACGAAAAAATCGTATTCTTAGAAATTACCAAAGTGTTCTTCGTATTTGCTGAACCATCCCAAGACGCGTTTCGCCGTATCACGGCTCATCAGCTGGGCTAGGTTCAGCAAATACGAATACGATTTTTTCGTTTTTAGTTATACCAATACTGCCATCTATGCCTTCGAGCAGTAAGCTCAAGAAAGGTGCGTTTCTGCAATAAGTTGCCAGCAGTGCTGTGCCGCTCTGTTTGAATAGACTTAGTAAGTCACCGACAGAGTGCAGTATAAGCATCTATTTGTTATAGTTTTAAGTTAAAATTTATCTCTAAAATAAATTTAATCCGTATTTATCAAAGAAAGGACCCCGCACATTTCTTACGGAAATTGGCTTTAGGTCAAATTGGTCAGAAATTGGATATGTTGTAGGTTTTGACCTCCTGATCAAAAGCTCATGAGACCAACATTCGAAAATGAGAACTTTTGATCAGGAGGTCAAAGCCTACAACATATCCAATTTCTGACCAATTTGACATAAAGCCAATTTCCGTAAAAAATGTGCGGAGTCCTTTATTTATTACTTTTTTGCGCTACTAAGCATCAGTTAAAAAACACAACCGTCCTCTATTGATACTAAACTTTTACTGTAGTGTAGGCTCTAGTCATTGTTGTTGAACCTCCTAGGAATATTACCCTAACCATAGGACAGATGATGATGAAATATTATTTTAATTTTTTTTTTTTCCTATAATAATATCTAACCTATGTCCGTGTGCGCGCTCATAATAATATATCCATACGTAGGGAGCCTTTCTTCCTTTTAATTTGATTAAATTTTTAAAATTTGCCGACTGATTTTCTCTACAAAATTAAAATATTTAGAAACCTCGTAAAAAGCTCTTTTTAGTGTTTCGGAAAAAAACTTTGTTGAAAACTCGTTTGGGATGTGTTTTGTGAAGTCACTGATCATGTTATATTTGCATAACAAAAATTTTTATTTTAAAAGCAATCAACATACGGAACACTAATTGCGCAAGTCCAACTTGCACTTGACTGGTTTATTTAATACTCAACTTACCGATGGATTTTTTGTTTCTTTATAGGCAAAATGACACCTCACGCTCAGCCTATTGGATATGTTTCACCCCAAGATCTATGCGGATGTCATACCAAATTATTTGAACTGCCAAAATTATATTTGACGTAATTTTTAGACACTTCGGACATATACAGTACACTGTGTCATAAAAAATCTCTTTCCTCATTAAAGACGCCCATAATTATGTTTAATAACTTGAACGGATTAAACAGTTTAGTTTCTTGGGAAACATTGTTAAAATATTTAAAAGTAGAAATTAAACAGATGTGCTTTTTAATATTTCAGTAGTTTATTGGAGAAGAACTCGACATATGTTTGGCTTTGTTAGGGCTTTTTCAAGAGTATTAGAGCAAATTAGTTTAATTTCTACTATTATTTTTTTTAGTTCTAACAATAATACACTCCCGAATTCTTATGTAAAATTATTTTAGGTACTTTTTATAATAGATGACTTATAATAAATAACCTCTAAATTATGCAAATCTTATTTACTTAAACTAGTAAAACATTATGGGAAGTTGAGAAAGGAAAGAGTATAGCTTGCTCATTTTGATTCACTGCTAAATTATGGTGCAGTTCTATGGAATAATTCTACAATTAACCATTTGTTACTTAAGAATTGATTTCTGGCTGTATATTAAATATAAATACAATATAATAAAAATAATAAAAATTCTTAATCCCTTGACTAATTGTGCCTAGTGGAGGAAGACTCGGACGATTACAAAGAAGCTATGGAAATACCAGTTAGTGAATTAACATTTGATAAATTAAAATATAAGTGCAAAAAAATACATACCTCCAGGTGTTAATGTCACTTTAATTCACCTAAATAAGAATACATGTATAGAAAAATACACACAATAATTATTATCACTAATCGTGCTGCGTCGCGCCTTCAAAAAAATCCCCTGTCGACACCCATTATATCTGTCACATAGTTTTGTAACTCTGTTAGATCGGCTGAATATTTTACATGATTCTTGAAAACTTATCCTAATTAATTATTGTATGAATTAATTAATAATAGTAATTTTGAGTTTATCCCTACCTTTAGTTAAAAATTATACTTTTCTTTAAGTACTATTATCCTTAAATAATCATGTTATTTTTATGTCTTTAAGAGGATTGGGTGGGTAGAAAGTCTTGCCATTTCTTTTCATTGCCTTGCTTTTTCACGGTTTAAGGCCCTAGATCATAGAGAATCGCTAGGTCACAACAAGATAGTGACTCATTCCCGTCAGTCTCTTGGCAAGATAACTCTCGAACGAAATGAGATATCAATTTCGAACTTGGCGCATATATCATGCCTAGGAATGAAACCTATAATTGTCGGGCGATATAGCTTAATACAAAGGGGGATGAAAGGGGTGAGGGTCGATAAATTTTTATGTGATTTTAATAGTAATATTTATAATAAATATTTTCCTGATTTTAGGCATAAATATATAACATATAATGTTACCGGGTTACGCTAAGACGGTAAGTTGATTAAATGTAATGCTAATGTATTATTTTTCTATTAGAAATTGTGTCGATACAAAATATGACCATTGAGTGCAAAGTTGATTTTTAATTCATTATGATTTATTGATTTTTTAGGAATTCATGTGAAATTTTCGATATTATCATCTTTACACGTTTTAATTTTGCGCACTTTCTAAGTGGCCAAGATTTTATTACGATCCTATTTATTTCTAATTGACACTTTTTTGCACTTATCACTAATTGCTCTTTTGAGCGCGGCGAGATTCATGACTGTTTTTTGTTCAGCTGTTCTTTAAGTGTCCTTACAAAAAACAGTCACATGTAACAGCATCGGGTGAATTAGACCGCCATTCTTGAGGCTTAAAGAATAAAATTTTATGTTTATTAATCCGGGAAATTATGAAATTCGTTCTAAATTTCTGATTGGAAAATGGTGCAAACTATTCTAGAAATATTTTCCTAAATATCGTTTTGATACTATGTTGCAATAACCTTTGCTTTTTCTTTGGTAAAAATCAGTTCGGTCAATCATTTATGGTACTCACCAAAATTTATTCCGTCTCAAATTCTTCAGCTTCCGACGTTTTTTTTTTCTAGCGAGATATATACGAGGCTGGTTTGAAAAGTCCGTGCTAAGTCCGAGAGATGGCACCACCGGCGCGTATCGAGGTCATGTTTAGTTAGTAGCATCTCTTGAATGAACGCACACCAAGTTTCAGCCATATTGGTCTATTTCTTTGTGTTTGGCATTCGTGTGAATCAAGGAAGTCGAGTGATTTTCAAGAAATGGACGAAAAAGAATTTCGTGTGGTGATTAAACATTACTTTATGAAAGGCAAAACGCCTCAGAAGACTAAAGAGAAGCTTGATAAACATTATGGTGACTCTGCACCTTCGATTAGAACAGTTTATAAGTGGTTTCAAAATTTTCGGACTGGCCATATGGGCACAAGTGACGCTGAACGTTCTGGACGGCCTGTGGAGGTTACGACTCCAGAAATCATTGATCAAATCCATGATATGGTGATGGATGACAGAAGAGTTAAGGTGCGTGAGATTGCTAGTACTGTGAGCATCTCGACTGAACGGGTACATAATATTTTGCATAAACATTTGGACATGAGAAAGCTATCCGCAAGATGGGTGCCGCGATTGCTCACGCTTGACCAAAAACGGAATCGTGTGAAGTGTTGCAAGGATGGTTTGCAGCTGTTCCAGAAGAATCCGGAGGACTTTAAGCGTCCTTTCGTCACTGTGGATGAAACATGGATACATTACTATACTCCTGAGACCAAACAACAATCTAAACAATGGGTTACCAAGGGGGAATCTGCACCAAAAAAGGCGAAGACCGTTCCTTCGGCCGGAAAGGTTATGGCGACTGTCTTTTGGGATTCGCAAGGGATAATCCTCATCGACTATCTGGAAAAGGGTAAAACTATTACAGGTGAATATTATTCATCGTTATTGGACCGTTGGAAAACCGAGCTGCAAGAAAAAACGCCCGCGATTGGCCCACAAGAAAGTCCTTTTCCATCACGACAACGCACCAGCACACACCTCAGCAGTTGTGGTCGCAAAATTAATGGAAATAGGATTCCAACTCGTTTCACATCCTCCCTATTCTCCAGACTTGGCTCCCTCGGACTACTATTTGTTCCCCAATTTGAAGAAATAGCTGGCGGGACAAAGATTTTATTCAAACGAGGAGGTGATTGCAGACACTAATGGATATTTTGCAGACTTGGACAAATCCTATTATTCGGAAGGGATCAACAAACTAGAACATCGTTGGACGAAGTGTATAAGCCTAAAAGGAGACTATGTCGAAAAATAAAAAAGGTTTACCCCAAACACATAAGTAGTTTTTATTTTTGCACGGACTTTTCAAACCAGCCTCGTAGATTGATTTTACTGATCTTTTAAGTGTTCCGTACGGAACACTTATAGGATCACTTCGATGTATGTCCGTTTGTCACACCCGATTTTCTCCGAAACTATTTTACAAAGAAAGCTGAAATTTGGCACTAATGTAGGAATCGATGGCCTCATCAGAGCCGTGTAGTTTTGAAAGTTAAATTTTGACTTACGGGCTTAGTTTTGGAGGGTGAAATTTTTTAAAAATATGTTTTAAACATTATTTTTTATCGGGTTAAATAACTGATGAAAACTATGGCATCTCCTTGTCTGCAAAATAACATCACAAAAAATAATCCGATCTGCAAAAAAAAAAATCTTGTAAAATAATGTAATAGTTAAAAATTGTCGAAAGGTTTTTTTTTTCAAAAATAAAAAATTTACGGTGTTTCAAACTTAAGTATGCAATTTTTGACCAAAAAAGTTATGTTTAATGATTTATAAAAAAATTATCTATTAGAAAAATTTTAAAAAAACCTCTCGACATTGTGTAGAAAAAGTAATTATTAAGATTAAAAAAAAAATTAAAAGATATTAAAAATTGACTGTGTAATATTGCAGACAGTGCATTAAGATAGGTAGCGGTCCCAATCCGACGCCAGGTCACATTTAATGCTATAACTTTCTAATGGATTTTTTTAAATTTTTCTTAGAAGTATAGAGAATAAAAATCCGTAAAAAAAATCGAATTTTTGAAAATTCCAGGTGAATGTAACCTCTTAAAAACAATCAACGTACGGAACACTAATTGCGCAAGTCCGACTTTCACTTGGCCGGTTATTATTTTAATGCACGTAGTAATTTACGCACATACTACGTAACATATTTTTTCTTTCTTTCTTTTTGTAATTGTAACTACTTAAAAGTTAATAAGGTATTCTTTTAACGAAGGGTTGGGATTTTGGTGGTACCATAAAAAGAAAAAAATCTATTTTCTATAAAAATCATTTTTTAATAAGTTGCTTTATGACTCATCATAATTGAAGTGAATTAAAATCAACCGAAATCCATTTAAGGCACTCTCATATAATGTATTTGGTTTTAAAGATTAAAAATTACTGAAATCAGTAATATAATAATATAATTTTATCATTTAAATGAAAATTACGTGTCATATTTTTTTTAAAATGATTTGTAAGCGGTGAGTGTGCAAAAATATTTTAAATTTTTAAGTACAAAAGTATATAATTGTCTAATAGATAGATAGACAGAAATACAATATTTAGAATTAAACTGATAACAATATTTAAAGATTTCAATAAAATATAGGGTTAAATCGTGGTACGTGGTATATTTTAAGTTGGGGCATTATTTTTACCCGAAAAATGTAGTTTAGGTTAGTTAGTATTATCAAGAATAATAAAGATTAACTTTTCGGTAAATGACAGTTCAAATGATACAAAAGGTATTTAATTACCGTTTGCGGAACCATCTAGTTTTAACTAAGACCTTTACAAACCACCAAGATTATTTGTTTAGAGAAATTTTAAAAATGGTAATTTTAGATATAACTCTAGATTTGTACAAAGTAATCATATATTAGTATTCTTAAGACCCCAAAGTCAGTTGTTAAAATTACATGATATCAGTAATAATTTTTCATTTTGTTCAAAAACTAGATGAAATACAATATTTACAGTAAAGTCTCTCAACTGAAATTAGACATATTTTTACAAATTCTAGAACTGTCTCGGTGGAAATCTGTCATAATATAGAATTTTATTAAACTTTTAGAACATACATTCAAGCTTATTCTAGTGTCTAAATCATTAGCGAAAATACACAATTCTTTCAACAGATATTCGCAAAAAAAAAGAATTAAAATAAACACAATTTTTACCAGGTGTACAAGTATGAAATGCGGATTTCAGACAACAGATGGTGCACCAATGCAGTTTGTGCTATAAAGATTTGACACTGCGCCATTTTGTTGTGTCATCAACAAGTGTCAGACGCGCACGAGTGATAAATTGGAAAAGTGTGTGCATGGTGTTGTGTTCAATATGTCGAAATTTATACCCAACAAAGAGCATTCGCGGACAGCATTAATTTTTTGTTTTCATTTGAAGAAAACTCCTGTTGAATCATACCGATTACTTCGAGAAGCTTATGGTGAACATACTCCATCGCAAGATACGTGTGAATGATGGTTTCGGCGTTTCAAAAGTGATGACTTCGATGTTGCAGACAAGGAACGTGGAAAACCGCCAAAAAAATACGAAGATGTGGAATTGCAAGCATTGTTGGACGAAGATGATTCACAAACACAAAAACAACTCGCCAAGCAATTGGGCGTTAGTCAACAAGCTGTTTGCAATCGGCTACGAGAGATGGGAAAGATTCAGAAGCCAGTAGATGGGTACTACATGAGTTGAACGACAAGCAAATGGAAAAGCGCAAAAACACGTGTGACATTTTGCTCGCTTGGTACAAAAGGAAGTCGTTTTTTGCATCGTATAGTTACAGATGAAAAGTGGATTTATTTTGAGAATCCCCCCCCCGAATCGCTTTGGCAGAAAGACGATGCTCTGTGTTTGGTGGGACCAGAGGGGCGTGGTCTATTATGAGCTGTTAAAACCTGGGAAAACGGTTAACTAAACGTTACCAACAACAATTGACCGATTTGAACCGTTAGCTGCTTGAAAAAAAGGCCAGAATACCGAAAGAGGCAACACAAAGTCATTTTTCTTCATGACAATGCTCCATCAAATACAGCATATATATATATATATATATATATATATATATATATATATATATATATATATATATATATATATATATATATATATATATATATATATATATATATATATATATATATATATATATATATATATATATATATATATTAGAGTGACCGGATCTCATAGAGGGGGAAAAAAATGTCGGAATCTTGTTCGTCTGAACTCCACAAAACGATTCTCCTTTCCAGATATTGAGATAGCCGAAATTTGAGCTCGATTAAACGACGTTAACCCGTGCCGCTCGTCGCTCAAAGTTTGAAAAAATCCAAATTTTTGGCCAAAAAGCTGACATATGGAGCTATAACTCCAGAACGGTAAATAATAGAAACACGCTTAATATCTCAAAAGAAAGCTAATGTTGTTCTTCAAAATTTATGTTCTATACATAATTGTTGTTATTTTAAGTCAAACCGAGTTACAACAGCCTTTAGCCCCAAAAACGTGACCTGGTACCACTAGGAGCATACTTCGTATATTTTGTTATTAAGTGATAAATTTTGCTTTTTTTGGTATATTTTTGAGTTTAAAGTAGAAATATAATAAAAAAACAAGTAATACTGATAAGTCTAATGACATTTTTTATTTTAAAATATAAAAATTAGGTATATAATACATACAAAACAGACACAGAAACGATACAGACGTAGTACCTACATGAGTTGATAATTTTACATAGTTATCTAAACTTCAGGATATAATGCTCGGCATTTACTTACAACTTGCAGGACATATTGCTTTTGGTCTTCATCTTTTGTCAGAAGGTCGTTAAAGTCGGTTATTAATTTAACACCACGCTCAGCCATATCATTAACTACTTTTAATGTTTTGACAATTTTCAATCCTTCTTGGAAATCATTATTTTGAGGCCAGGTGTTTGGAAATCTGTTTTTATATTAAATTGGTCAAAGAATGTAAACGTTTCTTTGGTAAGTAAATTTACCAATCCTCCATCAACTACCTCTTTTAAGTTTTCTTTCCTAACTTTTGGATTTACAACCCTAGCGTGCTGTGATGGTTCATCTGTGCTACTGAGCAATTTATTAGCCATTAACAACTTTTCATCGTCTGTAATGGTGGGATCAAAAAACGATAATCCCACCAACTTTGCATTCAAATACCACAAATGGTTCGAAAATTTGGTCAGGGCTATTTCTGCAATGTCGTTGTCACATTCTTTATAGTCTAACAGACTATGCAAAATACCTAAATCTTACTTTGGTGCAAGATGAGCTTTTGGAGCATTGAACCAAGCTTTACAATACATTTTAACTAGGAAAACAGAAATGGCACGCACAGAACTTCCTTCTTCTTTAGACATCTTAAATTGATGACGAAAAATGAACATTTTTAAGCAGTAAATAGCCTTTGCCATCCACCTAGCGTGATGAATGGCTCCTGGAGTTCTAAAACCCACAACACTGCAGTCTAGTGATCCAACAAATACGAGAACCAACTGCAATAGCTCCTTGTAGTCATCTCTGGGGTGGCTCTCAGTTAATTTGGTCTCGAATTCAGCAGTAACATTTGCAATTACTTCTGGAGTTAGCTGCTTTTGATTTTTTAGATTGTCACTGATACCTGTGTCGTATTTTCCTTTGTCTATCTTGGGCCACGCAGTGAGGAATCTCTTGAAAATGTCTGGATGAGGTCCAGTGGTTGATCCCATTTTCGTGTCGAATACGCCTCTTAACAGAATTTCCAAGATATGGTGACGGAAAGCTAGGTATAACAATTCTCTTCCTAACATTTGCTTCAATATGACGCATGCTCCTTTGAGTCTTCCCGTGTTGGATGCTGTAGTGTCGAAGCACATCGCCTTGACGGTGTTGAGAAGACCCCATTCATGTAGGCATTCATATACGGCTACGGCTTGCTCCTCTCCAGAGCTGTTTGCTGTTACAGGAACTTCCAGCAGCTGTTCCTTTTGGCCATATGAAATAGCTATAGCTATTCGCTCAGATTGTTCATTTTTTAAAACACCCGGTAAAAGTTTACCGTCCCAATGGACAACCACGGGCTCTTTTTCAGGAATGTTTACTTTATCAAAAATTTTTTTATTATATTGTTCTCTGAACATTTGCCTTCTATCATGTAATAAAGTTTTCGAGACTTTGTACTCAAGAGGGTCAAGGTTTAGTGCTTCTAGAGGAGCTATTAAAATTCTCGTGGCATTGCTGTCGGATACCTTACATCGATCTAATAAAATGGACAATTTCATGTTTAAAATCTCTTTAACGCCCCTTGCAAATGAAACTTTCATCCTCTTGCTCTCAGATGGTTCTGGATCTTCTGCAGCTTCTTCAGGGATGTCCATTTCCTCCAAGCTCTCAAGTTCCTGGTAGATGCTGTCCTCTTCAGTGTCTTCTTCTCCTTCTTCGAACTTGTCTTCATCATCCGTCTCTAAGAAGCAACAAAAGAAAGAGAAAAAAAAAGACTATAAAAACTTGCCGTTTTAGCAGAATAGTAATAATACATAGGTACTAAATTACCTACTTCTAATTATCAAAAGGTATTATTTAAAAAATATAAACTCAATCATAAAGATGCCAAATCATGCTCTCATGTACAATTTTCTTTCAATTATAATGAAACTATTTACTTATTTGTTTATCTATTTTTTAGAATACTAATAATAAAAAAAAACTCACCAATATCAAAAGTTGCTTCTTGGATTTGTCGGTTCATTTTTGCAAGTTCCTTTTGCACCTTGATTTCTTCAGCTCGAGACAACTTGAGATCCACTCCAGTCATGGAACCTGGGCGGCCCTTCTGCCTCTGTTTCACGAGAAACGCCTTATCTTCTTCCGATTTCATCAGAGCCAAGGCATCTTGTTGAGCAATATCAAAGAGATCATCCAACTTTTCAACAAACTGTTTAAATTTGTTCTTGGCCGTTTTCGATGTTTTCTTCCGGTCTTTTTGAAGAGTTCTCCACTCGGCGTGAAGTTTTTCCAGCTTAGTAATTGCATCTTGCTCATGTTTAGTCGGGATTCGAGCTTTCTCCCAAAAAATGAACACTTCTCGTATTGTAAGTTTTGCTGATTCTCTTAGAGTTAATTTCACAGTACGTAAATTATAAAATAAAGCACACAAAACTTGACGATTTGAGGGTAGTTTACAACCGGTGATCTGGTGAATGGGATAGCCCACAAGAAATATTTTATCCTTGGTCCGGCTTTGTACACCTGATGTGGAAGGCATTTCAGAGGCCAATAGGTAAATAACAGTTAACTTGGAAAATGAAACAAAATATACTGCAAACTTTAATTTCAATAAAATGTTTTCAAATGTCTTTTAAAATAATACTATAATAGTTATAAAAACAATAACACACACACTTGGAAAATTAAAAAAAAAAAAAACGTTAAAATATCTTCACTAGATAATTGTTCGATCTAACCAGCTCAAAGGCACTTTAGAAACTAAACGGAATAAATAAAAGGTCGGTTGTACGCTGAAGTAAAATCACCATCCCTAAAATAGAAATTAGATTCACCCTCCTTTTTACCTGTCAAACGGGTCTTTCTTTGGTAAACTAGTCAGGTAATCTCCATATAATAAAAGATTAAATTTGAACAAAAGGCTCTTTATGTTTGAAAATTGAGTTCCAAAATACTTTTTAACAAAAAAATGTTAATTCCGAGACACATTATGTAAAAACCCGTAAAATTCTTAGAATACTCCCAAACTGGCTCCTACTGGTACCAGGTCACGTTTTTGGGGCTAAAGGCTGTTGTAACTCGGTTTGACTTAAAATAACAACAATTATGTATGGAATATAAATTTTGAAGAACAACATTAGCTTTCTTTTGAGATATTAAGCGTGTTTCTATTATTTACCGTTCCGGAGTTATGGCTCCATATGTCAGCTTTTTGGCCAAAAATTTGGATTTTTTCAAACTTTGAGCGACGAGCGGCACGGGTTAACGTCTCAATATCTCGAAAGGGGAATCGTTTTGTGGGGTCCAGACGAACAAATTTCCGACGTTTTTTTCCCCCCTCTATGAGATCCGGTCACTCTAAATATATATATATATATATATATATATATATATATAGTATATATATATATATATATATATATATTATATATATATATATATATATATATATATATATATATAATATATATATATATATATATATATATATATATATATATATATATATATATATATATATATATATATATATATATATATATATATATATATATATATATATATATATATATATATATATATATATATATATATATATATATATATATATATATATATATATATATATATATATATATATATATATATATATATATATATATATATATATATATATATATATATATATATATATATATATATATATATATATATATATATATATATATATATATATATATATATATATGTATATATATATATATATATATATATATATATATATAAATATATATATATATATATATATATATATATATATATATATATATATATATATATATATATATATATATATATATATATATATATATATATATTTATATATATATATATATATATATATATATATATTATATATATATATATATATATATATATATATATATATATATATATATATATATATATATATATATATATATATATATATAATATATATATATAATATATATATATATATATATATATATATATATATATATATATATATATATATATATATATATATATATATAGATACATATATATATATATATATATATATATATATATATATATAATATATATATATATATATATATATATATATATATATATATATATATATATATATATATATATATATATATATATATATATATATATATATATATATATATATTATATATATATATACATACATATATATATATATATATATATATATATATATATATATATATATATATATATATATATATATATATATATATTATATTTATTTATTTATTATTTCTTATTTGTGTATTAATGAACAAATTCTGTTGATTTTGGTACAATATGATTATAAATTAAGCCTGAATTGCCCTGGTATTGCCGAGTATGCAAGAAATGTAATTTTGAACGATCTCCAATGCTTTTTATACTTCAGACAGAGCCGGAACTTCTACTGCGTCATCATCCGTGGTCACCGATTCAGCAGAAAAGCCAGAATTGTCGTTAACCATTTTAACAATATCAAAATCACAGGGGTATTATTAGCGATAATTTCACAATCTGTTTAACCCTAGGTATCTAAATTCGTATCTTCAAAGTCATTGTTATCATTTTTAGTGGCCCATTCAGATAACGTTAAATTGACATCATTAGTCATCAAAATTAAAATTTTTCAAGAGTAACCATTCGGCAAGTGGCAAGTCGTCTTCTGGTTCAAATCTGTTGGTCTCAAAACTTATGTACCGGAAGCAGTTTCTAATTGTTTTTTCAGGCACATTATTCTAAGCAGCACTAAGGGTTGTGACTGCATCTAATATAGAAACATCAGAAATCTCCCTTTCGTTCCATAGCAGTGATATATCTTAAAATGAACGACTTTGTATAGTGACATTTTTAGCAATTAATAATGCCCTGATCTATAGGCTGGAGAACCGACGTTACATTAGGCGGTAAGAATATACGTTCAATGTTATAGTATATAATTTTTTAGTCTAGGGTCAACGGGGCCATTATTTATTTATTACATAAATAAAAGAAAAAAATGTACTATAGAAGTTAAAAACTAATGTTTTACTTATTCTAGGCCTTATAACTAGATTAAAGATAAATTAATAGATTATTAATACATTAATAAATTACTTGGCATTGAACATGCAGATAGTGTTTTGTTTCACGCCAAACAAGAAACATTGAATAAACCATTCTAAAAAATTTAGTCATCAGCAAAAAGTGAAAAGGGACACCCAGTGGGATAGCCTTTCATTGATCTCAATAGGGCTTCTCAAAAACTGAAAGCATGAAGATTGGCACACAAAAGTTTTATGTTAACAGTGTCGAATGTCTTGGAAAAGTCAATAGATATAACGTCGACCTGGATGTAATACTCCGAGGCCTCCAACACAAACTGAGTTAAGCACATTATATTAGTTGTGGTAAACATACTACTGGAGAAACCATGTTGATGCTGATCTAAAGCAGAGTTTATGTGGTTATGATGGTCTGTAATTCAAAATGTCAGATTATCGCCGTTTTTATGTATATGTGTAATAAGCTTTTTTTAACGCTCTGAAAAAACAGCAGAACTCAATGATAAAGAAAATAATTTCCATAGGGGTTTAGTAAGTGAGCATCTACCTGAAAAAATGCAACAGAAATGGAGGAGCGACATCCGGTCCTGGGCCTTTATTAGTATTTAATGAACAGAGACTAGTATAAACGGTTTGTAAACCAATAGTGCAGGAATTCAAATTATTGGTATTGTCATTACTGGGAGCGACAGGAGGGATCTCGCCTAAAATATCTAACCTATATACCGATTTAAAATATCCCGAGAAAAACTCTGTTATTTCCATTCTCAAAGTGTTATGTATCTGTCCCAATCTCGCACTTATGCTTCAAATAACTCTGACGTCATACAAGCTCGTCGATTTGCTTCATATTTTATAGGAAGGCTGTTGCAATTTTGAAAACATCATGAATAGTTTAACTTTCCAATACCAAGTAATTTCCTCTTCTCAGTACCACTCATGTTTGTAGATCCAAAAACTGTTAACAGTTCTTTTGATAGTTTAAAACCACTACACGATTCACTTTTAAACTTTTATCTGGTGTTAGTTTGTAAAATAACCCACTGAAGATATTTTCGTGATATCGCATTAGAATACTAGGCCAGTTTTTCAACCATAAATTAGTAGCTCGAGTGTTCAGTGTTTTAGATCAACCATGCATTTTTCCCGTCTTAGTTGAATTGTTTTTTTGAAACGGTCGATCCATCCAGCAGTAAAAACGAATTTTTATCCGAATTCTTAATACCCCTCCGTTGATTTTCGTACTGGCACCTCTAGTTGAAAAAAGATTTGCACTGATTGGTACATTTCAACTTCTCTGCACCGTAAACCATTTCAGTAAATCCTTGTCTATGACAGTATATCTTAACCGTTTTAAGGTAACATTTCTTTTCCTCGGTAGAGCTTCCGAAATTAAATCTCTTTGTGTCAATATTGTTGACAGGGTCGAACTTGACAATCATATATTTTTGCAGATATCGCCATTAGATTATGCATTTTTTAAAGGTTCAGCAGTTTTTACTTTTACTGTAAACGACAGTGAGCGCCATTTTATATCTGAGATTGTTCCTCAATAGTGGTATATATATATATATATATATATATATATATATATATATATATATATATATATATATATATATATATATATATATATATATATATATATATATATATATATATATATATAATATAATATATATATATATATATATATATATATATATATATATATATATATATATATATATATATATATATATATATATATATATATATATATATATATTATAAAATATATATATATATATATATATATATATATATATATATATATATATATATATATAAACACATACACACACACAAGGATGTTATTAACCAAAATTATACGTCAGTTGTCCTACATCCTAGACTTCTCTGCTCATATTATCCTTAATGAGATTTTTGGTAACAAGGTACAGTTTTATACCAAATACTGATAACGGTGATGTTCTTATGTCTTTGGGTTATAGAACAAACAGTTCCCAGTATTTTTCTGTTAGAAAATTGTTGATTACTTGTATTAGTAAATCTATTTCTCCATTTTCTTTTAGAAAATACAATCATACAAACTTACTTCAAAATTTAAAATGCACTTTTAAACCACGAAACCATAGCGCACATTGTAAATCCAGAAATTGCATTATTATTTCATAGATTGTTTTAAATATAAGCCTTTTTAAATAAAAATCAAACTCAGACTATTTTACAGGTCAAAATTTTTGGACTAGTCTCATATATAGGGCCGTTGTAAATACATACTACAATCATTGAGTTTCAGGTGAGTAACGGACAATTGCTTAATTTATTTAAGTCGTCGCTTGCGTGGAATTATTTCAATTATGCAAAGTAAACGAGTCAGCTTACATAAAACATTGCCTTATTTTCTATTCTGTACTCTTTTTTTTTTATTGTGCATCCTATTTGCGATAGAGGTCGTGTTTTCCAAACTTTTTAGCTTAGCTGCGTGCTAAAAAGTCCAATAATTGCTGGTTTCTCACTAATAGGAAATTCTTAGAACGCTAAATTAATAGATTAGTATTTTTCATAATGGACTTTTGAGTATGCCCATTACTTCAGGATTTAGCAATAAAACTTTGTAAATTTACGGACAGAAATAGGTTTAGTGCTACTAAGGCATTAATTTGTATATTTTTTAATTGTTTTAATATATATACTTGCATACTTTTTTCCATTTGTTTCCTATTGTCCTTTTGTTATAGCATTAACTTAATTCAAAGTAGCGTCTTATTTTATTTTAGTTTTAATTACACAAGCATATTGCTCTCTGCTGATGCTGAGTTAATCATTTGTTTTCTAGACTAGAAGAAGAATCATTTTACATTACACGATAACATCAAAATACTGAATACTTGTTTATAAGAGAGTCTATAACAACACGGTACAACATAATCTTGGCTCCGGGATCACATGCTGTGTGTGTGATTCCATGCATTTTTTCGGTAGAAAATGAATCTGTTTACTGGATTGCTCTGTTATATCTGGTTCTAAAGGTTTTTGCAATTGCAACTGCAAATAACACAGTTTTAAGAGTACTTTGTGCAATTACATTAAAGGTAAATGGATTCGTTTTCTTTAGAACACATGCTATCGGAATTATCTTATGGGACGCTAGAGACAAACAAAAACTCTTTATTTATTCAGTTTCTTTTTTATACAATTGTTAAATGTTACATTGTCTTATAATTTTTTTTTTATTTTATGCGCTTGATACAGGAATTATAAGCGAAAAGTTAAACCAGAGGTTCTCAATCTTTTCTGGACCATCGCCACCTTTACAAGAAAAAAAATTCTAACGCCTCTTCTTCCATAATAGTTAATTATACCAAATATTAATATTGTTGAGTAGTATTCATACCTATTTTATCTGTTTATCTATCTATTAAGTATCAAGGGATTAATTAAAACGATCAACAAATGTAATAAAAAATTGTTTATTAAAAATTTAAAAATAAACACAAAACTAATAAGAAATAAAAAAATTAATGAGATGGTTGAGGCTGGTGGAGTTTTAACCATTTGTTAATGTCGGGTTCTAATTTCGTTAACATTAGTCGCAAATTGACAATGTGTAGTCTGTTTTTTTTTTAGATAATAAATTAGCTACTGCACTGAACCCACGCTCTGCCAACTACGATGAAGGAAAAGGAATTAAAAATTTCTATACTCTTGCCCTCAATCCAGGGTAGAGAGCTGGTGCTGATTTTGAAGCCAGACCTCTTGGTATTCATTTCTGAATTTTGCTTTTAGTTCTTCGTTAATTGTGAGTTCTACGAGTTACTCTTCTAAATTTCATGATTCTTCTGAATCTGCATTTGCGAAAGGATCTAAAACCCAACTCGGTATATTGATGTTTAAAATATCCTGGAATCGCTCCGTAAAATGAGCATGGAGAATGTCCAAGTGTAGGCAGTAAGTAAGTAAATCTTCCTGTTTTGCAGAGACTACTGATAATGTGGAAAGTGGCTGTATTCACCTCTACCTAAATTTCGTTTGAACATAAGAAGTGTTCCCACAAAAGTAGCTATGACTTTTTTGTTTTAATTAAATTCAGCTCATCACCTTGCAATTGTAAATTGACTTCATTAAATATTTTGAACAGGTCTGTCAAATAAGCGATGTCATTTTTAGATGTAATCAGGTTTTCGCACATTTTTCGTCACTGTTTTTAAGGAAGTCCAGTATTGGGTCAAATAGATTGAAAATACGATTCAGAGAAATACCTTTCGAGAGTCAATGAACTTCTATGTGCAGCAGTAAGCGATTGTAATCTTCATCATTTTCACTACAAAGTTGGCCAAATAATCTGTCATGCTATGAATTGCTTCTAATCTTATTAACTGCTCTAACAACGTAATGAAGCAACGTATGCAGGCGTTCATTCAGATTTTTTACAACCAAATGCTGACCCTTATGACACCCTGTCATGGCTGGAGCACTATTAGTAACAGCTGACAAAATATTACGAATAGGAATTTCTTTCTCTTGAAAAACATTTGTTCATGGTATTCAATATCGATTCTTTCTTTGTATCGGTTTCTAAATTTTTAGCGAATTATAACTCTTGACAATTTTGTTTCTTTTATGAATCGAACATATAAGTTGGGAATGTGGAATCTTGGCACAATGATACTACTCAGTATATATCACCACTACACCAAACACTTTATTTTTGCACTCGACGCGCGTTTCGCTAACCATGTTAGCTTCATCAGAAGCGATGATTGACTAAAGCTAAACTACAAATCTACCCTATTTATACTTAGCCTAACCCTGAATTACTCAGGCGGAACTAATGACATAGGCAAGGCCATCAGTTCCGGTCAAGTAACCAGTAGAAAGGACTATAAGGAAATAGGCCCTCTGTCTTTATTTAAACTACTTTTACATTTTATGATTTCCATACTTTCGTATGCGTTCAACAATCTCCTATCAGATACATCCTTTATTAATCTTAGATTATCTAATGTTACAGTATGATTAGCTTCAAGGGCATGTTCGGCAATGCTAGAACTTTTCTGTTCTATTGTATTTTAAGTGTGCTAAGTGTTCTTTAAATCTTGTTTAATTGACCTTTTAGTTTGCCCAACATACTTTTTTGTCACAATCATTACAACTAATTTCATAAATTCCACTTTTCTCACAATTTGGAATCTTATTTTTGGGATTTCCTAAGATATTCCTTAGATTGTCTGATGACTTATAGACTAAGGTGAGGCCTACCTTATTAAATACCTTATTGAGTCCCTTGCTATATTTCGGATTATATAGTATGGAGACATACTTGGTGTTATTTTCTTCGCGTGTAAAAAAGGTGGAATTCTGAATATTAAGCCTAAATTGATGTCTATTTATTAGCTTATTTACTAAGTCATCGTCATAATCATTAACTCTATACTCTAATACGATTCCTTTCTTTATTAAAGTTTACTCTATTCAGGGGGAAAGTGACCAAACGATGAACTAAAAAATGTAATGAGGCTAATTTATGTTGTTTGCAATGAAATGAATCATTAGGAATATATCAATCTGTTACTGTTTCCTTCCTATAGATATCAAATTCTAATCTATTATTATTTTTAATAATTAAAATATCTAGAAAAGGCAATTGTCCTTTGTTCTCAACTTCGTAAGTGAATTTAATGGAATCATACCGGCTATTTAATTTAGAAACAAAATGATCAATATTTGCTTTCTTTGTATCAAAAATCGCGAAAATATCATCCACATACCTATACCATACCCTTGGGAAATATTCGAATTCTTGACTGGCTTCGATTTCAAACTTACTCATGAATAAATTGGCTATGAAAGGTGATAAGCAATTACCCATAGCTGTTCTTTTCTGAACATAAAATTGATTGTTATATTGGAAATAATTTTGTTCCATACAGAGTTTAGATAATGTTAAGTATTCACGAATAATTTTGTTTTCAAAGTCATTCATTCTAAGTGATTCTTCGAGATATTGTAAAGTTTGTGGAATTGGCACACTTGGGAACAAAGTGTTCCCAAGTGTGCCAAACTAATACTGAATAAAAAATCTCATTTTAGCAAAAAATGTACTTAGTCACTTTTACTTATCATATATATATATATTATATATATATATATATATATATATATATATATATATATATTATATATATATATATATATATATATATATATATATATCTATATATATATATATATAATATTATATATTATATATATATATATATATATATATATATATGTATATATGATAAGTAAATAGTGACTAAGTACATTTTTTGCTAAAATGAGATTTTTTACTCATTATTAGTTTCTTAACCCTCCCAATTAAATAAAATCATTACAAATACTAAAAAGTTACAAAAATTCAGATAATAGTAGCTTATAATTTTTTTCCTGCCTATGATAATCGGTTCATTCGGCAAGCAAAAGTGTTCAAACTGTACATAATCTGTTTTTCCAGCCGCAGATATAACCCAGAAGTGATCAAATGGAACTTCATCAGTTTTTCCTTTTGCAACTTTAGCAATGTTTAGTTTCATTACAATAAGTGAGTTAAAAATAATGTGTTTTTTTTTAATATTATTATAAAAATAGATGAATTTGTTCCCAGTGTGCCAATTCCACAAACTTTACAATATCTCGAAGAATTACTTAGAATGAATGACTTTGAAGACGAAATTATTCGTGAATACTTAACATTATCTAAACTCTGTATGGAACAAAATTATTTCCAATATAACAATCAATTTTATGTTCAGAAAGAAGGAACAGTTATGGGTAATTGCTTATCACCTTTCATAGCCAATTTATTCATAAGTAAGTTTGAAATCGAAGCCAGTCAAGAATTCGAATATTTCCCAAGGTTATGGTATAGGTATGTGGATGATATTTTCGCGATTTTTGATACAAAGAAAGCAAATATTGATCATTTTGTTTCTAAATTAAATAGCCGGTATGATTCCATTAAATTCACTTACGAAGTTGAGAACAAAGGACAATTGCCTTTTCTAGATATTTTAATTATTAAAAATAATAATAGATTAGAATTTGATATCTATAGGAAGGAAACAGTAACAGATAGATATATTCCTAATGATTCATTTCATTGCAAAAAACATAAATTAGCCTCATTACATTTTTTAGTTCATCGTTTGGTCACTTTCCCCCTCTGAACAGAGTAAACTTTAATAAAGAAAGGAATCGTATTAGAAATATAACTAGAGTTAATGGTTATGACGATGACTTAGTAAATAAGCTAATAAATAGACATAAGTTTAGGTTTAATATTCAGAATTCCACCTTTTTTACACGCGAAGAAAATAACACCAAGTATGTCTCCATATCATATAATCCGAAATATAGCAAGGGACTCAATAAGGTATTTAATAAGGTAGGCCTCACCTTAGTCTATAAGTCATCAGACAATCTGAGGAATATCTTAGGAAATCCCAAAGATAAGATTCCTAATTGTGAGAAAAGTGGAATTTATGAAATTATTTGTAATGATTGTGACAAAAAGTATGTTGGCAAACTAAAAGGTCAATTAAAACAAGATTTAAAGAACACTTAGCACACTTAAAATACAATAGAACAGAAAAGTCTAGGATTGCCGAACATGCCCTTGAAGCTGATCATACTGTAACATTAGATAATCTAAGATTAATAAAGGATGTATCTGATAGGAGATTGTTGAACGCATACGAAAGTATGGAAATCATAAAATGTAAAAGTAGTTTAAATAAAGACAGAGGGCCTATTCCTTATAGTCCCCTCTACTGGTTACTTGACCGGAACTGATGGCCTTACCTATGTCATTAGTTCCGCCTGAGTAATTCAAGGGTTAGGCTAAGTATAAATAGGGTAGATTTGTAGTTTAGCTTTAGTCAATCATCGCTCCTGATGAAGCTAACATGGTTAGCGAAACGCGCGTCGAGTGCAAAAATAAAGTGTTTGGTGTAGTGGTGATATATACTGAGTAGTAATCGAACATATGATAAAAGTAGTGCTTCGTTATTTGATAGAGTTGATTCATCGAGTTGGAAAACTTACACGTCTTTAAGTAATCGCATAATGATATTTCAACGTCTTTAGCCATCTTCATCTATTCTTCTTTGCACTGAATTATTACTCAGGGGAATTTTTCTGATGATATCTGACGGTGTCTTATGATGAACAATTTTTATTACCTTTTTGACTGCCGGCAAGATTAATTCCTCGCTAATTGTGTGTGGTTTTCTCACTTTTGCGATTAACAATGAAATCTTATATGAGGCTAGTAGTCCGTCATCTTCTTGTTTAGAAGACGACGCAAAAAGGTTTGATATAGTTGGCTGTTTTAAATATTTCTTTTCCAGTCCTTCAAAATAGGATAAATCTCTGTCCTTTGTATCGCCATGCATTTTATTCAAATGCTCTTGTAACCTAGAAGGCTTCATTAAACAAATAGGTAATGACTGGTTTGTAGGAGAGTGCATAAATTCATATTTCAAATACTCAATACTGTATTGCCGACATTTGTTCTTAAATTCAGACATTTTGAAATACAAAATTTGCCACAACTAACTTTTTAACAAATTTACAGATAGTTATAAAAATAATGGCTATAATGACTTACTAGATTGTTAGCGAAGCACACAAAATTAATAAGACATTCCTAGAGCTAGCTTTGCCTTTTATAGATTTGATTTCGTGCACCACTCAACTTGTATGCGATGCCGGTGCGCTTGTTCTGTAAACAAGTCATTACAGGCTCCCATATTTCTGCCGAAACTGGCTGGATTGCGTGAATCGCGTCTTTGCTTATCAACTTGCAAAGACTTGTCAGCGACAATACTAAACCAAATTAGGTATACGTATACCTAATGCTAATTTTAAATTT
>CM032451.1:42595042-42685042 GCA_019049505.1 Pachyrhynchus sulphureomaculatus | reverse complement strand
TTCCTCTGGCATCGTCACTCAATTTACTGGGCGTTAATTTGGGAGGAAATATGTCTTGGCATGTTGCAAGCATAGCAAAGAGAGCTTCTCAAAAGTTTTATTTCGAACTAAAAACCTTTACACTCCACAGGAACTGTTAATTCTCTACAAAGCTCAAATTCGAGCAACTGCTCCCATGTTTGGGACACTGCTCCCAAACATACGCTGCATTTGTTGGATTCTGTTCAGAAGAGAGCTGTTCGCCCAACTGGAGACCCAGAACTTGGAGCATCGAAGAACTGTTGGCGGCTTGAGAGGTTATTCTACAAGTATTTTCATGGAAAGTGTTCAATGGATGTAGCCCGCTTAATTCTTGCCAAAGCGGTGCATGCTAGGAATACACGTCACGCTAATACACATATCCTTATGAAGTTCAGCTTGTCACTCCTCGTACAACCCTTTCCAAGCAGTCTTTTATATGAAGGACCTCATCCCTTTGGAATGATTAACTCAGGACTGTGTTTTCCACCGAGTACAATTTACAGCAATTCAAGACCTACTTAAATCGCTGTTTCTTCACACGCATCGCTCCTGTACTGCTTTAGAGATTTCCCTGTAGCACGTGCGCTATGCCCATATATATACATATACATACATATATATATAGCGTCGTCAGTTTATATATATATATATATATATATATATATATATATATATATACACATATATATCAGGGATATACGATATACATTTTATATACATATATATACATATATTTATATACATATATATATATATATATATATATATATATATATATATATATATATATATATATATTTTATATATATATATATATGTATATATGTATATATGTATGTATGTATGTATGTATGTATGTATGTATGTATGTATGCGTTAATTTTGCGGCGCAGTTTATATATACATATATATATATATATATATATATATATATATATGTATGTATGTATGTATGTATGTATGTATATATATATATATATATATATATATATATATATATATATATATATATATATATATATATATATATTTTATTGAGTTTCGGATCGCGATGTGTGTACACGTGAATCGAACGCCGGCAATGTCAACTCGTTCAACGAGCATTATTACGGTAGTGTTTCCACCTATTTAATTATTTTGTCGATTGCAAACGAGAGGAACTAGAAATAAAGCGAAGTGTAGTGTTAGATTAAGACAATAAGTAAAAAATTTGAAGATTTATGAGAATAACTTTGTGAAATTGTATGAAGCTAACGAAACGATAAGCGACGACCTTGATCATTTTACTGTTTACAGTGATAAGAAATATAAATAATTTTTTTCTTTTTCTCCCGTGTTTGAAAATGGAATATACGAGGAACACACGTAAAGTTTTTATAACACAAAAACAATGGATAGCGATGATTATACCTCAGAAGACTCGAAAAGAAAAAGAGTCGAAGAAAAAGAAGAGCCAATGGAATTATTCAAGAAGAGTAAAAAGCTGATAAGAACGCCAAAGAAAGAGAAAAACGAAAGGGTAGATAAGATAGACAATTTGATAGAAATGATCAGAGAGCTAATGTCAGATATAAAGGATATAAAACAAGATCAGAAGAGATACCAACAAGAGTTGAAGAAACTAAGAAAGGAGAATGAAGTATTGAAAAAGGAAAATAAGATAATTAGAGAAAACATGAGAAGTATGGATTTGAAGATGAGTAGACTGGAAAAAGACAACGTAAGGAATAATATTGTAATGTCGGGAATGAGATTTAAAGCAAACAGCCAACCAGATCTGAAAATAGGTGTAGAACATTTTATGGAGAGAAGTATGGACACAAAAGTACAGATTAAAGATGTGATAAAAATAGGAGCGACTATATACAAGATAAAACTTGGAAACACGGGAGATAAGGAAGTTGTAATGAAAAATAAAAACAAACTGAGAAACCTAAGAGAGAGAGTTTATATAAACAACGATTTACCAAAAGATGAACGGGAAATTCAAAAGAAATTCAAGCATATAGCAGAGAACGAGAGAAAGAATGGAAAAAGAGTGAAAATAGGATATCAAAAAATCGTAATCGAAGGAAGACAATATAAATGGGACATTGAGGAAGAAAAATTGAAAGAACAGACAAAGAATACTACGACTATCAAGTCAAAAAACTGAGAAAAAGGAGAGAGATAGGTAGATTGACGACGACCCTGGCAAAGATAAAGGATACGGAAGAGAGGACTAGTAAAAGGAATACAAATAAGAAGATAATCAAAGAAATAGATAGGAAGAAAGAAATGGGAAATAATTATCGAATTTTTAGATTGAGAATATGGAATAATAGGGATGTAAACGGAAAAGAGGATGAACTGACAGAAGAACAAGAAAAGCACTATGTAGGAATCATTGAAACAGAAAGGAAAGGAAATGGATACAAAAAATCAGAGGGAAAAGCATACAAAAATCAACATAGAGACATAATACCGGACCAAGATACAGAACTCATACAAACAGAAGAAACTAATACAGAAGAAATAAAAGAGGCAATCGGCAATTTAAACAGGATGGAAGGATATAGAAGGAAATATGGAAAAGACAGTTATAGAATAACTCAACTCCACGGGCCTTACACTCCTCAAGGGGTAGAAAGGCATAAGGATTAAGTATATATATATATATATATATATATATATATATATATATATATATATATATATATATATATATATAACTATCCACCACCAAGAGAATTAAAAAGTTTCCCGGTAGCGTTGGGGGCCAAACCAGAACCAACGTGCGATTTCACCGTTTCCTCCACCATAGTTGACAACCAGTCCTCATTTCCTTGACGTCACGTACATTGGCAGTGTCAGTAAATAGGTCCACCCTTGGAGTCATCATTTTACCTTTTCGTCCATTGGTAGGCCATTACAATATACGTTAAGAAATATAGTAGTAGTTACTGAAAGAAACTAATACTAGGTTTAGGGTCACTGGAATCATGAACAAACTGGAAAATATTTGAAGGTAAAGACACAACCGCAAGAGAATTGAAAGAAAATTCTCAGTACCTGAATGTTGTTTTAGCAAATAGAAAAATTTACATACTACTGGGGAATAGAGCAAAAAAATAATTTCTGAATCTGAAAAATGACAATTTAGTATAACATTTTAATAGTGCAATGAGGAGAATATTAATTAGCACCTTCCTATCCTATGTTATGGTGTATCAAAAAATGCAAACCCGGAATCTCTTGTTCTGATTTTACTGAAAAAAGGGGTTTCTGGGCATAAAGGGTATTACATCAATGGAAAGCATGTTTCGATTGCTACACTTTTTAGAGACACCTCACGTATTCATTTATATTTGTACTTCTCTCGAAACCTCACAACTTCTAATAAGAAGTGGTTATTTTATATTCTACAGAATCTAAAATAAACTGTGTATACTAGCCGGCCACCCAGCAAACAGTATGGCGGGACAGAAATGGATAAAAGTAGATAAATAAAACAGTTCGCTTCACAATTCTTAAAAAAACAGTACTTACTAGCTTTATCTCTATTCTCGAAAACATTGGAACCTCCCGGTTTCTGTTTTGAGCTTCCTTCATCGTCAAGTAAGGCAGCAAACTCTTCTGCTGAAGCGAAAACTGAAGAAAAGTCATTGTTTTTACTTTTATTCTTCTTTAGTTTTTTCTTTGCCGGTCCATCTTCCTCCTCTGGATCCGAGAGAAATTCTAATTCCTCATTATCATCATCGCTAAGGTCATTAATAATATCTGTAAAAAAATGAAGAAATTGTAAAAAAAAATTAATTAGGAAATCCGAAAAATTTACTACTTTAATCGTTAACATCCATTTTGCCTAAACACCTTCCCTGCAATAACGAACAAAGAAAATAAACAAGGAACAGTACAAAAAAAGTATGGACTACATTTTTAATAATAACGGAAAAATATGTAAAGATGTTCGAGTCTTAAACCAACTGAACAACAGACAATGATCATTAGCTAATTAGAGCTACATATTCTTTATATTTAAAAACTATAAAGGTAAAACTCATCAAGAGGTACATTTTTTAACTACAAAAAATTTTCGGAAAGGTTTTAAAAGAGAATTAAACAAAAAAATTTAAGCCTATTGAGGCAAGGACGTACACAATAAATAAGAAAATCAGCCGTAAAATTAAAACACAAAAAGATACTAGATCCAATGTTGTTTATACCTTAATCATCTACGCTTTTCTATCAATATATTTTTATTGTTAGTGAGATTCAAAAGCTTAAAGGCATGCTGGGAAATGAATTTATCTAAAACAGACGTAATGAGCAAATGAGAAGAAAGCAGAAGGCATAGACATAAAACAATGCAGAATAATAAATATGCTTAGCAATACCATTAAACTTGGAAAGGACAACTAAACAGGGAAGGTAAAACGTAGAATTAGATTAACATCTTATCATTTCTATAAATCTCAGACGAAACATACCTGCATTGTACCTGTTGCAATATACTGTTTGAATCTCATGGCTAACACGAAAAACGAGTGCAAATCATTTAAAAACGATGCAAAAAAAGCTGTGGAATGACCTATGTTCGGAACTAGACTACGAGATAAAATTTAATATGAAGAAATAAGAAAGACTAAAGTAGCAAAGAATGCAACTACTAGCGAATCGCGAATGAGTAGGTTACATAGTCATATAAAATATACAAAATAGATACCTAATTAGCTGGAGAATAGGTCAAACAAAATTAAGTGATGGGGTTTAACCAGTTTTTTAAACAATAATAAAACAAACTAAAATCTGGAACAAAAATTGGTTATAAATGATTTTGATAATTTAAATAAAACTTTAAGCTTTTTTTTTGACAGTCATCTACGATTACATCATAGTGATAATTTACGTTGTCCTGGGACAAACATCAGAATACACAAATATATTATCACTATGATTACAGATATGACAAAGGTTGAAGAGGTTGAGAAATGTTATAACGCCCTTGGCAACACACTGCGTTCTCTCAAAGGTACCGTGAAATACAAAAATGTACGTTTTGACACGACGTTGACGGATATTATGACATCCTCGCAGATATCCATAGGATATGGAAAGAGGATAAATAATTCCGATTCAGACGGTGAGGTGAACAATAAAAAAAAAGTGGTGTAGCACCCCACTCGCCTGCTAGTGTCTTCTCTGCCCTTACCTTACCCCACTGCCACATATAGTTCGAAAAGAAAAACAGAATTATCTTTATTGTTTATAGTCGGATCTGACACGATAATTATTAATTTTATATTTATTATATAGCTTTTGCCGCCATATTAACATAACCGGTCAAGTGCAAGTTAAACTTGCACAATTAGTGTTCCGTACGTTGATTACTTTTAAAATAAAAAAAATTTGTTACGGTAGTATAAAATGATCAGTGACTTCACAAAACACACCCCGAATGAGTTTTCAACAAAGTTTACTTCAATCTTTACTGAAAACTGATGACCTTGAAATTTTTGGTTTTTTTTTATATACCAGATAAATTATTAAAGGTAATGCACTCGTGATAATTTTCGGTCAATCTACACCCCGTGGAGAACATTCCAGAATTTTTTCAAATTTTTTTGATCAGTACTTTTCGAGATAAGGTGGGGGGACAGCGATTTTTCGCTATTTTTTAAAAATAATACAAAGAAAAGTGTGCGCAAGTATTACATTATATATATATATATATATATATATATATATATATATATATATATATATATATATATTTTACTCGTGTTGTCACAAGCTTTCATTTGACACCACACTCTATGACCTAGTAAAAAAAATTTTTTTTCACTTCCGATTTCACCCCCCAAAACTAACACCTTAAGTCAAAATTTAACTTTTAAAACTACACGGCTCTGATGAGGCCATCAATTCCTATATTATTACCAAATTTCAACTTTCTATGACAAATAGTTTCGGAGAAAATCGGGTGTGACAGACAGACACCCAAGTCATCTTATAAGTGTTCCGAACGGAACATTAGAAATGCCCGAAAAAGTCCACGGCCGCGTAAAGTTGTAAATCTTTGCTACAATATGCTAGGGTCAGTTAAGCACCATCGAACGATATATTGTACGTTTATATTTGGTGTATAAATATGGTGGAGCTCAAAATTAGAATGCGTGTGCGAGCTCCAATTCAACGAATAAAAGCAATTTCAGGTTTTTCCAAATTATCTCCATACTCAATGTATATTCCTAAAAATATAAATACCTAAGTCTTCTGCAGTCCTTTCTAAACCCTCTTCCTCCATGTCTTCATCGTCTCCTCCAAAGTCGTCATTACCGAAGTCTTCCATATTAAATTCTTCCTCTTCATCGCTAAGCCCGTCTCCTTCTTCGTCTTCACTTAGTGCTTCTTCCTCACTTCCTTCTTCATTTTCATCGGCTTTTTTCTTCTTTGATTTCTCTGGTTTCTTTTTTAAGCCGTCTCCAATTTCGCCCATGTAGTCGATTTCATCAGTATCACTGCCTTCATCCTATGAAAATATAGAAACCAAAACTGTTACTTTCTGCGTTATCTTTATTAGTCGAATATATTTTTATAAAGTTTACAAATAAGTTGCTATAAAAGCGGTTACATCCCCTGTAAACTGTCTCCTGTTACAAAAATATTTAAATCTGTTGCTTAGGTGCGGACTCATTGCATGACCTAAACTAAAAGCACTCATACATGGTTTAGTCGTTAAAAGAATGCTATTACTGATTTGAAATATAAGGTTTAGTTAATTTAAAAAGAATCAGGATAATAACGGATTTAGGTCTACATCTATATAGGACGCCCCGACTCACAGATTATGAACAATAGAGCTAAACAGATGAGTGGTTTAGTAATAAAAATGTCCAGGGATTGCACTGTACGATTACTAGGACAAAATTTAACAAATTAAGCATATCTGTGTTTGTACAGACTGCCCCAAAAAATTCTAGCAAAAACAACAAGTTTTGTTTGTAACGAGACACCAAGTACATATTGAAATTTATGGATTCTTTGGACGATTGTAGATACATTTAAATACTTTTAAATAGTAATATTTGCCGTAGTGGTCATGTAAAGCCACTAATTTTCCATAATGACTAAATAAAGCCATGGCCCAAATATACAACTTTGGCACACCCTGTATGAAATACCTTTTCTATGACTTCAATATGCTTTCGTTGGGACTTTGGCACAATGACAGTACACAGTGATGATTGACTCAACTGAATTAATCATCGAGACGCGTTTCGCTAGCCATGTTAGATTCCTCAGGACCAATTAACTCAATTGAATAAATCGTTGCGCCTGATAATACTAACATGGTTGATAACTGTTGTGTCGTTCAATATTCTTCATTATTACAAATCTCATATAATAATAAACTCTGAGGCACTGTATTGCTTTTGGAAACTTGAGGTGTTTTTGAATAAATTAAGGGGTTACGCCACCTTGACATTTTTAAAAAATCGATTTTTTTTTGTTAGATTTATTATTTATACTTTTAAAAATATTTCAAGCTCTACAAAATGGAATCGCCGATTGAAAGTAATATAAAAATATAGACTTTTAAGGCGCGTACACGGTACTTTTTAGTGTTCCGTACGGAATACTTATGAGATCACTTCGGGGTCCGTCCGTCCATCCATCTGTCCGTCTGTCACACCCAATTTTCTCCGAAACCATTTGATATAGAAAGTTGAAATTTGTTACTAATATACGAATTGATAGCCTTATCAGTGCCATGTACTTTTGAAAGTTAAACTTTTACTTAAGGAGAGAGTTTTGGAAGAAATCGGAAGTAAAAAAAAATACCAGGTCATCGAGTGGGGTGTCAAATGAAAGCTTGTAAAAACACGAATTCAAAAATATATACAATGTAATCCTTGCGCACACTTTTCCTTGTATTATTTTTAAAAAATCATGAAAAAACGCTGTCCCTCCCCCTTATCTCGAAAAGTACTGATCGAAAAATGCATTCTGGAGTATTCTTCACAGGGTGTCGACTGAGCGAAAACTATCACCTTTAATAATTTATCTGAAATATAAAAAAAAACACAAATTTAAAGGTCATCAGTTTTCAGTAAAGATCGGAAAAAACTTTGTTGAAAACTCATTTGGGGTGTGTTTTATGAAGTCATTGATCATTTGATGCTTCCATAATTATTTTTTTTTTAATTTTAAAGCAATCAACGTACGGAACACTAATTGCGCAAGTTTAACTTGCACTTGACCGATTATTTTCTTTTGCGTTTTTCTCGAAACTACTTTTTTCAAACTAGTGGGCAACATATCTCGAAATCTACCGAACCGATTTTGATAAAATTTATATCACATATAATATTATCTTGAACGTGACATATGGCTCTTTTCGATCGAATGCACCGTTCGTTTTTTATTAATTTTTTAAGCACACAATTTTTGTGAAAAATCTGAGATTTCGTTCAAGAGGCGGTCACTTATATAAAAAATTTTTTAAATTGTGGCGACTTATGGAAAAAACAATAAAAAATTATTTGTTTAGATTTTGGACGATTTTTGACTGAGAAAAAAATTACACCGATGGCAAGGATTTTTAAAATAAGGTCCTACAATATGGTTCATATCTCCGCCATTTTCTATTTTTTTTAATATATATTTTTTTAATTTGTTGTTAAAACTATAACGTATTTATGAAAAATAAAAATTATATTATGTTATATGGTACAATCTTCTCCCACTTTGACTATACCAGAGTTTTTTCCAATTGTCAAAACGTTTCTTCTACTCTACATCCGCTATTGGTTTCGACTCGACCAGCTAATTCTCTTTTATAGCTTCTATAGATTCAAAACGGTGTCCACATTTTAGGAAAAAATGAAAAAATCACATGGTGTCATATCTGCTGAATATACTGGTGGAACGAAGATCATTTCATTTTTATTAAAAACGTACGAATAATTATTGCATTGTGCGATTGTGCGTTATAGTGATAAAAAATCACTCTGTTCGCGACATTTACTTGATGGTTCCGTTGTCACCAGTATTTATGCATTTTAAAGTGTTATCAAAAAGTATCCAAAAAAAGATTGAAAGAAGCTAACCTAACTCTGACAAGACCAGCTAACGGACCTAAATTGACAGTAGCCCATCGACAATCGCGACTCAGATTTGGCCGAGAACTTGTCGGCTGGACCTTGAAGCAATTGCGCCTATATAGCAACGATGAAAGAAGACGAGTTTATAGGAGGCCTGGGGAGCGCTATGCGTAGTGCTGCATTACTGAAACGGTCGCCTACGGAGGAGGTTCTGTCATGGTGCGAAACCGATTTGGTTTTTGTGACTGATGAGACTCGTAGCGGTGGATTAACTGTTCACCGGTACATCGAGGAGATCCTGCAGGAACATGTCGTTCCTTAAGCTGGGTTTGTTGGCGATAACTTCGTGCTAATGCACGACAATGCGAGGCCACATGCTGCTGCATCGGTGCAGCAATACTTGGCGGAAGTGGGAATACCCACATTAGACTGACCTGCGTGGAGTCCTGACCTCAATCCAATCGAGCACATGTGGGATGAGCTCAAAAGAAGTGTTCGAGCTAGAAATCCAGCCCCTGCATCGCTGAGGGACTTAAAAGTTACGATGGCGGAAGAGTGCGGAAGAATCCCGCAGACACTGGTGAAAAAGCTCACTAGCTCCATGAAAAACCAGCTGGAAGCAGTAATAAGGGGTAGGGGGGTAATACAAATTATTGATTTATTATTATCAATAAATTTAATTGTTACCCTTAAAATTTGTTTAATTTTTTCTTTCTCTTACCCCTATTTGCAATTCTTATTCTCCTTGTTTTCACTTTGAATCATTTTAATCAGTAAAAAGCATGAGGTATGCTATGGAATTTGATATCATGAGAAGGAGAATAGAATGGGCTTTTAAATGCAACTAAAATCCGTAAAAACATATGAACACTAAATTCTAGGATCCGTGTTAAATGAAGCCAAATAGTTTGAGTCGATTTTTTTTGCTCACCAATGTATATTTTGAAGAACAAAGTTTACAGCGACCTGCAAACGGCAGATGATCTAAAAGATAATGTAATTACCTTGAATCCAGCCATTTTATCAAGCATTTCTTCAAATTCTTCACTTTGAACAGATTCTAGATCGCTATTGTCTTCCTCGTCTTTCAACGGCTTATCTTGATATTTTTTCTGAAGATAACTGGAAAAAATAAAATTTACTTCATTATACATGTTGCAAACTATAATAACATGCATATTTAATTTTAAAAAAGTAAAGTCTGGACCAGACAATTATATTGTACACTAGGGGAGACGTGAGGATACAATATATAGAGCTTCGGCGGCATCATTCAAAAAGATTTTAAGCTTCTAGTCAGGGACCGCCTTGCAATACTTCTGATTTGGTATAAATAACCTACGTAAAAATGTATATGCAGAAAAACCCAAGGTCTAGGACTGTGTTTCCTACCAGGTACAAATTACAGCGCTTAAACACCAACGTGAATCGCTTTTTCCGCACACGAGTCGCTCCTGTAGAGCTTTAGGGATTTCTCTGTAGCACGTAAGCTATGCCTATAAAAAAAAAAACAAAGGAAAACGAAAGTGATAGTTATGTTTCGTTGCTACTAACGTATTTAAAAAGGCGTTTGTGACTGACATGCATTTGTTACGAAAATTCGTATCATACTGCCGTATATCTGTGATTTCCTGATGTGTTTTTTTTAACCAACATTTTTCAGTTCCAAAATATGTGACAGATAATTAAATAGCTTGGAAACAAAGTTTCAAACGCATCATAAAGAATGTCTACTGGGAACAAATACCCAATATCAGAGTCAATGAAGAAATATCAGAAAACATAAAAATCCAATGTGGCGTACGCCAAGGATGTATCTTGTCACCACTCTTATTTAATGTGTACACTATAATATTCGCAGGCAATTCACAGGACCTACAAATACAGGTGATATGATGGACAGAGTAACACATGTCAGTCGAGAATACGCAATAGATATAAATACAAAGAAGACTAAACACATGATCATAAGCAAAAACTCGGCATTACAAGACAACTCTACATTAGCAACCAAAAGATTGATAGAGTTAATACCTTTTGCTACTTGGGTACCACAGTAAATGAAGACTGGGACCACTCACTAGAGATTCGATGCAGAGTAGAAAAAGCGAGGGCACCCTATACAAAGACGGCCAAAGTGTCAGAAGTCACGATCTCGTTTAAAAATCAAAATAAGACTTCTCAAATGCTACGTCTTTCTGCTGCTTCTGTATGGGGCGGAGTCTTGGACTGTAACTACGGCATCATGTAAAAGGTTGGAAGCATTCGAGATGTGGCTCTACAGTCGCATGCTTAGAATATCTTGGATAGAGCGCACTACCAACAAGAGAGTGCTAGAACTCTTGAACAAAGATCTGGAAATTGTTAATCCAATTAAAAGAACAAAACTCGAATATCTGGACCACATCATGAGAAACGAGGAAATATATGGTCTACTCCAACTGATACTGCAGGGCAAACTGGATGGAAGAAGAGGACCAGACAGGAGACGTGTTACGTGGCCGAAAAACCTGCGAACATGGTTCTCAACAACAACAATAGGACTAGTCCGGGAAGCTGTAAATCAATTCCTAATAGCCAGAATGGTCGCCAATATTCGATAACGGGTCGCCACAAGAAGAAAAAGATAAGCAAATTGGTATTAGAGAGAAAATACAAAGTTTTTTTCTTGTTTCCTGTATTTCAATTAATATACTGTAAATTCTGGACTTTATCCAACAATGGTTTCTTGTGTAGTGAAATTTATTTATATCTACAAAGTATACAGGAACGTCAATTTAAAACATGAATTTAAAAATATTTTCGATACAATACTTACGAATAGAGAAACATTTCTTCAACCGGTATGTTATTTTCTTTTTCATTAAGATAACTCCTTGAATTTACTGGCAACATTTTCACTCCTTTCGGTTTGTAAAATTTCCTTTTTCCAAAAGTTGGATGAGCCCCAGTTTTGTCTTCCATATTTTTTGGATTTTTAAAAACAAACCTAAAAGAATTTGATTTAATGGTTAAACTGAAGTTGCAAGTTTAAATACTAGGCTTCTTATTCCAACATTTTTTAAAAATTCTTCATTTTTAGTGTTCCGTACGGAACACTTATAAGATCACTTCTGTGTCTGTCCGACCGTCCGTCGGTCTGTCCGTCACATCCGATTTTCTCCGAAACTATTTGACATAGAAAGTTGAAATTTGGTACTAATATAGGAATTGATGGCCTCATCAGGGACGTGTAGTTTTGAAAGCTAAATTTTTGACTTAATGGGTTAGGTAAGGGGGTGAAATCGGAAGTGAAAAAAAATTTTTTTACTAGGTTATCGAGTGGGGTGTCAAATGAAAGCTTGTAAAACGACGAGTTCAAAAATATGTAATGTATGTTAATACTTGCGCACACTTTTCTTGGTAAGACAAGTCAAAGATCAGTATTGGGAAGTCTTCTAGAAAAGAATGGAAAATGACTGCTGCGGCCTTCAAAAACAAACACAGAGGTTTATAAGATCACAAAAGAAAGAGATCAACGGGTTGGTTAAAACGAACAATCAGATATCTGGAGGCTTTGTATAAAGCAGAGGATGCAGAGTTGACGTTGGACACGCTGGAAATAGTGGTCGGAGAGAATGCCAAAGTTGGGGTATCGGACGTGCAGCAGGCACTACAGAACTGAAAGAATAGGAAAATTCCCGGACAAGACGGTACCTCGAATGAAGTTTTGAAATATGGGGGAAAACCACTGAATATAGAATAGAATCCCAAATGAATGGCGGCCTAACACGACCATTCTTAATTTAAAAAGGGGGATAAGAAAATATGTATCTTCGAATTGTAGAGGAATAAATCTGTTAAGCAATTTGTAACAAAAATCACAACGAACAAAATTAATAGTCTTACCTCCTTAGAAAATGAGCAATAAGGGTACAGTCGGGCAAATCCTGTACAGGCGCCCTTTTTGTCCTCAAACAAATATCGGAGAAGTTTATTGAACACAACAAGCCCGCCTATATATGTTTTATTGACCTGCAAAAGGCATTTGACCGTGTCCAACTTAGGGATGTTATATATCGCCTCTACAACAGGCAAATCCCATATAATATAATTAAGACTATAGAGAATGTATATGGAGCGAACCAAATCCAAGCAAAGATAAATGGGAGAATCTACCAAACCGATACCAGTTGGGAACGGTGTTCGACAGGGAGACTGACTGAGCCCCCTTCTCTTCAACATCGTCATGGACGAAATAATAAGAAAAGTGCGGACCATGAGAGGATATAAAATGGGAGACCATAAGATTAACATTTTATGTTATGCCGATGACGCAGTACTATTTGCGAAAAAGGAAAACGATCTACAGCGACTCCTACACCAATTTAATTGCACAGCTAAATCCTTTAATATGGTAATAGCTGCCTCAAAATGTATAACAAGATCAAAGACACCCTTAAGATGTAAACTTGCGGTGGACAGAGAAGTTATTAAACAGCAAATGAAGTTTAAATATCTAGGCATAGAAATATCTGTTTATGGTGATGCTGAAGCGGAGGTAAGGGAACAAACGACGAAAGCCGCAAAAAATAGCAGGAATGCCTAAATAATACAATATGTTGTAACAAAAACATAGGAATCGAAATCAAATCGAGAATTTACAAAACAGCTATTAACATATACTGCGAAACCAGGACAGAAACATCAGAAACCAGGTCACAAACATCGAAAACCAAAAGACTACTGAAATCAACAGAAATGAAGGTACTTTGCAGAATAGCTGGCGGGCAGGTAGATGAGATTGAACAGACGATAGGCCAGAGTTGGAGAAAGAAGAAGAAGAAAACTTTTCTCTGTATTATTTTTGGCTGTAGGATGTAGATTGAACGACAATTATCACGAGTACATTATCTGTATTAATTTATCTGGCCTATAAAAAAACAAAAATTTCAAAGTCATCAGTTTTCAGTAAAGATCGGAAAAAAACTTTGTTGAAAACTCATTTGGGGTGTGTTTTATGAAGTTACTGATCATTTTATACCTCCGTAACAAAAATTCTTATTTTAAAAGCAATCAACGTACGGAACACTAATTGCGCAAGTCCAACTTGCACTTGACCGATTATTTATTAGTATCTCCAGATGCTGAAATGATTTTTTTAGATATTTTCGTCTGGAGTAGAGACCTGCATGAGTAACTACGGAATCGTATAATTCTAGGTAACAATACTCACTTGACGATTACAATCATGCTTATTTCGAACCGTATAATCGTTTACGTCTATAGCGAGTAATATTCGGCATTGTTGTGATCAAGAGTCGGCATCGTTATAAACCATAATCGGCATCGTCATCACTTAAATTAGATAATAAGCATAAAAAGCATGTTGACGGAGATCATCATACGTATAGGATCATCTCCGTTGAGATGAATGGTTCCTTATCCCGTAGGTGTAGGCAGGCTCGAGATACTTATGTGATTCCAAGTAAAAATTACAATAAACTAGGAACATTGGAAATGTGGAATAGATATTGAAAATGGTAGAAGAAATAAATTTTTGTGGAACATCCAACTACATAAAAAGTTTTTTATAACCGAGGAACTGCTAGATTGGATAGGAAAAACTGTCAAGAAAAATATATTATCAAATTTTTTAAAGAAGAATCCACATATCTCATCATATAAGGAGATTGTGGATAAAAATGGTCCGAGTAAAAAATATTTTATTTTGGACGTCATAGGTTTCGACGGGATTATGATGTAACTACGTACGCCAAAAGTTATAGAAATACGGGAATTGAATTTCCTAGGGAAAATGATCGTCGTGAAATATTGGGAATATGAAATATATTAACAAAGAAATTGCGCAGAATTATTACACCAAAATAATCAACTTGTAGGTTCTGTAAACGAATTAAAATCGTTGGCAACGAGCCGAGAAGGAGAGTCAGAAAGCTGAAAATCAAAGACAAAAAGCTGAGAAAAACGCCTACGACCTAAAGAAACAGACGTAAAGCTAAAAAACGTAACAGAAAATTCAGTGCTCAATTAGAAAATAACATAGAAAGTTTACGAATGATATTGCTCCAAATATTGTCACCCGACTATAAATTCAACGAAACATAACGTACTGCATCGGAATGATAATGGAACTAGATGCGAAAACGGCGCAATTGATGGAATGATACTGAACGTAGCCTGTTCGACCGTCCGATAATACGTGTAAAATTTGGGAAGATGTTTCACAAGCCGGGTACTCATTTGAAAAAAAAAATGTAAATAACGTGGTGTGCTCGAAAAAATATCATTCGAGTACCAGAAAAGTATAAAGCCAACATAGAAGAAGAACAACAAATCGTAGATATAATAGAAGACGTATTGACAGAAGGAAACGATGCTTATATGTTGGCGAACGATAATGTGGAGTCTTTAAATGTTTGTAGTATCGAAGCATTTTTCAGTTTAATGAGCTCCGTCTTTTTCCATTCGTGAATATTTTTTCACGTCATTTACAGATTATAAATGTCGGAACTCTTTGAGTATGTCTTCAAAATTTTGTCAAAATATAAGCCTATATCACTTGAACAACTTCTTTTTGTTGCACTCACCGCGTTTAATTTCCTTAAACATATTTATTATAAAATTACACAATTCTCAATTGCATACACCACACGAAAGGAACTCATTACCTGATCGTGCATAACAGAAGTGATCACCGACACAAATCACGTCAAGTCCTAACTTGATTATACTATGCAACACTAAAAAATTCACCGACATCTCATAGGGATTCGTATTAGGTACATATAGTATACAAAAAAAGGTTTTATGTCGACATCACATCTAATAACCTAGAAAACTAGTAATTTGTTTTATTTACTCCTCGTATCACTTGTTTGAGGATGGTCATAAAAATATTATATTTTCGTGTATAAATGTGATCAAAACATTTAGATTAGTGCTAAATGTACAAAATGCCACGCGATTGTGTTAATTCGCCTAGTTTGTTTTGTTACATCTGTGGTAAATTTACCACTAAAAGTGAAAAAAAATATCCCCACTGCTTGAAAATTGTTATGAAGCTTATTTTAAGACCGCAATTGAAAATCAAGATAAATCGTGATTGCCCCGAGTGTGTTATGTAAAGTGTTATAAATATTCGACGGGTTGGTACAATGGTACTATAAAAGAAATGCCTCTTAGCATACTAATGCAGTGGCGTGAACCCAAGAACCACACAGACGATTGTTACTTCTGTTTCTCAAGTCTCAAAGGTTTTTCCAAAAAAACAAAAAGTTTCGTGAAATACGTTAATGTACCATCAGTGTCAATGCCGCTACCTTATTCCCCTGAAATTCTAGTACCGAAACGACCTTTGAGCCCCTCAAGTTCACCGAATTCTATACAAGAACAAAGCGAACCCATTCCTTCTAGTGAAGAGATATTTCAAGATTCAACTATCGCATCAGAACCACATTAGTCAATCAGAACTAAACGACCTTGTTAGAGATTTAGATTTGACCAAAGAAAAATCTGAAATATTAAGATCAAGATTAAAACAGTGGAATTTTTTTTACAGACTGACGTTAAAATCACAGCTTATCGAAATCGTCACAGTTCCTTAGCTACCTTTTATTTAAAAGAGGTTAGTTTAGTTTTTTGTAATGATATTGATGGTTTAATGTCGGCACTAGGTCACCATCATTCGCCAGAAGAATGGAGACTATTTATTGACGGATCAAAACAAAGTCTAAAGGCAGTTTTACTTCATAACGGCAACATATTTCCATCTTTGCCTGTAGCGTACGGTGCTCATTTAAAAAAACTTATGACATTTTAAAACTTATTTTAGAAAAAAATCAAATACACAACGTTCAAATGGTAATTATGTGCAGATTTAAAAGTAATGGCTTTGATTTTAGGACTGCAAACCGACTATACGAAATATTGTTGTTTCTTTTGTGAATGGGATGGCAGAGCGCATTCAGAACATTACGTAAAACAAAACCAAGTTTTAAGAAGTGGTTAGAAAAATATTAAAAATGAACTATTAGTACCACTCGAGAAAATCATTTTACCACCATTGCACATCAAACTTGGTTTAATCAAGAATTTTGTCAAAGCGTTACGTAAGAATGAATCTGGATTTCAGTTTCTCAAAAATAAATTTCCTGGGATTAGTGATGCTAAAATAAAAGAATTTTTGTAAGGCCTGATATAAGAAAATTAACTGATGATCCCTCTTTTCTATCCAGTCTAAGTTCCATAGAAAAACAAAGAATGGTTGGCTTTTATTGATGCCACGAAAAATTTTATCGGCAACCACAAATCACCAGATTTCCATGAAAAAATAAAATTAATGCTGGATGCCTATCATGAACTAGTATGCAATGTGCCATTAAAATCCATTTTCTAAACTCGCATTTGAGTTTCTTTCCGGAAAACATGGGCTCAGTTAGTGACAAACATGGAGAATACTTTTACCACGAAATAGCTGAGTTTGAGAAGCGTTATCAAGACATGCTTGCAGACTTCTGTTGGTGTCTTCAGAGGGATACTGCGAGGACTGACTACAAGAAAAAAGCCAATCGATCAAAAAAATATAAGTTTTTTAATGAAAAATGAAATTTTTTGTCACTAATTTAGCACATTTTTGAACAAACCAATAAAAGCTTTTCTCTATGAAACCTGACGTGACGTGACTATATTGTTAATCAATTTTAATTGAGTTAGCGATGAGGAATCAGTGTTTCATGTTGTAAACCCAGTGAAAGAAATTTTTTTTTTGTTGCATAGAGTTATTACTGTATATAGATTCATGCGATGTGCTTACTAATGGATTACATCGTCACGAGACTGCGATGCTACGATGTCTGCGACGCTCTCTACGATTATATACTCGCATCATTTTGCAAGATAATCGGACTATTTATCGATTACATTTTTACTTACTCGTGCAGGCCTTTAGTCTGGAGTAACATTTTAACTCCCAAAAATATAAATGTAAAAAAATTAGCTCTAATATTATTTATTCTGAAATAAAAAAAAAAAACTCTAGTTTTTGTTAAAAACTGAGATTTATAATTTAAGTTCTTCTCTCATAATCTTAAAAAAAAAAAACTGTCAAAATATAATCGCAATGTTTAAAGAAAATGTACTCCGTATATATTTTGTAATGGAGCAGCCTCTACTTTAATAAAATGAAATCTTGTTCTTTGTAATGTCAAAAATACATAGTTTGCCGTGGCCGAAATCGTTTTTAAGATAATGACGAAAGTTTTATTAATTACAATATATTCCTGTTAAAAAACTGAAGTGCCAAGGGTTCTCCTTTCAATTGTCAGTTTTCCAACACACTCTAGACATATCGAATACAAATATTACGAGTTTTACAAATTTTGAGTACTAATATCTTCAAATAATTTGAACACACTATACATTTTTGAAATAAGACATAATAGATTGTTCACTAAAAATCCTGAAACTTGGTATTTAATATTTTCTCTCTTAGTTTTGGCTATAGACAGCGGTCTAAATATAATTGAAAAATTGATACAATTATTAATTATCGTGTCTTTTTTACTTTTTACATTATTTTTTTATTAGTGCCTTTACGATTAAAAGAAAAATGTTTTAGTACTAGAAGGCGATATTTTTTATTTCCTTTAAGCTACTGAAATACAGGGTAAAATTAAAAAATTGACCCCCTGCTTTCCAATGGATAGAGCTTTTCAATTTGACAATAGTTGGCGCTTTTCTCACGCTCAGTATTAAATTGTACGGGAAACCTAATTCTGTGCTTCATATGACTGTTTCTGTTTGGCAATATTAGGTTATGGCATGGTTCTGTACCTGATATCGATGAATGAGTTCTTTCGAGTCAAACAAATTAAAATATGTTCTACTAATAAAATGAGAGTATTTGTTATAAAGAACTTCTTTTTTCTTTTTTTGAGCGAAAAAACGTTCTAAAAATCGATTTAAAGTCTAAATTTGGCTGACACGTAACGTTACCTGCCGATTTAGTTTGGTTAGTGGGAGTTTTAAACACAAAAAGTTTAAGACTGGAACTTCATCGTGCCATGAATTCAAATTGTAGTTTGTGTTGTAAACGTCATCGAAGAAAGGCTAATTTAAAAAAAGCACTAGAGGGAGTTAACAAAATAAATGGCGAGATGATTAACAACATAAGATACGCCGATGATACCTTCTTGCTGGCTAGTAACAAGATCTTGTTGAAAGGATGCAAAGGGTTAGCGAAGAGTATGGTCTCCACCGAATATATCTAAAACCAAGTAGATGATAATAAGTAAATCTCAACCGCATATACAAATCAATAATACAAAGCATAATGACATACGGGTCAGAAACATGGACAATCAACAAAAGAAATAAATCTAAAATTAACGCGGTAGAGATGGAGTATTGGAGAAGATGTTGTAGAGTGACACGTATGGAGAGAATAACAAATGAAGAAATAAGAAGCAGAATGAACATTAAAGAGATCGCAATAAACACCATTGAAGAAAAACGATTAAAATGGTATGGACACATAAGACGAAGCGAAGATAATAGGTGGATAAAGAAAATAACGGAGTGGAGCCCTATAGGAAGAAGAAAAAGAGGAAGACACAGACGATCGTGGAGAGACGATGTGGACGAGGCTATGGAGGACAGAGGTCTAGCAGATGGAGACTGGGAAGATAGAAACGGATGGAATCAAAGGCTGAGAGAAGGAAGACAGCATCAGCTGTAGAAAATCCTTGATATATATATATATATATATATATATATATATATATATATATATATATATATATATATATATAATGTTATTAGGTTGGCAATAAGATCAAAATTTTATAAGGTTGGTAGTAAAATCAAATGTTATTAGATTGGCAGTGTTCCGATAAATGTCACAGCTGTTTTCTTCCAGTTAATATAACCTCGCATTGCAGTGTTTAACCCATGTGCCTTAATTCACACTCACACATGGCTAATCATGGTTGTAAAAACTCTCCAGACACTTTTTGTTATATATGTTGTGAGTTTGTAGTTAAAAAAAATCAAAGAAACATTACTGACTTGGTAAAAAAAAGTATACTTTGCATATTTTGGTGTAGAAATCGGTAATCAAGAAAAATGTTGGGCTCCTCACAAAGTATGTTATGTTTGTGTCGAGGATCTTAGGAAATGGTATAAGGAACAAAAGAAAGCTTTTTGTAGATTTGCAATACCCATGGTATGGAGAGAGCAAGAAAATCATTCAAATGATTGTTATTTTTGCAGCGTTGATGTTTCTGGATATAACTCCAAAAATAAGAAAGTAATTGTCTATCCTAACTTTACTTCAGCTAATCGGCCGGTAGGACATGGACATATTGATGACATTTTACAGTCCAGCCCCGAATTTAATGAAAATCGACCTGATGATGATGAGTTTCAATGTTCTCTAGAAAATTTAAAACCACCGTTATTTATACAAGCCGAGTTGAATGATTTAGTGAGAGATTTGGAAAAATTAAGGAAAAAAGCAGAATTGCTTGTTTCTAGGCTGAAAGAAAAACATTTATTGGAATCTGGAACATCTATTTACCATTATAGAACAAAAAATCAACAGTTTGCGCCGTTTTTCAAGCAGGAAGAGGATTTGGTTTTGAAATTAAATCGATGTCATATTGTGAGAGAACTGATACCAGATACGGTTTCAGCACCCAAAAATACATAACACTTAGATGAATTGGTTCAAAAAGGTTTTACAAGTATTTTTTTTGTTGGCCTGTGATATTTTTCAAATTTTGATATACACTAGGGGGTAAGACTTCCCGAGAGATGGAAGCATAAAAAAAAACTTAATTTTCAGTTAATGTCATTCTAAAGATTCGTGTTTTCATAACATTTTGTGTATTAGTTTGCGAGTTACAGTTGAGTAACACTACTCAGTATATATCACCACTACACCAGACACTTTATTTTTGCACTCAACGCGCGTTTCGCTAACCATGTTAGCTTCAACAGAAACGATGATTGACTGACATCGCTCCTGATGAAGCTAACATGGTTACCGAAATGCGCAAGACAGCTTCAGTTAAATAGCCAAATAATCAAGCCTATGGAATCCTATATATACTTGGGGGCAGTGGTTAATGCAAATCTGTCGAAATAAAGTCAAGAATCGAAAAAGCTCGAGCATCTTTTAATGGTATGAGGAGACTATTTACAATGATTTGTCGCTCCGACTAAAAGTTAGATTAGCCAAATGCTACGTATTCCCCGTTTTGTTATACGGTGTAGACTCGTAGACGATGACGGAAACACTAATAAAAAAAAGTTGAAGCCTTTGAGATGTGGGTGTACCGTCGGATTCTGAAGATTTCGCTGACCGAACATATCACCAACTTAGAAGTTCTGTGCCGAATAGAACATGACAAAGAAATTGCACTCACAATTAGAGGGCGAAAGCTTGAATATCTTGGCCACGTCATGAGACAAAATAAATACCGTCTCTTGCAGATGATAATACAGGGAAAGATAGATAGCAAACGAGATCTAGGGCGAAAAAGAGATTCTTGGCTATATAACCTAAGACAATGGTTCGGACTTACGTCTGTTCAGCTGTTTCAAAGCGCTGTCAATAAGGTCAGGATTGCTATGTTAATGGCCAATATCCGAAACGGATAAAGCACTAGAAGAAGAAGAATCTAACAAGAACCTCCGTTTTACAAAGGAAACTGTATGATCCTGGATATACACAAAAAATATAAAGTACATCGGCTCAAATATTGGCCATCTTTTGTAAACTGCATACACTTAAAAACATCTGTTTATGATTCTGTATCGTCCGGTCGACACATATCATAATTTCTTGGAAATCTAAAATATTTAATGGACTGTAAATTAGCAATTTTCCATTTATGGCACGGCATTTTGGTTACATTCTCAATATAATTTTAAAATATCCACTGATATTATATACGGTAATGCTTAAATCAAATTTACTAATATAATTTAAACACATCACATCAAAAATACAAGTCATACAATCAAATTCATATGTAACAATTCTCACAAGTTTTAAATTTCATCTGACGTTATGTGCAGCACGGTTCATTTGCCTATTCCCAGTTTAGCCTACCAATGCTGTGACTTATTCTTTGGATTGCAAAATTCTGCTTACTAAGGAAGTAATGATGTTAAAACATATGTTTTTAAGCGTTTTTAATTACCAGTATCATTTTCTTTTTAAAAACGATAATATTATCAATTATTATTACTATTTTTTAAAGACTTTATGAAATCTTAAGTAAAATACCACATTTTGTAAAATAAAAAGAAACTATTCCTACTAACCTGTCTAAAAACCTTATTAACGTAAAATCCTTTAAAGGGTCCCCAGAATAGGTAATTTTTTCTCCTTTAAGAATTTGTTCCGCCCATAACGCTATAGTAGGGTGAAAATGCACTCTTAAGAAATTCAGTTCAGTATAAGTTAGAAAATCTCCTCCACCATACAAAGGGTTTCTAACGAGAGGATTGTACTTAATTATGGGCTTGTATTGTTTCTTTTCCGTGATTCCCGTGGGGGCTACATGTATCCAACTAGAACCTTTAAAAGAAATTTCTAAAAGGTCTAGATTAGGTTCTACTTCATCAGGAACCTCTGTTTCCTTAAGTTCTATTATTTCCAACAGTTGTTGACTGTCTCGTTCGTTATTTATTTTTTTATTTTTGTTATCAGTTATAACAAACTCTTCATCTCTGTTCAATTCTACTTCTTCTTTTTTAATTTCAACGTCTTTCTCGTCTTTAATGTCATAATACCTTTCTTCACCATCATCAAAGTCGTCCAAATTGGGTAAATTTAATTCTTTTAAAGTAAGTGCTTGTAAGTCGGGTTTTTTACTTATTAATTGGGAGATCAAATATAGTATTCCGCAGGAAAAGTTTGGTTGAGAAAACAACGATATCTACAAAAAATAAAAATTTAGGTTACCAGTTCACACTTCCATTTCTATTAAAGATTTCTGAATACTTATGTTAATGGTGGCTCTGATCAAGTAACATACAAATATTTAATTATAAGTTTAATAAACGCTGTGTTACAACTAAGTTTGCAATTTCTAAACTAGTACTTTAATATCACTTAACGGCATGTAACAAACAACATACGAGGGGACTGAAAAGTCTTGTAAAAAACAAGGTAAATAACACTGTTTTGCAAAAACGGAAATTTATTTCTCAACGTATTCTCTATTCAGTACAATACATTTGGTTCAGCGAGATTACAATTTTTTTATACCCTCAGAAAAAAAAATTGTTTCGAAGGGTGCATAATATTCGTTTATAGCACAGATAACCTCTTCATTCGACGAAAAGTTCTTCCCTCCGAATTAATTTTTGAAGTTAGGAAACAAAAAAAGTAACTTGGGGCCAAATCTGGGGAGTAGGGTGTATGGAAATACTTTCGAAGTCCAGTTCGTGCACTTTTGCCATTGCAAAGGCCGATGTGTCAGCAGGTGCATTGTCCTGGTGAAGGAAAAATTTTTGCGCGCTAATCTTGATCGCTTCTGCTTCAACTTACTATGCAAACGGTCCAATAACATTGCGTAATAAATGTAAGTCACTGTTTTACCCTATTAAAAAGAATCAGTCATGATGATACGTTTTAAGTTCCAAAAAACAGTTACCATCACTTTTCTGGCCAATAAAACTGTTTTCTCTTTTTTCGGTGTAATTTCACATTAGCCGACCCCCTGTTGTGACTGACTTTTTATCTCAGAGTTGTAATAGTGGATCCAGGTTTCGTCAAGTTTTCCAAACACAATTTAGAATTGTACTTCCTCGTACGTTTTTGGTCTGGACTCAAGTTTATTCATTTTTAGAATTTTATGCAAGTTATTATGTACTTGTTCATATGAAATGTCTTCCATCTCAGCAATCTCACGAAGCTTGATCGTCCATCACGACACCATGAATTTTATCGACCTTCAGAAGAAATTTCAATCGAACATCCTGAACGTGCACAATCATTGGTCTAATTTAAGCTTTGTACAGAATTAAAAGTTGTTGTGAAATGGAGTGTCCCGACATAACTAGTATATCGGGTTCCGCAACGTTAACTTTTTTACAAAAAACTGCCGGCTGGGTTTTACACCCCAAGATGGGATTTTTTCCAGGTCTTTGCAAAGTTGAGTGACTTCCCGCTGTCTGCAGATATCTGCATGAGTAGCCGATGTTCGAGCGTTCAAAGTAAACGAAAAAATCGGCGTAGTGTTATCTGTAACGCTGTAGATTGTATTCTTGGTCCTTTCCTGCAGATCATTAATGTAAAGAAGAAAGTAGGAACAGTATAGATCCTTGGAGCACACCAGCGTTGATAGTGAAAATACTAGAAAGAAAACTGTCAACGGCCACCTGTAAAGAACGCTCTCTGAGGAAATTCGCGAGCCATAAATAAAACCGCTCAGTCATACCATAAGAGCGTAGCTTAACCAATAATCTGTCTGGCCAAACACGGTCAAATGCCGTGGATATATCAGGTGTAACCGCTCGAGATTCTCCATCACAACATAAGTTAGAAGATCTGTTGATTTTTATTTACGAAAGCTATATTGATGATAGCCAATAATATTGAATCCTGCTAGATATTTTAGAAAATGCTGATTGATAGCTTTTTCCATAACTTCCGATATGATTAAAAACAGAGCTACTGATGGGCAGTGGTTTGGCAAGGTCTTCTTGCTGCTTCTGCGGTATCGGCTGAACTGTTTTTCAGCAAGAAGGAAATATAAAATAAGTAAGTTGAAAAGGCTACAGAAACCTGCTGTTAGTTCGCTTGCGCTTTTTTGCTGTCTAATTTCATTAAAATATGCACGCAGCACGCTGTCTGAAGAAAATATCGAGCATCCTTGACTGCAAGTTTGAAATTGTGGGTAGTGTTTTTCCTTGAAAATCGACAGTAGAATGTGAAGCAAAGAGTTCAGCTAACAAGTCGGCTTTCTCAACAGGTATTATGGTATGGCCATACAAGTGGTGGTATAGTGAATTTAGTAAAATTTTGACTAAAGACTTTAGCGACTAACCAAAAAGAGCTTAAATTGTCGGAACAAGCAAGAAGTTTGTTTTTAACTCTTTGATTGTGTACCTCCTTGGTTTCGTCGATAATTTTTTTGCATCCGTTTCGAGTACGAACGAAGATTTACAATTTATGACGTTAGGATTTTCACGCCATTGCATGTTCGGTCGAATCGTGTCTTGCCGTTGGAAAGGCATTTCTTCGAAAAGGGTGGTAAGCTTCCATACCCGCCAAAATAACATCGAAAACCTCCTTAGCGCAGTCAGATGAGTTATCCTTTGATACTTAGCCCTCGGTAGAGCCATGAGGGCTTCCTTTGATTTTTGTTTCATTACCTCAGTGCTATTAAAACTCGTCTCTTGAAGTTGTTTGAATCTGCTGAACAGGAAAAAGTCACACATAGCTATATCAGGTGAATTCGGTAAATGTTGGATTGCACTAGTGCTGCTTTCAGCCAAAAATTGTCAAATAATTAATGCATTATGAGATGGTGCGTAATATGATATACGAGGCTGGTCCGTGCAAAGTCCGAGAGATGGCACCACCGGCGCGTATCGAGGTCATGTTTAGTTAGTAGCATCTCTTGAATGAACGCACACCAAGTTTCAGCCATATTGGTTTATTTCTTTGTGTTTGGCATTCGTGTGAATCAAGGAAGTCGAGTGATTTTCAAGAAATGGACGAAAAAGAATTTCGTATGGTGATTAAACATTACTTTATGAAAGGCAAAACGCCTCAGGAGACTAAAGAGAAGCTTGATAAACATTATGGTGACTCTGCACCTTCGATTAGAACAGTTTATAAGTGGTTTCAAAATTTTCGGACTGGCCATATGGGCACAAGTGACGCTGAACGTTCTGGACGGCCTGTGGAGGTTACGACTCCAGAAATCATTGATCAAATCCATGATATGGTGATGGATGACAGAAGAGTTAAGGTGCGTGAGATTGCTAGTGCTGTGGGCATCTCGACTGAACGGGTACATAATATTTTGCATAAACATTTGGACGTGAGAAAGCTATCCGCAAGATGGGTGCCGCGATTGCTCACGCTTGACCAAAAACGGAATCGTGTGAAGTGTTGCAAGGATGGTTTGCAGCTGTTCCAGAAGAATCCGGAGGACTTTAAGCGTCGTTTCGTCACTGTCGATGAAGCATGGATACATTACTATACTCCTGAGACCAAACAACAATCTAAACAATGGGTTACCAAGGGGGAATTTGCACCAAAAAAGGCGAAGACCGTTCCTTCGGCCGGAAAGGTTATGGCGACTGTCTTTGGGGATTCGCAAGGGATAATCCTCATCGACTATCTGGAAAAGGGTAAAACTATTACAGGTGAATATTATTCATCGTTATTGGACCGTTTGAAAACCGAGCTGCAAGAAAAAACGCCCGCGATTGGCCCACAAGAAAGTCCTTTTCCATCACGACAACGCACCAGCACACACCTCAGCAGTTGTGGTCGCAAAATTAATGGAAATAGGATTCCAACTCGTTTCACATCCCCCCTATTCTCCAAACTTGGCTCGGACTACTATTTGTTCCCCAATTTGAAGAAATGGCTGGCGGGACAAAGATTTTATTCAAACGAGGAGGTGATTACAGACACTAATGGATATTTTGCAGACTTGGACAAATCCTATTATTCGGAAGGGATCAACAAACTAGAACATCGTTGGACGAAGTGTATAAGCCTAAAAGGAGACTATGTCGAAAAATAAAAAAGGTTTACCCCAAACACATAAGTAGTTTTTATTTTTGCACGGACTTTTCAAACCAGCCTCGTATAACCCACTAATTGTTTTTCGTTATTTTTGGTCTTTACCAACATGGATAATTTCTTACATCTGTCTGAGTACAAACGAAGATATTACAATTTATGGCCAAAATGATAATAGAAATCTCGTTAGCGCCGTCAGATGTGTCATCGGATCTGAAGCAAACGTCTAATCAAGAGAAAGTTCGAAAATATTCCATTTAGCCGATTTGTAGTGCCAAATCTTACGCAATTTAGATCCCTCCCACCAACTTGGTAAAATTAATGATAAATATATAAAAAAAGATTTCATATTCATAAAATCGTACAAAAAAAGTAGTGTCCAACACCTATGAAAAGCTTGTGCTATTTTCAATACTTGGTACATACGATTCTTTTGTGTAATAATTTATATGAATGCACAAAAAGTTTTTGCACATTATTAAGACAAAATGGTAGTGTTATAACAGACCTCGTAAGCTCTCAGTTTAATGCCGTAGGTGTTTGATTACTCAAGATGAATGAAGGCGTAGTATTTTTATTAAGAAGCAGTTTTCTATTTTTAAATATCAGAGCAGTGGATTTTTCTTACGAATTATATTTCTCAATTACATCCCAAGCCGAAAAATCGTTGGTTTTTAGTTAAGTAAAATATAAGAGGTAATAAGTAAGACCTTGTAAAATGGAGTAAATTTTTTCTTTATAAACCTTTTACTTCATTACTACATGATTTCTGTTAACTTACCTGTAGCAATCTTTTAACAAACATTTTGATTCTTGGAATATGCGTATCCTTAAGCAATGCTTTGTATATTAAAGACAGAAGCATTGCTTGATGAGTAGTTGTTAATAATTTAGGATCTATAAGTTTTCTATACAAAGCAGAATAAAACCTAAAATAAAGATATAAAATCAAAAATATTTTGATCTATAAACATCTAGATCATAAATATAACAGATAAAATAAATAGTGCAATGTTTTTCTTAAAAAAAATCAATAAAGTACCCAATACTTTCCTTGCAAACACGTAGTTCTAAAATAAGTGTGTCTCGTAGGTTTTAATAACCCGTGGGGGAGCGGGATAGAATAACTCCCCCGGTACGTTCTGCCTGTCGTAGGAGACGACTTAAAGAACAACCTAGATGATAGATGCCCAGATCCCACCAGCATCGCCCGGTGTGATACCATCGCATCGGTTTAGGCTGCGTGAAGTTGCTTAACGTTTTGTGGCTGTGGCGATGTCCCGGACTGTGGGACCAAATAGCATAATGAGGCACCTGGATACAAAAAATTCCGGAGGTAAAATTGCCCCCCGTTCGGATCTCCGGGTGGGGGCTGGTTCAGGGGCGTCGACATGCAGAGATCAGAATTTTAAAATGGATTTTTGCAACATACGAGGTTTAAACTCGAATATAAATTCAGTGCACCAACACCTGCAATCAAATAAACCTCATGGACTCGCTCTCTGTGAAACCAGTTCATCGACCAGCCCAGTCAATTATCTTTATCCTGGGTACGACTTCTATTCCCGATTTAGGCGTAACTTCGGAATCTGGCTTTTTGTCAGAAGCGACCTCTCTTGCCAACGAGAAGAAGCTCTAGAGCTCCCAAACTTTGAAGTTATGTGGTTAAAAATAACGACTCAACCAACCACAAGGTTCATCTGTATCCTCTATCGACCACAAAGTGATGCTAACTTTAGAAGACTTTTCGCTTCTCTACCAATCAGTGACAGAGAGGCGCCTAAACCGCGCAAGATTTGGCACTACAAATCTACTAAATGGGAAGATCTCATGGAATATTTTCGAACTTACCCTTGGTTAGACGTTTGTTTTCGACCCGACGACCCATCTGACTGCGCCAAGGAGGTTTCCGATGTTATTTTGGCCGGTATGGAGGCTTACATCCCTTTTTCGAAGAAATGCCCTTCCAACGGCCAGCCTTGGTTTGACCGAAAATGCAAAGAAGCTGTTGCTTCTAAACATCGTGCATACCGACAATGGCGTGAAAATCCTAACACCATAAATCGTAACACCTTTGTTCGTGCCCGGAACAGATGCAAAGAAATTACCGACGAAACCAAGGAGGCACACAATCAACGGATTAGAAACAAACTTCTCGCTTGTCCCAACAATTCCAGGTCCTTTTGGTCAGTCGCTAAGGCAGTTAGTCAAAATTTCACCAAATCTACCATACCACCACTCACACGGCCAGATAATGCTATTGCAACGATACCTGTTGAGAAAGCGAACTTGTTGGCTGAACTCTTTGCTTCACATTTTACTATCGATTTCCAAGGAAAAAACACCACCTACTATTCCCATAGTGCAGTCAAGGATGCCCGAAATTGTCTTCAGACAGCGTATCACACAACGTATTTTGATGAAGCTAGACACCAAAAAGGCTTCTGGCGCTGACGGAATACCTGCCATAGTTCTCAAAAACTGTACGAGGGAACTAACACCAGTTTTCTGTAGACTTTTCAACCTATCCTACAGAATGGGAATATTTCCTCCCTGCTGGAAGTCGATACCTAAAAAAGAAAAGAAGTCCTGACCAAATAACTACCGACCAATCGCACTGCTTCCAATAATATCGAAAGTCATGGAAAAGGCTATCAATCAGCATCTTCTAAAATATCTTGAAGGATTCAACATTATTAGCGATCACCAATATGGCTTTCGTAAAAATAGATCAACAGGAGATGTTCCGACTTATGTAACACATGTTTGGAACAACGCAATCGAACACTTTGGAGAATCTCGAGCGGTTGCTCTTGACATATCCAAGGCATTCGACCGTGTTTGGCACGATGGGCTGTTGGCTAAGCTGCGTTCTTATGGTATGTCTGAAAAGTTCTGTTTGTGGCTCTCATGTTTCCTTAGAGAGCGTTCTTTACGAGTGGCAGTCGACGGATTTCTTTCTAACACCTACACTATCAACGCCGGTGTACCCCAAGGTTCCATACTGTCTCCTACTCTCTTTCTCATTTATATTAACGATCTGCTGAAAAAGACCGAGAACCCAATCTACAGCTTTGCAGAGGACAGTACACTTATCTCTTCATTCACTTTGAACGCTCGGACATCGGCTACTCAGACGAATATGCGCAGAGAGCAGGAAGTCATTCAACTTAACAAAGACCTAGAAGAAATTGTATTTTGGGGTGACAGTAACCAAGTGGAATTTAACGCTACAAAAATCCAGGTGGCAGTTTTTTCTAAAAAAAATTAACGTTGCTGAACCCGACATAGTTATGTCGGGGCACTCCATTCCTCTAACATCGTCACTCAGTTTGTTGGGCGTTAATTTGGGAGCAAATATGTTCTGGCATGAACATGTTGCAGGCATAGCAAGGAGAGCTTCTCAAAAGTTGGGAATATTATTTCGAACCAGAAAGCTTTACACTCCACAACTGTTAATTCTTTACGAAGCTCAAATTCGACCAACAATGGAATACTGCTCCCATGTTTGGAGCTCCCCCCAAACATACACTGCATTTGTTGGATTCTATTCAGAGAAGAGCTATTCGTCTGAATGGAGACCCGGAACTGACCGGAGGCCTTGATTCGCTGGAACATCGAAGAACGGTTGGCGACTTGAGCCTATTCTAAAGTATTTTCATGAAAAGTGTTCGAAGGATGTGGCCCGCCTAATTCCTCCCAGAGCGGTGCATGTTAGAAGTACACGTCGCGCTAATACTTCACATCCGTATGAGGTTCAGCTTGTTACTCCTCGTACAACGCTTTACAAGCAGTCTTTTATATGGAAAACATCATCCCTTTGGAATAATTTGCCCAGGACTGTGTTTCCCACCAAGTACAATTTGCAGCGATTCAAGAACAACGTGAATCGCTTTCTCCGCACACGTGTCGCTCCTGTAGCGCTTTAGGGACTTCCTTATAGCACGTGTGCTAGACCCATAAAAAAAAGTACTGAATCTGATTTTCTCAAGTAAACAGAAAGTAAATTTCCACCCCTTTCACTCCCCTCCACTAAGGAACTATAGGTTTAATCCATACTTCAAATATTATATTATCATCTCATTCGAGAGTTACTGTGCCCACGGAACTTTTCCGCACCTTAACCGTTTGTATTTTTAAAACTTGTTCTATATTCAACTCGACGTTTTTTTAGGTTACTCTGTATTCAGATCTCAATCTCTTTTATATACTATTTCTGCTAAACAAAAGAGACTGAAACGAACGTATATTACGGTATAAACACAATCACCCTTTCAATCCCTACTTCATCCCTTTGACCCTATATATATATATATATATATATATATATATATATATATATATATATATATATATATATATATATATATATATATATATATATATATATAATATATATAGTACATATACCCGATATAGTACAATCCCGATTATCAGAATCACGATTATCTGAAATCCGGTTTCTCCGAAACAAACTATTAAAAAGCAAATTGTATTCCCATTAAACGAAAAAATCCCATTATTCGAAACAGACGATGAGTGGTTTCCTTAACGCGTCGGGGACTCCCCGACGTCTAGAATTTCACCGCTGTCTATGTTTTGTTTTGGTTAGTACTCATTCGATCGCGAGTGTTATAAGGTAACTCATTTAGGTGTCTATTAGTGTTTTTATCGCCCACACAGAGGTAATAGTTTCATTTCCAGGAGCGGCACGAGTGCGGAAATAGATCACGTTGTTTTACTGTAAAAATGGGGAGCGTCCATATAAAAATAAGCGTTAAACGTGTTGTGTATTACCTTATTAAAGAGAAAAACTTGTAGAACAGAGCAAGTTCAACGTTTAGATAATAGTGGACTTCTTCCAAAAATGTATATGTTTAGCGAAGGATTTAGGCTTTGTAGCGAAAAACTTAAAAACGGTTGAGAAGCTCTTCTTGCTAGTGTTTGTCATTTCGCCCACACATTGGCACGATGCTAGGGGAAAAGACATAACTATGAGCAACGTTAACTTTTTTAGAAAAAACGCCGTGAATACCAAAAAGTGGATGATTCTTTATTTTTATGGTTTACACAGAATCGAGAACGTGGAATACCAATTTCAGGAACAATTTTAAAACATAAGGCAGTGAGTTTAAGCGAAGAGTTGTCAGTTATTGAAGCGCCTGTAAATTTTTCTGCAAATGATGGATGGCTAGACAGTTCGAAAAAAGGCATGGTGTACATCAACTGAAAGTTTGTGGAGAAAGATTGTCGGCTGATGTATCTGCTGCAAAAAAATTTGCGCAGAGAATTTTGAGCAGCTTATGAAAGAACATAGTTTACAACCAGACCAAATCTATAATTGTGATGAAACAGGCTTAAACTACAAAATGTCAAATACCTTAGCTTCAAAAACGGAAGCTGGAGCACCTGGTTACAAGCGAACGTTATCAACAGTACCTTATTTAGACAACGCGGTAGTGCTGTCATGGTCATTATTGCATTTCTGCAAACAACTTCTACCTATGTACGTGGCCAGGCCAGATACACTTAAATGAATTAATAAATCAGATATCAACTTGCCGAGATTGGAACCCGGGACTTTCTGCACCGCAAGCCAGTTACTACGCCTCAGAGCCACGAATATATATATATATATATATATATATATATATATATATATATATATATATATATATATATATATATAAAGTAAAAAATAGAAGCGCTAATATAAAAAAAATGATAGTAAAACTAGTATAAAAATGTTACATAATCAAGAGAAGGTAATTAGCACTAATAAAATTCTCACCTGTCGGCCATTTTTTCTCCAGTCACGTGATACAGCAACATTAATACTTGAAGGCTAATATTAAAGCTTGCCAAGTGAACCAATCGGTACAATGTATTTATGTGATCTGACATATCCTCAATTTCTATTTTTGAGTAAGGATAAGCTCTGTTTAAGCCCATAAGAAGAGCTGACATCATTCTACTATCAACATCACCCTAAAAAAATATAAATGTTCTACTATAACTTACTGAAAAAAATTAGAACTTATAACATCAACTGTTATGTCTCGACATAGCATTGTAGCACTGCTATGTCGAGCAGCAAAAAAATTAGTAACTTAAAAAAAATGCACCTCAAAACCTCAGAAAAGAACTAAATATTATTGAAATCAGAATTAATTTTTACTTGGTTTGACACCAGGCTGTTAATGAAAATCAACTTGTCTAGCCCCTCAGTGATTCAAAACAAACGTTTAAAAATTTATTTCGTTAAAAGTGGTTAAAGCCTAGTAGGTAGTAAATATAAACACACACAGATAGGTATGCAAGGTGATCCATAAGTCCAAACGGTCAGAAAATTGATATCTCTGTATTTGTGGTTAAGATTAAGGATCTCCATTTCCCGACATTTTTGAACATGCTGGCATTGAAAAGTGTTGGCGTTTGAGTAAGGAAATAGTTTGGTTACAGTCAATTGAAGACGATAAAATTTTAGGCGACCTTCTTAATCTGGTGTTACTCATATGCGAATGGTGGTACAGATTCCGATGTAGGATACCAAACGACTAGTCTAATCTTTAACTATTTTTTCTTATTAAAAACTTTCTGTTCGACAAAGAGAGAGAGACAGATAACTTAGTCTATTGTGACGCGTCGGCATCTAGAGACCATTTGGCGTCTTTCATTGAGTTTGTGTGGTGTTTATGGGTAAGTAAATGTCTGTATGCAGTTTATAGGCTTAGAATTAATTTTTTTCAAAATTGAATAATTTTTTTTTATCGTTCACCTCCCCGTCTGAGTAGGGATTTTACCCTTTTTCATATCCTGAGGGAATATCGGCGGGATTGTCGTAATACTCGTCAACGTTATCCAAGTGCCGAAACATACATTTTTGAATTTCACGGCACCTTTTAGACAACGCGGTAGTGCTGCCATGGACGTTATTGCATTTCTGCAAACAACTACTACCTTTGTAGGTAGCCAGACAATATATACTTAAATAAAAGTATACCGACTTGCCGAGATTGGAACTCGAGATCTTCTGCACCGCAAGCAAGTACTACGCCACGAAGCCACAGGCTGCCACCCAATGGTAATAAGTATTTGTAATTAGGAAGATGGATGTGGTTTTGAAAATGTTAGGGGCGTTATATTCTGTGTACAAACCAGTGTCCTTTATAAATAGAATTAGATTATTAATGTACTGCTTTTCAGGCTTTAACGATTCCGAAGTTTAATGGGATATCTTATTTTGTTCTGAAGGCGTCAAATGAGTTGCATTCGCATATGATAGGTTTCACAGTTAGGGCTCGGTTACATGCCACACATATCGGGGGGTCATCCCCTGTCATAGTCGATTGTATATAGTGCTATGATGTCTGGGTAAGTGGTTTTAGGTCCTCGATATGTAGATGTAATTTGATGAAGTTCTAATATTTGTTGCTGTTTTTGCAAGTTTGTCTACCTTCTCGTTCCCATAAGTACCGACGTTACTTGGTATCCATATGAATGATAAACTATGGCTAGAGTTACTCAGGTCTGTAGTAAGGTTTTTTATACTTTAAATTAGGGGGTCCTTACTGTGGAAGTCTTGACTAAATTTTAGATAACTCAGAGAGTCTAATAAGATGATCCATTTATTTGGTTTTCGGGTTCTTGTGGGTAGAATCGATTTGTAGATAGCAGAGTTCTGCCGTGTGTGTATTACATATGTTATTTAGTTTATATGATCCATTAGAGTTGTTTGTCCAATAGGCAGAGCCAGTTCCTGTGTTAGTTTTTGACCCGTTTGTATATATTTGGTTATGTTTTTTTTTGTATTTGGTCTGGACAATTATTTTAAATTCGTTGATTATTAGTTGATGATTTTGAGTGTTTTTGTCCAATTTGGTCAGTTCGTAGTTAGGTAAGGCCAAAGAAAGTATTTGTTGGGGGACGAGGAAAAGCCTCGGGTAGTATTAGGTTATTATCTCTAGAGAAGTGTAGGAATTTGATTGAAGCTTAGTAGTTGGTGGGTGTTCTGATATTGGGGGTAAAATATTGCTTGTGTAGAGATAGATGAGGTTTTCGCCATAAATTTATTGTGTATCTTAGTAAAAATTTGGTTCTGTCGTGATATAAAGATGGAACTTTCAGATAGGGCTTGTAGGCTGTGTATTGAGCTGGAACAGAAAGCTCCGCAGAGTTTTGTATTACATCCTGTGATTTTAAATATGATTTGTTAGCTGAGGCATAGACGATATCTCCATAATTCAGTTTAGATAATATGACAGAAGCATAAATTTTTAGTAAGATATATTAATTAGAGCCCCACTGAGTATTTGGTAACGTTTTAATTATATTTAGATCTTTCATGCATTTGGAGCGTACAATTTTTATATTTTCCTGCCAATTTAGTTTGTTATCGAAGATCAAATCTAAGAATTTTGCTGATTCTTTATGTTGCATGAGAGACGATGTGAGTGTTAGTGAGTTTATTTTTGGGCAGTTTCTTTTCTTAGAAAAGTGCACTGGAGTAGATGTATTTGGAGAAAATTAAAATCCAAATTTTTCGAACATTTAGGTAGGGAGTTTAGGCAGCATATTTGGAGTTGTCTTTCGCATGTTCGGCTTGTACTGGAGGTAGAGTAGACGAGTATATCATCGGCATAAAGATGGTACGATATATAAGACGAGATGTAATCTGTAATATTATTTATTGCTATCAGAAACAAGAACGAATCTTGTGGTATTCCATTTTCAAGGGTTTTAGAGTTGGAATAGTGAGATCCAACTCTAACTCTAAACGTACGATCCGTTAGGAATTTCGAAATGAAGATAGATAGGTGGCCTCGAACATCCCACGTGTGTAGGTTCTTGATGATATTGTATTTCCCTGCTTTATCGAATGTATAAATATAAAGCCAGGAATGCAGCCAGAGTATATTATTTTCTGACAAAGGACTCCCGGAGGTCTATCAAACCAGGTGGTCTATTGTAGATCGTTGTTTGCGAAAGCTGTATTGCATGTCGCTCAGAAGATTGTTTTTTTCTATAATCCACATTAATCTATAATTGACCAAGCGTTCCATTATCTTACTTAAGTGACTGGTGAGGGATTTTGGTCGATATCCCTCAACCGTCGATCGTCAACCGAAGTTTATTTGGTTTGTGAATGGGGATCAGAGTGGATATTCTCCAGGCATTTGGGAAGGAATTGTGGATCCATAGATAGTTATATATGTTTAGTAAATACTGAGAAGCATAAAAAGGCAGATGGATAATCATGGAGTCAGGCCAGGCGCGCTGTTTTTACAGCGTGAGATAGCATATTTCAGTTCTTCGAGGTTAAATGGGAAGGTTATAAGAATATTCTTCTGAGGTGTTGAAATCAAATTGGCTGACGTCTGTTTGGACTTTATGTGTGTTAAAGGAATTATTCAAGTTCTTTGTAATAATGATTGGCAAAACTTTTTGAGATTTGACCCCTATCTGTAATCCATTGTGAATTTATTATGAGGCCTGACATTGTTCTAGTTGGTTTGCCCTTTAATCTATTTATTTTTTCCTATATGACATTGCTTGGAGTGCCATCTCTGATGTCTGTGACATATAGTACGGGATGTCTACTGGTGGAAATTGCAGTTTGTGGTGATGATTTGGTCTGAGGCTATGATAACTGAATTTGTAAAATCATTTAGGGTTTTGTCAATGTTATTGGGGTATATTTCAAAGAGGATGCACGAATCTCTGTATAAATTCCAGTTCGGTTTAGAGATGTATATTTTTCTCGGAGTATTGTCATTTGTCATTATACAGATGTATAATTGGAAAAGTTGTTTTGTGTCAATTTATCCTTTAATGTCATGTGGTTTGCTGCCATCAATTTTGTCAGTCTTTTATTCTATCTCTATCTCTATATTCTCAAGAAGCTGTGATGATTCTTTTGTTAATTATTGTGTTAGTTGTCTCTTATAGTCTTCTTTGTGTTCCTTCAGTGAGCTCGCATCTAATGGTTTTTGTTTGTTACTAAATCTCCTGGCTCTTTCTAATTTTCTATTTACAAGGATTTTGCATTTTACTAGTCTGTGATCACTGCCAGTTGCACAGGAATTAAGAACATCGACATCTTGGATTATGTGTTTGTGGTATGTTAGCACGTAGTCACATATAAACGGTAAATAATAGAAACACGCTTAATATCTCAAAAGAAAGCTAATGTTGTTCTTCAAAATTTATATTCTATACATAATTGTTGTTATTTTAAGTCAAACCGAGTTACAACAGCCTTTAGCCCCAAAAACGTGACCTGGTACCAGTAGGAGCCAGTTTGGAAGTATTCTAAGAATTTTAGGGGTTTTTACATAATGTGTCTCGGAATTAACATTTTTTTTGTTAAAAAGTATTTTGGAACTCAATTTTCAAACATAGAGCCTTTCGTTCAAATTTAATCTTTTATTATATGGGGATTACCTGACTAGTTTACCAAAGAAAGACCCGTTTGACAGGTAAAAAGGAGGGTGAATCTAATTTCTATTTTAGGGATGGTGATTTTACTTCAGCGTACAACCGACGTTTTATTTAATCAGTTTAGTTTCTAAAGTGCCTTTGAGCTGGTTAGATCGAACAATTATCTAGTGAAGATATTTTAAGACACTGAAGAGGACAGCATCTACCAGGAACTTGAGAGCTTGGAGGAAATGGACATCCCTGAAGAAGCTGCAGAAGATCCAGGACCATCTGCAGCTTCTTCATTTGCAAAGGGCGTTAAAGAGATTTTAAACATGAAATTGTCCATTTTATTAGATCGATGTAAGGTATCCGACAGAAATGCCACGAGAATTTTAATAGCTATTCTAGAAGCACTAAACCTTGACCCTCTTGAGTACAAAACTTTATTACATGATAGAAGGCAAATGTTCAGAGAACAATATAATAAAAAAATTTTTGATAAAGTAAACATTCCTGAAAAAGAGCCCGTGCCATTTCTGTTTTCCTAGTTAAAATTTATTGTAAAGCTTGGTTCAATGCTCCAAAAGCTCATCTTGCACCAAAGCAAGATTTAGGTATTTTGCATAGTCTGTTAGACTATAAAGAATGTGACAACGACATTGCAGAAATAGCCCTGACCAAATTTTCGAACCATTTGTGGTATTTGAATGCAAAGTTGATGGGATTATCGTTTTTTGATCCCACCATTACAGACGATGAAAAGTTGTTAATGGCTAATAAATTGCTCAGTAGCACAGATGAACCATCACAGCACACTAGGGTTGTAAATCCAAAAGTTAGGAAAGAAAACTTAAAAGAGGTAGTTGATGGAGGATTGGTAAATTTACTTACCAAAGAAACGTTTACATTCTTTGACCAATTTAATATAAAAACAGATTTCCTAAGACAACATCCAAACACCTGGCCTCAAAATAATGACTTCCAAGAAGGATTGAAAATTGTCAAAACATTAAAAGTAGTTAATGATATGGCTGAGCGTGGTGTTAAATTAATAACCGGCTTTAACGACCTTCTGACAAAAGTTGAAGACCAAAAGCAATATGTCCTGCAAGTTGTAAGTAAATGCCGAGCATTATATCCTGACGTTCAAAAACTACTTTAACAAAAGCTCTAGAATAGATTAGATAACTATGTAAAATTATCAACTCATGTAGGTACTACGTCTGTATCTTTTCTGTGTCTGTTTTGTATGTATTATATACCTAATTTTTATATTTTAAAATAAAAAATGTCATTAGACTTATTAGTATTACTTGTTTTTTTATTATATTTCTACTTTAAACTCAAAAATATACCAAAAAAAAAGCAAAATTTATCACTTAATAACAGAATATATGAAGTATGCTCCTAGTGGTACCAGGTCACGTTTTTGGGGCTAAAGGCTGTTGTAACTCGGTTTGACTTAAAATAACAACAGTTATGTATAGAATATAAATTTTGAAGAACAACATTAGCTTTCTTTTGAGATATTAAGCGTGTTTCTATTATTTACCGTTCTGGAGTTATGGCTCCATATGTCAGCTTTTTGGCCAAAAATTTGGATATATATATGTATATGTATATGTATATGTATATATATATATATATATATATATATATATATATATATATAATATATATATATATATATATATATATATATATATATATATATATATATATATATATATATATATATATATATATATATATATGTATATGTATATGTATATGTATATGTATATGTATATGTATATGTATATTTATATTTATATGTATATTTATATGTATATGTATATGTATATGCATATGCATATGCATATGTATATGTATATATATATATATATATATATATATATATATATATATATATATATATATATATATATATATATATATATATACACATATACATATACATATACATATACATATACATATACATATACATATACATATACATATACATATACATATACATATACATATACATATACATATACATATACATATACATATACATATACATATACATATACATATACATATACATATACATATACATATACATATACATATACATATACATATACATATACATATACATATACATATACATATACATATACATATACATATTCATATACATATACATATACATACATACACATGTGCTACCTAAGTTAAAAAATCTCCCGTTGATCTTTGCTTAAGAAAGCCATATTGATGGTCGCTAGTAATACTGAATTCTTCTAGATATTTTAGAAGATGCTGATTGATAGCCTTTTCCACAACTTTCAATATTACTGAAAGCAGTGTCACTGGTCGGTAGTTGTTTGGCAAGGTCTTCTTGCCTTTTTTGGGTATCGGCTGAACTGTGCATTTCCAGCAGGAAGGAAACATTCTCTTTCTGTAGGAGAGGTTAAAAAGTCTACAGAAAAATGGTGTTAATTCTCTCGAGCATTTTTTGGGTACTATAACAGTGTAACAATTTCAATCTGACTAATGTCAGTCAACAACTTGCTTGAAAAATCGAGTGAAAACCTTGTTCTATATGTTTTGTAGGTGGTGGATATATTGGGTTTTAGTAGAAGTCGTTTAATGAAACTTATTATTCTTTTGACACCAGCGATTTTAAAATCTCATGTATACAAAGAATTCTTATATTTCATGAAACTTTTTTTAACATGTTGAACTTTTCATTAATAATTATGATAGCTTTTAAATCGCATTTCTAGAGTTAATATTTTCAGTAAGATACTTTTTAAAATATTTTACAAAGTATTTGGCAACCCCGGTTGTCAAAACTAATTATTTTTACGAATATATTAACAAGTCCAGTGTAAAAAAGTTGATTTTTTCAAAAAAATTAATAGAAGGAAATTAGATCTAAGAGCGATAAATTTATTACTCGAAGAACTAGAGAGAAAGTTAGTAATTCTAGTAAAACTTAAAAAGAATACATATAGCAGTATAATACGCAACTACAGTTCACTACTTATTCATAACGATTTGCAATCCTAAAAAGTGAATGGTCCTATAAAAATCATTTTCAACTAAACCGCCTTTTGAGGGTCATAAAGGATGATACTTCTGGTGGTTTATTAATATTTATTCAGCGTAGAGGTAAAGGATAGTACAAGTTAATTTTAGTATAAAAATGTTTACTTTTTCTTTTTATCTATAATATATATATAAAATGCAACGTCTCTCTGTCTGTCTGTCTGTCTGTCCGTTAGTGCGCTTATCACTGGAGAACCACTTATCCGATTTACGTACTTTTTTTTTAAAACATACATATGTTCTCTGGGCAGGTTATAGGCTATATTTTATTACGATAGGTAGCATAAGGAATGAGCAGTGACGTAAAATAGTGAGTGAATTCGGAAATAAGTTTGCCGCTAGCGCGTTCCTTTGCAATACACAGCCTAAACCATTAATTATGGAACAATATTATGTAGCAGAGAATATCTATAATCTATAATCTATAATCTACAATATATATAAAATGCAATGTCTCTGTCTGTCTGTCTGTCCATTAGTGCGTTTATCACGAGAGAACCACTTATCTGATTTACGTGCCTTTTTTTTAAATTCGTACATAATTCTTTGGCCAAGTTATATAATAATAATAATAATCTATTTCTATAATATATATAAAATGCAACGTTTCTCTGTCCGTTAGTGCGCTTATCCCTCCAGAACCATTTATCCGATTTGCGTGATTTTTTAAATTCATACATATGTTCTCTGACCAGGTTATAGATATACATTTTATTACATTTATAATATAAATAAAATGTAACGTATCTCTGTCTGTCTGTCCGTTAGTGTGCTTATCACTGGAGAACCACTAATCCGATTTTCGTACTTTTTTTTTTAAAACATATATATGATTTTCTCCGGCCAGGTTATAGGCTATATTTTATTACGATAGGTAGCATAAGGAATGAGCAGTGACGATAATAGTGAATGAAGTCGGAAAAAAGTTTGCCACTAGCGCGTTCTCTTGCCATACACAATCTAAACCATTAAATATGGAACAATATTATGTAGCAGAGAATATCTATAATCTATAATATATATAAAATGCAATGTCTCGCTCTTATCATGCGAGAACCACTTATCCGATTTACGTGTCTTTTTTTTAAATTCATACATATATTCTTTGGCCAGGTTATATAATAATAATAATAATAATCTATATCTATAATATATATAAAATGCAACGTCTCTCCGTCTGTCTGTCTGTCTGTTCGTCCGTTAGTGCGCTTATGACTGGAGAACCACTTATCCGATTTACGTGCTTTTTTTTTAAATATACATATGTTCTCTGGCCAGGTTATAGACTATATTTTATTACGTTAGGTAACATGAGGAATAAGCAGTGACGATAATAGTGAATCAAATCGGAAAAAAGTTTGCCGCTAGCGCGTTCTCTTGCAATACACTGCCTAAACCACTAAATATGGAACAATATCATGTAGCAAAGGATATCTATAATATATATAAAATGCAACGTCTCTCTGTCTGTTTGTCCGTTTGTGTGCTTATCACTGGAGAACCACTTATCCAATTTGCGTGCTTTTTTTTTTAAACATACGTATGTTCTCTGGCCAGGTTATAGGATATATTTTATTACGTTAGGTGATGAGGAATAAACAGTGACGATAATAGTGAATCAAGTCGAAGAAAAAAAGTTTGCCCCTAACGCGTTCTCTTGCAATACGGTGCCTAAAGCATTAAATATGGAACAATATCATGTAGCAAAGAATATAATATATATAAAATGCAACGTCTCTCTGTCTGTCTGTCCGTTAGTGCGCTTATCACTCGAGAACCACTTATCCGATTTACGTGTTTTTATAAATTTATACATAATTCGATATAAGCCTAGATAATGGGAGATAAGGTGAGATAATGGGAGATAAGGAGAAATAATGGGAGATAAGTCGAGATAAGCCTCGATAATGGGAGATAAGGTGAGTTATGGGAGATAAGTATAAATAATGGGAGATAAGGATAAATAATGGGAGATAACCAGAGATAAGTCTAGATAATGGGTGTTATGGTGAGATAATGGGAGATAAGGAGAAATAATGGGAGATAAGGAGAAATATTGCGAGATAAGTCGAGATAAACCTAGATAATGGGAAATGAGGTGAGATAATGAGAGATAAGGAGAAATAATGGGATATAAGGAGAAATAATGGGAGATGAACAGAGATAAGTTTAGATAATGGAAATTATGTAGAGATAATGGGAGATAAAGAGAAATATTGGGAGATAGGGGGAAATAATGGGAGATATTTTATTACGTTGGGTAACATAAGGAATAAGCAATGACGATAGTAGTGACTCAAGTCCACGCGAGCGGAGCCGCGGGCCCGGCTAGTTTAGATAATAAAATGAAATAGCTGGAAAATTAGTTAACATAATCGAAAATATTACAAGAAACAGAATTTAAAAAAATAATGGAGTTTTAATCTCTTAAGCTTAAAGTAGAGCAACATAATTGTTTATTCTTTATATATTCTGTTAAATAGTAGGGCTACTCCGCATGAATTCAGTTACATAATCAATAAATTAAATACTACCCTTGATATGGCGCTTATAACTTAGTTTTTAAGTGCAACAGATACAGATCCATTACGAAGGTTTATCCGAATAAGAGAAAATCATACAAATCATTTCATAAAAATCTATCATTCTCGAAATGTTCCTATTATTCCAGGCTTGAACAACAGCCTTTTTTTTATATAAACGAGCGTTTGTTCTTACCTTCTTTACACAAGATTTAAAAAATGCCAAGTAGACTTCAATCATTTTCTTTGCAACATGTGGTGCTTCATGACTGAGATAAAATTGACTTAAAAAACACAAGCTATAGTACTGTGCTCGAGTGCTAACATTAGCACGGAAAAGAAATTTTTCTATTTCGTTGAGAACCACTTCTTGCATATTTGGATGCTTGAATATAAGTTGAGTTAAACAATATATCGCTTTTGATGCTACCTTTTGTGATGGATCACCCAGTTTGTTGATTATGAACGACAGAAGATTCTAAAACATAAAACGTATTTCAAAAAGTTTTAAAAATATTCAAGTGGTTCATAAATTCTGTCAAATTGGAATTGCCAATTTCCAACAATAAGAAAAAAATGAAGATTATAATTCAGCTTTAAATATTTTTTACTAACGAATTCCATTTCAAATTTGGAGCAAAAAATACGTAAATGTATTAAAAGGCTTAAATATATATCATGATAACCATTTTTTCATACAGCCACAAGGTCAATTAATTACACAGGGGAACAGCTGTTTTGGTGTCGAGGTTTTTTGAGCTGATTCTATATCAATTTGATGTCCTGAATTCAAATAACGTATTCATTTGTACCTAGGAGCTCAAATTTTTAAGATATACAATTTTAGAGAAATATAAGTTACATTATTGTAACTCAAATCCGTAAGTGTAGTAAACAAAAGTAGATACGAAATTTTTATTTTAGTTATACAAAATACAATATTATGTCGTACTTACAAACAAAAAAAAACATTGAAGAAATGAAATAGTCACTCAACACTTGGAAAGCTTCTTTTCCGCGACATTCTTGAATGTTTTTTTTAAACAGTCCCTTTTTAAACTCCAGCAGTAATCTGCCATCATGTGCATGTCCCATCTTCCTTGGTAGCGTCACCCCCCCCCCCCCCCCCATTTTTCCCCCCCCCCCCCCCCCCCCCTCTCTCGTCCTCCATAACTTTAATATCTTGGTGAAATCTTTCACCTTGTTCCTCACTCATGTCTCCTAAATTTTCTGGAAAACGGTCTAAGTGGCTGTGTAAATAGTGTATTTTAATACTCATATTGCACCCTAAGGATTTGAAACTATTAAGCATCTTGTTAACCATTTCAACATAGTTTTGAGCTTTATGTTTGCCTAGAAAATTTTCTACAACTGCAACAAATGATGTCCAAGCTTCTCGTTCAACTTGATTCATTGAATTTATGAAGGCAGGATCCTTAATTAATTGTCTTATTTGTGGGCCGTCAAATATCCCTACTTTGAGTTTTTTCTGTGCTCAACTGATGCATTTTTACCCCTATATATGCAAAACAAGACCCATTCTTATCAAGAGCCTTTACAAATTGCTTCATTAAGCCCAACTTTATATGTAACGGAGGAAGTATGATTTTTTCTCTTTCAACCAAAGCGTCGTTAATGACATTCTTTTCCCCAACGTCCATGTTTTCTCTCTGAGGCCAATCTTTTCTAACCCAGTGGTGTGTTTTGTCCCTACTATCCCAGAGGCACAAGAAACACGGATATTTCGTGTAACCACTTTGCTGCCCAAGAAGAAAGTTTACCATTTTTAAGTCTACACAAATCATCCATTGATGTTCGTAATACTTTATCTTCTGCAAGACCAAAGCTATGGTATTATATTCTTCTTTCAGTTTCGTTGAGTGAGCTAGTGGTATTGAACCATATTTATTCCCATTATGTAGAAGGACACATTTTAAACTTCGCTTTGAACTGTCAATAAATAGGCGCCAATCATCTGGAATATATTCAGAAAGTCCCATTTCTTTCATGAGTCCCCTAATTTCGTGACAAAATACAAGATTGTCTTCTTGAGAAAAGAATGGTAGCAGATCTTTTTCTCTTGTACGGTAAAAGGTAATTTTGGTTCCTTGTTCCAGTAAATTTTTGTCGTTCAACCTAGAAGCCAGTACTTCAGAAGCTTTTTTCGATAAATTGAGATCCCTGGTGAGATCATTTAATTCATTTTGATTGAAGCGTTGAGGAACTGATGACGTCCCCTCATAGTCACTGTTAGTTTCATTACCATCAGAACTTTTATTAGCATCAGAAGAGCGATCAGAGGGAAAATATTCGTCATCAGAGATATGTGGTAGCTGATGAAATGTTGGAATCGGTATTTCATCTGAGTGCGGGATAGGGCGTATTGCCGAGTCTAAATTGGGATAAGTCCACTTACTGCGGTTATTTCGATTGATTCCATTAGTATTTACTAAACAGAAATAACAATCATTGAAGTGGTTTTTTGGTTCTCTCCAAACCATTGGTACGCCGAATTTTAGACATTTTCTTTTCCCGGTAGTCTACTGCCGTAAATGATCTGTACAAGTTTTACATACGAGATGCGGGGCCCACGTTTTGTCCTGATCACCAAGCTTAACTCCAAAGTATCCAAGATACGCTCGCTTTACAAAGTCAGTAATAGTTTGTCTGTTTTGTGGAAACATGTATTCTCCGCATATATAGCAAAACACATCAGGTTGATTTACACAACTTCTTCTTGAACTGGAACCTGAACTCATTTTAATTCTGTTCAATAACACAAAAACACTCTTTTCTTAACATAAAATAACACGCCGAATTCGATCTACTCTCATTAGTAAGAACGCACAAACTGACGAGACTTACCTGAGTTAGGTGATTAAAAGGGTCAGTTCAGGTACCTGATAGGCAATGGTTCCACTATTTATAGATTTACCTGGAATTTACTCAATTACAGACTGACAATAAAACCATTGTACCTACATTAATGAATATATAATAATTTTAGAACTCTCATAAATGAATATACTGAATAAAAACCACATTGGTAGATAAGCTGATGTATCTAAAAAAGTAGAGCTGATAGAGAAAATCGGATTGCATGTATAGATTTAGCGTCCCAAATATAGTTAAAATCAGCTCTAAAATCCCAGGCACCAAAACAAAAATATTTTTTTGTTGCCCTGTGTTATAGGTGGTGAAGGCTCTCGTATTGACAATGCCTATGGGAAGGTGCAGGATGTAAATGTGACTGCACATAAACGTGAGTATAGGTTGACAGATCATGATGTGCTGTTTTTGCGAATAGACAGAACTAGGAAAAATTAAATCAAAATTATGAAACATATAGAATGGATTATAATAAACTTTTGTGGTACAGTAATTTGGGAAACTGGAATATAACATAACCATCTAGTAAAGAACGTAAATGTGATAGAAAAATCTAAGAAAGCATTAGTTCATACGACCAGAAAGGATAAGGCTAGGAAACCATGGGTAACTGGTGCGATTATTGAGTCATGTAATACAAAAAGTATTTTATATAAAAAATGGCAAAAGCATCCAAATGATGACAAACTAAAAACAGAAGATAAGGCCAAAGAATTATATGAGAGAAGTAAAATAGATTCATTTGGTAACGATAGTAAAAAACTATGGCAAAATGTAAAAGAAAAAACAGGAAATACTAACAAAAAACGAGAGGCGGTAAAAGTGTTAGTGACAGACAGGAAAAATCGAAAACGGATATCATTTTAATGAGTTTTTTAGTGGTATTGGAGTGGTGGAGAAAAGCTTGCCAAAGAAATTCCGAAAACAAACCAATCAAGTTGTACACCTAAAAAGAAGGTTTGCGTGCCTTGTTTTTGAGACCTACCAATGCTTATGAAAGCTAATATTAAACCAGTTAAAAAATAAGGCAAGAGGTGTAGATAATATACACACGTGGGTCATTAAAAAAAATAAGCAGTTATATTGCAGAGCCACTTGTACATATAATAAACATGTTTTTTTATAGAGGGAAATGTCCCAATCACTTCAAAATGGCAGAAATAGTACCAATCCACAAGAAAGGCTCAAAAACAGAAGCAACAAACTATAAGCCTATTTCCTTAATATCAAATTTTGCTGAAATATTTGAAAAAATACTCCACGATAGACTTACAAATTTTCTAAATAAGCACAAGATGATATCAGACAGGCAATATGGGTTCAAAAAAGGTGTTGGTACAAAAGATGCTTTAGCTTTTGTATCTGACTTTTTGTATAGTAATCTAGATAAGAGCAAACCAAACATAGCTGTTTTTCTGGACCTAGCCCAGACTTTTAATACAGTAAACCACGAGATATTACAAAAACTAGAGTACCATGGTATAAGGCAGGGGTGCCAGTTTTCATCCATACAACATTTGGCGTGCCGGCATAGGTACTTACTACAACTAAAATTAACAAAAATTAACTTAAAATATTGCTTTTAGAAGGTTTAATTACAAAAAAATTTTAACATTTAACAAATAATTTTATTATACTAGTCCTAGGACCTAGTGTGAACCCTGTGCTTGAAATTCTTTAGAGAGTTTTCTTATATCCGGTTCATGTCTGGTTATTTTCAGTGTCACACGTCACACATGCTTCCAAGTGGTCGTCAGCCTGCTTCGGTACGGGTTTAAAATCACTCTCATATAGGATGATCCGAAAGCTGTAAGCATGGCAAACGCTACTTTCTTCAGACAAATAAATTTCTCTGGTAAACTCATCCAACAACTGAGTATTTCGTTTGAATAGTTCTGGCAGTCTCCTTCTAATACCCTTCTTAATTCTACAAATTTCGTGTTCCATAACTCGGAGCTTTTAAAGTCAATGTATTGAAGATCAAAATCATTAATATCCATCCATGAGAAAAGAGATACGTCAAAGCAACTGCTGGAAAAATCCATTAAATCTGGTTTGATTAAAAAAGCGAACATAGGACCATGTTTATCAAAATCCTGACCCCTCTCGATAAACTCCTCTTTTAAATTAGTCATATATTTAAGAATTTCGTCTATTAGTGCACCATCGTCAACACTGGATATATAAGTTTTTAAATTTGGAAAATATTTATATGTGTTTGTAGTAATATCGCTGATAAATAAATTTACTTTTAATGTGAATGATTCCCAGGATTCGTATAAATCCAGAACTGTTTTGCCTGAACCTTGTAACTTTAAGTTGAGTTCACTGAGATGGTTTGTAATATCAGTAAGAAACATTAACATACAGATCCAGTTCTTATCTTCTAGTTCAGGATAAGCATCCACTTAATTTTTTTCCAACAAGAACGATTTAATTTCGCCTAGACATTGCACAAATCTAGAGAGCACAGAGGACAATAAATGCCTTCGAAATGTGACTATACTAACGTATCCTGAAAATTCCCTGGGCACAACATGTAACTAATAACGAGGTGCTCAGGAGAGTGAGCAAGGGTCTGGAACTGACCTGGACACTGAAAAAGCACAAATTGGAATACATTGGACACGTCATGAGGCATGACCGGTATAGACTGTTGCAACTGATACTTCAGGGCAAGCTTAAAGCTAAAAGGAGGCCAGGCAGAAGACCCCATTCCTGGATGAAAAACCTACGAGACTGGTTAGGTCTCAGTTTGATACACATCTTTCGTATTGTTGCTGATAAAGTTAGAATAGCTCTTGTTAATCGTTAATGTCCGGAACAGATGAATCACTATTAAGTATTTTTTACCAGAGCTTTAACAGTGATACTACTATGTCAGATGCAGTTGATGCTACATATACTCGTTGATCAAAATAATGTAAGCATTATTCAAGGCTCCGTGTTCATAAAAACATGAAAACGCAATGACACTAGTTAGTGTGATTGGCATGTGAATGAATCGTCAAATGTTGTGTTTCAAAATTTTTAAAAAATCACTAATCACATGTCATTAAAAGTCCAATCTAATGCACATCATAATTTTAGCTAATATAGAAGACACTAAATAACATTATAGAAGAAACTGTTAAATATTTTCTAAATTTGTACTTTAATAAGTTATATATAATCACATATAACCTGCTATTAAAATTAACAAGTATATGTGACAACACCGGTAAGTATCCACACCAGGTTTTGCTACCAGACCCAGCGCAATCATTCTCTTTTTTAGCCGTATTGCACGGAAGCGTAGTAAAGTAATTTTTTTGCATAAGACAGGGTTGCAGTTCTGTCCAGTATTTTCCACTTATCCTTGCCGCACTCATTAAAGTATCTAATGGATTATTGATTTGGAAGAAAACGATGTTATAAATTGTATATTTTGTCTACTAGAAGAATGTTTTTAGTGTCCTTATACTTTTCAAATTTAATAAGGACTTTGGTATATAAACCATCATATTTTACTGGATACACTGTTATTAAATTAATGTTTTGCCCATTACTTTATATAATCTATTCATTAAAATTTCATAAATCTTTAAATTTTTGTAAATATGACAGTACTAAAACTCGATGTAACTAATCACCTCAACTAATTTTCTAAGTGTAGGTTTTTACCTATATGTATATGTATATATATATATATATATATATATATATATATATATATATATATATATATATATATATATATATATACATATATATATATATATATATATATATATATATATATATGTATGTATATATATAAAAGCAAGCATATGATTATGGCATCCAGTTTATCACTCAATGACTGTTTTTTTATGAGCCTAGCACACGTGCTGAAGGAAAATCCCTAAAGCGCCACACGAACGACAGGTGCGAGGAAAAAGCAATTTACGTTCGTCTTGAATCGCTGTAAATTGTACTCGGTTGAAAACACAGTCTTGGACAAATTATTTCAAAGGGATGAGGTTCTCCATATAAAAGACTGTTTGAAAAGGGTTGTACAATGAGTAACAAGGAACCTCATACGCATGTGAAGTATTAGCGCGACGTGTATTTCTAGCATGCACCGCTCTGAGAGGAATTAAGCGGGCGGCATCCAACGAACACTTTCCATGAAAATACTTATAGAATAGACTCAGGTCGTCAACCGTTTTTCAATGTTCAAGTAAATCAAGGTTGCTGGCCAGTTCCGGGTCTACAATCAGCTCTCTTCTGAATAGAATCCAACAAATGCAGTGGATGTTTGGAAGCAGAGCCCTAAACATAGGAGCAGTATTCCATCATTGGTCGAATTTGAGCTTTGTACAGAATTAACAGTTGTTGTGAAGTGTAAAGCTTTCTAATTCGAAATTATATTCCCCGCTTTTAAGAGGCTATCTTTACTATGCTTGCAACATATTCATGCCACGACATATTTGCTCCCAAATTAACGTCCAGTAGATTGAGTGACGATCCTAGAGGAATGTAGTGCCCAGACATAACTATGTCGGGTTGAACAACGTTAACTTTTTTGAAAAAAACTGCAGCCTGGGTTTTTGTAGCGTTAAATTCTACTTAGTTACTGTCACCCCAAGTTCTTTGTTAAGTTGAACGATTTCCTGCTGTATGTGACTATTTACATGAGTAACCGATGTTCGAGCGTTCAAAGTGAATGCAGAGCTAAGCCTACTGTCATTTGCAAAGCTGTAGGTTGGATTCCTGGTATTTTCCAGTAGATCGTTAATGTAAATGAGAAAGAGAGTAGGAGAGCCCTAGGGCTCACCGGTGTTGACAGTGAAATTATTAGAGGGAAATCCGTCGACTGCCACTCGTAAAGAACTCTCTTTAAGGAAATATGAGAGCAATAAACAGAACTTTTCAGGCAAACCAGAAGAGTGCCAAATACGGTCGAATGCCTTGGATATATCAAGAGCAATCGGTCGAAAATTGCATACTAAAGTTTGAAACACTGCAATTTTTTTATTTTTGAAAAAAAAACCCTTGGACAATTTTTAACTAGTACATTATTTTACAAGATTAATTTTTATTTTTGCAGATTGGATTATTTTTTGTGAAGTTATCCTGCAGACAAAGAGGCGCCATAGTTTCATCAGTGGTCCATTTAACCCGACAAAAAATAAACTTAACATTTAAAACATATTTAAAAAAAAGGCTTATAATTTGAAGTACAATGAAAATATATAATGACCATTCTTTTATATTATTCACTTAATAACCCGCCCAGGTGTATGTAACCCCTTAAAATAACAATTTTTGTTACGGAGGTATAAAATGATCAATGACTTCACAAAACACACCCCCAAATGAGTTTTCAACAAAGTTTCTTTTCCGATCTTCACTGAAAACTGATGACCTTGAAATTTTTGTTGTTTTTTATATACCAGATAAATTATTAAAGGTAGTTCACTCGTGAGAATCTTCGTTCAATCTACACCCTGTGGAGAGTATTCCAGAATTTTTTCAAAATTTTTTGATCAGTACTTTCCGAGATAAGGGGGGGGACAGCGATTTCTAGCAATTTTTTTACAAAAAATAATACAAAGAAAGTATTACATTCGATGAATAATTTTTTTTTTCACTTCCGAAACTAACCCCTTAAGCCAAAATTTAACTTTTAAAACTACATGGCTCTGATGAAGCCATCAATTCCTATGTCAGTGCCAAATTTCAACTTTCTATGTTGAATAATTTCGGAGAAAATCGGGTGTGACAGACAGATAGACACCGAAGTGATCTTATAAGTGTTCCATACGGAACACTAAAAAACCATAAATTTAAATATACGTTCATTCCATAATGGCTTAAAAACTGTGCTGTTTTTTATGAGATGCCATCTTTTTTGGAAAATACTAACACTTATAAGAGTCCCAATCTATAATTTTTTTATAAGCAAAAATATTTAGTAGGTAGTTTAATTACAGTATCATTTAAAATTTAATTTCACAAGTCACATCATGGATCAATGAAGTTTTGGTTAGTTTGTTTGGTTATTGGTGTGAAACGCACACACAGCGTCAGCGGCCTAGGAACGCACAGGCAGCGTTCCTGGACCAATGATCTTTGTAATCTTAATCTTAATGATAATAATAACGCTATTAAATCTGAATTTATAAATTTCAACTTTCTATGTCAAATATGTAGTTTCGGAGAAAATCGGATGACGGACGGACAGACAGACACCGAAGTGATCTTATAAGTGTTCCGTACGGAACATTAAAAAGAAAAGCGTAATGTTCTTCTGTGTATCATGGATATGGTGTAGACATAAAGCCAATGATAAACCATTCGATCAGTTTTGTGTTAATTACTGCACTTCACCTTTGTGTGTGTATTGACCACTTCAAAACGATTGCAAAAATTAAAAACAGTAAATTCAATTTCAAGAATTTAAGCTATTTTGATAACTTGGCCAAATTCTCTTCTGTAAATATCTATGACATTCTATGCCACAAATATAATAATAGAGGCAGAATATGCGAACAAAAAAAATAGCTGTACATGAGAGAAATTTATTCTACAGTAATAATTTTATAAGTATAAACAATTATTAGTAAACAAGCTACCAACAATCATTTGCAAAACACACAAAACTAATAGGCTTCTTTCCTTCAACATCTTCTGGCTGTTCTTTTTTCCTCGCTACAAAAACTTCTTTTTTGCATCCTGGACTAAGTCTGCCTCTTACCAACTTCCCTTTAAGGTCATTCTTGCTTTCACCGCAATAAATACCTGCTGTCGATTCAAAAGAGGTTGATTTCTTCAATTTTTCTATTACTATAATTTTCTTATCTTTCGGTTTTACTTTACTCTGCTGTTCCTGAACATTTCTGGATTCTACTAAAGAATTTAAAGATACTTGTCGCGTTGGGCCATAGGTAATTAAAATTCTTTTCGTCTTGCTCTGTGAAACATGTTCCTCTGGGCCACTAAAATTTTGTTCCCCTTTTTCTGACATTTTTCGTTAACCAGAAGTGAAAGTGATTTCTGTCATATATCATCTTGACTAATAAAAATATCAAACTGGTCTCTTATTATTGAAAACAATTAAAATCAAAAACAAAAAATTTGTAAATAAGAAGTAAATAAAGAATGTACTAATTCAACTCAACGTAGGTGTTTATTCACCTGCAAATAATATAAATAATATTCAATTCAAAGTATTCACAAAAGTCACTTCACTTCACCAAAAGAAAATGTGGCCTGCTTGACGTCACTATTTCAATAATAGTTAGCAAACCAAGAAGTACCTAATTGGGAGCGGCAAATGCCAATCTCTTAATAGAAAAAAGGGCCAGAGCATATCGCGACAGGAAAAAAAAAAAGAAAGGAACAAATGGTAGCCTACATCAAGATCACAACGATCCAGCTGCTAGTGGAAGTTAATTAATTCTCTTCTCAGTTGGTCTCTTAAGAGTAATTCTATTTCTATCCAATCAGATATTTCCGCATTGTTAGTTACATCAAACTTAATTGATGTGGTGGGGTGAAATAGATTATTTTTTCATTATTTTCAATTTTAATGCAAGACAAAAGTGGAGGTAGTTAAATACAGAGTGCGGCGCTTAAATTCGGACATTAAATTTGAATTTTCCGCCATATAGTAGTTCCGCTATAGGTCGTTGTTGACGTTCGTGAGAGCCACGTACTTCTAGTAAACAGTCATGAGCTCGAAATGACCGAGCCGTTGCGAACAAGTGCGGAGTACAACCGAAGAGTCGGGATTATCGAAAGTCTTCACACTGGACGTTCGGCGACTGAAATAATTCGCTTCTACGGGTACCAGAGATCAACTGTGTACGACATGAGGCGTGTATGTGTATCAACAGGATGACGCACAGGCACACACGAGCCATTTAGTCCAAAAGTGGTTATCGGATAACGTAGACAGGTTCTGGTCTAAAGAGTTCTGGCCCCCCAATAGCCCGGACTTGAACTGAAGCGTAATCGAAAGAGTTAACAAGTCCAGACATCCTAATGTGGCATCTTTACGCACCGCTATCGAAGCAGCATTTGCTAATATGGGCGGTCATTGCGGCTGAGGGAGGTTACATCGAATAATTCCACTCCATATAGGTCATAAAACTGACATGCAAAACGATTTTTTTATTTTAATTTTTTGACGAATACAATTTTCTTTTAAAAAAATGTTTAATTATCCGGATTTAGGCACCGCACCCTGTAGTTCCTACAGCATTTTAGGATTTTTGCAGGTGTTTTGGTTGGTATAATAAGCAAATTTTAAACATACTATTTATAGTAAAATATTTAATGGGATGGGGTAGGGAGTTAGAGGGGTTGCTCCATATATATTGTGCTATATGGCCCTTTTCAGGGTTCTTGGACTGCAGGACTATGAAAATTAAATAATTTATTCATTAGTAGTAATATTAATAGGGGAAGGGGTGAAAGAGATGGGCGGATGGTTTCAATAGTTTATCAGAATTTTTCCATGTTTTTTGGGTAGGAGAATGGGCAAGTGTTAAGCCTAATCATTTATAATAAAGTATATAAGGCCAAAGGGGTGCAGAAGGGAGTGACTTCGTATTGGTCTTATGACAGGTCTTTTTGGGACTTCTTTGAGTCAAGGAATCGAAACATGACATTTTTTTCATTACCTTCATTGTTAACATGGGAGGAGGGTGGTACAGCTTGGAAATCGATTTAACTACTTTGAAACAGTGCCAACATAATGTAAATCAGTCTTCTCAGCCTAATTTTGTGCATTTTTTCACATTTTAACGCTTTCGGCTCACTATTTCTTAAATATCTCAGTTTCTGTTCAAACAAAACGACAAAAAAAAACCTCTTCATAAAATTGCCTGAAAACTGCGTATACTGCATTAAAAAATATTGAGTACATAACCTAAAAAAAACTATTTACAACGGCATATTGAAAAATGTTTTTTTACAGGTAACTTCCGTTCAATTCGATATTAAGGCTTCAAATTATAGGAAAATATAGCTTTTATATTAACAAACAAGTGTGCTAATTTTATTAAAAAATATTAAGAGGACTGGTCAAAATTTGCATTTTAGTCCAAATTTTATTATGGATTTTTCTTGTGGGCAAAAGGTGGTAGGAAGCTTTTGTTAAAAAAAAATATATTCATCAAGATGGTTAGAAGGAAAAACAAAAAATATACAAAAAAACTGTCTTAATTTTTCAATTTTTTCGTTACAAAAAAATTCAGTTTTTTTTCGTTTTTGCTCTAAAAAAGGTCTGGTTCATTCTCTTTATTTAGGACGCTGTCTAATTCACTTTCATCAATAAAACAATCTAAAATTAATAAAGATGAGTCATTGGAAAAATGATCTGCAAATTCCGGATGGTTGTAGCTTCAACTTGATGGAAATTCATTATAAATATATAATAAAAGACTGTTTTTAGTCAATTTCCACTAGTTTATTTATAATTGTGATGACGAGTTTGGCTGTCGATGCAGTTTCTTCAGATCTAGATTTACATAGTGTAAAATGTAGATCTGAAGAAGCTGCATCGACAGCGAAACGCGTCATCACAATTATAAATAAACTAGTGGAAATTTACTAAAAACAGTCTTTTATTATATATCTCTAAATTTATCTGTCAACGACTCTGATTGATCACAATCTTTAATCAGCTTATCATTTTCATCTAGATCTTGCGAGCATATTTCTGCAGTATCTTCGCAATTTGCATGTTTCGATTGCAATGGTTTGAATACAACTAGTGCATCAAAGTCCAACTTTTTTACAGGAACAACCTTTTATACTCATGCCAGTATGAATCTGATTCAGAAAATCAATCGGATGATTGAATATAGCAGAAAACAAGCTCGAGCTATAGGAAACAAATGATTGTTTTAAATTATAAATATTGTATCTATAATAATTTTAGTAAATGTGTTAATGAATTAATATTACGTTTGTCAATAAAAGTTTCGGTTACCTAAATCATAATTTTATTGTAAAATAGATAATATTTATTTTAAAATCACTTTTTCATGTTATCTTTAAGATAAAATATTGAATAGAAATAAAGAGAATGAACTAAAGCAAAAGCGAAAAAAATTGAATTTTTCGTAACGAAAAAATTGAAAAGATTTTGTATATTCTTTGTTTTTTCCTTTTAACCATCTTGATGAGCATAATTTCGTATATTTAAAAAAAAAAGTCCTCCTTTTGGCCATGAAAAAACTCCATAAGATTTAGATTAAAATGCGAATTTTGACCAATCCTCTCAATATTTTTTAATAAAATTTGGCACACTTTTTTGTTAATATAAAAGCTAGATTTTCCTATAATTTGAAGTCGTAATATCGTACTGAATGGAAGTTACCGTCGAAAACCATTTTTCAATTTGCCGTTGTAACTACTTTTTTTTTAGGTTATGTACCTAATATTTTTTTAATGCATTCTACTCAGTTTTTTAGGCAATTTTATGACGAGTAAAATGATTTTTTTTGTCGCTTAACAACGAACAGAAGCCGAGATATTTAAGAAATAGTAAGCTCAAAACGTTGAAATGTGAAAAAAAAAAAAGCACTAAAATAGAAAAAAAAAAGGCCTTGCGGTCAAAATTAGGCTGAGAAAACTCGTTTACATTATGTTGGCACTGTCTTAAAGTAGTTAAATCGATTTCCAAGCTGTACCCAAAAATTTTAGGGCATTTGCCGCCACTGTTAATGATGTTTTAGTTGTAATTATATATATAATTTTAATGTTAAATAAGTATATGTTTTCACTTTACTTATTTTAATATTTCGATATTTTACATACCACCAAATTATTTTATTAAATTTACAGTAATTTCCTTTCAACATACACCGTTTATGTTTATTTATATAGTTGCTAAGATTTTTTTGTTAATATTTCACTACTTAAGTTAGTTTTCTACTCTCTTGTCAGTAAGAAAATTGTGTGACAGTAACTTATTTTACAGGCTTGTTTAATTTTTTTAATAAAAAGACCAGTCAAAAAGAATAAATTTTTACCTTTTCCTGTTCGGGATTTCCACATAAAAGCTTAAACATCGCCGTTATAGCTTTCTCTTTGTTACTTTCAACAGTATCTTGGGCTGCTTTATTCAATGCCAACACAAATGTGGTGTAGATTTCTTTAAGTTCATTTTCAAAATACCAAAGGCTTAAAATTTTACGTCTTTTCACTGCATTACCAGAGGATAAAGTGTTTAGTGCTGAGAGGGGTTTTGAATTAAATGGTTTAAGTTTTTCTTCCGGTTTCAACAGATCCGATAGAAATAACTCTGTCAAAGTTTCTGGAAATAAAATATAAGAATTACTGAAAAGACACTCGTAGAAAGACCACTGAGTCACGAGTTTAGCTTTTTGGTCTTACTGTTGTCCTACTGTTCTCATGTCGACGTTTTTTTTTGTAAGAGAGAAGCAAGGTTATAGTTTTCAATTTTTAAAAAGTATTATTAATCTCCTTATTTGCACTGTCGTCACTGATTAAATTTCACTGTTTTTTTTTTTTGGAAGAACCAAGGTAACAGTTTGGGTTTTTAATATATAATAATAATTTTTGGTGTGTTATACAAAGTTCCCCATAAAAAAAAAAAAGTATTTTTTTTGTATATGAAACTAAAGTTCTTGTAATTTTGTTTCTTAAAAATGTCATCCGAATTTGAACTCTTATGTTCCCGGCACTCTTTTAAGTTAGAGGTGACATTATTGATCGCTGGTAGTCATGTCGTTTCCGTAATCTCTGCTTTTTTATGCTGGAAATTTTCTTTTAATCATTCCAGTGAGTGAAAATTATTACTGTAGAGTTTAGATATCTCCTTAGATAAAAAGTTCATTGGTATCAAATCAATGAGTCTTGGAGGCCAAATTATGACACACACACGTCGCGCTGGTGCTTCACATCCGTATGAGGTTCAGCTTGTTACTCCGCGTACAACGCTTTTCAAGCAATCTTTTATATGGAGAACGTCATCCCTTTGGAATAATTTGCCCAGCGCTGTTTCCCACCGAGTACAATTTACAGCGATTCAAGAACAACGTGAATCGCTTTTTCCGCATTCATGCTGCTCCTGGAGCGCTTTAGGGACTTCCCTGCAGCACGTGTGCTAGACACATAAAAAAAAAGAAAAACCTTTCTGGAAATAAATTTATTTAGGAAATGTCTCAAGTTACTGACAACGGTGTGTTTTAAGTGTGTGATGTCGCTCCAGCCTGCTGAAACTTAGTTTTTGGTTATGACCATCAAAATTTTGTAAAGCTAGTTTGAAGAAATTCTCAATCACCACATATATTTACATTACCCGTTATTGTGCGACCTCTCTAATCCTCGAAAAAAGCCGATTCTTTCACGAGTCGACATTGCGATGCGTTGCATAATGTTGACGATATTTTTGCAAAACTTTCACATACAAAAGGCACGAGTAACTCCGGTGTACCATTCCATGACAACCAAATTTCCAATGACCCCTGGTTCTGTGACACGCCCCCACTCTCCCAAGTTTTTTGTGCGATTAGCCAAACAAACTGGCAGTTATTTATGGGACACTCTGTATAACAAATAATGATATAATAAATTTACCAGAAACCTTTATTTCTAAAATTAAGTCTAAAAATGTTACTGCATGACTACCAATTAAAAAATTTAATTTTATGAGACATTTTTAAATAGTTTATCTACTTCAACTACTATGTATAGAAAAAATCCGCCCTATAAGCATTTTGCCTATTCTGTCGAAGGTCTTGAAATGGGTTTTGGAGAGACAGATGCGAAAGTATTGTCAGCTCTATGACTTACTGTCGTCACTCAAGTTCAGCTTGCGTACAAATTAACTGTGCCACAGCCCTTTTTAAAATTACGGATGGTATCTTGGAGGCAACTTACAGTTTTGACCCTTCTCGATTATTCCTGGGCCTTTGACAGGCTGAACCATCAATTGTTCTTAACGATTCTTCAAGTTCTTAGCTTTAAGACAATGGCTTATCAGTTTCTGGAGAACTATCTCTCTGGAAGAATCCAACCTGTTAAGATCAACAATACATTGTCAAGCCCACTGGGCGTCACATGCGGCGTGCCTCAAGGATCCATTCTTGGTCCTGTTTTTTTTTACTCTATAAACTTCGCAATTTGTAGACTTTTCAACCTATCTTACAGAAAGGGAATATTTCCTTCCTGCTGGAAATGTGCCACATTTCAGCCAATACCTAAAAAAGGCAAGAAGACCTTGCCAAATAACTACCGACCAATCGCACTGCTTTCAATAATATCGAAAGTCATGGAAAAGGCTATCAATCAGCATCTTCTAAAATATCTTGAAGGATTCAACATTATTAGCGATCAATATGGCTTTCGTAAAAATAAATCGACAGGAGATCTCCTGACTTATGTAACATATGTTTGGAACAACGCAATTGAACACTTTGGAGAATCTCGAGCGGTTGCTCTTGACATATCCAAGGCATTCGACCGTGTTTGGCACGATGGGCTGTTGGCTAAGCTACGTTCTTATGGTATGTCTGAAAAGTTCTGTTTGTGGCTCTCATGTTTCCTCAGAGAGCGTTCTTTGCGAGTGGCAGTCGACGGATTTCTTTCTAACACCTTCACTATCAACGCCGGTGTACCCCAAGGCTCCATACTGTCTCCTACTCTCTTTCTCATTTATATTAACGATCTGTTGGAAAAGACCGAGAATCCAATCTACAGCTTTGCAGATGACAGTACACTTATCTCTTCATTCACTTTGAACGCTCGGACATCGGCTACTCCGACGAATATCCGCAGACAGCAGGAAGTTATTCAACTTAACAAAGACCTGGAAGAAATGCTATCTTGGGGTGACAGTAACCAAGTGGAATTTAACGCTACAAAAACCCAGGCGGCAGTTTTTTCTAAAAAAGTTAACGTTGCTGACCCGAGATAGTTATGTCGGGGCACTCCATTACCCTAACATCGACACTCAATTTGTTGGGCGTTAATTTGGGAGCAAATATGTCCTGGCATGAACATGTTGCAGGCATAGCAAGGAGAGCTTCTGAGAAGTTGGGAATATTATTTCGAACCAGAAAGCTTTACACTTCACAACAACTGTTAATTCTTTACAAAGCTCAAATTCGACCAACTATGGAATACTGCTCCCATGTTTGGGGCTCCGCTCCCAAACATACACTGCATTTGTTGGATTTGAGCCTATTCTACAAGTATTTTCATGGAAAGTGTTCGAAGGATGTGGCCCGTTTAATTCCTCCCAGAGCGGTGCATGTTAGAAGTACACGTCACGCTAATACTTCACATCCGTAAGAGGTTCAGCTTGTTACTCCTCGTACAACGCTTTTCAAGCAGTCATTTATATGGAGAACATCATCCCTTTGGAATAATTTGCCCAGGACTGTGTTTCCCACCCAATTTACAGCGATTTAAGTACGTGAATTCCGCACACGTGTCGCTCCTGTAGCGAGGGTGCTAGACCCATAAAAAAAAATTAATTAAAGTCTTAGGCACGCTACTGTGTACTTATATGCAGTTGAATCTTCAGTTATACTTGTCATTTAAACCTGAACAAATTGCCGAAACAAATGATATGCTACTGAGTGGTCCCGGACAGTTACAATCAAGCTCAATTGTATCTGGAAATGAACCCTAAAAAGCGTCAAGTACACATATTAGAAACCAATATCGAGATTTATTCCAAATTACTCTGTTGCTAAAAATCTACGCGGTCTTGTTCTATGTGGTATCTGTGTTTTCTGTGGAGTGTTTTTTCTGACCACGTTTTCATCTTTTCCTGTTGTAATTGGGTGTGACTGTGTGTGTCTGTTGGGTGGTCTGACCGGGATAAGTCGAGAGCTGTGTAGTTTTTGTCTGCTTTCACTGTTGCCGTGTGGAGGCTGGTTTACTTGGTGTGAAAGACGTTCCTAAGTGCTTGTATTTGTTTTGTGTGTAGTGATCTGATGTCTATGATTCCTCTTCCTCCTGCCTTCCTCTCGATGGTAAGTCTTTCTTTGCATGCGTTGGGGTGTAATTTCCTGTATTTGGTAAATTGAGAACGTATAAGGATGTGAATGTTTTCTATGTCTGTGTGTGACCATTTGATGATACCAAATGAATATGTGAGTATAGGTATAGCGAACGTGTTGATGGCTTAAGTGAGATTCTTGGAGTTGAGTTTTGTTTGTAAAAGTTTCGCGAGTCTGTTTTTGAATTCAGTTCTGAGCTCTGTTCTGATGTGAGTGCTGAGTTTGATGCTTTGTTGAGTTTGATGCTTTGTTGGAAGCCTAGAGATTTGAATGTTTCATATGTTTCTTTGTCAAGCATGTTATCGAGTGTTTCGTTGTTGATAGTTTCTTGTCTTTCCACTGGCCTTTATTGATGGGGAGCACTTTGCATTTACTTATACCAAATTCCATATTGATATCTAAGGTGAATATTTCTGTGATTTTGAGGAGTTCTTTCAGCTGTGTTTTTGTGGCAGCGTAGTTTTATGTAATCCATATATAGGAGGTGGTTTATTTTATATTGGTTCACTTTTTGGTGTCTGATGTTGAAGCCATAGTCTGTTCTGTTTAGAGTAATTGAGAGTGGATTGAGAAAGAGGCAAAACCATAGAGCGCTGAGCGAGTGTCCCTGAAATATACCGTATCTGATGTACAGCTCTTCTGTTTGGATGCATTCGGTTTGTGTTTTTGTGGATTTTGGCTTTCCATGTTTTCATAATTTGAGCGAGAAATTGCCTGAGGTTTTAGTTGATTTTGTAGATTTCTAGGGCTTTAATTAACTAGCTGTGGGGTATGGAGTCGAAGGCTTTTTTATAGTCTATGTAACCGACGTGAAGGCTTCTGTGTTCTTTTCTGGTTTGTCCCATAATCACGCTATCTATGATCAGCTGCTCTTTGCATCCTCGGCTATTTTTCCTGCACCCTTTTTGCTCTTCGGTGAAAATATTGTTGTCTATTAGGTGTTGTTATATTTTCTTGGAAATTGTGGCTGTGATGATCTTGTATAGAGTTGGAAGACAGGTGATAGGTCGGTAGTTTGACGGATTTGTGGTGTCTGAACTTTTGGGTTTGACGTACGTTATTCCTTGTGTAAGGAAAGTGGGGAATGTGTGTAGTTGTAGAATGGCTTTGTTGATTTAGTATGTGAGTGCTTCGTGTGCGGTGGTAAAATGTTTGTACCAGAAGTTTTGTATATTGTCTATTCCAGGGCATTTCCAGTTGTGTGTTTGTGTTTGATTATTTCTGTAATTTCTTGTGTAGTTAATGTGGAATTTTCTTGTTCTGTCACATGTTTATGTTTGTCTTCTTCGGCTTTGATCCAGGGGGTGTTATTATTGTGTAGTTTGGGTTCTGACCAGATACTTTTCCAATAATCTGTGAGTTCTTGTTTGTTTGGTGGTTCAGTCTGCTCATTATACATAGCTTTTCGGTAAAACTGTTTTTAGGTTCTTCGGAAGACGTTGTTGGTGTCTTTTCTCTCATTTGATTCTTTGTATCTACGGAGTCTTGCGGCATATGCGGATGGTTTTTGTTTCAAAGTGTCGAGGATTTCTGGCAGTGTTCGGTTGGGAGATTTGGATCTGATCTACACCTTGTGTGATACGTTTGGATGCCTTCCCATTGATAAACTAGGTAAGGTGTCCTAGATCTCTTCTGATGTTGTTGATTTTGTTTTCTACTCTTATTTCCCATTTGAATTTAGGTTTTGTGCTGTTCGGGTTTCTTTGTCGTTGCGGGAGTTGTTGATTATTTTGTGTTAGAGTGGCGATTGCTGCTGCGTATATTATTGTGTAAATGTCTTCGATTGTGCTTAAGTCTGTTATGTACTGGGGTATTATGCGCTTGTTTATTGTGTTGAGGATTATTTGCGTGCTCTGTTTGAAGATTAAACGAGAGATGGCATTTCTTGTTGTGGGGTCAGTGCCTGACCATCGAGCTAAATGTGACTCCATTTCTGCTTTGGGTGTTTGTATGAGAGGTAATTTGGGATGATGTATAGATGTTGTTGAGGGTGGTGAGTAATAGATTTTGTTGCCTGTGATATGGTGTGCGGTGCTTGTTTTTTGCCTCGTAATATTATTTTGACTTATGCTCCTGCTGGGTAGTGGGTCTTGTGTGTATTTTTATGTTTGGCTGAGTGGTTGTGTGTTTGAGGTTGGTTCGGTATTTGCTCTGTTGTTTTTATTGTTTGGTCGGTTTGACCGATTTGAACCGTTAGCTGCTTGAAAAAAGGCCAGAATACCAAAAGAGGCAACACAAAGTCATTTTTCTTCATGACAATGCTCCCTCACATACGGCAAAACCAGTTCGCGACACGTTGGAAGCACCCAGCTGTGAAGTTCTACCCCATGCGGCTTACTCACCAGACCTTGGGTCCTTCCGATTACCACTTGTTTGCATCGATGGGTCACGCACTTGCTGAGCAGCGCTTTGGTTCGTACGAAGATGTGAAAAAATGGCTCGATGAATGGTTCGCAGCAAAAGGGGAAGATTTTTACTGGCGTGGTATTCACAAATTGTTCGAAAGATGGGAAAAATGTATAACAAGCGATGGAGCATACTTTGAATAAAGCATTTTTTATCCTTCTTCCGAATTTAACATGTTTTTTTAGAAAAAAAATCCTGGTAAGTATAAGCTAACTGGCCGGAAAAGGCAATTTTCATCACCTACAACGTCGGATCTGGTAAAACTATCAGGGATAGTTTCAGCTGTGGTAGTTGTTTGGTTCGCCTGTGGTTGTTGTTGTTGTGGCGGGGCTGTAGCTGTTTTATTATTATTATCATTATTATTATAATACAAAAGCAAACATATGAAAATGTTCGATTTTTTAAAACATATATTTACGTTTTGTATTTGAAATTATACTGTAACTGCCAGATTCATATCATGCAAAAGTAACATAATATGATATTACTTTTTTATTAAACATTTAAACTAATTTACGAGCATGCTAGAACAGAATTTGTAATGGCGTTTGCAAACTTTTAAAATACCTTACTATTTTTTTTAATACTAGTAAGAGACATCATGCGAATAAAATACATATCTTACTAGGTGTGTGTAATGTAACATAATAATGACAAAATTTAATATTTTATATTCTCTAAGCTAAACTCGTCAATATACTTTGTTAACTGATTGTCTTCCAGAATGTAGGTACATTTTAAGAATGCTTGAAAATCTACAGATGATCCCAACATTTTTATATAGACCTTAAGAAGAAAAGAAGAGAACGTCATTTCTAACTCTTTGATAAAAAAAGTAACAATCTCATATAAAAAGTGTAAATAATATTAAATTAGTCAAATAAAATACAAATTTAAACTTAGTAATTTACAATAGTGCGAAAAGCACATTTAAATGAAATGTTAAAAATTTTATATGATCCAAATCGGTCTTACCCATAATAGTAAAACATTCCTTTTTCTTGCCAACCTTGACCATATTAACCATATTTTTAATTGTGTCTAAATTACACACTGAGTTATCTTGTATAGACACTGTATGAGCTGCTATTTTATCAGAAACTGTACCACTGTTCATTACTGTCTTCATCCACTGGTAATTTGAATTTGTTTTTGAGTTTTCTGGTAAAAATAATACAATATATATTATTTTAGAGCAACAAAACCATTTTATTAAAAACATTATAGTTATATAACTTTATCGAGATTAAATAGGTATAAGAAAAAAAATAATAGAATAGATGGTGAACGATTAAATCACTTAAGGTTCGCAGATGCTGTCACTCTGACCGCCAACACAAAAGAAGAATTACAAGAAATGCTGATGGAATTAAATAACAAGTCTCTAAAAATAGGCCTAAAATAAACTTCATCAAAACCAAATATTTGAGCAATAAAACTGAAGATAACAGTCAGGAGCTATTAATAGAAGGTGAAAGAATAGGAAAGGTACAAGCATTCATATATTTAGGCCAAAAAATCGAAATATCAAACAATAATTTAAAGGCTGACTTGGCTAGAAGAGTCTCGTTAGCTTGGTCTGCATTCGGAAGGTTACAATCCACATTTAAATTGGACATCCCAAATGCAATAAAAGCCTGAGTTAAATAGAGGCCTAGAGAACATAAAAGATGCAAAGGTAGACACAGGCAAGATGGACAGACGATATAAAAAAATTAGCGGGACACGATTGGATGCAAAAAGCAAACAATAGAGCTCATTAGAGACAACTTGGGAAGGTTTACATCCGACTATGGATTGAATAAGCTGATGATTGTATAACTGAGATATCCGTTACTTTATGACAGCACATTTAAAATTTCTAAATGAAATGAAACGAATTATTTTGCTATTTTTCACTTATTTTGTGATAAGTGTAAAATAACAAAATAATTCGTTTCATTTCATTTGATGATGAAGAAGATTTTTACTGTCTACTAAATAAGTTTACCAAGTAATGTGCATATAAGTAGAATTTGTAGTAAAATTATTTAATAAGATCTAATTATGGCAGACACTTTTTGGTAAAAATATATTTTAAGTACTTCTCCTCAATTAACGACAAAAAAGTTAAAGTCCGCTTTTACATATTACAGAAAAAAAAAAACCAAAAGTGCCAGAAGAGGCGTTTGTACTAATTTTTAAACTATATATTACAGATTTAACTGGTAGTACTTTTTAGGATCCGGCAAAAAACCGGGTACCCGAGTGAGTAGGATCCGGCAATATTATATTAAGCTCGTCATTTTACGTTTTATTAAGATTTTCTGCCAACTTTAGGTAATTTTTTATGATTTGGCAATATTGTTAAGATGCGATAAATTACCGCTTAGGCAACTACACGTTAGGTTGTTTTGTAAGAAACCCCGTATTTCGTGGTCATACGATGAATCCCCAAGCGAAATCTAAATGTTCTTCCGATAGTTTCTACGACAAAGATTCTTTTAAAATTACTAGACTTAGAAAATGGAATTACTTTTTCACTTGACGAGGAAGATGAATCAAAAGCAGTATGTGGGTTATGTGGCGTAAAAGTCACGATAGGTTTAGGAAAAACGCTAGTACTTCATCTTTATGGAAACATTTATGGTAAAATTTCGATACGCGGACTTTTCAGAAAAAGGGAGTTTTTTTTTTAAATAAGCTTAAAATGGCCTTTTTTAAAAAAACTTACCCGGGAAAATGGGGGGACGTCGTTTTTGCTAACCTGAACTAACTTAAACTAATCAGAACTAAATAATCCGTAATTACAAAATACATTAAATAATGAAAAAAAATGTCCTACCTTAATATGAAAAAATGATGTACATACTATATTACTGACTGGAGACCAAAGATAGTCAGGTTAGTTGAGATTAGCAAAAACGACCCCCCCCCCCCCCCCCGATTTTTTCTCGTAAATATTTGAAAAATGCCATTCTATGCCTATTCCAAAAAAAAAAACCTTCCTTTTTCTGAAAAGCCCACGTACCGAAATTTTACCACATTTGCAATTTAAACATACCACCTCTGGGAATTTAAAACAAGTTAAAATTATAAAAAATATTTTGCGACAACCAAACAGTGGGATATCAATGATCCTAAAGCAAAATTTCTACACACGGCAATAGGGAGATTAACCATTCAGCAACCAGCCTTTTTTGTTTGTAGAAAATATAGGTAAGTGTGAAAATTAAATGTTATTGTATTAAGGTTATTGTTATTTACTGTTGTACAGTAAAATGCACCTATAACTTAAAGAATAAAGATAACAATTAATTATTTTGAAAATAATTTTCTTCCTCTTTCTTTACCAAAAAATAAGCCAACAAAATATTCTTCTAGTTAAAAAATAAAAAACATAAAAATTCTAAATTCTTATTTTTTAAAGGTCAAGGAGCAGCTTGACTTTCACTCACGGTGAAATATAATATAAGACTTGAATTGCTGATTTACTATCAGGTGTTGATTTCTATTCCTTTACAATAGATATGTGGACTTCTTACGTAAATAATAAGAGTTATATAAGTTTGACGGCACCTACTTATTAGAGACTGGGAACTTAGAAGTACCCAACAACTGGTAGTAATCGACTCTCTAAAAGTACAAATATCTGTATTGGACGTTATATCAGAAAAAGGATATAACTCATTTAAGCCACTCATCTCCTTCCAGAATAAAATTAGAAAAAATCCAGAGAGATTTTCATATTGGAGAATGGTACATACATCTTCACACTGAATTCTACATATTATCTATTGAAATGGCTTTTTGAACAAAGAACAAAGGAGAGCTATCCAGTTTGCGTGCTGCTGAATTTGATTAACTTTTTCTTTAACACCAAATCAGTGGGACTTATTTAAAATGTTACTGGAACCTTTACAACCATTTGGATAAACTACCAAACATTTAAGCAGTTCACTGTGTATAATGTTATAAGTAATTCCAGTAAATTTGTCATTAAATAAATATGTAAAAGAAATTGAGGTTCTGGGTTTGGAATCTATGCACAATAATTTACTTGAAGATTTAACCAGAGATTCGCAAATATTGAAACCAAGAACAATTAAGTATATAATTGCCACATTCCTGGATCTAAAATTTAAAGATGTATATTTCACTAACAAAGAGCAGGTTAAATAACCGGTCAGGTGCAAGTTGAACTTGCACAAATAGCTCAATAAGTGTTCCGTGCATTGATTGCTTTTACAATAAAAAATTTTGTTACGGAGGCAGGAAATGATCAGTGACTTCACAAAACACACCCCAAATGAGTTTCCAACAAAGTTTGTTTCCAATCTTTACTGAAAACTGATGACCTTGAAATTTTTTTTTTTTTTTATATATATACCAGATAAATTATTAAAGGTAATGAACTCGTGATAATTTTCGTTCAATCTACACCAGTGGAGAATATTCCAGAATTTTCGGTACTTTTTGAGATAAGGGGGGACAGCGATTTTTCACAATTTTTTAAAAATAATACAAAGATAAGTGTGCGCAACTATTACATTATATATATATTTTTTACTCGTGTTTTCACAAGCTTTCATTTGCCACCACACTTGATGACCTAGTAAAAAATTTTTTTTTCAGTTCTGATTTCATTCCCCAAAACTAACCCCTTAAGTCAAAATTTAACTTTCAAAACTACATGGCTGTAATGAGCCCATCAATTCCTATATTAGTACCAAATTTCAGCTTTCTATGACAAATAGTTTTGGAGAAATTCGAGTTTGACAGACAGACGAACAGACATCGAAGTGCTCTGTACGAAACACTAAAAAGACTTTTTAAAATATATCAAATAAGCAATGATGTTAAAAATAAACATTGAACCTGATGAAGATGTGGTACCAGCATCGGAATCAGACCACTCTGTCCTGCTTAGTATTTTAAATAAAAACCAGTCAAGTGCAAGCTGAACTTGCACTTGCAGTGTTCCATAAGTTGATTGCTTTTAAAATAAAAAATTTTGTTACCGTGGTATAAAATGATCAGTGACTTCACAAACCACACCCCAAATGAGTTTTCAACAAAGTTTGTTTCCAATCTTTACTGAAACCTGATGACTTTGAAATTTTTGTTTTTTTTATATACCAATTAAATTATTAAAGGTAATGCACTCATGATAATTTTCGTTCAATCTACACCCCGTGGAGAATATTCCAGAATTTTTTCAAAATTTTTTGATAAGTACTTTTCGAGATAAGGCGGAGGGACAGCGATTTTTCGCGATTTTTTAAAAATAATACAAAGAAAAGTGCGCGCAAGTATTACATTATATATATATTTTTTGTTTGTGTTTTCACAAGTGTTCATTTGACACCACACTCAGTGACCTAGTAAAATTTTTTTTTCACTTCCGATTTCACTCCCCAAAACTAGCCCCTTAAGTAAAAATTTAACTCTCAAAACTACATGGCTCTGATGAGGCCATCAATTCCTATATTATTACCAAATTTCAACTTTCTATGTCAAATAGTTTCGGAGAAAATCAGGTGTGACAGACAGACAGACAGATAGACACCGAAGTCATCTTATAAGTGTTCCGTACGGAACACTAAAGATGCAACAGTACCAAAAAAAAAAATGTAGAAAACAGAACCAGACAATTTACGATGTATTCTCTAATATTGGTCAAACCAGAGATAATGATGAAAGGGTGTTCTATGGCGGAGGTAGAAACAAAATTCAATTCTTATTCATATTCTGCATTGATAGATTATAAAACAAGTCTGCTTTTATGGTGGCAGATTAATTTAAAAAATGTTCCTAGATTAGGAGAATTTGCTCTTAAGTTTCTTTCAACACCAGCTTCCTTAATATGTATGATTTTAACTATTAAAATATGCTAGGTGTAAGTTTTGCATTAATATAAATAGTTTTGGTTTGTTGTTTGGTTTAGAATGTTTCTCTTATGCATATTTCAAAATAAATGTTCCTTTTAATTTGGTGTTATTATTATCAAAAAATTTGGTGGGGTAATAAAGTATCTGACCAAACTAGGTACCCAGCCAAATCAGTCACGTATGCGGTTTTGATTGGGTACCCGTTACATCTCTATTATAAATCCTAACCTAATGATATATAAAAAAATTCTGAATTATAAGTTTATTTACTCATTTAAAAAGATAAATTAATAAATCCAGAAACTTGTTTTCTTGCTCTTGTGTAAAATAAGGAAAAGTAAATTTATGTCCATCTACTTTTAAAGTACAGAAATGATATTAGGAACGTAAAATAAAATGGTCAAAATAATTTTTCTTCCATGAATTTCAGCAAGTAATGAGGGACTAGAAATTGGATATAAACATAGAATAAATTGAGTAAATTCAATGACATAATAAAATCATAATAAATACCGGAAAAGCTGTTGAATTGATAGTTGCAAAAAGGATTTTTTCCTGTAATTTATTAGTCATTGTATCGGTTTAAAATCAAATCACCAGGTGTCATGTTTCTTCTTGGATCTCAGAATAGACGATTCAAATTATAAATAATAAAAACTATAATGGCAACTGATCTAAATCCCTTTATATCTTTTTAAACAAAGGCATAGGAAACAGAAATATAATTTAGCAAAAATAATCAAATGAACAAGATATATGAAGAAATCGGAACACTTGTTTTGCAAAATTACTACAAAAGATTGTGTACTCAAGTTTACAATATATTAATCAATGTATTATCACAACAGCACAAACAAAATATTTCAAATGACTAAACTTACTGATGTTATAATTGGCTACCTCAGCATCATGACACTTTTTAGCTTCATCTTTTAATTCAATCAAAACTTGCTCCGTTACAGGACTGAAATCTTTAATTTCATCAACTATTTCTTGATACCACTTTGGCTTTTCTTCAAAATCTTCCTCTACATCATCGGCATCGTCTGCATTATTTTTACTGTGTGATTTTTGTTTAAGCTTATTTCTTTTATTAAATTTCATTTTTTAATATTTACGTATCTTGTTACTTGACATGTGCTTAATAAATAAAGCAGGTTAGCTATAATTGTAAAAAAGTGAGGTTAACTGTATATTATTTTTGTATGAAGTTAGCCCTGTTTAGTTTTGTTCATAGTTTATTAAAACAATCGCTTGGCTTCTCAGTGTCCAGTCAGATAGAGTTTTCGTTTGATCTCCTCTTTCTGCTATTAGCAATTTTAGCTACAGATGGTAAATTGGTGGAATATTTTTGTGTAAGCGAACATTGAGGAAAACCAATAATATCTTTGAACAACCATGATTAGAGCATAGTAAATAGTCAAATTCTATTTAGATTTAAGCAGTTTTATTTGCAAACTGACCCGATAAAAATATTGCTTAAAATGCAGCTTCTCGTCTTACATAGTCCGCAAGTTATGTATATTTTAAATGAAATTGATCACTAGTTGAAGGTAAATATTAAGGTAAGAGCGCTATCAGTCAGGATATCTCAGATTTGTTATTAAAACGTACCAGTGACATATATATTGGTAATTTATTTGGGAAGTACGTGAATTCTCGTACATGCATTTGCTGTACGTTCTGATGTTTCACCTCCTTGGATACATTTGATGATTCCAGATTGAGACAATTCACGGCAATGAATTCTCACCTTACATTTGATAAGATTTCAATGAACTTGGCTACAAAAATCACGAACATAGCTGCAAAATTTATTCATGGCATTAAACAAAAAAATAATGCTAGACCTAAATTCAATTAAAGAAGAAATGGTGTCAAACGGTCTACCTATGATTTTCCTGTGGTAAAACTGTCAATTTAGTCAAGTCAAACGAGGAAAACAAACTCGAGAAGGTGAGTTGTATTTTCCTTAAATTTTCTGATTTGCTATTGAAAAAACAGTATTTTCAGCCTGATGAAATGGCATCCGCATTAGAGCAGTTTGTAAACTCAGTAAGAAATCTTTCTGCTCACGGTAAGTGTTACAAAGTCTCATTAGAGATTTATTTTGAGGTTATGTTGGGCACTTTTTAATTATTTATTATTTTTTTGAAAAATATTAGGCAAAATTTTTAATATAAGATTTAACTATATTAGTGTAGTATATAGTATAATACGTAGCTTTAATTTGGATTGTTGTAAATATTAGCTCAGTAATTGGTTATTTGTTAGGAAATTTCAGAGAACTTTATGAGACTATAACTAAATCCAATGAAGCTCTGGTAAAAAATTCACAACATTTGGACAATGTGCTTGAAACTCTAGATGTTCAACAGCATTCTTTAGGTGTTTTGGCTGTATTAATAGCTAAATTTAGTGGCCCCAATTTAACACTGACTGATAATAGATTTATGCAAGCTCAAGAATTTATTTTGAATTGTAGCATTGAACAAGTTAGAAGTGCACCAGACTTGTGTAAGTATATTGCAAATAAAACAACTAATATTTGGTTTAAAAAGAGTACTTTTTTATTTTAGTTGCAGAGTTTTGCCACCTTTTCACCAATTATCTTGTAGAGCAGAAGCAACCAATAAAAGGTATAAGCCTAATAAAACATGCCTTAATAAGACTGAAATATCTATCAGAAAATCAGTTGACATCCATTCATGCAGATTTATGTCAACTATGCTTGTTAGCAAAATGTTTTAAGCCTGCTTTACAAATTTTAGATGTGGATATTGTAAGCATTTGTCAGGAGGTAAGAAACTTTAATAATAATTTTTTAATCTTACTTAAGCTAAAAAAAGTTTTTATTTCTACAACCACTAACTGTGTATGATATAAACACATTCTTTCTGAGATTACTTAGGGAATAGTATCTATAATTATTAAATTTTATTTTATAAAATTAAAGTAGGTGCTATTTTAAAGGTTTATTTTTCTGCTAAATGTGGTATTTACTTTATATTTTGTAAATTTTTATTGTGACATGCCATTTTACAATTGTTTTATGCACAATGTAAATTTGATTTTTTAATTTATGACTTTATTCATTAGTTATGTTAGCAGCAAGTTTTGTATTATTTTGTATATAAATTTTGCAATGTAATTTTAATACACACTTATTCAAAACAAGCATAATATTTATAATTATATAGTGATTGTATAAATCTCTTAAAATATTCAATTCCTTGTTTTCTAGTTGTTAAAATATAGATTTACTCTTATTGCCTAAAAAAATAATTTATTTATGTTATGTTATAAACTATTATACTTATTTGAATTGATTTGAAGTTCCTTTGCTACTTCTAAAAAGAGTGTTTTTTTTAAAACTATCTGTGCTTTTTGAGCCACTACAAAATTATTTTTTTATTTTGTTTAGTGTTATAGTTATTATTGAATGTCTATCTAAAATTATATTTCAGATAACTCATACTAATCCTAGTAGTCCTCAATTTGATGCAAAATACTTTTTACTGTATTACTACTATGGAGGCAAAATATATTTGGCCCTTCGGAACTTAGATAGAGCTTTATATTTCTTTGAAGTTGCATTGACAACACCCGCTCATGCAGTTTCTCATATTATGTTGGAAGCATATAAAAAGTTTATTCTAGTTTCTTTACTTCTTCATGGAAAAGTAAGTATTTTATTTTTAATATACGTATATAAAATATAGCTAGCATTTATTTATTATACCGGTCATTATATATATTATAGCATTATTATCCTTCCATGGGGATTTAACATATATTTACAGGTGATATCTTTAATTTAGATGAAATTTTTTGTGACCTAAGAAACTAACTATAACAATTTCATTGAACAATATTGATTTTTGACTTATAGCTAGTCCTAGAGATTGAAACTGATGTTTTTAAGAAAGTTAGAGTAATTAAAATTTGAAAATCAAAAAAAAAAAAAAATTGTTTCAGTTGTTCTTAGACAATATAGAATCAAAATGGGAGAAGTTGACTGCAACAGTATGTTAAACCTCCATAGAAAATAGGAAAACTTTCTTAGCTCATATGATCAGAATTGAGACAGCTATGACTAAGTAGTTATTTTATTCTTAAAATATGGTTTAATTAAACTGTCTGTAGGTGAGGTTTACACTCCTCCCAACTGGAACATTGCAGTTTACCAAGCCCACTGTGAGACTCCGCACACGCAGAGTATTTACTGACAACATAAATAGAAAAGAATTAGACTAATAATTAAGTCAAAATTAAAAGATGTTCATTCAAAGTATATAACTCAGGCATAAAACAGTGTCAGAAATGATCCTAAATACTTCTGTCATATATAAAACATCAGAGAATTAGTCCTGCAGAAGTAAGTTATAACAATATTTCTTACTCTGATTCCAAAAATATTGCCACTGGACTTTGCCCTTTATTTTGACTTGGTGTTCTCAGTACCTGAGCAGTTCCACTTCACTTATTGTTCAAATGCGAATTTTTTTTATGATTTACCTATAATAAAAGAGGTGGTTCAAAATGCACTTAAAAAGTTAAAGGAAAACAGAGCAGTAGGACCAGATGGGATCCCAGGCTATATAATTAAGAGTTATGGGGAATCACATCACATTATTTAAGACTGGTCTTAAGCAAGATATTTTTATTGTGAATGCTACATCAAAGGTTTTGGAAATAATTATTTTTAATAGAATCTACAATGAAGTAAAATATCAATTATCCAAAAATCAACATTGCTTTTGACCTCAAAAATCCACTCTTACCATTCTGATAACTTTCACCCAATATATACAAGGAGCCCTTAACAATATAACACAAGTAGATGTAGTTTATCCAGATATGGACAAAGCCTTTGATCAGGTGCAACCACACTATTATTTTATGTCACTAGAGCAAATATCTGTTTCTCAGTATCTTGTGGATCTGATTCAATCTGATTTAACAAGGAGAGAACAATATGTTGAGGTAAGGGGGGGCAATGTCAGGCAGATTTACTAGTTCTTCTGAAGTTGTTCAGGGCTTGAGACTTTTACTATTCCTTGTTGCAATTAATATTTCTGAGGTGGTTTATTACTATCAAACAGTTTTATTTGCTGATGATTTTAAGTTGTTTTTAGAAATTTTATCAGAGGATGGTTGTGAGCACACACGGGAAGACATAAATAGGGGGAACAAGTGATGTGTTGACAATGGATTCACTTTAAAATCCAAGAAATATTCTACAAAGACTCATTCATTAAATAAATATAAAAACATAATAAATTAGAAGTATATTATTAACAATACAGTTCTGAATCAAAAAACTACTCAGAATGACTTGGGTGTGGTATTTAACAACACCATGTCTTTCACAAAACATATAATCTCCAAAATTAGTGATGCTCACAAAATTATGGATTTCATGTCAGATCTACCAAGCATTTCAGCATTGAAACCTGTCTTCGATTGTTTAATAGTCTCTTTGGGCCGAAGTTAGAATATGGCTGTATAATCTGGTCACCACATTATGATATCTGGGGTAAATCCATTGAAAGAATTCACTGAAAACTCTAAAAATATTTATTCCTTAAAAGTTTTGATTATTATTATTATCGTATACAGGGCTATGACCATAATGCCTTACTAAATGTGTTCAATAGACTTTTCTTTGCAGATAAGAGAACTAAAATATTTTTAACTTATCTCAGAAATTTTAGCACAGCTTCCTGTTTTTATAAATTACGGTAACACTAGTTTTCCTAAAATTAATACATATGTATATGTATATATGTATATATGTATATGTATATGTATATATGTATATATGTATATGTATATGTATATATGTATATATGTATATATGTATATATGTATATATGTATATAGGTATATATGTATATATGTATATATGTATATATGTATATATGTATACATGTATATATGTATATATGTATATATGCATACATGTATACATGTATACATGTATACATGTATACATGTATACATGTATATGTATATGTATATGTATATGTATATGTATATGTATATGTATATATATATATATATATATATATATATATATATATATATATATATATATATATATATATATATATATATAAAATACAATCTTATTAAAAATACAATCTTAATTGGGGAACTCGGCAAATTTGGGCGTGATAGAAGATCACACAATTTTCATTAAGCCGCCAATATTTCGGTCCTGGATTGGGACCTTCTTCAGGGCAGAACTGAAAAGAAGAACAGAGCGTATTCACTGATAGTGTCTGGGACAACTTTAAATTAATGATGTTATCATTAGGTTGTTATAATAAATAAAATTAGTGTGTGGAACAAGATATATATATATATATATATATATATATATATATATATATATATATATATATATATATATATATATATATATATACATACATACATACATACATACATATATATATATATATATATATATATATATATATATATTTATATATATACATACATACATACATACATACATACATACATACATACATATATATATATATATATATATATATATATATATATATATATACATACATACATTCTATATATATATATATATATATATATATATTATATATATATATATATACATACATACATACATACATATATATATATATATATATATATATATATATATATATATATATATATGTATATATATCTACATATACATATATGTATCGTCTTTTTCAAGATCTAAGAAAGTGATTTGGCAAATTGATGCAATAAAAACATTAAACAACCGCACAACAGGGTCGTAATTGATATATATATATATATATATATATATATATATATATATATATATATATATATATATATATATACCTCCCTTTCAATCTAACATTTGATTGGCTACTTCGTGTTTCTAAATATAAAGAATATTCTTCATTTTATCTGCAGTATTATACTGAAATAGTGTGTATTATAAAGTTCAGTAGTGTCTTAAAATGTCCGAAGCCCTTTCTATCAGAAGCCACAAATGTTTGCCTGTTGAAGGAAAAGTGATAGTTAAAAGTGTTTATTTAAAGTTAGTGGAGCGAGGCCACGAAAAGTACTTTTCATTGAGGGAGACATCAGCTTTAAACAAGCATCCCTGAAAGTACAGTTTGGGAAATTGTAAATAATTCGATAGCGCCTAAAAAATCACGAAAAGACAAAGGTGTGTCGAAATGTATTGATTTCTGTCAAGAAGACTTAATCCGCCGCAAAATTTATGAAATGTATGCAGAACAAAAAGTTCCTACATTATTGTCACTTTCACGGAAGCTGTCCGAGGATAGTTGTGACATAAAATATTCTGCTACAACTTTATGGCGTATTCTACGTCGTTTGGGGTTTTTTTTCAAAAAAATAGACAAAAGGCAAATTATAATGGAATCGCGGCGGAACTCAGAACGGAATATCTTGAAAAAATAAATACATCTAGATCGGAAAATTGAACGATAATCTACCTAGATGAGACTTGGTATGATACCCACGACACACCCAACAAAGGATGGATTGGTAAATCCAAAAAATGCCACACCAAAGCTCCATCAAATAAAGGTAAAAGAATAACTGTTTTACATGTGGGGTCAGAAGAAGGCTGGATACCAGAATGTCTATTTCTAGCAGCCAAGAATATTTCAGATTCCAACTTGGATTATCATGATACAACCGCTGAAGTTTTTGAAGATTGGCACCGAATAGTTGTATTGTGATGGATAATGCATCCTATCATAGTCGCCAAATAAATAAGGTACCAAGTTCTACCAGTAGAAAAAGGGAAATACAAGCCTTTTTGTGCGAACGTGACATATTTCCATGAAAGTTATACAGTTAAACAATTGTTAGAAGTGTTAAAAAATTACAATTTTTTGTCTTGTGATAAAATTGTGCATTGTGATGTAAATTGTTTTAAAAAGGAAGCATGGACACAATATAGTAATTAATAAATAATTCGGCAGTTGTTCCTAATTAATATCTATTCAATTTCGCTTGGTATTCTTTATATTATGCGATCGAGTTGATATGGGGTAAAATAAAGTCTAATATACATGCTCACAATAATACACCCACTTTAAACAGTAGTGTGATTGAGTTGATAAAAACAGAAGTCAAGAATGTAACTGTTGAAAACTGGAGAAACTGTATTCAACACGTCAAAAAAATTGAAAACTCATATAGATGTATGTACATAAATAGAAATATTTTAGAACCTGTAAAAAAACTATAAAAATTATTGATTTGCAAGATAGTAGCGATAGCGAAATTGAACTAGATATTAATTAGTAACTAAAATTGTAACAAATGTACGCTAGGACACTGTACACCGTTTTAATATATTTATGTAATTACTATATTGTGTATTATTCAGTACATAAAACATTAAAATTTAACTGTCTTATCACAATAAAATTTTAAACCCAACAATTATACAATCAGGTATAGTGCCGCCCTGCACGATGCCTTGTCATTAAACAGCCATTCATTTTCGAATCTTTTTGAATTTTGAATGGGTATAGGTAGCTAAGTCACTTTCTTAGATCGTGAAAAGTACTATATATATATATATATATATATATATAATTCACCAGTTTATATATATATATATGTGATATTATTTAACAGTTTATCAAATATGTGACTTATTTAACATTTATGATGGGGCGATAAATATAGAAATAGTGAGTGAAGGGTAGATTGATAAAATTATAGGAAAAAAACTAAGAGAGGCACAACGTTTGCAATTGTATTGATATATGTCTGTATTTTCGATTAGATTTTAAGTAAATCTGTTAGAGTTAAGTACGAGAGCCGCCTTTTAAGTTTTTACAAACGACCACTAGATGGCGCTACTGAGATGTGACATTACCATTGTTGCAAGATTTGACATTTCTTATTGTTAAAACAGTCGAAGCTTAGGAATTTACCAAGTAGTTTGTTTACAGTGAGAGTTTAAAAAAACAGTCTTGTTAACAAATGGAAATTTCACATGAAGAATTTCGTTGGATGATTTTTTACAATTTTAGTAAAAGCCTAACTCAACAACATCAGCTTTTAGTAATGACTGTTTACAATTGGTTTGCAGAATTTCGTCATGGTCGTGCTTCCGTCAGCGGTTTTTGTTCCAAAAAACACCGATTCTGTATGCAACATGATTAAAGAGGATCAGCATGTCACTTACAAAAAGACCTGTTCCCGATGGATTCCGCATAATTTGACCGAAACTCAAAAACATGCTCTTGTGAATTGGTGTAAGGAAATGCTCAAAAAACTCGACCGAGGACATGCAAAATCCGTATACAACATCGTAACAGGAGACAAAACTTGGATATATTCGTACGAGCCGGAAACTAAGCAATAATTAACTGTTTGGGAGTTCCAGAATGAACCGAATCCAAAAAAAATGGTTTGTTCGCGAAGCACTTCCAACACAATGATCGCTTGTTTGTTTGGTTATACTGGACATGTTGCAACCATTGCTTTAGAGGATTGAAGAACACTTAATGCTGAATGGTATACAACAATTTATTTGCCAGAAGTCGTCAATCCAATCAGGAAAAACAAGTGAAAACGTCGCATCGTTCTTCATCATGACAATGCCAGCTCTCACACAGCACGTCAAACAATTGATTATTTGACGGAGACAAACATCATATCTCATTACTCATATTCCCTTAATTTATCGCCTAATGACTACTTTTTGTTCCGAAATGTCAAAAAAAAATGCGTGGGCAGCGATTTTCGTCACCTCAAGAAGCTGTTGAATTCTTCCAAAACCCTGTTTTTGAGGTACCAACTTCAGAGTGGAAAAAATGTTTTGTGAATTAGTTCGAACCCATACGCAAATGTATGACCTTAAAGGCGAATATTTTGAGAAACAATAAAACGATTTGTAACAAAAAAAAATTTTTTCCTTCATTGTTTTTGTACAAACTTAAAAGGTAGTCCTGGTAGTACCAGTAATGGTGGTAGATATTGATTTTGAATAAATAACTAAATTTATATGTTGGGATAATAATGGTGTCGGGATGCTTTTTGTTTGGTGATTATAATTTAGCGCTAGCTAGATGGTCCAATACCGAAAATGGGTTTACTATTAATTGTCTTCAAGGTTAACATGCTCAAGTCCTACTTTTACTTTTTTGGATATGTATCCTAATAACGACAACACATTTTTAGACTTACCAGGTGTACAAGTATGAAATGCGGATTTCACACAACAGATGGTGCACCAATGCAGTTTGTGCTATAAAGATTTGACACTGCGCCATTGTGTTGTATCAACAAGTGTCAGATGCGCACGAGTGATAAATTGGGAAAGTGTGCGCATAATGTTGTGTTGTTGTGTTTAATATGTCGAAATTTATACCGAACAAAGAGCATTCGCGGACAGCATTAATTTTTTGTTTTCATTTGAAGAAAACTGCTATTGAATCATACCGATTACTTCGAGAAGCTTATGGTGAACATGCTCCATCGCAAGATACGCGTGAACGATGGTTTCGGCGTTTCAAAAGTGGCGACTTCGATGTTGCAGACAAGGAACGTGGAAAACCGCCAAAAAAATACGAAGATGTGGAATTGCAAGCATTGTTGGACGAAGATGATTCACAAACACAAAAACAACGCGCCGAGCAATTGGGCGTTAGTCAACAAGCTGTTTCCAATCGGCTACGAGAGATGGGAACGATTTAGAAGACCGGTAGATGGATACCACATGAGTTGAACGACAGGCAAATGGAAAAGCACAAAAACACGTGTGACATTTTGCTCGCTCGGTACAAAAGGAAGTCGTTTTTGCATCGTATAGTTACAGGGGACGAAAATTGGATTTATTTTGAGAATCCCAAACGCAAAAAATCATGGGTAGACCCAGGCGCACCATGCACATCGACCGCAAGACCGAATCGCATTGGCAGAAAGACGATGCTCTGGGTTTAGTGCGACCAGAGGGGCGTGGTCTATTATGAGCTGTTAAAACCTGGGAAAGCGGTTAATACTAAATGTTACCAAAAACAATTGACCGATTTGAACCGTTCGCTGCTTGAAGAAAGGCCAGAATACCGAAAGTGGCAACACAAAGTCATTTTTCTTCATGACAATGCATACGGCGACCCGTTGGAAGCACTTAACTGGAAAGTTCTACCCCATGCGGCTTACTCACCAGACTTGGCTCCTTCCGATTACCACTTGTTTGCATCGATGGGTCACGCACTTGCTGAGCAGCGTTTTGGTTCGTACGAAGATGTGAAAAAATGGCTCGATGAATGGTTCGCAGCAAAAGGGGAAGATTTTTACTGGCGTTGTATTCACAAATTGCCCAAAAGATGGGAAAAATGTAAAACAAGCGATGGAGCATACTTTGAATAAAGCACTTTTTATCATTCTTCCGAATTTAACATGTTTTTTTAGAAAAAAAAAATCCGCATTTCATACTTGTACACCTGGTAGCATTTAATCACTTTAAAAATTTGTTAGTGAACCCTGCCAGTGATTTACTCCTCTCTGAAAGCCAACACTATAGCATATCATGGTATATTACAAACATGTAATGTCAAGAAGAATATTTTTACATAACTTTCAAGATATTAATTCCTTTCTGGCATTCTTTGATTGGAATGTGTCGTTGACCAATCTGTTGAGCTGTTTTATGATATTATCTACAATGTTATTTCAACTTTCCAGTCATTTCATTTCTGAATTGACTGGAACTTATTATTCAAAAAAAAGTTGCTTATAGATCATATAGGCGATCAAGATCTAAGATAAATTATGTTTGTTGTAAAGATTTGCTGATTATAAAAGATATCTTGATATAATGGAGCGTAAAAACATTTGACATTCGAATGATTGTTTTATCATAATAAGATCATTGCTAATGAACACAGTGTATCAGATTTATTTGAAAACTTTTTTCAGCTGATTTATTGTAATAATCATTATTCCTCTTTATAATATTAAGAACAAATGTAATATCCGTATAAACCTATTAATACTACAGAGATTTTTATCAAAATCAGAGTAATTCAAAAAAGTATCACCGGAGCCGGATGGAATTCCTGAATAATTGTTATTTTATCTAATATATACACTGTTTCACCCTGTATATATATATATATATATATATATATATATATATATATATATATATATATATATATATATGTATATGTATATGTATATGTATATGTGTATATATATATATATATATATATATATATATATATATATATATATATATATATTTATATATATATATATATATATATATATATATATATATATATATATATATATATATATATATAATATATTATTTAATAAATCTCTGAGGACTTGTTTCCATCTGCATGAAGGGAGAGCTATTGAAGTTGAAGACCATATCTCAAATTATAGAGGTATTGCCAACCACTCTGCAATTCCCAAATTATTGGATTCTTTCTTTGATTTATGACCAACTAAGTTGATTCTGTAATGGCATTCCTGCCGAGTAACAACATCGCTTTGCCAGGAGAAGATCAACTTCTCCAAATTTAGTACTCTTCGACACTGTTATATTGAATTCCATGGAGAGTATCAAGTGGATACTATCTACACAGACTACTCAAGGTCATTTGACATGATTAGTCATAGGTTGCTATTGGCTAAGAAGATTTGATACTGGAGCTGTTAATTGGTTTCAAAGCATTCTTAAATAACAGACTCGAAAGCTGAAAGTCAGTAGCTGTATCTCCAAACCTATTAATATTTTGTCTCAAGTCCCCCAGGGGGGGCATTGTGCGCTACTTTTTAACATTTATATACATATAGACATTATCCGAATGTCTACTGATTTCGGATGACATCAAACTGTTTAAAATTATTCAGAATTAACAAGGCACTTTATTCCTCTAGAAAGAGCTTAATTCTTTTGTACAGTGGTCTGAAGTAAACAGACTGGAAGGATTAGGTGTTACTCTGGACATAAAAGTGTTGGGCTTTATCTTCAAACTCTCAATTCGGTTATCATATGCCTCCTAAGGACTCTATACTTTTCATTTTTCAGATCACATCTGGAGTATCGTCACCCTTTTTATGGGGTTCATATTAACAGCATTGAGTCTATTCAGAAGACCTTCTTGCATCTCTCCCATGCTAAATTTGGAGATTGGATGGAAGGTGTACAGGAGGGCAGAAGAATCGTCGGTTATTTTTACCTTTTATTTTCAGACAGACCCAGAAAAATGAGCTCTTTCACATTGATTTTCAGGAATCAAAGTATGTGGCCCACGGAATATTAATAAGAAGTTTAATTTCTTGAATGAACATCCGTCCTTCAATCTATTTATAAGCTCAGTGCATTCTTTCAAGAGTCAGAAGTTACGCCTTATCTGTTGTTGTGATAGTTCTTTTGATATATGTTGTATATGTTTTGGAATGTACCTAATTATTTTTTTCTTACTCACTTTTGATTATTGTTTGATTGATTGTACTTATTAGAGGCGGGCATAGCGTAGTGAGTAAGGTGTCTGTTTTCTACGCCGGCTGCCGGGGTTGGTATCTCGGCCCGGAAAAAAGAATTAAAAAAGCCTTTACAACCTGACGGCCACCTCTCTCGGGAAGGCAATAGCAACCCGTAGTATCATGCCTCACTTTGGCCGTTCGGAACCGGCAACTGTAGGTCTCCTTTGTTTGTGGAACACTTAAAAAGGCGCCAACCACAGGTAAAGGCGACAGGATCAGCTACATCCGTATCGGATATGGCACACACAGAAGAAAGAAGAAGTGCTTATTATAATTGCAATGAAATTGTTCCCTTTACTGCTAAATAAATAAAGAATTAGGTATTAAAAATAATTTTAAAACTTTTTTAGGTACAACCAATTCCTAAATACTCATCTAAAGTAGTAACAAGGTTTATAAAGCCTCTATCTCAACCATACAATGATTTGGCAAATGCTTTTGTAACAAATAACTCCACTGAACTTACCAATGTCATGACTAAAAATACAGAGGTAAGACATAAATTATAACTCTCAAAGTTATAGTGTGTAGATTAAAAGCATTAACACCACTATCACTAAAATTTTATTAGAACAGAATAGAATTTGGAATGGAATATAACTTTATTTTAAATTGAGTTTTTGCAATAGAGAAGTATTATAAGAACATGAAATAAAATGGTGTCAATGAATGTAATTAAAGTTTGTTATCTCATAAATGGCACCTCGTTGACAATAACCTGGTTTTTAAATAAATGTAATGTTGTTAGTTATCATGTAAACAAAACATTAAATAAAACTCGATAGTTTTTTTTTAATTATTAGAATTAGGAACTATAGAAGTATATACCTAGTACTCCCATAAATATTACAATGAAAACATTACCTAAACATTTAATTTTATGAAAATTAAAACAAATTATTATGGAATTAATTCATATATTTATGCCCTCAAACGATTCATCGTGTAGCAGCCAGCACTTGATCTAGTAAAAAATTGTCCACCGCTTTTATTAAAGCTCGTTTTAAAGAGTCATGTCTTTGAGAGCAAACCATACCCTCTATAGTTTATAATCTAAAGGATTTAGATCAAGACTTGCAGAAGGCCAATCTTCTGTAGTAATAAATGAAGGCACATTTTGTTGAAGCCATTCTTGTGTTGTTTTAGCTTTATATCCTGGTGCAGAATCTTGCTGAAAGACCCAATGCTTATTTTTGAAAAGAGCATGGTTTAGAGATTTCACATCGTTCTCTGAAATAGTATCTTGGTATATTTCTGCCGAAGTTCTCGCACCTTTTTTACAAAAATGATTTTTTCGTTGGTAAACAAAATTTTTCTGAGATTTAGCGTATTCCTTCACAAACTTTTAGATTTTTGCCACCATTTTCGCTTGAAATTTTCCGTTAACAAATGAACAGTGTGTCTCTTACCATATAAGCGCCAAGTCTTAGGTCTTCTTTAATAATAGGAGACGTAGAATTTTTCGAAATTTTCATCTCATAATTTTTTTATTCGTGGAGAGGATTTCGTCTTAGTAAATAATTTGATCGCCCGGTAAACAAAATGCGACTTATTTTAAGCGGTTGTAAGGTCTTAAAAATGTCGCGTTTTTTCCATACCGCACTTAAATAAAGTTATAACAGCAATCCTATTTTCTCGATCAGCCCCCACTGCATTGTTTAAAGAATTCAGATTGTTAAGATGTTTACACACAATAACTGTATAATAACTGAGTAACATAACCTACAAATAATTTTACCAAAAAAAAGTGTTAATGTTTATAGAGGGCCTACGTGAAAGTTTGTAACAGTATTTATGGGAGTACTAGGTATATATATATATATATATATATATATATATATATATATATATATATATATATATATATATATATATATAAATAAATATAAATAAATAAATTAAAAATACAATCGTAACGTGTGTCCATCCAAAACTCTTAAGGGGAAAATATATAAAAAATTTGACCATTTCTCAATACCTTGGATACAATAATCAAAACTAACAATCACCGGTACTTTCAACGAAAAGATTTAATACTGTGTGTATTTAATTAATTTGATGAGAAGAAAACAACTATTTTTCTTGTATAATATGAAGTTTTGTCTAAATCATTTCCAGGTTTTCACCAGAGATCATAATATGGGCTTAGTAAAACAGGTATCATCAGTTCTGTATAAGAAAAATATTCAGAGGCTTACAAAAACCTTCCTTACTCTTAGTTTAACAGATGTCGCCAGTAGGGTTGGACTGCCTGGACCAGCTGATGCCGAAAAACATATCCTAAATATGGTGAGTAAAAAATGCCGGACAAACCAGCTTAAGTAGCTTTTTATGATTTTATGTTATGTGAGAGTTCATGCAAAAGTTAATTACAAATCACACTTTATTATACTCTAACTATGTAAAATAAGTTATTAAGGATACAATACAGTTTCTCTATTAAAGAAAATGCCTGACATAACAAAATCCTTCTCTCACATCATAATTTTCTGTGTTCTGACTGTGGTTCTGGCCTATATCAAGCCTCTATAAAAAAGGAGATAGTAATTTAAAAAATTTTAGACCAGATTTAGACCTCTCTTCTTTACCATAAATAAAGTATTTATCAGGCTAATACGATTTCTTGATAAAAAGGACGTGGTTAACAGTTTAGATTTAGAATAGGTTACCCAACAATAAGAGTGTTGTTACAGTACTAGGACTAATGTATCATAACAAATATATTACAGATTGTCTTAAAAACATGACAACATTCATACCATGTAGATCGAGAAGCTAGAAAAATATAAAATTCAAAAATTGGCTCAAAGGTTGAGGGCTTCTTATCTTTGTAATAGAAGGATGTGTGTAATGGATAGAATATAATAGTTAGGTCAGATTTTGTCAGAAAAGGTATGGTGTGTGGTCGATATTGGGATTTCTTCTGTACACTAATAAGCTTCTCTCCCTGGTTAAGGGGTAAGGCTGCTCCAGAATTTTCAAAAAATCGAATTATTTTTATTGGCTAATATGTTACCTTGAAGCCTTAAGAATAAGAAAAAATTGTTAGAGAAATCTTAAACAGGTGGTTTACGAAGGTTTACCGAAGCACCCGGCTATGCACTCCAAGCCTTTTACCGGTCGGTACACCGCGCTTGAGTTTAAACTTTTTTAATCCTCTTACTTGATAAACATCACTTACCTGTAGGAATCTAGGAAGTTATTAAGGTTCATATATGGTATATATATATATATATATATATATATATATATATATATATATATATATATATATATATATATATATATATATATATATATATATATATATATATATATATATATATATATATATATATATATATATATATATATATATGTAGTAATGGTTTTTCGGGTATCCCGTGTTAGCTTGAAGTCCCTTGATGGACGGTTTCGCTGACGTTTCGATGGAATCTCATCCATCTTTTTCAAAGCGTTGATCACTGGTCGGTGTCTTGGCGTTGAATGTCGAGACTGGCCCTGAGTAAGCCGGTTTTATGTACTCGGGGGGGTGTTTCTATTGGTCGGGCGGATCTGGCCAATAGAGGCTCGGCTTTGGCTGCGCGTTGTCGGTCCTGTGGTTCTTTGTAATGTTTGTGTTGGTGAAGTAACATATGGTTTGAATTATTGTTTCTCTTGGTTGGACTTGGTACTGGGATAGAATATGTTTCCAAGAGTTCGGTAAACGTTGGCTATCATCCCGATTATTTAAGTTGTTGGGCCTCTTTTCTATTTCTATGGCTTCTTTGATTACCCTAGTGGATAGGTTATTACTTTTTTGTAGGGTTCTGGTTTTGTCAAAATCGATTTTGTGGCCGGTATTGTGTGCATGTTGTGCTAGAGAAGAGGTGGTGGATTTTTGTTTTACGGCGTTTTTGTGCTCGTCTCTTCTGGCACTAATTTTCCTGTTTGTTTGGCCTATGTATGAAAGACCGCAGTCCTGACACGGAATTTCATATACGCCTTGGTCTTCTAAGGCTATAATGTCTTTTGGTGTAGGTAGAATATCTTTAATTTTTTGGTTGGTTGTGTAAATGGTCTCAATTTGGTGTTTTCCTAGAAGTCTTCCTATTTTGTCTGTGATGCCTTTTACATATGGGAGAAATGCTTTTGTAGTATATGTCTTTCTTTCCTGTTTGTGTTGTTTATTTAGGGCCCGCCGGATCGTGTTTTGACTATATCCATTTGAAAGTAAAACGTTTCGAAGGAGCTTGGTTTCTTGTTGCAAATGTTCCTTGTCTGTTAGGGTTTCTGATCGGTGAGCTAAGGATTTGGCAACGGAGAAGAGTTGGGCTGGGTGATGATGTGAGCTGGCATTTAAGTATCTATTTGTATGTGTCGGTTTTCTATATACTGAGTGAGACAAAGAACCATCTAATTTTCTTTGAAGCAAGACATCTAGGAATGGTAGTTGTTCTGCTGCCTCCCTTTCCATTGTAAATTTAATGTTTGGATGTATGTTGTTAAGGTGTTCCAGGAACTTGTTTAAGTTGTCTTCACCGTGTTGCCATACCACAAAAGTGTCATCTACGTATCGAAGCCATGTTTTCGGTTTATGTGGAGCAGTTTCTAGAGCTAGTGTTTCGAAATGCTCCATGTATAGATTAGCTAGTGCTGGTGACAATGGAGAGCCCATGGGTGCACCTTCTATTTGTTTATATTTTTGGCCTGAATAGACGAAGTATGTATTAGCGAGGCAGTGTTTTGATAGACTGATGACGTATTCGGGCAGGTTGTATTTTGTCTCTATGATAGACAGTGCTTCGGTAACTGGTACTTGCGTGAAAAGGGATACGACATCAAAACTGACAAGTAAATCATTTTTTCTCTAGCTGCATGTTTTTTATGATTTGAATAAAATGTTGTGAATTTTTCACGTATGATGCAGCTTTTTCCACATGAGGTTGCAGAATCATGGCTAGGTGCTTGGCTAAAGCTTGTGTCGGGGAGCCAAACGAGCTGACTATTGGTCTTAAGGGTGCTCCTTGTTTGTGGACTTTCGGTAATCCATACATTTTTGGGCATCTTGATGATTTCTCTCTAGCAACCCCCGAGTACATAAAACCGGCTTACTCAGGGCCAGTCTCGACATTCAACGCCAAGACACCGACCAGTGATCAACGCTTTGAAAAAGATGGATGAGATTCCATCGAAACGTCAGCGAAACCGTCCATCAAGGGACTTCAAGCTAACACGGGATACCCGAAAAACCATTACTACATTTCACACCCGTGAGAACATTCGTCAAAACATTACTCACCTTTACGGGGAAGGAATTCACCACGACACAAAAACTTTCGAAAAGTTATGCACAAAAAGAACGAGATTGCTTTGTGACTTAGCTTTTCTGAAGAACTGCAGAGATCAACACCTTATTCCCAACTGCTGCAAGTTAAAGTTCCATACGAAGACCAGCAAGTTAAACAGAATATTGAACAACGCCAGCTACGCTATCATCCGAGAACGAATCTATGACATCAAGAAGAGATTGAACACTAACGACCACCAACTATACAAACTACGTCTCCGCCTTAGCAACGTCATTCACCCATCCCTTTGGTTGTTATAGATACTCTAGCCGAATTCAGATCAGAAACAGACTTCTCCATTAGAACTGAAAGGCAAAAGGCCAAGGTCTCTGTGCTACTACGGAAACAACAAAACACACTAGCAGAAAGACACCAAGATGGTCCTACCATAGTACACAACCTGTCAGACAAACTGCTCACTCCAGCAGCTGAAAAAGCACTAGCCAAGGGTTTCAACTTCGCTATTGCTCCGTCACGCATCCCAGTTGAGAAACATAATCTGTGGAGTTGAGAAGGCAATCACCGAACTGAATGTAGACACTGCTGAAATTCTTCGTCAAGAAACAACTAGCATTCTACGCAAAGCCAAGCCACCCAAGAAAAACATATCCGGTGAAGAACTCCGAGCCCTGCGCGATCTACGCAAAGACCGATCAATTATTGTCTTACCAGCCGACAAGGGCAATGCCACCGTGGTCCTCAACTCTGACGATTACCACCAAAAGATGCTCAACCTTTTTAAATGATCCTTCGTTATAAAGCCATCACAAGTGATCCGACAACATACCTAGAGAAAACCACTAAATCCGCAATCAAGGCCTCCTCTCTTAGTGAAGAAACAAAAAAGAAACTTATCCCTAGAGAGAAATCATCAAGATGCCCAAAAATGTATGGATTACCGAAAGTCCACAAACAAGGAGCACCCTTAAGACCAATAGTCAGCTCGTTTGGCTCCCCGACACAAGCTTTAGCCAAGCACCTAGCCATGATTCTGCAACCTCATGTGGAAAAAGCTGCATCATACGTGAAAAATTCACAACATTTTATTCAAATCATAAAAAACATGCAGCTAGAGAAAAAATGATTTACTTGTCAGTTTTGATGTCGTATCCCTTTTCACGCAAGTACCAGTTACCGAAGCACTGTCTATCATAGAGACAAAATACAACCTGCCCGAATACGTCATCAGTCTATCAAAACACTGCCTCGCTAATACATACTTCGTCTATTCAGGCCAAAAATATAAACAAATAGAAGGTGCACCCATGGGCTCTCCATTGTCACCAGCACTAGCTAATCTATACATGGAGCATTTCGAAACACTAGCTCTAGAAACTGCTCCACATAAACCGAAAACATGGCTTCGATACGTAGATGACACTTTTGTGGTATGGCAACACGGTGAAGACAACTTAAACAAGTTCCTGGAACACCTTAACAACATACATCCAAACATTAAATTTACAATGGAAAGGGAGGCAGCAGAACAACTACCATTCCTAGATGTCTTGCTTCAAAGAAAATTAGATGGTTCTTTGTCTCACTCAGTATATAGAAAACCGACACATACAAATAGATACTTAAATGCCAGCTCACATCATCACCCAGCCCAACTCTTCTCCGTTGCCAAATCCTTAGCTCACCGATCAGAAAACCCTAACAGACAAGGAACATTTGCAACAAGAAACCAAGCTCCTTCGAAACGTTTTACTTTCAAATGGATATAGTCAAAACACGATCCGGCGGGCCCTAAATAAACAACACAAACAGGAAAGAAAGACATATACTACAAAAGCATTTCTCCCATATGTAAAAGGCATCACAGACAAAATAGGAAGACTTCTAGGAAAACACCAAATTGAGACCATTTACACAACCAACCAAAAAATTAAAGATATTCTACCTACACCAAAAGACATTATAGCCTTAGAAGACCAAGGCGTATATGAAATTCCGTGTCAGGACTGCGGTCTTTCATACATAGGCCAAACAAACAGGAAAATTAGTGCCAGAA
>CM032451.1:42560042-42590042 GCA_019049505.1 Pachyrhynchus sulphureomaculatus | reverse complement strand
AACACATCACACTCTCTGAAAAATCGTACACTTCTTTTCTTCAAAAAAACCTGTAATCAAAATAACTTTTGAGTATTCTTAGACCCTTGCGTAGATTTGGAGGTGTTTGGAGAGAGAGTGTGTAAGCATGAACTAAATGTGGACTGCAAAAAATGTGGTGGTGAATCTCATAAAGTGTTTGTTGAGAAAGGTTTTGGCTTCCATCTATAAGATTGTTTGTCAGAATTGTCAAATCCTAAATAAATAAGGAATCAGAACCTGGATTATGAACTCGAGGTAAATTGTGAAAATTAGATACAATAAAATGTTAGATTTACTTATGCACGCGAGGTTGTACTGGTATATGGATTGCTGGATGTCTAAACTTCATTGTCCCGATCTAATGATCGAAGATTACCTCCCAACAAGCAAGGACACTCACTCTTATGCTGCCTCAAACAATAGTTATAGGGATATCAGCTCTTGAAAATAGTAGTTGGAAAATATATAATGGTTCCGATCCCCCCCCCAAAATCACCACAGTGGCTGGCCGTAGAGGAACGCTGTGTATTTCAAATAGTGGGCACACAGGGATTTGGCACATCTCAAGAACGAGTGGTAGTTGGCAAATAAAGGAGGCCATTAATCCTTTGGAATGCGCGTGGTCTCATGTTGCTGTAAGTACAGTTAAGCTACTCACGGCCCTAAATAGCTGGATATGTGGAGTACTCTCAAATCACTGGTCGTTTATCACTAAAAATTTCAGAATACACATAATGGAAAATTGGCATAGGGCCAATCTATGTGATCGGTATCAGTGGTGGCCCTATTGAGAATGCCAGCTGGTTTGCCAGAGTTAAATTTCCTGAAGGTTCAATGAGAATCAAATTACAATGCTGAGATATTCCTCACTACTTAGTGTGTTGTGAGACTCAAAGATGAGTTTCTTGAAGCGCCTTGTTAGAAACAAAAACCCTTAGGATTTGATAAAGTCTGATCATTAGAATTTCAGAGTTTAGAATGTATAGGACATGTACGAAAAACAGAATGGGATCTTGAGACTCAGAAAGCTTAAAAAATTCTGTCCTACAACGCTCAGAAAAACCATATTTGCCATAGCATGGATAAGTCCTGGATGTATGGCAGAATAGGCACTCGATCAGAAACTTCACGGATAGTGGCTAATAAACGGACATTTCAAAAGTTTTATGGCTTAGCCATGAACGAAAAAACGTTGGCAGTCTTGGATGCTGTAGATGAAACTAAGCTAGGTATCTGGAGCTAGAACTTTTTTCAGCGCTCGGCTCATAAACACGACCAGAATCTCCGGACACAATATTATACGCAGCTTTGGGACATGCGTGTAAGTTCCTCAAGAGTGTCCCTATGGCCAGAAAAAAAACATGTATATGAGCACTCAATGAACTAGCATTTTCATTCTACCAAAAGGGGTATAAGGTTAAAATGCCGGAAATTTGAAAACCTGTCTTCAGGTGACCTGGATCGACATCCATGCGACCCTCGTATAGATAAATGATTGTTCACGGCCTAAGACACGAAACACAAACGACAATAGCTATAAGTATAATGCATTGTGGGGTTAGATGCCTCCACACCAAACTATTTTTAGATCAGAGAAAAGCACACTAGCCAATTTTTAAGGTGGCATTGATAGCTTCTAACCGCGAAACAGTGCTCAACAGTATGCTTGCTTCAATGAATTGTCATATTTCCGCTTGTCGAGTACTTGTGAAGAAATTCATTCATTGACCTGGGAAAATTTACAATATGATTGGCTAGACATCGAAGGCTGAGATGAGACTGATTAGAATATTGTCTGAAAGCCGTAGACAAGACTTTACAACAATGCGATCGAAAGCGTGAAGCATCGCAAAGTAAAATTTCATATAGAGCAAAGAAGACAGTTGTTAGAAATTGGAAGCAAATTTACAGAAGTTAGAAAAAAAAGAAAGGTCCCGACATATGAATTGCTTGGAGTGCATGATCATTGTAGTTTAGAAAAGTAAAAAGTATAACAAAATAATTAAAATCTTATATTACTTTTCAAAAATAATTATTGTTAAAATATTAGACAACGTTTTTGTGAATTCTGTATATATGATAAAGTTAAGTATTTCAATAAATGATTTGTAATTAAAAATAAAGAGTTTTTTTTATTTGTTATATACGCTAAATAGATGGTATTATATAATTGTTTAATTCCTAAGCTGTTGTGTAATAAAATCTAGTGGGGATAATAATATATATAGTGAAAATATAATAACTGTAGAATGGGTGGAATGACCTCAGGTTTCAGTTATATTTGAAAAGCCGTGCGTAGTTAAAGTGCCGAAGCTAGGGCGGAAGGCTGCGTCTTCCCTGAGCGGATCTCTCTTATTCTTGGGCGTAACAGCATGACTGGACATGAGTTGGCTATACTTTGAACTTTAAACTTTATGGATTATATACATCTTTAGGCAATTATACTCATCGTATAATGTGGGGTTGGATTGTTTGTGCAGAAATGATTGTTAGATTTATAAAAAATGGAAAAAAAACAAACGAAAAAAGTATTTTTTTTTCATTTTTCTCGGTAGTGACCCTTAGGTTCGATATGATTTCATTAGGATCGTCTACACAAAAGAAGACTTACAGACCATGTTTCATAAAACAAATGTTTTGAAAACGAAGTGATAGATAACAACCAGTAACTATTATTAGAAGGTGAAAGAATAGGAAAGGTACAAATTATTCGTATATTTAGTACAAAAAATCGAAATATCGAAAAATAAATTAAAGGCTGACTCAGATTGAAGAGTCTGGTTAGGTTGGTCTGCGATCGGAAGGTTACAATCTACATTTAAATTGGACACCTCAGATACCATAAAAGCCAGAGTATTCAATCAATATGTACTACCAGTATTAACATATGGCACTGAAACGTGGGCTTTAAATAAAAGTAGAATAAATAAACTCAAGGTAACCCAAAGAGCAATGGAGAGGAGAATGCTCAATATTAGACTCCAAGATCGTATTTCTAACATCGAGATTCGAAGAAGATCAAAAATGACAGATGTAATACACGATAAGTTATCAAGGTGGACTTGGGCGGGCATATCGGATGGCTGATGACTAACAGATGGCCAGCCGTTTAAATTGAATGGAGGCTAGAGAACACAAGAACTACAGAGGTAGACACTGACAAGATGGAGGACGAAATAAAAAGAGTAGCAGGAACGATTGGATGCAAAGAACTAACCAAGCTCGCTGGAGATACCGTAGGGAGGTTTACATCAACATATCATAAGTAATGATGATGATTGATAAAAATATGATAAAGTTTTGTGGATGGATACAGAAAAGGAATAATAGATAATAAAATACGATAATAGTTCATAATTTTACTTTGTTCAAATTCTTAATTGCATTTCTTAATGCTTAAATATTTAAACGGCCGCCTCCTGAGTCTAATGGAGACCTAATATTGTCCTTTTCGGTCAATATAACATTCCGTGGTTAATAATCGTTTAAAGAATTGTTGCGAATTGTTCTGTTCGTCGATACCATTAAAATTTAAATGTGCTTATTATTAACTGACAGATTTTTTAGTGTGTCCGTAAGGAAGGTACACTAAGGGTCTAAGATTACTTCGGTGTCTGTCTCTCTGTTCTGTCCGTCTGTCACACACCGATTTTCATTCGAAACTATTTGACTTGAAAGTTTAAATTTAGTACCATTAATAGAACATTTGATGGTCCTCAACAGAGCCGTTGTAGTTTTGAAAAGTTAAAAGTGTGACCTAAAGGGTTTGTTTTATGGGGTGTGGAATCGGAAAGTGGAAAAAACAATTCCTAGGCCATCGATGAAAAAAGCCTGTTAAAAACACGAGTTCAAATATATATATAATTTCATTCCATGTGTTACGCTCTTCTTTGAATGATTTTGAAAAACAAGTCGCTGTCCCCCTCTGTCACCGATAAAGTACAGATCCAAAAATTTTGAAAAAATTCTGGGCATAGTCTCCACGGGGTCCTAGCTTGAACCCCGAACAACTATGACGAGTACATTACCTTTAATAACACAGGGAACAGCTGTTTGGTGTCGAGGTTTTTTGAGCTGATTCTATAATCAATTTGATGTCCTGAATTCAAATAACGTATTCATTTGTACCTAGGAGCTCAAATTTTTAATATATACAATTTTTAGAGAAATATAAGTTACATTATTGTAACTCAAATCCGTAAGTGTAGTAACCAAAAGTAGATACGAAATTTTTATTTTTAGTTATACAAAATACAATATTATGTCGTACTTACAAACAAAAAAACAAACATTGAAGAAATGAAATAGTCACTCAACACCCTTGGAAAGCTTCTTTTCCGCGACATTCTTGAATGTTTTTTTAAACAGTCCCTTTTTAAACTCCAGCAGTAATCTGCCATCATGTGCATGTCCCATCTTCCTTGGTAGCGGTCCTCCATAACTTTAATATCTTGGTGAAATCTTTCACCTTGTTCCTCACTCATGTCTCCTAAATTTTCTGGAAAAACGGTCTAAGTGGCTGTGTAAATAGTGTATATTTAATACTCATATTGCACCCTAAGGATTTGAAACTATTAAGCATCTTGTTAACCATTTTCAACATAGTTTTGAGCTTTATGTTTGCCTAGAAAATTTTCTACAACTGCAACAAATGATGTCCAAGCTTCTCGTTCAACTTGATTCATTGAATTTATGAAGGCAGGATCCTTAATTAATTGTCCTTATTTGTGGCCGTCAAATATCCCTGCTTTGAGTTTTTCTGTGCTCAAACTGATGCATTTTTACCCCTATATATGCAAAACAAGACCCATTCTTATCAAGAGCCTTTACAAATTGCTTCATTAAGCCCAACTTTATATGTAACGAAGGAAGTATGATTTTTTCTCTTTCAACCAAAGCGTCGTTAATGACAATTCTTTTCCCCCAACGTCCATGTTTTTCTCTCTGAGGCCCAATCTTTTCTAACCCAGTGGTGTGTTTTGTCCCTACTATCCCAGAGGCACAAGAAACACGGATATTTCGTGTAACCACTTTGCTGCTCCAAGAAGAAAGTTTACCATTTTTATAAGTCTACACAAATCATCCTTTGATGTTTCGTAATACTTTATATTTCTGCAAGACCAAAGCTATGGTATTATATTCTTCTTTCAGTTTCGTTGAGTGAGCTAGTGGTATTGAACCATATTTATTCCATTATGTAGAAGGACACATTTTAAACTTCGCTTTGAACTGTCAATAAATAGGCGCCAATCATCTGGAATATATTCAGAAAAGTCCTAATTTCTTTCATGAGTCCCCTAATTTCGTGACAAAATACAAGATATGTCTTCTTGAGAAAAGAATGGTAGCAGATCTTTTTCTCTTGTACGGTAAAAGGTAATTTTGGTTCCTTGTTCCAGTAAATTTTTTGTCGTTCAACCTAGAAGCCAGTACTTCAGAAGCTTTTTTCGATAAATTGAGATCCCTGGTGAGATCATTTAATTCATTTTGATTGAAGCGTTGAGGAACTGATGACGTCCCCTCATAGTCACTGTTAGTTTCATTAGCATCAGAACTTTTATTAGCATCAGAAGAGCGATCAGAGGGAAAATATTCGTCATCAGAGATATGTTGGTAGCTGATGAAATGTTGGAATCGGTATTTCATCTGAGTGCGGGATAGGGCGTATTGCCGAGTCTAAATTGGGATAAGTCCACTTACTGCGGTTATTTCGATTGATTCCATTAGTATTTACTAAACAGAAATAACAATCATTGAAGTGGTTTTTTGGTTCTCTCCAAACCATTGGTACGCCGAATTTTAGACATTTTCTTTTCCCGGTAGTCCACTGCCGTAAATGCTCTGTACAAGTTTACATACGAGATGCGGGGCCCACGTTTTGGTCCTGATCACCAAGCTTAAACTCCAAAGTATCCAAGATACGCTCGCTTTACAAAGTCAGTAATAGTTTGTCTGTTTTGTTTGAAACATGTATTCTCCGCATATATAGCAAAACACATCAGGTTGATTTACACAACTTCTTCTTGAACTGGAACCTGAAACTCATTTTTAATTCTGTTCAATAACACAAAAACACTCTTTTCTTAACATAAAATAACACGACCCGAATTCGATCTACTCTCATTAGTAAGAACGCACAAACTGACGGACTTACCCGAGTTAGGTGATTAAAAGGGTCAGTTCAGGTACCTGAAAGGCAATGGTTCCACTAATTTTATAGATTTACCTGGAATTTACTCAATTACAGACTGACAATAAAACCATTGTACCTACATTAATGAATATATAATAATTTTAGAACTCTCATAAATGAATATACTGAAAATAAAAACCACATTGGTAGATAAGTTGAGATGTTACTCTAAAAAAAAGTAGAGCTGATAGAGAAAAACGGATTGCATGTATAGATTTAGCGTCTCCCCAAATATAGTTAAAATCAGCTCTAAAAATCCCAGGCACCAAAACAAAAAATATTTTTTTGTTGCCCTGGTGTAATAATGTCAAAGGTAATCAGTTTTCTGTCAAGATCGGAAACAAACTTTGTTTTGAAATACTCATTTGGGGTACGTTTTGTGAAGTCACCGTTTTCTTTTTTATTTAGAAAGCAACGGACTCGTAAGGAACACTAAACTTGCGCCAGGTTTAACTGGCACCTGGACTGATTTTTTGGATTATTTCTACTCATTTTGATTCTTAAGACTTTTTTTTAGTGTTTCGTATGAAACACTTTATAAGATCACTTTGGTGTCCTGTCCAGTCTGGCTGTCTGTCTGTCACACTCGAGTATTCTCCGAAACTAGTATGACATCGAAAGAAATTTTGATATTAATATTAGGAAGTGATGGCCTCATCATAGCCTTGTAGTTTTGAAAGTGAAAATTTTGCCTTCAGGGGTCAGTTTTGGGGGGTGAGAATGTGGATGTGAAAATTTTTTTTGTAGCAGGTCATCGTGTACCCGATGTCAATGAAAGTTTGTACAACAACACGTGATCAAAATATTATAATACTGTAATACTTTCACGCAGCTTTTCTTTATATTATTTTTTTAAAAAATCGCTAAAAATATCGCATGTCCCCCCCCTTTATCGCTCGAAATTTACTGAGCAAAAAAATTTTGAAAAATTCTTCTGGAATTAATTCTCCACAGGGTGTAAATTGAATGCAAATTATCACGAATGCATTACCTTTGATAGTTTATCTGGGTATATATATTATATAGATATATATATATATATATATTTATATATATATATATGATTTATATATAATATAAACAAGATCGGAATAAAACCTTATCCTCGAAAACCCAATTTTGGGGTGTGTTTAGTGACGTCATCGATCATTTTATACTTCCGTAAATCAAAAAGTTTTATTTCAATAGCAATCAAAGTACGGGAAACACTAATTGCGCAACTCCATTCCACCTTTCACTTGACCAGGCTTATTTTTTTTGATGTAGGTCATAATGATGCGGTTTTAGGCATATTGGATTTTCTAGCAATAAATTTCAATTCATGTTTTCATATCAATTTTTCACCCCCCAAGCGACAAAATCGAGCTGAAATGGGAGTTTTTTTTTGTTAAAAGTTTACCAATAAAAATGGTCTATTTTGCATTACGATAGGAGGAACTTTTATTACGGATGTGTTTAACCAAACCGGGATAAATTCTTTAGATAATAGCAATTTGTCACTATTTATGTAATAGTGTTCAAATGTTTTATAGATAGACATTTTATGTTTTTAAAAGGCGTTTAATCTACAATAGATAATAAAAATCATGCTCCAAATAAAGCCAATGAACTAACTAAAATATATACTGCCGCTCGGAAAAACGAAATTCCATTAGGTGTCAAGAACTCACAAATCAATATATCAATAATCTACGTCATCATCACTGGTGGATGTTTCTTAGACGATCTCTTGGAATCGTCCATACGTCGTTTTTATTGTAGTGATTTTCTTTTCTCCTAAAAGACACCCTATGGACATCTGTGGCTCCATAAAACCTAGCTCCTGTCTTCAACATTTTTTAGTGTTCCATTAACGAAACAATTATGGGTCACTTCGGAGTGTGTGTCTGTCGGTCACATCCGATTTCTCTCCCGTAACCTTTTTACATAGCTAGTTAACAAGTGTCACAAATCTAGAAATTTGATGGCCTCATCAGAGTTTGTTTTGTTTTGAAAGTTAAAATTGTGTTATTTAGGGAGTTTAATTGTAAGGAGGGATAGTATAAAAAATTTTGTTTTTGTAGGGTCATCACACGGCGTGGTTCAATGAACGCTTGTTGAAAACACAAGTTTAAAAATACATAACACGTAGGGCTGAAAAAAAAAACGTTTGGTCTTGCTACTTAAAACACATTTTCTTTGCAAAGTAGACGTTATTCCAACAGATATAGTCTCCTTCAAGAGAGATACAATCAATCCAATGCCTTTCAATCTAAACATCTTATGTGCCTTTCTTGCAGAAGGATTTGTCCTATACCTTCCAAATAGGCCTAGTTTTTGCGATACCTTCTTCACTGGAGCCAAATCTCTTTCTCGGAGAGGCATTTTTTTTTGAGGTGTCTGTGCGCATAGATAATAGCCGCTGATGCCAAATCCTGGAGAAATACTGTGGGAGGAGGGAAACAATTCGAACTTCAATTCATGCAATTTTGCATCGTAACCATTGACTTGTGGACACGGTGTATTGGCTTGATAAAAGAGCACACTTTTTTCTTGTTCATTTTGGGGGCTGTTTTTTTGAGATTTCGGTCCTTCAAACGCACCAATAACTTTATATAATGTTCGCTATTGTTGGTTTTTCTCTTCGTAGCATAGTCGATGAAAATTTATTCCATTCGCATTCCAAAATACAGAGGGTCAAAACCTTCACAGACGATGTCGTGTAGTTTAGTCGCTTCGGGTGGCTTCACAGGCTGCTGTCCACTTAGCTGACTGGCCGATTTTATTCTGCTGTGTTATGGGTGGATCCATGTTTTCATCCATTTGTCACATATTGCATAAAAAAAATCCATTTGTCAGCGCTCAGAATTATCAAACACTGATTCAACACGTTGTTGTTTTTGGCCATTGTGCGCGAGCGCGGAACTCAATTTCGGAACCGAGCTTTCTCATGCCCAAATGTTCATGCATAAATATGAACAACACGTTCTGTTGATGACTCTTTAGGGTTGTCCAGCTATCTCACGCAATTTCACTTCTTTAACCTTCATCCAAAACAATTTGTGTGGATTTTTTGATGTTTCCGATGTAACGTACCTCATTGGGCATCAAGGAGCGTTTCAGCATCATTTGTATCTGGTACGACCACGTTTTAAATTCAGCATACCAGCAAATAATCAGTGATTTTTCCAGTAGGAGGCAAATCCCTATAACACTTATCAAGGCTTTGCATTGCTTGCAGAACGGTATTTTTTCCCATCAACAAAAAACAGTGGTTAATCACACAATACACGAAATTTGCTTTGTTCCGTTGTTTTAAAAATATCAAAATGTTACGTCACTAAAACCACTGTAACTTGTAAACTAATCGTGGAACTGTACCTAAAATTTTGACCCGTAAACCGTTTAAAGGTTTGGTACTTTCCTAAAAAGTATATGGATTTTTTGAAAAAGGCGACAATTTATGTGTTAAGACCAACAACTTTTCAGCCCTCGATGTTATGATGCAAATACTAGCGCACATTTTTTTTTTATAAATTTTTAAATAATTAAATGGGTTTTAAAAATCGCTGTTTCGTCCCTCACTCTATCTTTATATGTACCGGTCAAGAAATTTCGAAATAAATCTAGAATATTCTCCATAAAGAACATTATATTAGTCAAAAATATTCTCACGATAGTGGCTGTACGTGTGAAAAATTGTAATCTGCGTATATAAATATAAAAACTATGTTACTTGACAATATGGTGAAGTTTTTTTTCGTATTAAGTTGTGAATTTAAACCGGAGATATAGAAATTATGAAATTGACCATACGTGATCGGTGAAATCAGAAATATACGCTTAGTCTTTTCAGTAAGATACCGAGAAAAAATAATTTTATTTTATTTGTCTATAATTAAACAAATATACAAAGGTAGGACGTTATTGGTGTTATAAACTTTTACTACTAGATTCTAGAATTAAACTAGATTGATTTATTGACTATTAGGTGGCTAAGAAGCTATAACATGGTATACATTATTGATTAAGAAAAAACACTGAAAAATCCTTATTAGGCTAGTAAGATATATACATTGATAGGATACCTAAGTTAAACTTCGCCCTAGGTAAAGATTTCATCTTATTTTTAAAAAGCACCGTACGGAACAACTAATTGCAGCAAAAAAAAAAAAAGGAAAGAAAAAGACAAGAACAAAAAGAAAAAAAAATGAGAATTCAAAAAACAGAAAAAGAGAAAAAAAGAAGCCAAAAAAAAAAAAAAGAAAACTAATAAGGAAAAAAGATAAGACCTAAAAAAAGCAAAAAACAAAAGAAAGAAAAAAAGACAAGAAAACAAGAAAAAAAAGAGAAAGACAAAGGAAAGAAAGACCAAAAAAAAAAGAGAAAAGACACAAAAAAAAAAAGAAAAGAAAAAAAAAAGAAAAAAGGAACAAGACAAGACAATAAAAAAAAACACCACAAAAAGAAACAAAAAAAACAAAAAATATCAAAAAGAAACAAAAAAGAAGACCAAAAGTAAAAAAGCAAAAAAAAAAAAAAAAGACACGAGAAAAGAATGAATAAGACAAGAATAAGAAGGAAAGAAACAAGACAAATTAGGAAACATGCTAAAAAGACCATAAAACAATAAAAAAACTAAGAAAAAAGAGGAATAGACAGAAAAAGACAAGAACGAAAAAGGACAAAAAAAAAAAAAAGACAAAAAAATAAGACATAAAAAAAGAAAAAAGAAAAAAGAAAAAGAAAGAACAAGACATAAAAAAGAAAAAAAAGAAAAAGGGAAAGACAAAAAAGACAAAGAGACCAAAAGGCAGGAAAAATAACAAAAAAGAAAAAAATAGTAAAAGCAAAAAAGTAGAGAAAGAAAGAAAAAAAAAAGAAAGAAAAACAAAATAAAAAGAAGAAAGAAAGAACCAAGAAATAAGAAGAACCAAGAAGGCCTTATCAAGAAAGAAGGAAAAGGACCAAGAAAAGAAAAAAAGAAGAGGAAAAAAAAAAAACAATAAGAAGACAAAGAACCAAAAAGAGACTCAAGACAAGAACAAGAAAAAAAAAAAAAAAAAACAAAAGCAGATAATAGAAAACAAAGACAAGGACAAATAAACCGGGCATGAAGACATCAAAAGAATAACAACAATGACATTTTTAAGCAAAAAACACAAAGAACAAAAAAGACACCCAATATGAAAAAAAAAAAAAAAAACATAAAAAAAAAAGAAGTCATGGCAATGACTAAAAAAGAAAAAAAGAAGACCCAGATCCAAAAAAAACAAAGGAAAGACAGACCAAAAAAAACAAAACATAAAGAGACAAGACAAATAAAAATGAAAAAAGAGACAAAAAAAAATACAAAAAAATTAAAAAGACAACAAAAAAAAAAAAAAAAACAAGACAAAAAAAAAAATAAGACAAAAATAAAGAAAAAAGGCAAAAAGAAAAACAAAAAAAAAAAATAAAAAGGAAGACCAAAAAAGGGAAGAAAAAAACCAAAATAAAGGAAAGAAAAAGAAAGAACAAAAACAACAAAAAACAGGCAAAAAGACAAAAAAAAAAAAGGAAAAAAAAAAAAAAAGGTCCGACCTTCACTTGGCGGCTTTTTTGTCTAAGGCTTTTTTGTGTCAAATGCTCTAACGGGCGCAGCTAACAACTAAGGAGCAAAAGAAAATTATAAAAGTAATTTGTTGCACTTTTTAACTGTTCTTTTGGCCATATTCTATTTTAAAGTTAATGATGATAATATTACTATTTAAAAAATTGGCCCAAGTGCAAGGACGGACTTGCGCAATTTAGTGTTCCGTACCTTGATTTGCCTTTTAAAAATAAAAAAAAAGTTGTTTACGGGGGTAATAAAATGATCAATGACGTCACAAGACACACCCCCAATGAGTTTTTTCAACAAAGTTGTTTTCCGATCTTTTACTGTAAAACTGATAACCTAGATTTTTTTTTGTATATACCCGATTATATTATTAAAGTTAAGCACTCGTGATCATTTTCGTTCAATCTAACACCCTTGCGGAGGAATATTACAGAAATTTTTCAAAATTTTTTTGATCAATACTTTTCGAGATAAGGGGAGACAGTGAGTTTTTCCGCATTTTTTTAAAAATAATACAAATTAGTGTGCATAAGTAATACATTATATGTATTTTCGAACTTGTGTTTTTATCAAGCTTTCACTATCGCTGACACCCCACTCGATGATCTGGTATAAAAAAATTTTTTCACTTCGATTTGACACCCTGACCTGGAACCAACCTGAACTAACCGCCTTAAGTCAAAATTTTAACTTTCAAAATACACGGCTTTGATGAGGCCATCAATTCTTATATTAGTGCCAAAATTTTCCACTTTTTATTGTCAAATAGTTTTCGACGAATATTCGGGTGTGACAGACGGACAGACAAGACAGAGGGAGGAAAGACCGACAGACGGTTAGATAGACACCGAAGAGTGATTGTTGTAAGTGTTCCAGTACGAGAAAAAACTTAAAATATTAATAAAATCTATGTGTACTCCGTACGAGGCTGGTTTGAAAAGTTCCGTGCAAAGTCCCGTGAGATGGCCATCACCGGCGCGTATCGAGGTATGTTTAGTTAGTAGCATTTCTTGCGATGAACGCACACCAAGTTTTCAGCATATTGGGTCTATTTCTTTGTGTTTTGTGCATTCGTGTGGAATCATGGAAGTCAGAGTGATTTTCGAAAGAAATGGACGAAAAAAAAAATGAATTTCGTGTTGTGGTGATTAAACAATACTTTTATGATAGGGCAAAATGCTCGGAGTGATACCGAGAAGCTTGATAAACATTATGGTGACTTGCACCTTCGATTAGACAGTTTATAAGTGGTTGCAAATTTTTGGACTGGCCATTGTGGGCACAAGTGACGCGTGAATGTTCTGGAGGCCTGTGGAGGTAGATCAGAAATCATTGACACATCCATGATATGGTGATGATGGACAGAGAGTTAAGGTTGCGTGAGATTGATAGTGCTGTGGGCATATAGGTGAAGGGTACTTAATATTTTTGCCTAACATTTGGACATGAGAAAGTATCGAAGTTGGGTGCCGCGATTTGCTCAGTTGGACCAAAAACGGGATCGTGTGACGTGTTGCAAGGAAGGTTTCGCTGTTCAGAATGAAATCGGAGGATTGAAGCGTGTTTGTCTTGTGATGAACAGGGATCTGATATACTCCTGAGAAACCAAACAACAATCTAAACAATGGGTTTACCAAGGGGGGAAATTCTGCAAACCAAAAAAGGCGAAAGACACCGTTTCCTTCGGCCGGAAAGGTTTTATGGCGGACTTGTATTTTGGGATAACGCATGGACAATCTTCAGCGACTATCTCGGAAACGGATAATAATAACTACTACAGGTGAATATTATTCATCGTTATTGGACCGAGTTTTGAAAAAACCGAGCTGCAAGGAAAACGCCCGCGACATTGGCCCACAAGAAAGAATTCCTTTTCACATCACGACCACGCACCAGCACAACCTCAGCAGTTTTGGTCGCACCAATATAAATGCGAAATAGGATTCCAACTCGTTTCACATCCCCCCTATTCTCCAGACACTTGGCCCCTCGGACTACTATTTGGTCCCAAATTTAATAGGGTAATTGGCTGGGCGACACAGATATTTTATTCTTACGAGGTAGGGGATTGCAGACATTACTGGAGATTTGGCAGACTTGGACAAAATCCTATGAATCGGAAGGGATCTACAAACTAGAACATCGTTGGACGGTAGTGTATAAGCCTAAAAGGAGACTATGGGTCGAAAAAATAAAAAAGGTTGACCCCAAACAATAAGTAGTTTGTATTTTTCACGGAACTTTGCAAACAGCCTGTATATGTAAACAAACACATAGGACATGCTGTTTAGAATAAAATGGTTAATTGACGGCTGAAATCATGTTTAAATGTTTTACTTCACCATTTGTCAGGATTGATATTTGAATTGGTTAATGTAAACGAGTAAGTAAACGAATGTTCTAGGTGGGGTTGCGAAATTTATGGTTCCGTTACCGTGATTGCTTTAAAATATTTTTTACGATCTTTGCTTTTATATATCAGTGAAAATTATCTAAAAGTAATCCACTCGTGATAAGGTTTATTCGATCTTACACCTTATGGAGAATATTCCTGATTTTTTCTCGATATGTTTTGATAAGGTATCTCTTAGAGATCGAGATGGGAGGGACAACAATTTTAGGTCGATTTTCTTCATATTTTATTTTAGACTCGTTGTGTTCTCATGTTTTTATTTTTACATCTCACCTGATGCCCGTGAATTTTTTTTTTGTTACTTCCGTACATCACTGACCCCTTATGTCAAAATTTAACTGTTAAAACTACATGCCTGTGATTTGAGCAGAAGTCATTCTTGGCTGATACTTCCTAAGACATTTCAACTATCTATGTCAAATCGTTTAGAGAAAGGTAATTAGCCTGGGACAGAGGGGACACCGAGGTTATGCCAATAAATGTTAACATATTTAGTGTTCAGGACGGAAAACACCTATAAGATCATTTCGGTTGTCTGTCCTTCCCTCCGTCCGTCTGTCTGTCACACTGAGTTTCTCGGAAACATTTGACATTGAAAGTTGAAATTTGGTACTAAATATTAGGGAATTGATGGCTCTCAGCAGGGACCTGTAGTTTTTGAAAGTTAAATTTTGACTAAAAAAGGGTTCGTTTTGGGTAGTTGAATCGGAAGTGAAAAAATTTTATAATGTATTAATTTTCATTGTTATTATTTTTAAAAAATCGTCTGTCCCACTTATCACGAAAAGCACTGGATCAAAAAATTTTGAAAAAAATTCTATGGAGGTGTAAATTTGAGACGCAAAATTATTCAGTGAGTTCCTGTACCTTAGATTTTACAACAACTAAAATTTCACGGGTCTTCATTTTTCAGTCAAGATCGCGAATTAAACTTTGTTGAAAATCCATTTTTCAATGTACAGAAACACGTAATTGCGCCAGTCCGATTTGGCGGGTTATTTTCTTCTAAAAAGCGCCATATGGATTGACCATCCCCACCTTTTGAACCTGACTAGGCCACTCACTGCCTCTTGACCGCTTCTGGTTTTTTACCAGGGTGTTACAAGTATGAAATTCGGATTTCAGACAACAGATTAGTGCACCAGTAGCAGTTTGTGCTATAAATATTTGGACAACTGAGCATTTTTGTTGTGTGTCTTCACACAAGATGCTCAGACGCGGCATGACGTGATTAAATTGTTAAAGTGTGTGTATAGTGTTGTGGTGGGTTGTAGTTCAATATGTCGAAATTTATTACCGAACCAAAGATACATTCGCGGACAGCATTAATTTTTTGTGTTTTTATTTCTAAGAAAAACTGCTGTTGAATCTACGGATTACTTCCGAGAAGCTTTTGGTGCACACATGGTCCATGCAAGATACGTGTGAACGATGGTTTCGGCGTTTCAACAGTAGGTGGACTTCGATGTTGCACACTAGGAAACGTGGGAACACCGCCCAAAAAATACGACGATGTGGGAATTGCTAAGATTTTTGGGGACGAAGATGATTCGCAAAAACACAAAGAAAAAAGTTGCCGAGGCAATATTGGATGTAGTCAACACGCTGTTTCCAATCGGCTACGTGCGGCTGGCAATGAATTCAGAAAGACTGGTTAAATGGGTACCACATGAGTTGAACGACCGGCTACTGGAAAAATGCGCAAAAACACATGTGATATTTTGCTCGCTAGTAGAGAGATAGAGATAATGAAGGCGTTTTGTCCATTGTATAGTTACAGGGGATTGAACAGCTGGATTTATTATTGAGAACTCCTAGCGACAAAAAAATATGTTGTAGACGAGGGACATACCATCCCGACGCAAGATCCGACATTTCCGGGGCTTTTTTTTTTTTTTTTGTTTTTTTTTTTTTTGCAGACAGACCGATGTTGTGTTTGGTGGTCGGAGGGGCGTTGGTCGTGGTTATTATGAGTGTTAAATCGGGGAAACGGTTAATACTAAAGTCCAAAAACAATATGAGTGGTGAGAGTAGCGCTTGGTTTGTACAAGAAGGTGAAAAATGGCTCGATGAATGGTATCCGCTGCAACAGGGGAAGATTTTTAACTGGCGTGGTCATACCCAATAGCCGGAAAGATGGGATGAAAATGTTTAACAAGCGAGGGAGCAAGACATACTTTGAATTACAGCACTTTTTTCTCAATTCTTCGAATATAAAAATGTTTTTTTAGACCAAACGCATTTCATCTTGTACACCTAGTAGATCTCGTGTCGGATACAGATGCAAGTCTGGAAACTAAGCGTACTTTGAGAACTTTTAAGTTTTTAGCAGTGAAATAACAACTTATTTATTTAAAAATCCTTGATGAAGACAGGACTATAATATCAATAATCATGACAAGGGTCGGAAAAAAGTTAATTTGAATAAATTTTAAAATATATTCATTACTTTTGTACAGAATTAACATAACACTATTCTAATAAACCAACAAAATAAGACACCAAGTGATGTGGACTTGACAATTAGAGTTTGTTACTTGCAGTGACGTATTTATGAACTTTTCGCGAAAAGGGGAAGGGGCAGCGGATTTTCCAGTGTACTCCACCTCATTTGGGCGTACAGAGCGTTTAGCTCATCATTTGGGGTCTGATACATACGGGGGCGGGCGGTTTTTTAAAATCAGCATAACCCAGTCAAATGCTGACGGATTTTACCCAGGGGCAGAGTTCCTTGTAAACATTTATCAAGCCATTGCTTTACTTGACTGGTATTTTTGCCCTATCAAAAAACAGCGTTAAATTCAACACACGAAATCATCTCAATTTCTTTCCATCTGTGTTGAAAATATCAAACAGTTAGTGTCAGATAAAACCATTGTATATTATAAGCCCTAATCACATCGAAAAATGGGCCCCCCCACATAAAAACAAATTTTTTGACACATATCTTTGAAAGTTGGTACTTCCTAAAATCAAGATTTTTGAAAAGGGCGACATCTAGTCTCCAGAACCAAAAACTTTGAGCCGACGGTTATATATCTTTAGACCTAACTTACCGAAACTAACTGAACAATCCCGTACGTTAAAATTTCAACTTTTAAAGCTATAAGCTCTGATGCAGGCCATCAATTGTCTATATTAGTGTCAAATTTCAACTTTCGGATAACAATAGTTTCGGAGAAAATCGGGTCTGGACAGACGGACGAACAGACTGACAAACAGACGACAAACGGACGGACAAACAGACGGACAGATAGACGACAGACAGACATCAGACATCTAAGTGATCTTATTATTATTCCGTACGGCAACACACAAAAAAAGAAGACATTAAAAACCTGTCCGACATCTAGTTTATGTTGGTTTTATTTTATGTGGCCCTTTCTTAATTTTTTTTTTTTTTATTTTTTTTTTGGTCATATCATAGGGAGTTTTCAGAGGAATTTTTGCAAAATTAACCATTTGAATAGAGGAATATGCAGATGCTTTTAAGCTTTGTCCACGAATATAACCTATAGTCGAAATAAATTAAGATTTTGATCTTTAGTTCAGGTTAGTTACTTTTAGACCGGCAATATTAAATTTTTGTATTTTTAAATATTTTTTATATCTCTACTATTTTAAACTAATTTTATGTTTAAAGAAAATAAAAAAAATAACCGATCAAGTATTTGATTGCTTTTTTTAAAATAAAAAAAAAATTGTTACGGAGGTATAAGATGATCAGTGACTTCACAAATCACACCCCAAATGAGGTTTTCAACAAAGTTTTGTTTCCAATCTTTGATTAAAACTGATGACCTTGATTTTTTTTTTATAAACCATTAAAGTAATCCACATCGTGATAATTTTCTTGTCAATTTACACCCCGTGGAGAATATTCCAGAATTGGTTTTTTTTCAAAATTTTTTGATCAATAGTTTTCGAGATAAGGTGGGGGACAGTGATTTTTCGCAAATTTTTTAAAAAATATACGAAGAAAAGTGTGTGCAAGTTATTACATTATATATATATATATATATATATATATATAATATATTATACCTATATATATATATATCAGTATTGTGTTCTTGGGGGTAAGCGGTCTCGGAAAAGAACTATAAAGTTTTAGACACCTTTTTTAGCTACGCCAAGCTTTCGAAAATATTTCATTTTCCTTTCACCAGAGGCTACAATTATAGTAGATTTATCAGTATTTTTGGGATTAAAAGTAAAGAACAACCCTATTTTTATATGTTACATTAAAGTACTTATTGCTAAGTGGTGTGTTCAAAAATTGTTTGTTTTTTGGGTTGGGATCACTTTGTTACATTTATTCATCAGAAAATAAAAAAAAGAAAAAAAAAAAACATGAGAAAAACTCGACACACTCATCTCTGGGATTTCATTTCCATACATAAAAGAAATCTCCACCCAAAACAACTAAACTTTTCAAAACAAATTGCCTAATTTAAAAATTGCTTTCTTATTTAAACACAAAAAACTATAAACAACTAAATTTTCACTTCTCTCTAAAAGACAAAGATGTAAATCACAAAGGTTTTTAGAAGTAGTTTTTATAGCATCCTTTGCTCTCAATGTGAAAAAATCTATATAGGACAAACATCTAGAGTCCTAAAAGACACAATCCACTTCCCACAAAAGTCACAGATCCCTGCAAATTAAAGAAAAAACTTTTTGTGCGGCTTGCCCACATAGTGGACCAATTTTCATATGAATTTAATTTTTGCTGAAAACCAAAATCCTATGTAAAGAGAGAAATCTCGGCAGGAGAATATTTAGGGAGATGTAAGGGAAATCCACCTTGAAGGGAACTCGATCAATTAAAAAACTGACATTGAAGATCTGAGTTAATTTTCTCCAATCTATACAAAAGGCAGTCAAAATGGAAAAACTTCTTCAAACATATCCCTAACAGTATCTCTTTGATAATAGCATGCCCACTTGATTTCATCACTAACATTTTCAACTTAAAAACGACCGAACCCCCCTCACCCCCCCCCCCCCTCCAAACAAAATGTCAACGTCATTCTACTTTCAAATATAAATTAAACCACAACTTAACTAAGAGATAGAAACACACTGTCCCTTACAAAAGACAAGGAAAAACATAAAAAAAAATTCCTTTATAAATTAAAATCACTTTACAGACCACCACTATTCTTCTAGTACCATTCTAACAAAATGAAGTAAAAGATTATTATATTTCCCAGAGATATTGAGTATGTTTCGAGTTTCTTTTTTATACTCATGGTTTTTTTTCTGTTTATTTTTTACATCTGACGAATAAGTAGTGTAATAAAGTTCCCGCCAGCAATCAATAATTTTTGAGAAAACCACGCAGTACCGAAGTAAGTACACTAAGGTTACATATTAAAATAGGGTTCGCTTCTTTTACTTATAATCTCAAAAATAACAAGAAAATCTACCTATAATTGGTAAAGGCCTGATGAAGAAGAAAATGAAATATTGGCGAAAGCTTGGCGTTAGCTAAAAAAGATGCCAGATGGTCTTAACAAACTTTTTAGTTCTTTTTCTCTCTCCGAAAGAAGAACCACTTACCCAAAAGAACATAACTCACCTATGCTGTTTTTTAACTTGACGGGTTCCATGACTACCCTTACCCTCTCTCTAAATACTATATACTATAATAGTAATATATTATATATATTAATATCAATATATATATTATATATATATATATATATATATACTTCATTAAATATATATCACAGTCACCGTGGCCAATATTATTTCAGACGCAGCAGTAGTTGTTTTTTAGTAAGTCTTTATGTTTCTTAAGAGTTTTTTCAAACATGCAATAATGGTATATTTTAAAAACTTTTTTTAAAACTACAACATATTAATGCATTTTTTATGCATTAAAAGACATCTGTTGTAGACTACATATTTGTTATTTCTTATTTTTTAACACATGGCAAACACTATGTTGGCAAAAGTGATTACATTAACGTAAACAAATACTAACCTCTGAGTATTCAGCTCGCGAACAATCGGAAAACGCAGTCAGCCGCGTGGCGGACGCGGTTACTATGGCCTTTATGGACTGTGATTGTTTGTGTTGTGTTTAAACCAGTTTTATAACTTACTCAGTCTATACTTTTATTTTGCTATGCAGTGTTTTAAAAAAAGTAATTGGACCGTATTTTTCATTAATGGGTTGAAAAATGCGAATCTCTTTTTCTCACACACGTAAAAAAAAAACAAAAGCTGAAGTCGAAGTGCCCCGCTTGTCGCTTGCGGGAAACACATTTACAACGACCGAGAAAATCTCTATCGAAGTATTGGGAGTTATACCTTTCTGAAGCTAGTTGTACGAAACAACGCATATAAACAAAGAACACAATTGAGGGACATGGAAGGAGAATCAAAGCCCGAAACAAGACAGAAAAGATTCGGTAGTAGGGGAAAGGAAAACCTAGAAAACCATGTTTTCACTGTCCAACCGGTCCAGGAGATATTTTTGAAGGAATGAAATTTGTTGTTGAGTAGGAAGGATAGAAAGCAAACATATTTGCTACTCACAAAGGTATTAAAAACACAAACTCCAGGATGATGATAGCGCACATGCACTCTGAGACGCACAGTTGCGAAAGAAAGAAAAGAAAATTGAAAAAGAAAAGGAAGAATTAGATTAAGGTGTAAGGCCTGCGGCGCTGCCGTTCCCGCCAGGCAGCCCAAGGTATAACAGCTGCACCTGAAAGGCAAAAGCGCCCTGAACTCTGAAGTGCTGGCCAAAACCGATTGGCAAGAGATAAGAACGTGCGATCTTCTGGGAGATACGTTTAAGAGTACATCAATTAAAATCAATAATTGATACATTCTTATTCAATATTTCAGTTAAATAAAAGCCAAATAAAACATGCAATTTATATATTGATTTCTATATTATTTCCTATTTTTAGGAACATGTTTGTCTTCAGTGAACCGGAAGCAACATATTCTCGCAAATTATTGTCCGAAATAACGCTCAGTATGTGCGTCGTCTCATGGCGAAAAGGTTTTAAGTCCTTGATTGTGGTTCCGTCCCGACGGTTTTAAAAACAATCCCACCCAAAGTTGAATGACACTTTGGTCACCGCATACTTCAACATCGGCAAGGGACACAGGACGTCTGTTGACGGTTTCCGACAAAGGAATAATCAGGCACAGATCAGTACCATCAAGAGAAGTATTAGCAAAATCGGTTTAGATTCCCGCAGGCTCAGGGCAGAGAATGGTTTCCAAATGGGCAGACCATTCCCTCTTCATGCCAGATGGAGCAAGCTCCCTGCCACACTTGCTCTAACGACTGTTTTTAAAGCTTTGTTTGGCAGCAAAAAATATCCCCTCTGTTGGATTGGAGCCTGGGTAATCCATGCCGCTAAAATGAACCCGACGCCATTGAAAAATGGGTGTGAGCTGATGAAAAGAAAGAAGTGGCCTTAAAGATAGTGATTACAAACAAAACTCAGTCCCTCCTAGAAAGATTCTTATTCATGTGTGGAATATCATCCTTCAAATCAGCGAGGAGACAGTACATATCTTGCATTGATAGCATGCCCGCGCAGCCCCATTAAAAGCGTTGATAGCGGCCTAAAGGTGGTTCAACTAAATATTGACTTTTACACTAACATTAATTTCACTTTTCTTTAAAACTTAATAAACTTATGCTTTTCTAAATTAATGGACTGTTTTATTTATGTCAAATAATTTAGGTAATTGATTGCGATAATATAAAAATAAAAAAAAAACCAAAATCAATTTAAAAAAATAAAACGGATACAAATATCACTCGGTAATTTAATATTTTACATGAAATCTTGCAGTGCGTCTAATAATTTTGGCCAGGGACTGTCTAATTATTTTAACTCGTGGTTTTCACAAGCTTTTCATTACGCACGCGGGAACAAACTGCTACGACACCACTCGATGAACCTAGGTAAATGTTTTTTTCACTTCCACTAGTTCAACAGCACCCTCCCCCAAAAACTACCTCCCTTAAAATAACAAAAATGTAACTTTTTTCAACACTACATGGCTCTGATTATAGGAGCCATCAATGTTTGCCAATATTTATTACCACAAAACCACAACTCTTTCTATTAGACCCAATTTTTTTTAGTTTTTTTTCCGGAGAAAGAGAAAAATCCTAATGTGACAGACAGAGCACCCCGCGAAAATCATTCTATTACCGATTTCGGAAGACCACTATAAAAAATAAAATTAAAATACGGTTTTATTAGATACGACTGTACATATTTTTTTTTTAAAAATTGATATTTCCTGAGACATAAATACAACTTACAATTTATATGCAAATGCAACAGAAATACTAATGTCCGAGTTTCTCTCCCTTGGTATCACGAAACAACAAACGTCATGTTCTCTCTCTCGGACAATTTAGAATACTTCATATTTTGTGTAGATGAAACTGGATATTTTTGGTTACAATATGTTGCGAACAGGTTTTATTTTAAATTTGTAAATTGAATGGATAATTAATTAATATTTATTTTTTAGGAAAATGAAATAAAAAGTTTAAAAATATTTATTTCTGTTATTGTTGTTGAGAATTTCTTAAAGAGAGAAGTAAAAACAATATGTATGTTTAATAATTTTATTACACTTGCTAGCTAATACTGATCAAAAAGGCCAAACGAGTCTCAAACAAGCACGTTCGTTTCTTTTTAGTGTTCCGTACGGTGTCTTCTAGATAAGTTTGGGCACTAATAACACTGGTCAACACAAGTCTTGTTTCCTTTATTTTTTTTTCTGTTATTGGGTATTTCTATGGCCCTGACTATGAAGAAAAAAATACTGGGAGATTGCCAACAGCTTTACCTTTTGAAATATCAGTTTTATTATTTTGCCAAAAAAAAACAAAAAAATATATTATGTTAACAAAAATTTATTGAACACTAGCAAATGATCTTTTATAAGATTTCCTTGAATGAACGACTTTAGGTAGATCTCGTTGCAAACTCCAGCAGTAGTCTGCCATATATGTGAGTCCCACCCCCCTGATAACGCTTTCCATTGTCCGAAGATCCTGATGAAATGTTTCACCCCCGCTCCTCACTAAAATCACCCAGATTTTGTGGAAACGATCTAAATGCGAGTGCAGGAAGTGGATTTTTATGCTCATGTTGCACCCTAGCTCTTGCAAGTTCGATAGCATGCACTCAACAAGCTCGACATGGTCATCAGATTTCTTTTTGCCTAGGAAGCTACTCATAACCAAAACAAATGAATTCTAAGCTTTTGATTCGACTTCAGTCATTGATTTGACAAAATTAGGATCTTTCACGAGTTGCCTAATCTGTGGCCCATCTAAAATACCAGCTTTCAATTTTTCTGAACTTAATCCTGGAAACTTACGTGAAACAAAATTAAAACATTCGCCACTTTTGTCAAGCGCCTTCACAAAACTGTTTCATTATGCCGAGTTTAATATGAAGTGGTGGAAGTATGATGCGGTCTCGGCTAAACTAAGGCACGTTTATAACATTTTTTGTACTAACTTTTAGCTTTTCCGCACTGGCCAAACTTTTTGTGACCAATGGTGTTGTTTGTCACGACTATTCCAGAGACACATGAAACAAGGGAACTTTGTGTACCCCCTTGTTGACCTAAAAGAAAGTTAACCATTTTCAGATCACACAAATGGCCCTTTGTGGTCTTGATGCTTAATTTTTTCCATAACCTTAGAAACATTTACGTATTCTTCTTTTAAAGTCGTCGAATGTGCAATAGGTATAGATCCGTACTTGTTACCGTTATGAAGCAAAACACACTTTAAACTTCTTTTGCTGCTGTCTATGAAAAGACGCCAATCACTAGGTTGGTACTGTTTTAATCCATCTGCTGCAAAATACCACCAACATCGTTACAAAAAACTAAATCCTTCTCTGGAGAAAAATACGGTAACAGATTTTTTTCTCGGGTACGATAAAATGTAATGTTGGTTTCCGGAGTAAGCAAATTTTTTTCTTTCAAACGAGATGCTAAAATTTCAGAAGCTTCTTTTGGTAATTCAGATCTCTTGCTAAGTCATTTAGTTCTTCTGATTAAATGGTGAGGTTCTGAAAGCTACATTTGTAGTCTGAATCAGAGTCTTCACTTGATGTCTTTCGTTCGGGCTCACAGAGATTTGGATCATCAGAAGATTTAGATGTGCTGGGTTGTACCTCTTGTGATTTTAATTGAGGTCGTTGAGCAGAAGATAAGTTAGGATATGACCACTTACTTCGATTTCCAGGGTTAATTCCGTTTATTTTCACACGCAGAAGTAGCAATCGTCATGATGGTTTCGAGGTTCTCGTCAAATCATGGGTGTTACGAACATTATTGCATCTCTTTTTCACTGGACCATAACCGTAGACATACCACACATTTCTGGCATACAATATGAGGAACCCATGGCTTGTCCTGATTACACAATTTTATTTTAAAATATTGATGATACGCAGTTTTCACAAAGTCCGATATAGGTTTTCGATATTTTGCAAATATATATTCACCACAAATATAGCAAAAACAATCGGGATTAAGCACACAAAATCTTCTTGACGAAGCCATATCTAAAACAACAACAAAAAATATTTTTAGTGTCCAATAAAAACGAAAATCTAAGTAAAAATAGTAAATGAGGGTAGTTAGCTATAACTCAAAAACAAAAGCTGTTAGAGAAAAAAGTTGCCAATATTTAAAAAATACGCGTCAATTTGAGATAGAAACAAAAAAAAATCCACAGGAAACAAGCAATTTTCTTTTTTTTGTTGACCAGTGTAATTGCTGAGTTTTTATCCAGTCAAAATAGACGAAAAAAAAATTCGCAATAGTTCGCATAGAGGTGAAAGTTGGTATAGGTCTTAAATACACTATTATAAATAAAATATCGAAAGTTCCCACGTTTGCTAAATTTTTATTCAAGGTCAAAGGTCAAAAATATCGGTCTTTCGCATTTTTCTCGTAAACGTAAGTGCTATCGTAAAAATAGGTCAGACAAAAGTTATAGATCATGCAATTCTCTTCAAAATTTCTTATACTTTTTTCCTACTAATCACCATTCCTGAGATATCGCGATATCAAACATCGAAAATATTAATATGCATTCTTATGCGGCCTGTATACGTTATTGGACGTTCAGTATAAGTAAAAATATAGAAATAATGGATTTGTGTGGCACACGCTAAAATAGGTACAAATTAAATAATTCCGATTGAATATACACTCGGTCCCTGATTCCGTTCGCCCGTAATAACCTTGAGCAACATCTGTCAGCTACTCTATTGTTCGAGTGGCGATGGTCGTATACCTTCCCTTTTTTAAAGGACGTAAATGAAATAACTACTTTTAGTATTGAACGTTTCTTTGTAGTGAACAGACGTGCTTATTGATAATATTTTTGTTTTGAATTTGTGCCGTTAAATAATTTTTAAAAAATGTCTCACTTTTGCTTTATTTGTAGTAAATCTTTGATTGAAAGTGAAATTGTTGTTGTTGAGCGTGGAATGAAGACTTTGATTCAAGTGTTGAAAGAAATGATGGGTTTTTTGAATACTTGAAAGACAAGCGATCTGTGACAACTTATGTGCAGTGTTGTAAAATGTACACTCGGAAGAGTAGTATTGCTGCAGCTAAAAGACAGCACGAGATGGAACAAGCCAGTACATCTACGATTAGTCCACCTCGTACTAGAGTGCGAGTAAGTGAGTCCGTTTTTTGTTTTAAAAATTATTGCTTATTTTGTGGCGGTGAAGTAAATGAAGAGGCTGAAAAGAAAAAAGCTCAGAATGTTCGGCGTAAAATTTATCATGTTGCTCGGACTCGTTCTAATGTGTACGGAACACTATTATTATTGCATGCATTGAGTATGAATATGATTTAGTTGCTGCTGAGGCTAAATACCATAATGATTGTTATAATTCCTTTTTGAGACGCACCACGGTCCTGAAGATGATTCTATTACTTTGGCGATGAAAGAAATATTTGCATACATTGAAAATAGTGATCATTATCAGTTTTCATTGGAAGAATTAAAAAATATTTGCAAAAATCAAGCTACAGATAATAGAACAATTTAACAACGAGATTAAAGTTAAAGTATGGTAATACAATTATTAAACTGAGAAACAAGAAAGTTTAATATGTATCTGTTTTATTGACGATCAGCAAGATATTTTCAACAAAGCTTTCAACAAACTTTCCGAAATCAACAATAATCCGTTCCACTTTAATTATTACCAATAGTACCATTTTCAATCAATAGAATACTGTTTAATAAAACTTAATCACAATTAATTGTGGAGTATGCCTACTGGAGAAACTACGTTAAAAAAAAATGCACCAAGTGCACTACCTCATAGGTGGTGCGGAAATCTGTGCATATTATGTAGAATACGACTTTTCCAATTTTTGGAATCGCGATATATCAGGAATGGTGATTCGTAGGAAAAAAAGTATAAAGAACAATTTTTATAGAGAATTTATGGTCTACTACTTTTGTCTGACCTATTTTTACGATAATACTACCGTTTTCGAGAAAAATGCGAAAAACCGATATTTTTGACCTTTGACCACGAATAAAATTTTTACCAGACGTAGGATCGGTGGGACTTTTGATATTTTATTTGTGATAGTGTATTTAAGATCTATACCCAATTTTCAGCTCTATGCGAATTTTTGCAAACTTAAATATATATTTTGACTGATAATTTAGTCACAAACTAAAAGATTTATGCTTGTTTGTGTATGTTGGTAAATTTACAATCTGTTATATGTGAAAAAGATGTGATGCACTATTAACTGAAATTTCGTCTTTTCAACTCCAACGTGCTAAAAAATTTCTAGATAATAAAACAAGATAGCTTCTTAGTTTCAGTTTTCAGTATCTGCTGAGACAGACATAGCAAGCAAAAGAGAAGAAAGAGTACAATGTTATCTTTACGAGCTAGATTGAAAATGTTATAAAACGCAAGTAAATAACATTTTTTGCAAAAAACAATACTTCATTTCTCATCAAGCACTTTTGCCATTGCAACAGCTGATGAGTGAGCAGGCGCGTTGGCTTGGTGAAGGAGCACTTTTCTACCCACTAATCTTGGTCGCTTCTTCTGCTTCAACTCACTATGCAATCGGTCCAATCCTCTTCTTGAAATGCCATATTCGATACGGATGTAGCGACCCTGTCTCCTTTGCCTATGTTGGTGCCTTTTTAAGTGTTCCACAGAGAAAGGGGACCTACAGTTTAATGCCGATTTCGGTTAAATTAAGAGAGCTTTACTAGCATGGTACTACGGCTGGTTTGCCATTGCCTCCCCGAGAGAGGCGACCGTCACGTTGTAAAGGCTTTTTTATTACTTTCCGAGGCCGAGATACTAATCCTGGCCGCCTCTTTGGTCCAATAACGTTCTGTAATTAGAACCGGTCACTATTTTACCGTTTTCGAAATAGTTAATCATGACGATACCCTGTGAGTCCAAACAAACACTCTGCCGATAAAACTCTTTTACTTTTTTCAGTGCATTATCACCTTCGTCAAGAACCCAACCGTTACAAGAATCACGCTTACCAACAGTCATGTTGCTTAACAAAATTTCCCGCCATTTCGTAGAAATTTATCCGACTTATCAATCCACTCTCGTATATCGGCACCGGCAGAGTCTCTGTTCCGCGATAATCAAAACAATAGTAGTCTATTATCGGAGTGATATTTTTTCAAAAATATCTCCTTACTGTATTTTCAGCTCAGTTGAGTGGGCTAAGAGCATGCATAATAACCGGATGGTCGCCAGTTTTATTTTGGACGCTCTTGAGTATTGTGTATGTATTCAGATAGTAGTAAAGTAGAACTACCATAACGCCCGCGTTTGTCTTAAGAGCTCCATGAAATACAAATATATGTTTTGGCACCTGGACAACTTTGACGGGTATTATGACATCCCTGCAATAACAAGAAAAAAATATAGCGAAAAGAGTAAATTTTTATTAAAAGTACATGGTTTCAAACCCCTGATTAAAAAAATTATTTTTGAATCACATGTTTCTTCAAAGTTTTCCGAATAATATTTTCGGTGCCGCTGTAGCGTGCGGTCTACCAAAAAATTTGAGACCTACCCTGCTACAACATTGCTATACCATATAATAATAATTGATAAGACGAACAATTTATTGTTAATAATGATTTTATTACGAATATACTTGCAACTAATATCTATAAACATAGGCAATATCCTTTAAAAACCTGACAAATTGGTCGTCTTCGTTCTTCCTTAATATCTTGCAGAATAAATTGTCCAGATGTGATTAAGAGGTTTAATAGTACTTCCCCTTATTTTCTTTAAGAAGTAAATATTTGGCATCTAGCCACGACCGTTCAATACCTTGTATATGAGCGGATTAATATAGTTTTACTGGTGATTAATGGTTTGATGGTCGAAGCCTCGCCTGCCAGATTCTCATACGCTGGCCACTCATCAGAATGAATAACAGATTGAAATTGAACCTCTTTTCCTGTTTTGTTTTCAAACCAAAAACCCACGGCCCATCTATTCGTCATACCATGGTTTCGATTGTTTTGCACCGGTACATCGCTAACATCAGATACAGGTTGTTCATCACCTTGTAAGAGCCTTCCCCTTTAATATTTTCGGCGACTCGCGAATCGCGCTTCATCAATTTATATAGGATCGTCGTTGATGTCGATTAATTGTCCTTTGCATTGATTAACACAATTGAGGAGCACACTTCGCGGCACATGTTATACCAATCAGTTATGTATGTGACGACCTTCCAGTCAGGTTTTCACATGTTGTACTTGGAATGTCGGGCATGAACATAAACTCCAATTCCAAAATATGACATAAACTTAAATTACAATGTAACTTGCTGTTCAAATCCGTACAATGAAGGATTCATGTCCGCTTCTACGCGATTTTGTTGTTTGGTAGCTTTTTCTAAGACAACTTAAGACTGGACAAAACGCTCCTCCACGTTCGTGTTTCCTTTTTCTGCATTCGGCACCACACTATCACAGATGTTATTTTCGTCATTCTGCATTAGTAGATTATGCGTTTGCAAAAAGGCATGGCTGCATCTTCGTTAAAAGTGATATTAATATAAAAATCTCGAAAAAGCATGGCTTCTTTTGAAAATACGTATAAGCAACTATCATTGCCATTAATACTTACCCTATTATATATTTATTGCTTTGTTTAGAAATGTATTTATGCAAGTAACATGTAGGCTGAAAATTTTTGGTCTGACACATAGATGTCGCCCTTTTCAAAAAATCCATATGGTTTTTAGGAAGTACCAACCTTCAAACGATACGTGTAAAAATCTAATGACATTTCGACGACGATTAGTTTACAAGTTATAGTGGTTTTAGTGACGCTACTTTTAATGTTTTCAAAACATGGAAAAATCGAATTTCGTGTATATGATTAAACACTATTTTTTGATGGAAAAAATACCGTTTCCTGCAAAGCAATGGCTTGGTAAGTATTACGGGACTCTGCCCCTAGAAAAAATCACTCATCATTTACTGACATGAATTTTAAACGCGGTGTACAGACACAAATGATGCTGACGCTCTGGACGCCGAATGAGGTAGTTACACCAGAAAACATAAAAAAAATCCACAAAATTGTTGACCGTAAAATAAAATTTCGTGAGATAGCTGACACCCAAAAATATCAAACGAAGGTGTGTGGTCATATTTTGGCATGAACATTTGGGTATGAGAAACCTCTGATCGAAATGGGTATCAGTTGCTCACAGCGG
>CM032451.1:42554229-42559942 GCA_019049505.1 Pachyrhynchus sulphureomaculatus | reverse complement strand
ATAATTTATATTAATCAGTGCTCAAACTATTTGGCACTTCATTTAACACGGGATCCTAGAATTTAGTGTTCATATATTTTTGCGGATCATTTGAAAGTCCAATTTTATTCTCTTTCTAATGATATCATATTCCATAGCATACTAATCTTTTTACGTGATTAAAATGATTGAAAGGGGAAACAAGAACAAGGATTGAAAATAGGGGTAAGAGAAAGGAAAAGTTAAACAAATTTTAAATTTAATTTAACAATTAAATTTATTGATAAGCAACCTCAAATCAATATTTTGTATTCCCCCTTATTACTGCTTCCAGCCGGTTTTTTTCATGGAGCGGGTGAGCTTTTCACCACTGTCTGTGGATTCTTCCCCTCTTCTTCCGCCATCGCAACCTTGAGGACCTCAGCAATGCAGGGGCTGGATTCTCTTTTTCGGGCCAGAACCCTTCTTTTAAGAAAGCTCATCTCACATGTACTCGATTGGATTGAGGTCAGGACCTCCGTACAGGCCAGTCCTAATGTGGATATTGCCACTTCCGCCAGATATTGCCGCACCGAAGCATCGCAGCATGTGGCCTTCGCATGGTCATTCATTAGCACAAAGCTATCGCTAACAAACCCAACGAGGAATGACGTGTTCTTACAGAATCTCCTTGATGTACCGGTGAGCAGTTAATCCACCGCTACGAGTCCCATCAGTCACAAAAATCAAATCAATTTTCACATCCAGTGAGATGCTTCCCCACACCATGACAGAACCTCCTCCGTGGGAGCGACCGTTCCAGTAATTCAGCACTACGCATATCGCTTCTCAGGCCTCCCCATAGACTAGAACTCTTCTTCCATTATATGCCATATAGGGCACATTCCGGACTCGTCGGAGAACGGAGCGCTATTGCTTTAAGATCGAGTCGATATATTCTCGGGCCAATCTAGTCGCGTTTGTCGATGGGTTGCTGTCAATTTGAGTCCCGTTAGCCGGTCTCTTCTTCGGCGTTAGGTTTCGCTTTCTTTAAGTCCTTCTTCTGAGTGTCTAATGACCGATCAGCCCCGACGCACGAACTTGTCGGGAGCTACTGCTGGACCTCAACGCCTGTCAAGTGGCGATTTCTTAGAGTTGTATTGGCAAGGAAGCGGTCGTCTCGCTTCTAGGAACACTTTCTCTATGTAAAAAAGGTAACGTCTGTAGACTCTGGAGACAGCTGTCTGGCTCAGGTGCAGTTGCGCAGCGACTACACGTTGGCTATGTCCTTCTTGTAATAGGGCAATGACTTGTGTCGTTTCTTCCGGGGTGGTATCCATCTTCCGATGACGTAATAAGTGAGCAGGTGTAACAGAGATGTTGACAGTTCATAGTTTCGATAAAGGATGACAGGAAAATGCAGTTTGCATGTGTTTTTATAAGGATGAATAGTATGCAACGAGATACGTTGGCTGAAGAGTAAAAACGTTCTATTGAGTAAAACCGTTTTAAAAGTAAAAGTTTCTGGAAATCCAAATGTTTATGGTATTATGGAAAGAGTAGAAAATCAGCATTCTAATGATACCATAACTAATACCACTGTTTGAAAATTAAATTCAAGGATCATGTGATAAATGAAGCAAAATCGTTTAAGTCGATGTTTTTTTGTTCACCAAGGTGTATTTGATAGAGGTGAGAGAAAGATTTCAACTAATTCACTTGCCAGATGCACTCATAATTAGTACGATTTAGTTCTAATCAGTGATATAACTTTTAATATATGCAATAACTTTCATTTCTCTACAGTGCATAATAATCTCTAAAGTTGAAAAAGGTTATTTCCGTAAAGTGTTTCGGATCCAGAATGATAGAATTGATGATTAACTTATGGTTTCTAGAAAGATGAGTATTTAGGTTATATATTTTTTTATGCATAACTCATATGAGGGTGGTTTGAAAAGTAATCACACCACAATTAGGTTTAATTCCTTAGATCACAGGAGTTACAGTTCAGTGCGGTTACTGTTCGGTCGAAATACAAACGTGTATACGCGATTTCCGACATCATGGAAAAAACTGAGATTCAAACTCTGATAAAATTGACTTTTTGAAAAGGAAAAAGGGCACCAAAATAAAAGTGAATATTGACAATGTTCTTGGTGAGTCTTCTTCTTTGTTGAAAACCGTAAACTACTGGGTTTCCGAGTTTAAACGTCGCCGAACAAGCACAAATGACGACCATCGCAGTGGACGCCCCCAGCGATGTGACAACTCTGGATATTGTGAGGAAAATAATATAAATGATTTGAATGACGTTATGAAGGTTCGGAAGATTGCTAACACTTGTAGGGATCTCATTCATAAATATTTCGGTATGTAAAAGTGGTGTGCATGATTAGTGCCGCGATACGATAATGCACTGCTCCCGCGTCACCTGTTTCCATGGCCAAAATTTTATAAACTTTGCTTCGAATTGCTTAGTCAACCAAACTATTCGCTTAATTTGGCCCCCCTTTGGACTTCTTTTTGTTCCCGAACCTCCAAAAATTTCTTGGAGGACAACGATTTCACGGAAATGACAAAGTGATGTACGCTGTGAATGATTATTTTGTACGTCAAGAGAATTTATTTTATAAAAATGTTATAATGACATGAGCACATCGCTGGATGAAATGTATCGAGCTGAATTTTTCAATTTTGTCTGTATTTTCTTCCTCGTTTTACCTTACTTGTTAAACGACCCTCGTATATCTTATATTGCGCATTTTATTTTTACTTAAATGTGCCCGTTTAAAGTGAAAAATCTTTATAAGTTTATTGATCAATAAATTGAGAAATTGAATACTGTTAAGAACAACATTCCAGTTTATGTTATTTGGAATTTTTATCTTTTTAGGACTCGTTTATAGACTTTTAGTACATCTAATCTTAAAGTTATTGTTAACAAATATGATTCTAAAAATTAACAACTGCAACACTGCAAAAAATATGTAAATTAAAAAAAAAAAATTGTTAAAGCTTATTAAGTAAATAATGCAAAAGATTAGCGACCATATAATGTTAACATTATTTTTTATCGGGCCTCCTTGTCTGCAGGATAACTTCACAAAAATAATTCAATCTGCAAAAGTAGTTAGTAGTAGTTAAAAATCGAAGGAATTTTTTTTCAAAAATAAAAAATTTTGCAGTGTTTCAACTTTAGCATGCAATTTTCGACCAAGAAATTTATGTTTTATTATTTATGAAAAATTGTCTATTAGAAAAATTAAAAAAAGCCTCTCGACATTTTGTAGAAAAAGTAATTATTAAGACATAAAAAAAAGTTTAAAAATATTAAAAACCGATTGAGTAATATTGGAGACAGTGTCTGGTAAAAAATGAACTTTCACATTCTTTTTACAACAAAGTCCACACTTTTGCCAGTGAAATGTCCAATAAATGTAGTTTCACAAAAGAGAGATGAAAATCCTCTTTTCACCACGTGCCATCGCCGGACACAATTATTCATCTAGATAATTCTAAATTTTTTATTTTTAGCAGCAAACAAATCATAAGTTCTTTGGTGTGATACAAGATGGTAGATCCATCCACAAAAAGTTGCGTGGCCTTCAAGTATTTGCCGAGGAGGCGCATAGTAAATGCATATCGTCTATTTTATATGCCGTGAGTCTGACTCCCATTACTGCAGTTGCTTTTTCTTATATATATCGTTAATCTCTTTTTCCTTTGAAATCAGTGGAACAACGTTTCAACATTTTTAAAATTTGCGAGAAAACACACTACTGTACACTTCGAAAGACGACAGTCAATTAATCTTAGAATCATAAACTCCACTAATGGATGCAAAATTCTAACGACTTCATTTTCAAAAGAAATCCGAAAGCAGCTGTCGATAGACGCGGCATTGAGACGGGTAGCGGTCCCCATCCGACGCCAGGTCACATTTAATGCTATAACTTTGTAATGGAATGGAATTTTCTTATTTATTTATTTTTTTTAATAATTCTTAGAAGTAGAGAATAGAGAATAAAAATCAGTAAAAAAAACAACGAATTTTTGAAAATTGGAGGTGTATGTAACCCCTTAAAATACATTCCATGCAAGGTTTACATTTTACAAAGTTACAAAACCATTACTATTTTAAGGACAAACGGATTGTTCAATTTATTCAACAACATGAGAAGGTTGTCCCCTTAGCTTTACAATTTTTGAGTAATATACTAAAAAGTGAAAAGCCTAATCTCCATTGACTATATTTTCTAAAAAAAAGATTAAGTTAATAAAAAAAAACCTTTTTAAGTTGGCAAATTACCTTTTTAAGTTGCATTTTTTATTATCTTAGCTTTAACTTAGCGGCACATTATTTTTAAAATTCACAAACGTGAGAAATGATTCATTAATCAGTTCATTAAAAAATGCCACTGCAAAATCCAATTTTTTTAATTTTATTTATACACCTAATAATACTACAATGCAGCAAAGAAAATACTATTGATATCTCTCTCCTTTTGAAAACTTGGTACTGGAATTATTACTCATGGGAGTAAAAACTTCATAATCAGCTACAGCAAAAATTGTAATCCCCCTTAAAATAGAATTGGTTGATGCTCCATCCCCATCATAGGTATGGGGCAGATTTGAATAACTGTCCATATTACTGTTGCAATTGCTTGATATTAGTAGATCTGCTCCTGCTCCCAAAAATAGGTCCCGAACTAAAAAAAATTCTAACTACAGTGAAGTACGTTTATAACAAACTCCAAAAAATCACTAAAAATGGTTCGCTATATCCGAAGTTCGTTACAAACAGTAAACAAAATCTAATATCATTTTTCACTACTTTTTTATTTAGATTAGGTGCCAATGCTTAGAAAAATGAATAATAATAATTATTAAATTAAAAAAAAAAACGTTCAAAGGAAAATAAAACAAGTCACATTAAAGTTATTATTATGTATGTTGGTACATATACGAGTATAAACGAAAACATTAAAATACGTAGTTTATACAATAAAATACATTAATTTTCGTTTGTACAATTTTACTTGAAAAAGAAATGGTGTTTATATAATTGTTAAGGTCACAGAAACTACTCCATATATGTTCAGGAACTTCACGAGATTCCAAAAAATTGCGAGCTTCAGTCATTTTCTTAGTCATTTCTGAAATGGATGGAACATAAATACTGTCTCCTTCTCCAAGCTCGTCTTCGTCGTTATTATCGCTTAAAATCTTTCCAGAAGTCACTGATGTCACAATTTGATCATCAGTTAATATTTCTCTCGCCATTAATTCATTGTCAGCACATACATATTCTTCAAAATTAAAATGATCTTTTTAATCTCGATTTCCACCGTACTTTGTTGAACGTCAGCATCGTAAACAAATTCTAGACAATCAGTAGGATCTTCTCAATGTTTTTCAATCCACTGAGTCAACGGTAGCATATCTACATTCCTTCCTTAAAAATCCCCCATGCTTAAAATAGTTTGCAATGGTTTCTCTACTGACTCTTTGCCAAGCCATATGGATAAAGTTTATAGCGTCCAGAAAAAAATGTTTACCTTTATCGATCGTCTCTAACATTTTCATAAGTAAAATCTTTCTAGAATGACATTTTAAAGAATGTATCACTCCTTGATCCATAGGCTGGAGCTTTGCAATTATGTTTGGAGGCATAAAAAACCAATTTTATTTGCTGTAGATCAACTTCAGGGTGTGCTGTACAGTTGTCAATCAAAAGTAATATTTGTCT
>CM032451.1:42444229-42549229 GCA_019049505.1 Pachyrhynchus sulphureomaculatus | reverse complement strand
TGACGACGTGGATATTAACTTCAGGGCCCTCCGATATAGTCCTGTATAATATTTACAATATATTTAATTTTAAGGAAGGCAACAAATGTGTGAAAAATAATAGGCGTTAATAATGCTGTTACCCCGGGGTGTACCAACACTTTTAGGGAATATTTAAGTGTTTGATGGTTTTAATTTTTATTTCTTTATATTTTTCTGGCTTGAGAGATGAGAGCTGGAATCAACGTTAAAAGAGGCAAGAGGTAAATTGGCCAAGCATATAGGTTAAATTTAGGAATGTTGTTACCACATCGATATTTTTTTGACACCCTTAAGCTATCACATATTGCTGCAATACAGGGTGATCATTTTTAGACGCCCTGCTCCGATTTATGGAAAATTGTTAGATATATATTTTTTTTTAGAATGGCATAGTGCACGTCAAGAAGTATACTGATGTATTTGGCATTTGGTAGTGGAAATGACGTTGGGCGTTCGAGTTTTCAACCAAGTTATCTAGTAGGCGGCTGTCATACTTTCATCTGACAATAATTATAATAATATTAGTTGTTATGCTATTGAGGTTTTTCCTTTAATAAAATATCTTTGACCAATAAACAATAAGAATACATTATTTTTATTAAAACCACAAAAAACTTTTAACTTATTACATATTTATAAAATTAAACGTTTGAAACATAAAAAATAAAAAAAAAATGTAAAAAGAACTTTTCTATATATCTTCCTTCTTCTATCATGCATTTTTCCATTCTTTTCATTAATGTTCGATGAGTGGCTTTATAAATGATTTCTTAAGATATACTATCGCAAGCATCTGATATTTTTGCCTTTAAGTGCTCAACTTTTTCATCTGTTTTAGAAATACCTTTCTGTCCAGAAAATGCATCCATATTGCTCCTCAAATTCATTCTAATCGACAAAACATAGTGTGATCTGAGACATACATATCAGGGTAACGTTCTCGATACAGTCTAACGGCTTCCTGAGAATATCTTCTTGTTGCTCCATAAATAAGAGTCATATCTACTTTTTCAGCGTGGGAAACCACTTCAACCAGAAGCTATTATTAACACACTGTTTACACACACACGGTTAACTCTATTGAATTGAATAGGAGTGCAAACAAGAGATGTCACATTAAAGTATGACGGCTGCCTACTAGATAAATTGGTTGAAAACCGCCAAACATGGCAAAAGGATCCATGGCCTCGATGACCAAAAAATAATATTTAAAAGAGTTTTTGGGGGGAACAAATTAGAAAAAAAACAATTTAAGGAAGAAATGTTAAAAAAAATAGGGCTTTCTAATGCCGTTTTATAAACGGTATGTCGATGGAAAAAAAGTTGTTTGGCGTCTCAGCGCCCAGCGTCATTTTCACTACCAAATGTCAAATACGTCAGTATACTCTTTGACATGCACTATACCATTCTACATTAAAAAAAAATGAATATCCAACAATTTTCCACAAATCTGGGCCGGGCGTCTAAAAATGAGCACCCTGTACAAAATTGGCATGGAATACGTTTTGAAGAATATTAATTAATTAATAGAGGATAGAAGAAATAGTAGGTGTATTGCGTAGGGGAGGCTAGCAATATGAAAAACGATGGCAAGAGAGAAAAACTACCATAAACTGTTAATTAAATAACAAATAAATAATGTGATTTTGTATATTATTATTTTGCTTAGTGCAGAACTGGATCGAGTATTTAGTAAGCTCAATGCAATTTTTGTTACTGTGATACAATGTACATGTACAATTATTATTCTCAATCTGTTGTTAACCATACCATGGTGCTAAAGTTAAAGTTTTAGCATTATTTTCTAATGCTTTTAGATTTAGCTTTTTATTACAAAACTTTTGCTGGAGTTTATTAATATTCGTTTTTTTCTTTGTTTATAAACTGAATTGAGATTGAAACATGCGGACAAGATGGAACAAAATTACATATATATACATATATATACAAATATATATATATATATATATATATATATAATATATATATATATATATATATATGTATATATATATATATATATATATATATATATATATATATATGTGTATATATATATATATATATATATATATATATATATATATATATATATATATATATATATATATATATATATATATATATATATATATATATATATATATATATATATATATATATATATATATATATATATATATATATATATATATATATATATATATATATATATATATATATATATATATATATATATATATATATATATACATATACATATACGTATACGTATATATATATATATATATATATATATATATATATATATATATATATATATATATATATATATATATATATATATATATATATATATATATATATATATATATATATATATATATATATATATATATATATATATATATATATATATATATATATATATATACATATACATATACATATACGTATACGTATACATATACATATACATATACTGTAACCTCTTTGCACTTGCCCGCTTTTTGAGGCGACATTTTGTACCCTGTGAAAATTGTTTTTTTCCCACGCTTGGGCGCAATTTTCTTGCAACCTCTTTTTAATTTCTGAGAATGAATTGAGTGAATAATGATTTTAAAAGAACTAAAGAAATTAAACAAACACTAGCTCAGTTTTCCTTGGTAGAGAAATATGGGTAAGAGATAATTGTTATACGTCTTTTTGGAATTATTTTCTATTTTTAAAAAGCTTCAGTTGTACAAATTTTGGGCACCATTCATTTTAAAATAGAAAGGATCTAACTTCAGTTAAAAAAAATGAAAAAATACTGAAGTGTTTTACGGTTATTACTAAAAAGAATTATTCTAGTACAACTTTTCTTATCCTGAAAAGAAAAATAGGTATTCAGTGAGACACTAGCTTTAATCAACAAAAAAAGAAAATTTATTCATGATTTAAAATAAAAGTTCCAACCTTTGCAGTTTTAAGGAATACAAAAAAAAAATTCTAGCCTAAAAGTAGTTTTTATAAATTAGAGTCCCTAAATCAGAGATTTTACTTCTAAATCTTGACTACACCCCGAAATCGAAGAGTCGTGATTTTCACTTCGCGATTTTTCAGTTCAAATTGCTGTTAAAACACTTATTTGCGGGGAATATATTTATTGATGTATGTTCTGGTAACTTACGGTTTTCCTACGGGCTTCTAGGCCTTCAATGCAACACAAAACCGATTTCACACTTTTGAGAAGAGCCTACTTTAGCTACTCCATTTAGAAAACACACAAAGCCCACTACGGCTTTATGATAAAAAAACTCGTGCTTAACTTGGCTCTCGTAGATATTGTCGTAAGCCTCTACTGCGGCTCGGTGGAAATTAGCCTGGCTGCGGCTTGATGGTACTCAGCCTCTCTGCGGCTTGATGGTACTAAGCCTGGCTGCGGCTCGATGTTACTAAGCCTAAGATTCGCGTCCTCCGGACCCTTAAATAAGCCGTGGGCACTCTGTCTGTAATATGGCGACGCCGGAACCAAAACTCCGGATACAAACATTTGACCAATCCCGGCGTATCGATAGATTCGGTCGCAAACCCGCACAGCACACTATATAACGAGCGGCTAGGAATTTCTGATTAATATACCGCTCGATACAAAAATGAAAAGAAGTACATTATTAAGAGAAAAATCAGTAACATTATATGGTCTTAAAATCTAGGAAAAAAAATGAATGTTACATTACCCCCTTCCAAAAAGAAATAGACTACACTAGTCTATTAAACTAAGGCTACTTATGAAAAGGTACAAAGTGGTACACTATCACTTAATACTAAGGTCAGAACTTAAAACAAAATTACAAACTTCGGACCTTACTACTAGACTTAATTCAATTAAGCACTAATATTAAGTACAATGAAAACCAAATGAAAATCTTTGCATGTACACAAGAATCTTATAAACTAGACTTAACTTAATTAAGCACTAAGGTTAAGTACATCAAAAAGTAAATAAAAATCCTTGCATGAACATAAGAAATACCTGTTCAAAGTAACAATCGCGGTCTTCTTATATAAAAGAATCAGCTCTGTTATTGTTACCAAAACAAAAAAAAATATAACTTTGTCTAGACTCTTGTCTAAATCAAAAAAAATGAACTGAAACAAAGTATGAACACCCCCCTTAAAATATTTTAAGGATTGTCTGAAAATTTTCTATTTCAGCAAAAGAAATTTATAAAAATTCTTAAATAAAGAAAAACAAAAAAATAAGTGATTCTAGTGCAAACACTAACACTAAAAGGAGAAAGTCTTGTAAGACCATTTAGCACAAGGCTAAGAAAAACATCTGGATGAAAATCCAGACAAACGCTCGGAAAAAATCGCCATCAATGCTCTAGCTCACCGCTAAGAGAACATTCTAAATCTAGTATCACTACTAGTCGCATCAGAAAATAATCGCACTCTATCGCGCAATGTCGACGTCCTAAGACATCTAGACATGCTAAAATCGCCAGGGAAAACGCTCTGGTTGATCGCCAGAAAACACGTCAGCTCATCGCCAACTAAACACTCTGGTATATCGCCAGAAAAAACCTCGGCTCCTCGCCAAGAAAACACTCTGGTACATCGCCAGAAAAAAGCCTCGGCTCCTCGCCAAGAAAACATTCTGGTACATCGCCAGAAAAAAAGCCTCGGCTCCTCGCCAAGAAAACACTCTGTAAATAGTCCTCGACTACACAAAGTCTGCGTTCTAAAAGAACAATCTCGCCATTAACATAGTGAGCAGCTATAAAAGCTAACAATATCACTATAGGCACAGTGAATAGCTACAAAAGCTAAAATTCACTCTAAACACAGTGAATAGCTATAAAAGCTAAAATTCACCAAACTGAATGATCCTGCTTCAAAAAGCAATGTTCACAAAGAACAGAATGATTAGTCCACGCGCAACTAACATTCAAGGAAACATTCCTAGCATAACTATGTGAGACAGCTAGTCTCTAAATAGGACCTCCCTAAAGTCATAATCCTATATATAGGAGTCCATAAACAAAACGACTCAAAATCACACATTTTGAGCACATGCCCTCAGGCAACCAACATACACTGAAATATATACAGAAATATATACAGAAATATACAGAAATACATACAGGAGTTCAAATCCCAAACTCTTGGTTATGATAACTCCATACTGAGCTTGGTGAAAGCTCTTAGCAAAAGCTAATCAAATCTTCGGCACATCGCACCAAAGTGACAAATCTGCCTAGAAACATGAGCCAGAAAAAACGCCCTCCGTCATTCTTCAGGATGGCTACACAGAGATATAAAATTTAACCAGCATTGCGCTTCTTCAAGTTGCATGAAGAACCCTCGTGTACTGGTCTCGTCCTAGAACAACAACGAAAAACAATTTAATCCATCCCACATAACAGGAGACAAACACCTCACCACGATATACTGAAAGGTGGAGACAATAAATACGGAAATGGTGACCCTGGTGTCCACCAACAAAAGGGAGTAGATTATAGCATCCACTAAACTAAAACGGTGTCTACCACACCACCATAAGTCAAAAAAAAATTAATCAATAGGGTGTTCCGAAACACACTACTGCCAACAGCCTGTCACCACTAATAGGCTAATTGGAGCTGAGGTCGACTACAGTAGCTAGGCTCTCCTTTGGCTCAAATAGAAATAACCATTGAGTAACAAAACCTTTAAAGGTCCCAAAGGTCAAACGTTCGCCCCCCATAGACTACCCTTCCAATCAGTCTGTTCCTCAGGAAGGCTAACTCCCTGCCAAACGTCGTAACGGCATCTGTTAGCACCCGGTGCATCACAGCCTGTAAAAACAAATAACTCATGGGATACAACCTAAAAGGTTTACAAGGTTAGCTTAACCAAGCTTCAAACGGAAATTTCCAAAAAAACGAAAATGAGCTTAAAAAGCTACATGAAGCAAAAATTTCTCTATTTTTCGGTGGCAACGCAACAAAACTGTTGAAGACGACAAGAGCTTTTCCAGCTTAATCAGAGACAAGAAGAAAACATCGTTGACAGCTAAAATATTCGATCATGGTGTTAATCGTCTCCCTAGACAATAGCCTCTAGAAGAAACTGCTACAGGTATCAGGCATAACCGTTTTCTGTCAGCCCAAACTTCTAGATTACCTCTTGTGAAAATCTAAAAATTCGGTTAGGAATCTTCCTTCACTGCGCTTAGCCTCTCTTAACAAGGTTCTCATCTCGGTATCAGAGTTTGATCATTTCTTTGTAAAACGACTGTCTTACTCTGCTCTCATCTCTTGTAAATGATCAGCCTTTAGTTCTCCTGCAGGACTTCAATTTCCTATCAATCTGATAGTAGACCGAAAAAACTCATCATACGCCTATGAGTCCTATGCAAAAAAAAAAAAAAAAAAATTAGTGACTCAAAGGTAACGTTTAAAACGGCCCTGAAAAGAATAGAGTATACCCTCAGTTTGTCAATTCAGAAGAAGATCTAAATCAAAATAATCCAAGTCTTAGACTCACTGGATAAACCAAAATCAATTTACTCTTAATTGCACCCAACATATACCACTAAGGTAATAGAAATACACCCACTCGGGTAACAAACTTTGAAATTGCTCATAAAAATTTTGACTCTACATCACACTACACGAGCTACATCTTGCGCTTGTCCTAACTCAAGATCACCTTGGATTGCCTCTAATCAAAATTTCGCTTCCAAGTGTCAAGAACTGGATATTATTTGGGGTCTTAAAGCAAATCAAATCCCGCGACCACCGACATACCAGTCTTATGATATATCCTGAGTGTGACTCCTTCGCAAGCTCGCTAAAACTGAGTCGATGCTAAACATCAACCACAATCAACCTAAGTTTGGGATATGGCCAATACCCAAAACCTTAGCATTAAACAATAAAAGTAAGCTATTCTCTGCTCAACTTTTATAACAGTCAAAAAAAACGAGGTCGTCACCTCTACAGAGCAACATCAAAAAAAAAAGTAAAGCAATTAAGATAATGTAAATATAAATTATTCTTCTTCTGACAAACTTTCATTAGGGTTAGGTCCATTGAATGGTTTTAAGTCTTTAATATGCCATCGTCCTACTTTAGTCCCATCTAAATTAACCAAACCATAAACTAAGTCTGAAATCTTTTCTCTTATCACGCAATGCACATACTTAGGTACCAACTTAGATGTGAATTTATCTGCTGCACTGGAAAGAATTTTATTTTTTTCGCCAAACGTGATCACCTATATTAAAGGCAAAATCCCTTTTTCTAAGGTTGTAAGACTTACTGTTCCGTTCATAAGCCTTATGTATCCTACTACGCACGTCAGTGAAAATATCTTTTAAACCCTTTAAATTTTCGGCATACGCACCCCTGTTACCCGGAATTATTTCGCTGTCAACATTGACATCCAAATCCAAATTTTTATAATACGATCCAGATAGAGGTATATGTCTGCCGTAAACTAAGAAAGACGGTGTGAACCCTGTTACTTCGTGTCTTGCGGTATTTATTGCTTGTTGAATTTTGGAAATATTGCCATCCCAAGTGTCATGTGAATCAACGTAACTTCTTAAAGCGGTCCCGACTGTTCGGTTATTACGTTCAACAAAATTACATTGTGGAGAGTACACAGGATTAAAACGGATGTTAAAACCATAAGTTTCACTTAAGCTCTTAAAACTCTTAGAGGTAAACTGAGTACCGTTATCGCATATTAAGAGCGATGGAACACCGTGGATTAGAAAGACATCATTTTCCAAAATTCTCTCTATATATCCAGCTTTAGAGCTTTTCAAAGGAAATAGCATGGTATACTTTGTAAACCAGCAAGAAACCACGAGAAGCCATTTATTTCCCCTTTTTGAACGTGGGAATGGGCCTACTAGATCAGCTGCTATGACTTGAAAAGGGTAATTAACCGTTTTCTCTTTTCCCATCAGTCCCATAGGTAGTGTATTTGGAGATTTCTGCGCTCCACATACTTCACAAGTCCTCACAAACTTTAAGATATCAAAACGCATTTTTGGCCAATAATACTGTTCCTGAACCCTGTGAAGAGTTTTATAAAAACCAAAATGACCAGAAGTAGGAGGAGTGTGACACATGTCTATAATTTCCTCTCTCTGTGGTTTAGGAACTAGTATTTTCCACTCGGGTACATTAACTTTTAAAGGCAACTGGTTTGGGATAAACTTGTACACGAAATCATTTTCCACCTTCCACTGCGGAAAATTTTGAGGAAATTCTTTAATTTGCTGCCGTAAATTATCGTACCATGGATCAATGCGATCTATATCAACTGTATCAATTCTTACGCCAATTTGTGCATTAAGACTGTTTTCGTCCACTGTATGATCTGGGATTCTTGACAAAGCGTCAGGAATAACATTGTGGACTCCTTTTCTATGAATTAAATTAAACGTATGTTGTCTCAACCTAATCGCCCAACGCGCTAGTTTGCCACTAGGGTTTTTAATAGAATTAAGCCACAATAAACTATAATGATCTGTTATGACCGTGAAAGGAACACCTTCTATGTAAGGTCGAAACTTTTCGATGTTAAAGAGTACTGCTAAACATTCTTTTTCAACAACCGAATAGTTACGTTCAGCCTTTGATAAAGTTCTACTGGCATACGCTATCACTCTTTCCTCACCATTGATTTTCTGTGTTAGGACGCCCCCTAAACCGGTATTAGAAGCATCACTAGAAATATAAAACTGTTGGGAAAAATCTGGTTGGGATAAAATGGAGCTGAAACCAATAGCTCTTTAATCTTTATAAAAGATTCTTCGGCTGCCTTTGTCCAATCTATCGATTGTCCTTTTTTTCGTCCTTTCAAAAGATCATTAATAGGCGACAACAGGGTAGAAAAATTCTCAATAAAACGTCTATACCATGAACACATTCCTACGAAGCGCTTAACTTCCGTAGTATTAGTAGGTCTCGCATAATTAACCATGCTTGCTACTTTATCCGGATCGGTACGCAAGGAATTTGAGCCTACAATATAGCCTAAAAACTTTAGAGAAGTTTTGAAAAAATCACATTTGCTCAAATTTATCGTCAGTCCGGCCTCTTTCAATTTATTTTTTACTTCTTTAAGTAAGCGTATATGCGATTCGAAGTCTTCCGATGTTACTAAAATATCATCGAGATAGGTAAAAATATGTGGCTCATATTTCGGACCAAATATAGCGTCCACTAAACGTTGCTGAGTTTGAGCAGCGTTCTTTAGACCAAACGGCATAGTGACGAACTGAAATAGACCTCGGCCTACTACTGCAAAAGCGGTCTTTTCCTTAGAGGATTTGTCCAAAGGAATTTGCCAGAAAGCCTTTCTAAGATCTATCGAGGATACATACTTAGCATTCCTGAGTGATGTCAAAATTCTATCGATGTTCGGTAATGGATAGTTATCAAATTTGCTGACCTCGTTGAGCTTTCTTCCGTCAAAGCATAGACGATACTGTCCATCGGCCTTTTTCACCAATAAGATTGGAGAACACCAAGGACTGTTTGATTCTTCAATCACTCCGAGTTTCAACATTTCGTCTAACTCTTTATTTAATACTTTTGACATATACGGAGACATGGCGAAGGGCCTTGTCTTTACAGGACTGGCATCAGCCGTATCTATAGACATGGTGATCTTATTCGTTCGGCCTAACCTATCTTTACTACTTATTTCTTTGAAAGAGCTTATTACGTTTTCTGCGTTTAAGCGTTCCGTCCGCGAGAGATCATCTAGGGTACATAGACGCGAGAAAAGGCTTTCTAAAGAACTTTCTGAACAACAATCTTTAAAACTTGTTTGAGAATTGACTTCTAGGGACTGTGGATACCACGAATTATTTTTAAAATTTACTAAAATTCCGAATTTTTGTGCAAAATCACATCCTAAAACCAAAGTATGTGATAGAGAAGGTACTACTAGAGCAGAGATTACTAAACAATGACCATTGCAGACTAGCGGCAACTCAACCGTACCTAAAACTTTTAGACGGCTGCCATCTGCAGTGGTAACACTTCTATTTTTGACGTGGCATATTTTTATACTTAAACGACTTAAAATTTTAATACCATTCTGACCTACAACGGAGGTATTTGCACCAGAGTCAAATAAAGCCGAGAAATGGGCACCTAATAGATTTATCTTGATATGCGGTCTGTTATCTAAATATTTATGCACGAATAAAGGAGACATGTGACCATTTGGAGAAGCAGGAGTTTTAACTTGAGAAGGAGAATTTTTATTAGACTTTAAAAAATCAGAAACTTTTTGTAACCATTTAGTCCAATCTGATCTACTGGAATATTTTTGTCCATCCGTGTTTCTAGAACGTTTTGGATTAGGGGCTATACTGCTAACGTGAGCTTGTGACTTAGCCGAATGTTTAGAGGCTTTTTTTCTGGACTTAGTGTATCCGCCTCGGTAATATACCGTCCTTACTCGTTTTTTGTACACTTGGGGCATGATGCTAGTCTCACACCAGTTGTTCCACATTTGAAACAAAATACCCTCTTCGGTGCTGTACAACTTTGGTAAGTGTGATTCTGACCTTTGCAATTCCAACACGTGAAAATTGCCTTAGGTGAAACCGACTTGTCATTCCCTTTAGCTGCAGTGTCGCTAATTTTTGAGTCACTATCTTTTCTTTTACCCGTTTTCTGGTTACTCCTAGGGTTCCGATTTACATTCCCAACCTTATTTGTCGAGACTCCACTTCGGCCATTTGGATTATACTCTACTTGATGTATATTAGTTTCGCCTTTTGGTCTGCTCTTTTCCAACAAATAATCGGACTCTTCAAGTTTTCTACATAACCCGGCGAGTTCGGCTACCGAATTAATATCTAGTAGAGCTAACCGATTGACGAAACTAGGCAGAATATTCCTCCGTATAAATTTAACTTTGGTACTTTCCAAAGGCTTGGTGGACAACCTACCAAATAAAGATTCCATGTGGGCAATAAAAATCACAGTGGACTCATTCTTCTTTTGTCGCCTCCTCTTTATTTCCGACCACAATTCTTCATCCTCATCACAGTGCAAGAAGTCCTTCTTTAGCCTATCTACCAAGGAATGCCAGTCGTTGACACTTGATTTTATGCTTCTAAACCAAATGAAGGCATTGCCAGTGAAAAATTCAACAGCAGAGCTGAAAAGTTCATCTTCCGATACTTTCCTAGCTTGAGCTATTTCAGTCAGCCTCTCCAAAAAAGGATAGAGTCTCTTTGAGTCTCCATTAAATTTCAATTGCCATTCGCTGACAGGAATATTTCTGGCTGCGCAATTCACGATTGGAGCTGGTACGTTTATGACTGGGGTTGTAATAGGCAACTGTGGTAACTCATGACCAGGAGCTATCTTTTCTGCAAGATTTGCTTCCATGAGTACACACGTAGCTATTGTTTCTTGAACATATTTGGAAAACTTCGACGCTTCCTCTTCGTCATCCGGCATGGGAATTCTTTGTACGCGACCCGCTACATGCGATAAACGTGACTTAACCCGGTGTACAAGTGAATCATTTGGATCGCCGTCATAACTATCGATTAAGTTTTGGATAGAATTTAAACTCTTTTCGATACCAGCCGTTTCTTCTTTAATAGACAGAGTGTCATCCCCTATCTTTATCGTTTTTCCGGGCTCATTAATTTCTTTACTTAAGATCCTCGTTAGAATCTTTCTTTTATCCGCGACCGGACGTTCTGAGAAAGTACGACGGATTTTCAGTTCATAGTCTAACTCATATTCTAGTAGGTGATTGACTTTAAAATTGAAGGCTTCCATGATAAATGAATACAATTTAAAAGAATTGTTTAAAAAGTCGTGAAAATATTTCTCCTGTGCTCCCAATAGTCAAAATAAAAAATATGTAAAGGCACTTAAAATATGTAAACTTCTTTACCAAACATTTAAAAAAATCTTCAACAATTTCAAAAAAATTTCTAAGTATTGCCTTGTATTAAAATTCTTTTACCAATTATGTTAAGAATTTTCAACAAAAAATCTCCAAATACCGTTTCGTATCAGCAAAGTATTTTTAATATTCATGCAAAACATCGGTGAGAAAAAAAGTACAGTTTTTTCTTCGGTTTACCGCAAAATAAATCTAACACTGCAAAAATTAAAGTAAACCAGCACATCTGCTAATCTGAACTATAAAAGTAGCTTTTAAGAAAAAAGTAGGAATCTCTTATCTTAGAGTCGATTAACAAAATTCAAATATCTATACCACCATCAGATAAATTGAAATAAATAATTCTACAAATTTCCTGCTTTTGTCTTATTGCTATAGTGTAGCTTCGTTTAATTAAATATTATGAAATAAAAATATCTGAAAAGTTAGAGCTTTTACTTTGTTCTACAGCTAGTACACTGAACCCTTTAAAAAATAAAATTCCAAAAGCCCCGCGTTGACAGCGCTATTTTGTAACCCTTTTCACTTGCCCGCTTTTTGAGGCGTCATTTTGTACCCTGTGAAAATTGTTTTTTTTTTTTCCCACGCTTGGGCGCAATTTTCTTGCAACCTCTTTTTAATTTCTGAGAATGAATTGAGTGAATAATGATTTTAAAAGAACTAAAGAAATTAAACAAACACTAGCTCAGTTTTCCTTGGTAGAGAAATATGGGTAAGAGATAATTGTTATACGTCTTTTTGGAATTATTTTCTATTTTTAAAAAGCTTCAGTTGTACAAATTTTGGGCACCATTCATTTTAAAATAGAAAGGATCTAACTTCAGTTAAAAAAATGAAAAAATACTGAAGTGTTTTACGGTTATTACTAAAAAGAATTATTCTAGTACAACTTTTCTTATCCTGAAAAGAAAAATAGGTATTCAGTGAGACACTAGCTTTAATCAACAAAAAAAGAAAATTTATTCATGATTTAAAATAAAAGTTCCAACCTTTGCAGTTTTAAGGAATACAAAAAAAAAATTCTAGCCTAAAAGTAGTTTTTATAAATTAGAGTCCCTAAATCAGAGATTTTACTTCTAAATCTTGACTACACCCGAAATCGAAGAGTCGTGATTTTCACTTCGCGATTTTTCAGTTCAAATTGCTGTTAAAACACTTATTTGCGGGGAATATATTTATTGATGTATGTTCTGGTAACTTACGGTTTTCCTACGGGCTTCTAGGCCTTCAATGCAACACAAAACCGATTTCACACTTTTGAGAAGAGCCTATTTAGCTACTCCATTTAGAAAACACACAAACCCCACTACGGCTTTATGATAAAAAAAACTCGTGCTTAACTTGGCTCTCGTAGATATTGTCGTAAGCCTCTACTGCGGCTCGGTGGAAATTAGCCTGGCTGCGGCTTGATGGTACTCAGCCTCTCTGCGGCTTGATGGTACTAAGCCTGGCTGCGGCTCGATGTTACTAAGCCAAGATTCGCGTCCTCCGGACCCTTAAATAAGCCGTGGGCACTCTGTCTGTAATATGGCGACGCCGGAACCAAAACTCCGGATACAAACATTTGACCAATCCCGGCGTATCGATAGATTCGGTCGCAAACCCGCACAGCACACTATATAACGAGCGGCTAGGAATTTCTGATTAATATACCGCTCGATACAAAAATGAAAAGAAGTACATTATAAAGTGAAAAATCAGTAACATTATATGGTCTTAAAATCTAGGAAAAAAATGAATGTTACAATACGTATACGTATACATATACATATGTATATGTAGTTTTGTTAGAAAACACATATACAGTAATATTATTCTATCGAATTTGTCCATTTTGCCCATATTCAAAATAATTTCATATATAATACAAAATAGTGTTTTTGTGTGATTTTTGTAAATGTGCGGTCATCAGTCGCAGAATTTTTACATAAACTTGATGTGTGATTTTACATCTTATCGTATCATAATGGTATAATGGAAAATGTGACTATTATATAATAATGTAAATAAATTGTTAGGTGGGAAGTTAAAGGTTAAAAAACATGAGGCAAGAACTTACTCTGGGTGATAACATATAGCAAATGGCTTCTTTACCAAATGAAACTGCGTAGGTGGTAGGTCCTGATGATTATATAAGGTAAACAAAAAAGCTCTGTCTGCTGCGACATAGTGACTCTTACCTGCAGGTCTTCCCCATGCTGCATCGCTAAAGCCTCCACATACTTCACCTCTCGCACCCTTAAAGAAACAAAAGTAAACATTTTATTATATATTATACGAGGATAGATTGAAAAGTTTTGTAAAAAACAAGTTTTTTCAAAAACAAAAATTTATTTCTGAACCTAATCTCTATTGAGTACGATACATTTGATTCAGCAAGGTTCCAATTTTTTATTGAATGAATTGTTTTGAACTGTGCACAATATTTGTTTAAAGCACCCTCGTATACCTCGTATATGCATTGAGATTTTAAATCCGGTAATTATAAAATACATTTTTATAAACCTTAGTTAAGTTTTCGATTTTACAAGTTCAGATACGTTGCACTTACCAAAACTATAACATACGTAGGTGATACACCATCGCAATGTCTGTGAAAAGATGAAGCTGAATAGCCATGACTACTTGCTTTGTAGACGAGTCGCCATGTTTGTTTTGGATGACCGTACCATGCGTTAAGAATTCGCTGATAGTGACTTTTATCTTGACCTAAAATTAAATATTAAAAAAAATTATACCAACTCATGTTAATATATATATATGTGTGTGTGTGTGTTTGTTACTTATTCGAGGGTGGTTCAATAAGTACCCGTGTTTGAAGACAGATGGCATTGTTACGGCAAGTTGATGTTGCCATCGTGTGCTATCATCTGATAGATGACACCAAAAAAAATTGACACTGCTTCATAGGTTAGTTTGTATTTGGCCACCATTTCAGTAAGTAGTGTAAGGTATTTGTCGTTAAGATAGAAAAAGTGCAGTATCGTTCAGTGATTCGCTTTTTGCTTTTGAATGGGAAAACGTGTGGGGAGATAAAAGCGAAATTGGATACCGTTTATGAGGACCCTTCGCCATCAATGACAACAGTCAGATTTCAGATTCAACAAATTTAAACGTGGTCGAACATCCGTTTTTGATGATCAGCTGTGGTTACCGAGGAAATCATTGAAACAGTCCACGATATGATTCTCGTTGATCGTAGAACGAAAGTGCGCGAATTAGCAGAGGCCATAAGTGTGTCGACGGGAACGGTAATTAATATTGTACATGATAAGTTGATTATGAAAAAGTTGTCACCCCGATGGGTGCCGCGATTGCTCCACTGTAGACAACAAGCGGGTGCGGCTTTCAACTTCGAAGCTGTGTTTGGAACAATTTAAGCGAAATCCAAAGGACTTTTTGCGTCGAGTTGTCACCGTCGATGAGACCTGGATTCATTATTATATACTCGAAACCAAGCAACAATCAAAACAATGGGTTGCTTCTGGTGAATCTATTCCAAAGAAGGCGAAGACAGTTCCATCGGCCGGAAAAGTTATGGTGACGATTTTTTGAGATGTAATAGGCATATTCATTCACTTTTTAGAAAAAGGAAGAACAATCACTGGTCTCTACTGTAGTGAGTTATTGGATCGCTTCGACAAGATAGATAGATAGATAGATTTTTGATTTAAGGGCGCGTCAACTACAAGGTTATTTGGCGCCCACGCTTCGACAAGAAACTGAAGGAAACACGGCCCTATTTAGCGAACAAGAAAGAGCTGTTTCACCTAGACAATGCTCCAGCACATTCATCCGGAGTTATCGCCGCCAAACTGCATGAATTGCGTTGTGAATTGCTGCCGAACCTCCCCCCCGTATTTGCCTGACCTGGCTCCCTGCGATATCTTCTTGTGCCCAAACATGAAAAAATGGCTCGCAGGAGAAAAATTCAGTTCAGACAGGGGCGTATTTTGGGGAGTTGGACAATACCTATTTTTTGGAGGGTTAAAAAAAGGACGTTGGGAAAAAATATATAGGGGACTATGTTGAAAAATAAAAAAATTGTTTTTGAAAAAAATAGCGTCTTCAATCCTAACACGGGTATTTATTGAACCACCCTCGTAGTTTACTATTCTAAATCAAAATTTTTCGCAGAGATTGTCCACATCCGTGATTACAACGGCTAAAATTTGTCTCGAAATATTATAAAGATTATGTCACCATAATGAGATTCATTAATTCACTAACAGGGTGCGTATACATACTTGATAGTAATGATAGACGCTATAATATTTTACCAGATAATTACTGGAGGTTCATAGCAGAAACAAAATAACTATTTTGCTCTCAGGTTGTTTAGGTGGATGAATTTTGGTTGACGAATAATAATCAGGTAAAATATGTGAGGTAATTATTGATCGTTGTGTATTTTGCAAAAACACGGTCTCCACATTTTGTCATATTTCTTTTAAAAATGCCTAAGGCCGCCCTAATGTAAGTTTTATTTAAACGAGCCCTAAGTTGCTTGGCTCAAAACTTCAATTGGACGGATAAAGCTGCATTATTACTATATACAGCATTCATCCTCTCGTGACGTGTTTAGGCTTCTTCCTTTCCTTTTTAAAGGATTTTATTACAGAGCCTAGCTCTAAATCTCTCACTTTCACTATTATTCCGTATGCTACATATATATATATATATATATATATATATATATATATATATATATATATATATATATATATATATATATATATATATATATATATATATATATATATATATATATATATATATATATATATATATATATATATATATATATATATATATATATATATATATATATATATATATATATATATATATATATATATATATATATATATATATATATATATATATATATATATATATATATATATATATATATATATATATATATATATATATATATATATATATATATATATATATATATATATATATATACATATTATAGATGATTTATTACCTATTATTAAAGAACCTGGAAATAAATGTGGGGAAACCCTTGGTTTCAGTCTTTGATCTTCAGTGGCTTCTGGATATTTGCTTGGTAAAGCTGCATGACGGTATCTCTCTAGACTTAATTCCATTGGTACCGCGCCGGTGGGTTCTACTTCTTCAGCAAAAACCTGGGAATCTAAAAAAAATTAATTCGTATAAATAAATAATTAGTAGGTATAATTATCAGCTATAAGAATCATCGGCGTGGTCTCAACCAATAATAGAGAATATCTGTGCTATCTCTTAAAAGCAAGTTACAGTTATTAGCCAAAATATTCACAGAGACGTTTTGAGGCAGTCTCTAGCAAAAGTTGTTTACAGCAAGTTATTAGTTGAAATTTCATGGTCATTCCCCACATTTTAAGGGGAAGGTTTTGCTGGATTTGTCATTTTTTCGAAATTCTAATCAAAGTCAAGATGGAGAATCATAAACTTTGATAGAGCAAAAACACACAATTTTAAAATTGATTTATATAGTGTAATTCGTCCAATTCATAGTAATAGCACAGGACCACAAAAGTTTTTTTTGTCAATTTATTTCGACTACAATAGGACTAGGTTATGCTTTTTGGGTCGCTGATTACGATTTCGAGGTCTGTTTTGGCCCATCACATCTGGATTTTGTATAAAATATCTATAAAATTGGTAAGAATGAGCTCAAAATGAGATTTTCATTGTTTTAAAGAGCATGGTATTCCGGAAGGATTAAATTCGCCATATACCCGCCACGGGGTATATGGCGAATGGTACAGGTTTTGATAGAGACCATATGTTCTGCAGCTGTCAAGTGCCAAAATCACTTGATAAAGAGATTCTATATTGTTAATTCCACCATGCTACCTGATGCTATTGGCGATTCTGATCAAGATGAGAAAAGTCAAAATATCATTTAACAGCTGTCAAGTTTACTTTGGCAGCTGTCAAGTTTCCTTTGACAACTGTGAAGTTTACTTTGACAGCCATCACAGAGGGGACAAGAGTATAAGAAATATTGACCCTTTCGACGATATGAAGTATTCGCCCTGACTTGGCAGATTCATTTTCCATTTGACAGCTGTCAAATTACACTCGCAGCTGCCAATTAGCTTGCGTGGATATCACCACTGAAACAAAATCGACGAAAGCATAAGGCAGTGTATAAAAGATCTAAACTATTAGAATATTCTCATGACCTTGACAGTTCTATTCAGCAGTGCTAGCTGTCCAAGTACACTTGAGAGCTGTCAAATATGTTAGGACAGTTACCAGAGCCACCAAGATCATAGAGTACTCAGTCATTCAACTTAACAAAGACCTGGAAGAAATCCTATCTTGGGGGACAGTAACCAAGTGGAATTTAACGCTACAAAAACCCAGGCGGCAGTTTTTTCTAAAAAAGTTAACGTTGCTGAACCCGACATAGTTATGTTGGGGCACTCGATTCCTCTAACATCGTCACTCAATTTGTTGGGCGTTAATTGGGGAGCAAATATGTCCTGGCATGAACATGTTGCAGGCATAGCAAGGAGAGCTCAAAAGTTGGGAATATTATTTCGAACCAGAAAGCTTTACACTCCACAACTGTTAATTCTTTACAAAGCTCAAATTCGACCAACTATGGAATACTGCTCCCATGTTTGGAGCTCCGCTCCCAAACATACACTGCATTTGTTGGATTCTATTCAGAGAAGAGCTGTTCGTCTGATTGGAGACCCGTATCTGACCGTCGGCCTTGATTCGCTGGAACATCGAAGAACGGTTGGCGACTTGAGCCTATGCTACAAGTACTTTCATGGAAAGTGAGAGCGGTGCATGTTAGAAGTACACGTCGCGCTAATTCTTCACATCCGTATGAGGTTCAGTTTGTTACTCCTCGTACAACGCTTTTCAAGCAGTCTTTTATATGAAGAACATCATCCCTTTGGAATAATTTGCCCAGGACTGTGTTTCCCACCGAGTACAATCTGCAGCGATTCAAGAACAACGTGAATCGCTTTCTCCGCACACGTGTCGCACCTGTAGCGCTTTAGGGACTTCCCTGTAGCACGTGTGCTAGACCCATAAAAAAAAAGAGAATAGAGTAACCCTATAATCATGACAATTGACTGCCATTTGGCAGCTGTCAAATTACACTCACAGCTGCCAATTAGCTTGCGTGGCTATCAGGACTGGAACAGCACCGATAAAGGCATGAGGCATAATATTCTCGTCAACGATTTAGAAAATTCTCACGGGTTTGCAAGCTCTGTCCATCATTTGACAGCTGTTCAAGTGCACTTGAGTGCTGTCAATTAACATATTATGTCAGGCTCTACTATAACCAATCCAACCATTATAGCAACACGATTTTTCAATTCAACAGAATATTCGCTTTGTTTTGACAATTTCATTCGAAAATTGACGAATTCAAACAGGACATCATTTATGTCGCTTTCTTCTCCGCATTCGCAGCGGGGACTTTTCAATCTATGTAGATGTCTGGGAGATAGACAGTGATTGCTCCTTAATCTACAGAAAGTATTTTTTAAGTTTTAAAGTATATTTTCTACTAAAAGGCATATCTTTAAACTAAGGAATCACAACCCCTCTACAGTTGTTAACTCGATGGCTATACCTTAGATAGTTTCTACAAAGAAAGGTAGGATAAATGTATGTGATTACCTCAACTTCGTTATTATATATTTCAATGTCCGTAGGGAGTATGTTTCCAGCGAGTGGAAGTGGAAGGGACAAACTCTGTTCTTCCGTCGTCCGTGGTTATTCTTCTGTTAAACTGATGTGCACCTATTATTTTCATTCTTTGATGACCACGAATGCCATAAACATGTTCTATAAGGTCCTCTTCACTGACATTGCTGCCTATTCTTTTAACGAGTTTCCTACATCTTAACATCCTCTGGGGAATATAAATTTTAAGGCCTCTATCTTTGATTGGTTGGGTGTACAGGATATTATTAGCTTGAGCCGGACTGTGGAACTCTACGCCTACGCGGTTTCTACCCATTCTTTCGATTTTTTTAATACCCTCAACTTTGACGTCGAACAGCATTTTATCCAAATTCATTCGGTGTAAATTGCCTATGTTCTCGCTGACCCTTTCTATTAAAGATAAGAATGGACAAGCAGAAAACTCCTCGTATTTATCGATCCTATATTTATATTTCCTAATTTGTTTGAGAATGCTTTTACACTCATCTGTAACTTCTGGTTTGTTCTTATTATTCTTAATTAAATCAACTTTTTTTTTCCAAAAAAGTCAATTATTCAAGTTTATGTCTCTCATCAAAAGGAGAATTGTTTATTATTTTGGTATAAATTCGGAGGGCAAGGGAAGACAATAGCCTTTTATTATTCGTGTTATTTAGCTCTGGGGGGAGACCAGGGGGGTCCCTAGACCCTCTTGATGATGTGTCCATTTATAGGTTAGGAAATATAATTTGTGAAGGGTTTTTAATAAAACAGTTAGAAATGAAAAATATGATTGGAAATTTGATGACTACATGGAATGAACTCACCCAGGGAAGATTTCTTTTATTATCCTTTGTGGATTGCGAAGATAATTTCACTTTCATCACGTTCACGGTCCAAAAAAACACAACTATATTATATAAAACACTTTTTTATGAAGTGGTTTGCTGTTTTAAAGGTCTGCCTGAAGATAACTATAAAAAATGCGCCAACACCGAGTATATTCTGTAAAAAATATTTTCGACATTTGCGATGTCGGTATGTTTTGGTTTTGAATTGTATTACAAAAAAATTTTTATGTTTCTATTGTATTAGCAAGTACTAATTAAACGTTTATTTATTCTTTATTTGCTGCACTACAGGTAAGCGTCAATCCTTGCCGGTTTCTGTTGCTTGAGGATACTTCATGCATCCTTGGTCTCGTAATCACACTTTGTAAATATGCAATTAATAAAGCATTTTAAATGGTAGTTAAGTTACACTGAAAATCAGAAGTTGGTGATTTACTAACAGAAAAACTAAAGATAAGAATGTGCAGACCGAAACCAACTTGCGGTCTACAACTTGTTAAAACGTGCAGAAAATGTCATTTCTACCCTTAGAAATAATTGAAGGTAAGAAATATATATAATTAGAAAACATGGAGTATTTATTAGTAGAAAAAGGATAACCTTTCCTGTTGCATGAAAGTAATGGAGGATTCAAGATAGAGAGTTGGTCAATACATCTAGGCAAGACAATATATATATATATATATATATATATATATATATATATATATATATATATATATATATATATATATATATATATTACTACTTACCTATTAATAATAATCGAACATGATTAATAACATAAGACAATTGTTGACAAACTCTAGCTCTTTCCTCTTCAGTCCAATGGGCGGTTGGTTGTGTAACACCAGCTTGATATTTTGACCAATTTAGGACTGCCCTCCAGACGTCCTCTTCTTCAAGGCAAAGCTTAAAATTATTGAAATTAAGGTACTCTTACTCCAAAATTACTAATAAAGCAAAGAAACGTAATGGCTTAGCGGATAAAGATTGTTAGTAATACTTTTTCGCTACACTAAAAGTACAGGTTCTCCAAGTTAATGGAAAGGTACCGCAATATTGGCCGTTTTGTAACGGCGACACGGTAAACACGCATCTGCAAAAAAGACACTCATAAGCACGGCGGACCTTCACTGAAACAACGCACAGGAAATTATACCGACGAAAGTTGGTAATGAGACCCTTTACCATCTAATAATTAGCTTCGTCTAAATTAAGCTGAAAATAACATACTCCTGTTGTATTGTTTTTATCTGATTTTAATGTTATATTTTATGCCTTCAATCACATAATGACGAGGAATCTCTATTATGAACCTTTCTTGCTCCTACTGGTCAGCTGCAACAGCGGAAAATTCTTGTACTTTTAACGCGGCTGAAAAAGTTATCGACACTCTTTATACGCTAGCCGACTTGTTCTTTTCCTTTATTTTAATTTACGGGCACTAAACACGTTTTTATATTATATGTGAATACTGCATTGAACCGGGTGACGAAGCACCCTAGCACCCTAACGTAAGGTCGCAAATCTCTCATAATAGAAATGTTTCAGTTTGCAGACTCATATAACTGTTTTATCAAAAAAAACAAGAACAATAGACTTTAGAAAGAAGACATAGTTGAGAGGAAAATCAAGAATTTTGCTATTTACGTAGTACCAGTACAAAAGATAATTGCTGCAGGTGACGTAAGTAGCAGGATGGTGCAAACAAATGCCTTTTTCCGGGAGAAGGCATAGTTGCTAATAAACAAAACAGCATAGAATTTGAAAAGATTTTTCCTGAAAGATAGAAGTCTTGGAACGTTACGTGTTATGGCTTTGAAGCTATAGTGAAAAACAGACGTACGTACATAGGAGAATATGAAGATAAGCTGAATAGACAGAACACAAAAACAGAAGCAAGCAAGAGAATAGGACACATTCTGACACTAGAAAATCTAATGTGGTTATTGTGAGGGAAGATAAGACAGTTTTTAAGGATATGCCGGTAATGATAGCTCCAGGAAAAGAAATCAAGACAGAAGGAAGGAATGGAAAAGACAGTGGTGTCTGAAGTAATCTCAACAAAATATTTGTATATTTAGCTAAAAGACCAGTTGCCGAAAGTAAGTCGTGTCGAGATTTAAAGTAAGTCAAATATAACAATATAACAAAAAAAATGTAAGAATTATCAAACACTTTTGTGTTCAGAGCCGATTTGTAGTAAACGTCTTTCGAAAATTAACCCTAATGGTACACGAATTTTGTAATAACTTCTCTAGTGGGTGAAATGATTTAATATGCAATATTCATAATAAATATAAAAACAGATTGAAACAGAAGCTCTCGAAACTACTCCAAAGAACATTTAAGAAAAAAATTGGATGAATAAATGAATAAAATAGCGCCTAGTTAGGGATGCTCACAGTAAAAAGTAATTACTAAGCTTGTTTCATGCGGGCGCAAAAAGTGAAAGGGACTTCGTTTCTATCCGTCCCTAGCTCCGTGTCAGCACGGGGTTTTAGGGGCACAATCCTGACAGTTGAGTGTACTTATTTATTAATTTATATAAGAATAGTTGGATGTACTTATTTATTAATTTATTTAAGCATATTTGGCTAGTGCCTTGAAATACAAATGTATGTTTCGGCCTTGGACAACGTTAATAGATACGGAATATAATATGTTTGTGAAGCCTACATGTCGCCATGAAAAATATTTGAGGCATATTTACTGGATGATTATGTATTAAAAACTGTGAATGATAGAATTTATGAATATAATTTGTATACTGCATCAATAGAATGTTAAATGCTATCTGCGATCTTTTTGGATGTTTTATGGTTTTTGGCTAATATAAAATTTGGCGACAAAGCAATCTAAAAATTAAAGCGCATAAATTGAAAAGAAGTTGTGCAGGTATATTTTTTTTTAATTTGCAATACTCATATTAAGAAAAATGATAAACAATAAGTTTTATATTAATTTTTTAAACATACAACAAGATGAAATAAAAAAACCGGTCAAGTGCAAGTTGAACTTGCACAATTAGTGTTCCGTACGTTGATTGTTTTTAAAATAAAATTTTTTGTTAGGGTGGTATAAAATGATCAGTGACTTCACAAAAACACACCCCAAATGAGTTTTTAACAAAGTTTATTTCCAATCTTTACTGAAAATTGATTTTTATATACCAAATAAATTATTAAAGGTGATAATTTTTCGTTCAATCCATACCCCGTGGAGAATATTCCAGAATTTTTTTTCAAAATTTATTGATCAGTCCTTTTCGATATAAGGTAGGGGACAGCGATTTTTTAAAAGTAATACGAAGAAAAGTGTGCGCAAGTATTACATTACATATATATTTTTTACTCGTGTTTTCACAAGCTTTCATTTTACACCACACTCGATGACCTAGTAAAAAAATTTTTTTTTCACTTCCGATTTCACCCCTCAAAACGAACCCCTTAAGTCGAAATTTATGTTTACGGTGGTATAAAATGATCAGTGACTTCACAAAAACACCTCAAATGAGTTTTCAACAAAGTTTGTTTCCAATCTTCACTGACATCTGATGACCTTGAAATTTTTGTTTTTTTTATATACCATATAAATTATTAAAGGTAATGCACTCGTGATAATTTTCGTTCAATCTACACCCCATGGAGAATATTCCAGAATTTTTTCGAAATTTTTTGATAAGTACTTTTCGAGATAAGGCCCGGGACAGCGATTTTTCGCGAATTTTTAAAAATAATACAAAGAAAAGTGCGCGCAAGTATAATATTATATATATATTTTTTACTCGTGTTTTCACAAGCTTTCATTTGACACCACACTCGATGACCTAGTAAAAAAATTTTTTTTTTTTTCACTTCCGGCTTCACCCCCCAAAACTAACCCCTTAAGTCAAAATTTAATTCTCGAAACTACATGGCTCTGATGAGGCCATCAATTCCTATATTATTACCAAATTTCACCTTTCTATGTCAAATAGTTTCGGAGAAAATCGGGTGTGACAGACAGACAGACAGACAGACACCGAAGTGATCTTATAAGTGTTCCGTACGGAACACTAAAAACAAGAAGTTTTATTTTGAGTTTTTTTTTGCATTTGTTAGATCCAGATTAAAGTACTTACAAATTCTGGTTTTCTCAAAAGTGGCAAAACTTTTAGGGAAACCAACCAAGTGAACACCATTTTTAACTTCAAAAAAGAAGCCTACAATGTCTTAATAAATTTTTTGTTGTAGTATTACAAGTTAGTACTTCCATCCGTCAAGTTTAAGAGCCCTATATATTTAGAAGAAAATATACTTTAAAATACTATAATGATAAAATTTTCTTACATAGTCTGAAGAGATAATCTTGATTACAGCTTCTTTTGGCAAAGACAAAAAGGAGTTTGTTCTCACACATTCGGCAGCATTTTCTCCAATGTAGGAAACACATCTTTCCACAAATCCTGCTGTGGCTTTGCCTCCTGTTTAAAAAATATGTTAGGCCTTTTAATATAAATACAGATCTGCTAAAGAAAACAATATCATTCTTTTTTATTTTTCTTTGTTTAAACTGAACTCATTTTTAAACAGCAAATTTTTATTTGCCACAAATACTTAAGTCAACTTATGATTAGTCAATAGTCAAAATGTGGTGGATAAAAAATTTAATCTTCTAAACATCCACTTAAAATGTTTTTTTATTTTTGAGAGAGGACAGAAAAGAAGGAAAGTCTAATTTCAAATGCAACTGAAAATATGTTTCTCTCTATTCTAGGTAAATGTTCAACACTTATTTTGTTCTCACCTACATTTAACAATGATAAAAGAAAACTGGCGAGAATTTTAAACCACATAATCAATTTAAATCATTTTATGAAATCCTTCATTTAAAAATCTTCCATTTCACTTTGATATCGCCGTGCTAGAACTGTAAATTAAAATACTTTTTTAGTTTAGTAATAGAAAAATAAATATGAGTTTAATGATATAATTTTTTAAAATATGGAAATAATATTCCAGTGATATTTTGCAACCAAAATTTATGTAGTTCGTTTGCTTACCTAAAAAAACTGATGAAATGCAAGGACACAATTAGTTTTCCATATCATAATTACTTTTAAACTAAGAATTTTTTCCAATCTTTGTTTTTGTATATCAAGTATATTATAAGAGATAATACACTTGTGATAATTTTCATTCAATCTACACCTTATGGAGAATATTCCAGAATTTTTTCGAAATTTTTTGATTAGTATTCTTAGAGATAAGGTTGGTGGACAGCGATTTTTGGTAATTTTTAAACATAATATGAAGAAAAGTTTGCGCGAGTATTACATTATACATACTTTTGAACTCACGTTTTCACAAGCTTTCATTTGACCCCCTACTCAATGACCTCGAATTGTTTTTTTTTCACTTCTGATTTCACTCTCCAAAACTACCGCCTTAAGTCAAACTTTAACTGTCAAAACTACACGGCTGTAATTGGGCCGTCGATTCCTATATTTGTGACAAATTTCAACTTTCTATGTCAAATGGTTTCAGAGAACATTGGCTGTGACAGACACCGAAGTGATTCCATAAGTGCAATAACATGATTTTATGAAGTATCATACCTAGAGGTATTTGTATAAAAAATACTTACTAACCGTTATTGCCGTTTAAATCTGACATCATCTTATTCGTTGAACAAAATATATTTTTTTATCTGTTTATGACATACAAGAGAAATTTTTCAGCCAACTGGCTACTTAAATTAGAGCAAAAAATTTTCTTTTTCTATCATTCATTTGTACTTCTGCTTCAATACTTACATATTATTAACCTATTTCAGAATATGAAAACAGTTTCTAATACAGTTTATTTAATAAATGATGAGAAAAAATTATTAAAAAATGTTTAGTTATTTTTATAAAATTGTGAAGGTAAATATTAGGGTTCCAACACTTTTTCCTATTTCAATTAACATATCGTGGAATGTAGTTATTTAAAGTTAGCAACCTTAAATAAGGAGGAGTTTAAAAAAGTGATTTCATTTTGTTTCAAATACTTTTCACAGAACAAAATTGCTCTACCCTGTGTTAGAAACTATTATGATGAGATTAAATGTCTAATATAACTATTATAAAGAACTTGTTCATTCTTTTCCAGCTTCTGTGTATTACATAAAATCAGTAAAGGTATATCTCCGAAAACTCAATGTGTTTCTAACTATTACAGTTACTCATAACAAGTTTTAAAATTGCACATTTCAAATTTTGCAGTTTGGACAAGTATCAAAACATATTTTTTTATACGAGTATTATATGAAATTTTTTTTAGTCATTGTGTGTAAATGTATAACAGATATAAAATAACTTTTTAGTTATGGTAAGACTTTTTGGTTACCTGTAATAAAACAAACATTTTTCCTATCTTTTTATTCACAAAAAGCACTTAACACTGCCTTAACATCAAATGGAAACACCTTAGAGTCTGTTCTTAAATTCTAACCCTTCCTAAATATTAGAAGTAACCTTAAAATTAAAGTTATAAATCGTGTTATTGTGGTCCCCCAGTTTCAGGTTTCACCATTTGAATACATGTGATATTGTCCCCTTTAAGCAATATCCTTCCAAGCTGCCTCCTGTTCTTGGTCTTAACATAGTATTCTTCAGCATCGTCGAGCACCAAATTCATGTATTCATCAAATCCCACTATGTGCCCCTCGATCCTTAGCCTGACGTTCTCATAAAGCCAAACTTGGACTCTTGATCGATTTTGTAGGTATCTGAAGATCAAGTTAATGGGCTGAACCATCACTTTTTGCACTTTTGGCTTATTGTAGGCCATTTTTATATTTTATTGTTAAATTCCTAACGTTTTTCAGCAAGAATAAATTTGAGGTTAGTCGATTACCGATCACAAACAGAAATTACATGCCGACGCGCGTCTTCCGTGCAGGTGGTCCAGCAACATATATGAGAATATCACTAGATTTTTCTCAATGTTGCCAATACATTATATTATTCGCCGAAAGTCTGACGTCATGACTTGAAAATTTCACGTTTGCTGATACTAGATAGAATAATGTTTGTTTTTAGATTTTATGGTTTCGAAAGTATTAATCGGTAAAATAACTCACTAACTAAATTCATTATACATATATTAAATTTAGTATATATTAATACTTGTGATAGGGATGAAATGAATAGTTTTTGAGTTAGGAAAAGGAGTTGAGAGGGGTGAGGGCCAATAAATTTTACATATTTTCAATATTATTATAAGAATTCTTTTTGGTTTGATTTGGATAATAAAAAATTTTAGGGCTAATTATTTAAAATCAAACGTGGTTAAATGATGGTGTGAGTTTTAGAGAGGTAGCTTTGCGGTATTGTGGTATACGAGCCAATCTAATCGAATCAACCTGAAGCAACCCCACCTAGCTTGTGTTAACTCCAACTAACTTGAACTATCTGCAATCCAACCAACTTGAACTAAGCCTTAACCTTAACTTAATTAAACTAACAGAAAATAACATAACCTGAACCAACCACCAACACCCTCCAACAAACCATAACTAACCAGCAACAACCTAAACTAATTCAAATTAACCCCTAACTAACCTGAACAAACTTAAAGTAATTCAAACTAACCTAAATTATATTTATTTTTATTTTCCCTGCTAAAGAAAAGTATTTTAATCAAGATAAAGTCACATTCCGAGTTTTTTTGTTTCCTTCACGTTTTAGGGTTCCTAGATCAGTAAAAACATACTCATTTTCGTCGGTCTGTCTGTCGGTTTGTCAACCTGTTAGTACGATAACACGCGAACGCAATGAGATATTAATTTCAAATTTGGTACATATATAACACCTAATAAAGGGATGACATCTATAGTTTTTGAGCGGGATCATTTAAGGCACAGGGGATAAAAGGGAGTGGGGGGTCGAAAATTTTGAATGCGTTCAATAGTAATATGGTAATTTTTCCTGGCTTTTTATTGAGATAAATGTACAAATAATATGCATATATATATATATATATATATATATATATATATATATATATATATATATATATATATATATATATATATATATATATATATATTTATTTATATTTATTTATATAATACAGAAAAAGGGCCAGATGAGTGGGGGAGGATATTAGAGGGTTTGTTTCCTATATAAAGCGTTGTATGTCCTTTTCGAGGTTTTTTGGAGTGGAAGAATTCAAAAATCAGGTTATTTTTTTCGTTACTTTGTATTTCAACCCAAGAAGGGGACGAAAGGGGTAGAAGTAGTTAAATCTTTATAGTTTCAATAGTACTTCGAAAGTTTTTCCAGGTTTTTTTGGTTGATGTAATTGACAAATTTTAAGTAGATTATTTATAGTAAAATATATAAACGAGTAATGGGGTGAGATACCGGGTTAGAAAGATTGCTTCTCATATATCGTGCTATATGAGTTCTTGGACTTTAGAAATATAAAAATTTATTTATTTTTTCATTACTTTCAATTCTAATAGGGTAAGGGGTCAAAAAGATGGGAGAATCATCTATAGTTTTAATAATATTATGAATAATTTTCCAGGTTTTTCACGTGGGTTAGTGAGTAAATTTTAAGTGTAATTATTTATAATAAAACACATAAGGGGCCGAAGAGGTGGAAAAGGGAACTAGAAGACTGACTTGGTATTTACCATGTTGTAGGACTTTTTCGGGTTTTTTTTAGTCAAAGAATCGAAACATTACTTTATTTACATTATTTTAATTGTTAACATTGGAGCAGAGTGGGAGGGATGGGGGTTTTCGTATTATTTCAATAGTATTATGATATTGTTTCCATGTTCGAGATTGTGATATCGAATAATTATTATAAAATACATTTTTAATAATAAAATATATATTGGGCGAAAGGGATGAGGTGGAGGCTAGAAGGGTGATTGCGTATATATGGTAATACATTTCTATTTCAGTGTTCTTGTTTTTTCCATTGTTTCCGATTTTAACACAATTAGTGTAGAGAATAATACTATTGCAACAACACTACTTGAGAAAACCAACGTGTTAGCTGAACTCTTTGCTTTACATTCTACTGTCGATTTCCAAGGAAAAATACCACCAATTATTCCCATAGTGCAGTCAAGAATACCCCATATCGCCTTCAGACAGAGTATCATTAAACGTATTTTAATGAAGCTAGACACCAAAAAACCTTTGCCGCTGACGGAATATTTGCCATGGTACTCAAAAAATGCGCGAGAGAACTAACAAAAGGAATATTTCCTTCCTGCTGGAAATGCGGTACAGTTCATCCGATACCCAAAAAAGGCAAGAAGACCTTGCCAAACAACTACCGTTCAGTAACACTGCTTTCAATAATATCGCAAGTTGTGGAAAAAGCTATCAATCAACATCTTCTCAAATATTTAGAAGAATTCAATATTACTAGCGACTCTTAATATGGCTTTCTTAAGCAAAGATCAACAGGAGATCTTCTAACTTATGTAACACATGTTTGGATTAACGAAAATTTCGAGCGCTTGTACTTTATATACCTACGGCATTCGATCGTGTTTTTATGGTATATCTGAAAAGTTTTGTTTAAGGCTCTCATATTTTTTCATAGAGCGTTCTATACGAGTGGCAGTCGACAGATTTCTTTCTAACACCTTCACTATCAACGCCGGTGTACCCCAAAGCTCCATACTGTCTTCCACTCTCTTTCTTATTTACATTAAAGATCTGCTGGAAAGGACTAGGAATCTAATCCACAGCTTTGCAGATGACAGTACACCTATTTCTTCACTCACTTTAAAAGTTCGGACATCGGCTATTTATCCAAATATCCGCAGACATCAAGAAATCGTTCAATTTAACAACGATCTGGAAGAAATTTTATCTTGGAGTGACCGTAACCAAGTAGCATTTAACGTTACAATAACCCAGGCGGCAGTTTTTTCTAAAAAAGCTAACCTTGCTGAACCCGACATAGTTATCATAACATAAAAAAATGTTGAGTTGAATATAGACCAAATTTTAGAAATATAAAGGGTTAAGTTGGCGGAAACGTACTTATTATTGTACTTATGTCCCTTATTAACGGGAAGTATTATACTTACTTAATCCTTATGCCTTTCTACCCCTTTTGTTAAGAGTGTAAGGCCCGTAGAGTTGAGTTATTCTATATCTGTATTTTCCATATATCCTTCTATATTCTGCATCCTGTTTAAATTTCCGATTGCCTCTTTTGCTTCTTCTGTTCGTGTGAGTTCTGTATCTTGTTGCAGTATTATGTCTCTGTGTTAATTTTTGTATGTTATGTTATTTCCATCTGATAGATCTTTATAGTATCCCTCCTTATTTCCATAATTTATGACATTTACTTCTAATTTTTTTTGCATCCATTTTCTTTCCTTTCTCTTTCTGTGATTCCTACATAGTGCATTTGTTGTTCTCTATCCTCGTTTCCGTCTATACCCCTATTATTCCGTGTTCTCAATCTAATAACTCGATAAATATTTCCCATTTTTTTCCTCCTATCTATTTCTTTGATTATCTTCTCATTTGTATTCATTTTACTAGTCCTCTTTTCCGTATCCTTTATCTTTGCCAGGGTCGTCGTCAATCTACCTATCTCTTTCCTTTTTCTCACTTTTTTGACTTGATGGTCGTACTAGTCTTTGTTTGTTCTTTCAGTTTTTCTTCCTCAATGTCCCATTTATATTCTCTTCCTTCGATTATGATTTTTTGATATCCTATTTTCACCCTTTTTCCATTCTTTCTCTCGTTCTCTGCTATATGCTTCCATTTCTTTTGAATTTCCCGTTCCTCTTTTGTTAAATGGCTGTTTATGTAAACTCTTTCTCTTAGGTTTTTCAGTTTGTTTTTATTTTTCATTACAGCTTCTTTATCTCCCGTGTTTCCAAGTTGCATCTTGTATATAGTCGCTCCTATTTTTATCACATCTCTAATCTGTACTTTTGTGTCTATACTCCTCTCCATAAAATGTTCTACATCTATTTTCAGATCTGGTTGGCTATTCGCTTCAAATCTCATTCCCGATATTATAATATTATTCCTTACGTTGTCTTTTTCCAGTCTACTCATCTTCAAATCCATATTTCTAATGTTGTCTCTAATTATTTTATTTTCCTCTTTCAATACTTCATTCTCCTTTCTTAATTCCTTCAACTCTTGTTGGTATCTCTTCTGATCTTGTTTTATATCCTTTATATCTGACATTAGCTCTCTGATCATTTCTATCAAATTGTCTATCTTATCTACCCTTTCGTTTTCTCTTTCTGTGGTGTTTTTATGAGCTTTTTACTCTTCTTGAATAATCTCATTGGCTCTTCTTTTTCTTCGACTTCTCCTCTTTTCCAGTCTCCTGAGGTATAATAATCATCGCTATCCATTGTTCTTTCTGTTATAAAAACTTTACGTGTGTTCCTTGTATATTCCATTTTCAAACACGGGAGAAAAAGAAAAAACACAGTAAAAGGATCAATGTCGTCGCTTATCGTTTCGTTAGCTTCATACAATTTCACAGAATTATTCTCATAAACCTCCAAATTTTTTACTTATTGTCTTAATTCTAACACTACACTCTGCTTTATTTCTAGTCCCTCTCGTTTGCAATCGACAAAATAACTAAATAGATCGAAACACTATCGTAATAATGCTCGTTGAACGAGTTCATTATTGCTGGGCGTTCTATTTACATGTACATACTTCGCGATCCGAAACTCAACTCCGGGAAGTATTATATTTCTGAAAAAATTACCCTCCGAAATTTTTCTGTTATTTAGGTCTTAGGGTTTTTAGATCACGAAAAATATATATTTTTTTTTAATTTCCAACTTCATTATATAATATAAATAACACGTAGGCTGATAAGTTTTTAGTCTGACACATAGATATCGCCCTTTTCAAAAAATCCATGATTTTTAGGAAGTACCAACCTTCAAATGATAAGTGTCAACATTTCATGACATTTCGACGATTAGTTTACAAAATAGTGACGCTACTTTTCATATTTTTAAAACAATGGAAAAAAATCGAATTTCGTGTGTTGATGGGATAAAATACCGTTCAAGCAAAGCAATGGCTTGATAAGTGTTACGGGGACTCTGTCCCTGGAAAATCATTTATCATTTACTGGTATGCTGAATTTAAACGCGTCGTACAGACACAAATGATGCTGAACGCTTTGGACGCCCAAATGAGGTGGTTACACCGGAAAACATAAAAAAATCCCCAAACTGTTTTGGATGGCCGTAAAGTAAAATTGCATGAGATAGCTGACACCCTAAAGATATCAAAAGAACGTGTTGGTCATATTTTGAATGAAAATTTCGGCATGAGAAAGCTCTGTTCGAAATGGGTACCGCGTTCACTCATAGTGGACCAAAAACAACAACGTGTTGATGATACTGAGCGAGGTTTGGACCTGTTAAAGTGCAATAAAAAGCATTTTTTCATGCGATATGTGACAATGGGTGAAACATAGATCCACCATTACACACCGGAATCAAATCGGCAGTCAGCTGAGTGGACAGCAGTCGGTGAAAGCCTCCCGAAGGGATCAAAGACACAACAGTTGGCTGGGAAGGTTTTCGCCTCATATTTTTGGGATGCGTATAGAATAATTTTCATCAGCTATGCTGAGAAGAAATATTATATAAAGTTATTGGTGTGTTTGATGGCAGAGATCGCAAAAAAAAACGGCCCCAAATGAATAAGAAAAAAGTGCTCTTTCATCAAGACAATGCACCGTGTCACAAGTTAATGATTACGATGGCAAAATTGCATGAATTAAAGTTCGAATTGCTTCGTCATCCACCGTATTTTCAAGATTTGGTCGCCAGCGACTATTATCTATTTGCAGGCCTCAAAAAAAATGCTCACGGGACAGAGATTTGGCCCCAGTGAAGAAGTTATCGCAGAAATTGAGGCCTATTTTGAAGGCAAAGACAAATCTTTCTACAAGAATGTTAAACTAAATGTGTTGGACTAATTGTATCGCTCTTGAAGGAGACTATGTTGATGAATAAAAGTCGAATTTTGCAAAAAAATGTATTTTAAGTAGCTAGACCAAAAACTTTTCAGCCTACGTGTTATATAACGTATAGTAATTTTTGTATTTTATATCGGAGTATTTAATATATATATATATATATATATATATATATATATATATATATATATATATATATATATATATATATATATATATATATTAGTGGTTTTTCGGGTACCCCGTGTTAGTCCCTTGATGGACGGTTTTGCTGACGTTTCGATGGAATCTCATCCATCTTTTTCAAAGCGTTGATCACTGGTCGATGTCTTGGCGTTGAATGTTGAGACTGGCTCCGAGTGCGCCGGTTTTATATGCTCGGGGCGTGGCTCTACTGGTCGGACGGATCTGGCCAATAGAGGCTCGGCTTTGGCTGCGCGTTGTCGGTCCTGTGGTTCTTTGTAATGTTTGTGTTGGTGAAGTAACATATGGTTGAATTATTGTTTCTCTTGGTTGGACTTGGTACTGGGATACAATATGTTTCCAAGAGTTCGGTAAACGTTGGCTATCATCCCGATTATTTAAGTTGTTGGGCCTCTTTTCTATTCCTATGGCTTCTTTGATTACCCTATATATATATATATATATATATATATATATATATATATATATATATATATATATATATATATATATTAAAAAGTCAGGCGTTCGATTAACTGCATCGGAATACTGCTTTTAAAAATACCCTGTAATTGTAATTATAAATTAATTTGGATAAAAGCTGTTCCTGTGATTGAAGACGAGAATTCATCAAAAACTTGATTCTTTGGAATGTCGAAAAGAGGTTGATCGCTTGAGTTTCTTTTTCAAATGTTTTCGGGGATTGCTTGTAAAAACACGAGTTCAAAAATATATATAATGTAATATTTGCACACATTTTTCTTTGTACTATTTTTAAGAAGCTGCGAAAAATCGGTGTCCCCCCTTATCTCGAAAGGTATTGTTCAAAAAATTGTGGAATATTCCCCACAGGGTGTAGATAAAATGAAAATTATCACCTTTAATAATTTATCTTGTATGTAAAAAAACAAAAATTTCAAAGTTGCCATTTTGGGATATGTTTTGTGAAGTCACTGATCATTTTATACCCTCGTAACAAAAAATTTTATTTTAAAAGCAATCAAAGTACGGAAAACTAATTGCGCAAGTCCAACTTGCACTTAACTGGTTGTTTTTTTATTTATCTGGAATCTTTAAACTCTAAAAATCCGAATAAAATGTATAAAACTGTTTTTCTTATTATTTTCTATCCTTTGGGCAGTAAAATATGCAGATGTGTTTTACTGCCCGATATATTTACTCTTTTTAATATCTCATTGAATTTACAAATATATTTATGTATAAAACTTTAAAGATTGTTTTAAAAATATATGCAGTATATATTTTTTTCTAAACTTCAGATTTGTTATTTTATGGTGGAAAGGTAAAAAATTAAAAAAATATATATTTGTGACCTGCGGCGCTACCTGGTGGCGAATTGTTGTGAGTGGGAAGATACGAATTGAATAAAGGATTAATTTAAACAACGATAGCATAAATCATCTGTTAATTGTTTTATTTTTCATATAGATAGCGTGACGACTTTTATGTCTTTGCCGGGATTTTTTACAGTTTTCTAGTAAATTACCCATAATAAAGTGATTATCAAGTTGCTTATTAAAAGACTAGTATTATTAAAAAATAAATTAGCTTAAATCAACTACGGGGAAACTCGCCAAACCGAAAATAAACGAGTTTAAATTTTTAGAAGTGAAGATTATGAAACTATGAATGCATTTTCTTATGACTGGTTTTAGACGGATTACAGTATTAGAATGTTACAGTTATTCTTAGACTAATGAACTATTCTGGAATAAAAGGGTTAACATTTGTAGTAAGGGATAGAATTCTACAAAAACTTATCTTATTCGCAAGAAAATCTTATGTAAAAACTTATAGACCCCTCTCCACATCTTAACTGGAGGAGGTGTTTCTCGAAAAAAAAACGTTTCTTATATAAAAACAAAATTGCCGGAGGGAGGACTTCTAAAAAATCGATAGCCCGGAGAAAGGATCTCGACGTAGGAAAAAATTTTCTCTTACCTAAATAAACAATATTGATGCTCCAATCCAATTCAACAAAATCACGACAGAAACAAGATTTAAGAAAATACCTTAATATACTATTAACTAACAAACCTGATATGAACCGTCGGAAAAATAAAATTTGTGCTGCTGCAACATAGGCAAGAGGGTATTAATACCGCTATAAATGTTTAGCCGTAACTGTAAAAATAAAAAGATGAATTTAAAGGGAAACACTACTGAGCCTAGTATAAAGGAGACATCGAATATTTCAACGTATCGATATATCCATAGGTAACGTAATGTCGAGGGTTATCAAAATATCGATAGTTATCGATAGTTACAAATATATAGACGAATATCGATTGTTATTGACATATCGATACCAATCATAAGCTAATGGTGGGGGTTATTAACAGGAACTCTTTCTCCTAAAAATATTTATCTGCGAAGTGATGGCTATATTGATGGTTCGCGATAGGTATCGATATGTCGACAGTTATTGTTAATTATTGATATATCGATAATATTTTGATTCACTTATTGTTGTTGGACATATCGATAACTGTCGTATATTGATAAAAATTTTCGCGTGTTGCAAAATTATGACGGATTGTACTTACAATCTTATCAGGCGTGTTACATTTATTCAATATATATATATATATATATATATATATATATATATGTATATATATATATATATATATATATATATATATATATATATATATATGTATATATATATATATATGTATATATATATATATATATATATATGTATATATATATATATATATGTATATATATATACATATATATATATATATGTATATATATATATATATGTATATATATATACATATATATATATATATACATATATATATACATATATATATATATATATATATATATATATATATATATATGTATATATATATATATATATATATATATATATATATATATATATATATATATATATATATATATATATGTATATATATATATATATATATATATATATATATATATATATATATATATATATATATATATATATATATATGTATATATATATATATATATATATATATATATATATATATATATATATATATATATATATATATATATAAACGAAATATGTATTTAGCGTCCGTGCAAAATATATAGAAGTACTAGTGACTTATGAGACGATATGTGTTAATATTTCTTATCTGTCATCCAAATTTTGACAAATTAATAATTATTTATTTGTTATTTTTATTTATGTTGTCTATTTATTTGAATACACAAAAGAATGTTATACTTATCATGTCTGGAAAGTGATGAAAATGTAGTGTTGTGGTCAAAGTTTGTAGGCTTTCAGAACTACGCATACGACGCAGCCCTAAAATTTGTTTACTTATCTTACAAAATATATCTAAGAAGTTGACATGTAAATAACTATTGTTCGGGAACTCAGTTGCGCAGAAATTTGTTTATTTTTTATCATAAAAATTTGTACATTTGGAATTAAATGTTAATTTCTTTCCACAAATTGGGGTAAAGAGGGGAACTCCTATTGCTCGAAAATTGCTATTCTTGAAGGTATTTATGTACTAAATTTCAACTACATCCGTTGCCAACTACCTAAATAATAGCATACAAATACCTGACATGTAATAACACAGAATATTTATCTCCAATACCCAGATTGTATACAACTTCATTTTTTTTTTCGGCATTTTAGACTACAATTGATGCTAATCAATGTAGTGTACGTCATTTTTTTTTTAGTTTTAATGTTCATTACGAAAAGAAATGATAATTAAGATTCTAGATCATGATTGATAAATCCAACGTTTACAAGGCTCTAAAAATTGCTTCATATTGTATGTAGTAATAAAAAAAAATTCTGATTAAAAAATCTCGCGTAAAAGAAAAAAATATATGAAAATTAATTTTAGACGAATTGGACTACAACTTAAAAACCATAACCGATTTACATATTTGTAGTAGAATAAAATTAATTGTAGTGTAACACAAGAAATCGATTGTAGCTACTGTGAGTGAGTGAGTGGGTGTGTGCGTGCATGGGTGCGTGCGTCCGTGCCCACGTGCGTCTGCGTCTGCGTCTGGTGTGTGACGCGTGTCATTGGAGCTGTACTTTTCTAATATCTACTATCGGCTTTTTTATAGACACTAGAATCAATTTTATTCTACTACAAATATGTAAATCGTTTGTAATTGTTGAACTTGTAGTACCTTTTTTCTAAAACTAATTTTCATATCTATTTTTTTGTTTCACTAGATTTTTGAATCAGAATTTGTTTTTTTATTACTAAATTCAACTACATACAATATTAAGCAATTTTTAAAGCCTTGTGAACGTTAATTATAATTTTTTCTCTAATTGACATTAAAACTACAAAAAAATGAGGTACACTATATTGATTAGCATCGTTTGTAGTCTAAAATGCCCAAAAAAATGAACAGGTTTTTTGAAGAGAAAGAAATTCCTAGTCGTAATATTTTGTCAGCTGTTACTAATGGTGCTTCAGCGATGACGGAGCGCCAAAAGGGTTTCACAGCGCATTTGAAACAAGCAGTACCAAATGTACTCTCTGTACATTGTGTTATTTATTGTCAGCATTTGGTGGCAAAAAATGTGAATGAGCGCCTGCATACGTTGTTCGTAATGTTATTAGAGAAGGCAATAAGATTAGAAGCAATTTATTGTGTGACAGATTATTTATCAAACTTTGTAGTGAAAATGATGAAGATTGTAATCGCTCGTTGCTGCACACAAAAGTTCGTTGGCTTTCAAAAGGTATTTGTCTAAATCGTTTTTTTAGTCTATTTGACTCAGTACTGGATTTTCTTGAAAACAGAGACGAAAAATTACGCGAATACCTGATTACATCCAAAAATGATATCGCTTATTTGACAGACCTGTTTAAAATATTTAATGATCAATCTGCAATTGCAAGGTGATGAGTTGAATTTAATTAAAACAAAAAACATTATAGCTGCTTTTGCGGGAAAACTTCTCCTGTTCAAACGAAATCTAGGTAGAGGCGAATACAGCCACTTTCCCACATTATCAGCAGTCTCTGGAAAACAGGAAGATTTATTTACTTACCAACACTTGGACGTTCTTCATGCTGATTTTACGGAGCAATTCCAGGATATTTTAAACATGAATATACCGAGTTGGGTTTTAGATGCTTTCGCAAATGCAGATACAGCAGAATCATCAAATTTAGAAGAGGAACTCGTAGAACTCGCAACTAACGAAGAACTAAAAGTCAAATTCAGAAATGAATAGAGAGTTCTGGCTTCAAAAATCAATACCCGCTCTCTACTCTGAATTGTGGGCAAGAGTACAGAAATTTTTAAGTGCTTTTCCTTCATCGTATTTGGCTGAGCGTAGGTTCAGTGCAGTAGTTAATTTACTGTCTAAAAAAAGGAACACACTGCATATCACTGAACGTGGCGACTGATGTTAACGAAATTGGAACCTGACATTAACAAATTGTTAATGTCGGGTTAATCCACCAGCTTCAACCTTCTCATTAATTTTTTTATTTCTTATTGATTTTGTGTTTATTTTTAAATTTTTAATAAACAATTTTTTACTATATTTGATGGTCGTTTTAATTGACTTCTACTTTGTGATTATTAATAGATAGATTGACAGGTAAAATAGATACAGATAATTAGCAACAATATTTTAATTTTTCATATAATTAACTATTATGGAAGCGTTGGAATTTTTTTTTCTTGTAAAGGGGGCGGTGGACAAAATGGTGTCGTGATGGGTGAATTTCGACCTTGGATTCAATTTCAGCACCTCAAAATACGTATGCATATGGTGCTTTGCTCCGCTACAGTTTTAATTTATTTGTAAAAGTATTTTTGGTCAATTTGCAGGTGTTTTTTGAGGTTATATCAAAATCCTTGGGTGATGAGTCACTTTTTTTGACCTCGGATTCATTTTTAGCACACCAAAAAAAACATATGGTATGGTATCTCACCTTTCAACTACAAAACTTTTTTTTTGTGATCCTGTATAATTTGAGGGTGAAATCGAAAAAAAAATTACCAGGTCATCGAGTGGGGTGTCAAATGAAAGCTTGTGAAAACGCGAGTTCAAAAATATATATGTAATACTTGCGCGTATTATTTTAAAATAACCTTTCAAGTGCAAGTTGGACTTGTGCAATTAGTGTTCCATACGTTGATTGCTTTTGAAATAAAAATGTTTGTTACGGAGGTATAATATGATCAATGACTTCACAAAACACATCCCAAATGAGTTTTCAACAAAGTTTTTTTCCGATCTTTACTGAAAACTGATGATCTTGATATTTTTGTTTTTTTTTATATACCACATAAATTATTAAAGGTAATGCACTCGTGATAATTTCTGTTCAATCTACACCCTACGAAGAATATTCTCGAATTTTTCAAAAATTTTTTGATCAGTACTGTTCAAGATACAGGGAGGGGATAGCGCTTTTTTGTAATTTATTAAAAATAATGCAAAGAAATGTGTGCGCAAGTATTACATTATATATATTTTTGAACTCATGTTTTTAAGAGCTTTCATTTGATACCCCACTAGATTACCCAGTAATTTTTTTTTTCACTTCTGACTTCACCCCCAAAACTAAGCACTTAAGTCAAAATTTAACTTTTAAAACTACACGGCTCTGATGAGGCCACCAAATGTGACAGAGATACAAACAGACAGACCGACAGATGGACGGACACCGAAGTCATCTTATAAGTTTTCCGTGCGGAACACTAAAAATGGCCAAAAACCCCTGCCTCTCTTCCCTATCTCGGAAAGTACTCATCAGAAAATTTTTAAAAAATTCTGGAATGTTCTTCATACAGCGTAAATTGAGCGTCCCCCCACCCCTTTTACCCTCTTCCCTTTAAGTAATATCGCTCAAAAACTATAGTCTTCATCCTCGCCTTAGATATTATATATATATATATATATATATATATATATATATATATATACGTATATATATATATATATATATATATATATATATATATATATATATATATATATATATGTATATATATATATGTATATATATGTATATATATATATATATATATATATATATATATATATATATATATATATATATATATATATATATATATATATATATATATATATATATATATATATATATATATATATATATATATATATACATATATATATACGTATATATATATATATATATATATATATATATATATATATATATATATATATATATATATATATAAAACTAGTGAACTAACAAAAACCCCAATTTCTACGATTAAGGGTATTGTAGGAAAACCATCACTCAGGAACAGAAAAAAACGGAAAGATTTTCAAATGCATCATGTAGACGATTGTAAAAAAGACGTCTTCGGGAGAAAAATATATTCTATGTATGAAGAGCAGTTGGTGCCGACACTAGACAAAATAAAATTAAGACTGGTGCAGGGCGGGACCAATATACATTGTGGCCAATCAACCCTTCACAGAATTCTCTTAAGAACGGGATTCACGTTCCGAAAAATCAACAAAAGGCAAGTAGTGATCGAGTTACAAAGATTACGAATCTTGCGACATACTTTCTTGAAAAGCAAGAGGAAGAGGGTAAAAGGGGTGGGGGACGCTCAATTTACGCTGTATGAAGAACATTCCAGAATTTTTTAAAAATTTTCTGATCAGTACTTTCCGAGATAGGGAAGAGAGGCAGGGGTTTTTGGCCATTTTTAGTGTTCCGCACGGAAAATTTATAAGATCACTTCGGTGTCCGTCGATCTGTCAGTCTGTCTGTTTGTCTCTCTGTCACACCCGATTTTCTCCGAAACTATTTGACATAGAAAGTTGAAATTTGGTACTAGTATAGGAATTAGTGGCCTCATCAGAGCCGTGTAGTTTTAAAAGTTAAATTTTGACTTAAGGGGTTAGTTTTGGGGGCGAAGTCAAAAGTGAAAAAAAAATAAATACTAGGTCATCGAGTGGGGTATCAAATGAAAGCTCATAAAAACATGAGTTCAAAAATATATATAGTGTAATACTTGCGCACACTTTTCTTTATATTATTTTTAATAAATTACAAAAAAGCGCTATCCCCCCCCTGTATCTTGAACAGTACTGATCAAAAAATTTTGAAAAATTCGGGAATATTCTCCGTAGGGTGTAGATTGAACAGAAATTATCACGAGTGCATTACCTTTAATAATTTATGTGGTATGTAAAAAAACAAAAATATCAAGGTCATCAGTTTTCAGTAAAGATCGGAAAAAAACTTTGTTGAAAACTCATTTGGGATGTGTTTTGTGAAGTCATTGATCATTTTATACCTCCGTAACAAACATTTTTATTTCAAAAGCAATCAACGTACGGAACACTAATTGCACAAGTCCAACTTGCACTTGACCGGTTATTTTAAAATAATACAAAGAAGAGTGTGCGCAAGTATTACATCATATATATTTTTGAACTCGCGTTTTCACAAGCTTTTATTTGACACCTCACTCGATGACCTGGTAATTTTTTTTTCGATTTCACCTTCCATATACCAGATAAATTATACAGAATTACAAAAAAAAGTTTTGTAGTTGACAGGTGAGATACCATACCATATGTTTTTTGGTGTGCTAAAAACGAATCCGAGGTCAAAAGTGACTCATCACCCAAGGATTTTGATATAACCTCAAAAAAACCTCCAAATTGACCAAAAATACTTTTACAAATAAATTAAAACTGTAGCGGAGCAAAGCACCATATACATACGTATTCTGAGGTGCTGAAATTGAATCCAAGATCGGAATTCACCCATCACGACAGAATTGTGACATAACCGCAAAAAACACCTCAAAAATGGCAGATTTACGTCTGTAATTAAAAAATTAAACGACCATACCATCATATCTATACGTATTTTGGGGTGCTTAAACCAAATTGACCTATTAAGTCAAGAACTTGAAATAACCTCAAGAAGTCCAGTCCTTTCATTCACAGGTTGCTGGATTAAGGTGAGCCCCCTCGCTTCTCGTCCACTGGATGCTTTATTAAAGTGATTACCTGATGATGAGAGGCGAGCGGACTCACTTGAATAAAACACCCCGATGATAAGAGGCGAGGGGAATTACCATAAAAAGGTACATCGTAGGTGACAGGCTATGGGACTCACTTTAATAAAGCACTCCTGTGAATGAAAGGGCTGGATTAATTGAGGATATTTCAAGATCCTGAGGTAAAGGACATATAGTGGTCTGCTCTTTTTTTGCCTTAGGTTATGTTATGGTTATAGATTAAAGTTCTTGATGTAAGTTTCTTCCATTAGGTTATATTAGGTTTAGAGCTCTTGGTGAAAAGTTCTTAGTGTAAGATTCTTGCATTAGTTTATGGTAGGTTTAGAGTTCTTGGTGTTAAGTTCTTGGTATATATTTCTTACATTAGGCTATGTTAAGTTTAGGAATCTTGGTGAAGATTTTGGTCTAAGTTGCTTGCATTCAGCATCGCTAGCATGATGTGCGAGGGGACTCATTTTAATAAAGCATCCAGTGGGCGAGAAGCGCGGGGACTCACCTTAATCCAGCAACGTGTGAATGAAAAGACTGGACTTTTTAAGGTTATTTCAAGATCTTGACTTAATAGGTCAATTCTTTTGGCATAACCGTTTAAGCACCCCAAAATACGTATAGATATGGTAATCTGTTCATTTAATTTTTTTGCTTTACTTACAGACGTATTTCCGACCATTTTTGAGGTTATGTCAAAATTTTGACGTGATGGATGAATTCTAACCTTGGATTCGATTTGGGCACCCCAAAATACATGTGGTTTGCTTGTTTACATTTTCAAAGTATCTGTAAAAATATTTTTGGTCATTTTCGAGGTGTTTTTAAGGTTATGTCAAAATTCTTGGGTGATGAGCTAATTCGGACTTCGGATTCGTTTTCAGCGCACCAAAAAATATATGGTATGGTATTTCACCTTTCAACTACAATGTTTTTTTTTTCATTGCTTTTAATTTTAACCAAGGAAGGGGCTGAAAGAAGCGAGGGGTTCTTTAATATTGTATAACTTATATATTATTATATAATAATATTTTTAAATTTTTTGCGATGTAATTTATCACAAATAATCTAAGGAATATTGTTAAGAAACATTTTCTGATCTTAAACTGTAATGTGTTATTGAAATCATGTAAAGAAGGATATACCAAAGCGCCAGCCTGTTGTTTGCCTCGTCCGTAAATATCTAAATACTTAATTTAAGAAGTCGCTTTCCAGACATATAATGCAATTATAATATAAGAATTAACCAAAGGAGGCCAATGTTTTATTATGATAATTAGGTATACCTGTCGATCGGTCTTGAATATCCATCGCAGTTGCCAGAAAGGTACATGCTGAAGGCACTGAAAGGGTTGAAGTTACATGGTCTTCACAAGCGTTTCTTAATTCGTCCACTCCTAGTTCTTGGGCTAAAGCCATCATTTCAAAAACACTGCTATCTTGTAATAAAATCTGAAATAATATTTATTGTTCCAAGCGTACAGTTTTTATTTACTAATATGTCAACGTAAGTATGAGTAATGACGACTTCTGATAAGTAACTATTTACAAAAAGCAACTCTGTTTTCTACTTTTCTAAATTTCAATTCAAATTATATATATATATATATATATATATATATATATATATATATATATATATATATATATATATATATATATATATATATATACATATATATGTATATATATATATATATATATATATATATATACATATATATATATATATATATATATATATATATATATATATATATATATATATGTATATATATATATATATATATATATATATATATATATATATATATATATATATATATATTTAGCGTGGAGCGAAAAAAATGACCCAAGGATGGATAGAGCTCAAAAGTTTCAGTTTGGCCTCAGGAATAAGAGGCCCAAAAGAATTTTAAGCTTGGTTAAGTTTTCAGGGTGGAATTTTTACCTCAAAGTTTTGCATACATCTATTAAAGCTACTGAAAATGCCAAACTTGGAGGTTAAAAATGTATGTATATATATATATATATATATATATATAAAATATATAAAATATATATATAAATATCTATATCTATATATATATATATATATATATATATATATATATATATATATATATATATATATATATAAATATATATACATATATATATATATATATATATATATATATATATATATATATATATATATATATATATATATATATATATATATTACAATAGAGGTTTTCACGGATGGTGGAATGTAATACAATTCCAGGTTTCAATCCGTTCGTCTAACAATTCATTTGCACGAGGTTTCGCCAAAATCTCATTTGGCATTTTCAAGTGCTCTTGTTGCTGTTGCCGGCTGTAGCAGCAAGGCGAATGGATTGAAACCCGGAAATTGAATGTATTGTATATATATATATATATATATATATATATATATATATATATATATATATAAATATATATATGTATGTACAGGATGAGTCAACGATAAACTAAAATGTTATAACTTTTTTATAAATAATGTTAACCTAAACCTAGCAGTTTTTCTAATATTTCAATTTTAAAAAAAAATACTAGTTTTCAGTTTTGTAAAAAATTGCCAGTAGCGCCATTGTTTCTGAAGGTGGAATACTCATAATTGGTACGAGCGTTCTATAGAGATGAAAAAAAAAGATATATGTAAAGAAATTTGAGATAGAACTTTTATTAAGTATGTCATATACCTATTTCTAATAGTTTTCGATTTATTTTGAATTTTTCAATTTTTACCCTTGTTTTTAATACACTTACGCTATAACATCATAGTTGCCAAGACAAAAAAAAATATAGGCATTGTCAAATTTTGACTTGTCTATTAAGCAAGTAAAAATAGTTTAATTTGTTGTAGTAAGTGACGTATAAAGGTAACAGTTATGGATTTTCCTAAAAATGAATGAATTGATATGGTTTATATACCGGGCGAGGCGAGAAAAAATTGTATTTTGGCAGTAAGGCTTTACGGAGCGAAGTACCCTAATATACCATCTAGAAAATCTTTTCAGTGCTTAATGGAACGGTTCGATGATAGTGGTAGCGTTGAGTATACGAAACGGAAAGTAGTAAACCAGAATGCTACCAATGAGGAAAAAGAAATGGAGTTTTTACTTCATGTTGAAGATAATCCGCAGGTCAGCATTCGTCAACTAGCTGACTTATCTGACACATCCCAATCTACGGTTAATCGCACCACGAGAAAATACAAGTATCATCTCTTTCATATGGAACTACATCAAGAACTTCAAGACTGTGATTTCGAACGACGAGTAAACTTTGTACCATCATGAATGGAGCAATAGAGGCCGATATAAATTTTTTATCTAAAAAATGTTTTCTGATGAAGCCATTTTTCGCAGTAATGGAGCAGTTAACAGCCATAAGAGGCATTTTTAGCAGTTAATCCATTTTGGGTCCGGGAAGTTCAAAACCAAAACCATTGGTCATTCAAAATAAATCTAAAACTATTAGAAATAGGTATACTTAATAAAAGTAGGAGGGTTTTGTAAAATCTATCAGAAAAAATAATAATATACAGGGTGTGCCATTTAAAAAATTTGAGATATTTCAATTTAAAATAGTTGAAATGTATAAATTTATTTTGAACACCCTGTAGCATCTATCTCAAATTTCTTTACATATATCTTTTTTTCATCTCTATAGAACGCTTGGATGGATGGATAGGATGTTCCATTTAAAAAAAACATATTATATCGGCCACACTTTTTTGAAGTATCCTGTATACTCAAATATAATTTTAAACTATGCACCTTAACATTCCCTAAAACTATTGTATTTAACATTTTATATATATATATATATATATATATATATATATATATATATATATATATATATATATATATATATATATATATATATATATATATATATATATGGATAATTCTTCAGCTTATAATATGTAGTATGGCATATTAAGAAATTGTGCTAATTTGGGCTCAATACCGACCCAAATCTGAAAATGGATTTCAAAAAATTTCAGAAAAACTAAAGTAAAAATGTAACTTCCTAATATAACTACACGTTTTCTCTGATAATCTTATTCTGTCCCAAAAACCCACAACTTTTGTAGGAAAAGTTTTTTTATGGCCTCAATTTTCCGAGGTGTTTATCACAGCGGATTTGCCATATTTTGGATATTCAACAATTTTTTACTCGGAAACTAAAACTATTACAGAAATTGTGTAAGAAACAAAAAACTACTTATTTTTATTCGTAGAATCATCATGAATTTTTGAAGCACTCAAACTTGAAATCATATTAGATATTTTTCAATATCCAATAATTTTATTATTGGGCATTCCAGCAAATATTTTTTTTCCTCGAATCGAAACTTGCATGTATGTATAATAAAAATTATTATAATACAGTTTTTCATTTTGTACAGTATTCTTATAGAGCCCATTCCAGCGATAAATTACGAATAAGGTGGTTATTTTTGTTGATAAATCGAATTATACTACAGTAATGTTTAAACCACTAATGGCATCGTGTTCAGAGACCTCGAAAGTATATTATCTTATAAAGAAAATCTGTCCCGACTTCTTATATAGCCGTCTTAATCGATAAAATATGACAAAAATGCTTTTTTTTTTTTAAATTTCGTTGGATATTTTTGTCGATTACTCAAGTTATACTATAGTAAGGGCCAAGTACTTAATGAAATTTTGTTTAGAGGCCTCAAAAACATTATATATATATATATATATATATATATATATATATATATATATATATATATATATATATAGCATCATATTGAAAACTCAAAATAAGTTTTTTTATCGAATCCTCCGATACTTAAAAAAATGTGATATCCTGGTAAATAACCGGTCAAGTGCAAGTTGAACTTGCACAATTAGTGTTCCGTATGTTGATTGTTTTTAAAATTTTTGTTAGAGGCCTCAAAAAACATATATATATATATATATATATATATATATATATATATATATATATATATATATATATATATATATATATATATATATATATATATAGCATCATATTGAAAGCTCAAAATAAGTTTTTTTATCGAATCCTCCGATACTAAATAACCGGTCAAGTGCAAGTTGAACTTGCACAATTAGTGTTCCGTACGTTGATTGTTTTTAAAATAAAAAATTTTGTTACTGAGGTATAAAATGATCAGTGACTTCACAAAACACACCCCAAATGAGTTTTCAACAAAGTTTGTTTCCAATCTTTACTGAAAACTGGTGACCTTGAAATTTTGTTTTTTTTTTTATATACCAGATAAATTATTAAAGGTAATGATAATTTTCGTTTAATCTATACCTCGTGGAGAATATTCCAGAATTTTTTCAAAATTTTTTGTTCAGTACTTTTCGAGATAAGTTAGGGGACAGCGATTTTTCACGATTTTTTAAAAGTAATACGAAGAAAAGTGTGCGCAAGTATTAGATTATATATATATATATATATATATATATATATATATATATATATATATATATATATATATATATATATATATATATTTTACTCGTGTTTTCACAAGCTTTCATTTGAAACCACACTTGATGACCTAGTAAAAAATTTTTTTTTCACTTCCGATTTCACCCCTCAAAACGAATCCCTTAAGTCAAAATTTATGTTACGGTGATATAAAATGATCAGTGACTTCACAAAACACACCCCAAATAAATTTTCAACAAAGTTTATTTCCAATCTTTATTGAAAATTGATGACCTTGAAATTTCTGTTTTTTTTTTATATACCAGATAAATTATCACAGGTAATGCACTCGTGATAATTTTCGTTCAATCTACACCCCGTGGAGAATATTCCAGAATTTTTTCAAAATTTTTTGATAAGTACTTTCCGAGATAAGGCGGTGGCGATTTTTCCCGATTTTTTAAAAATAATACAAAGAAAAGTGCGCGCAAGTATTACATTATATATATATATATATATATATATATATATATATATATATATATATATATATATATATATATATATATATATTTTTTTACTCGTGTTTTCACAAGCTTTCATTTGACACCACACTCGAATACCTAGTAAAAAAAATTTTTTTCACTTGCGATTTCTAACCCCTTAAGTCAAAATTTAACTTTCAAAACTACTCTCTCTGATGAGGCCATCAATTCCTATATTATTACCAAATTTCAACTTTCTATGACAAACAGTTTTGGAGAAAATCGGGTGTGACAGACGGACAGACAGACAGATAGACAGACACCGAAGTGATCTTATAAGTGTTCGGTACGGAACACTACAAAACGGGCTTGAGCGACCTTTAAATTTTAATATTTTTTGATAAAAGGAGGGCTTATTCCTGACATATAGTGGAACCTAAAAAAAGTGTGTACGATACTTTGATTTATTGGGCCAATCTAATATATATATATATATATATATATATATATATATATATATATATATATATATATATATATATATATATATATATATATATATACGAATGTGGGTTGGTTTCGGCCAAAAAGATTATAACTCTTCCGGAATTCGTAATTTTTGCTTGGAGTTGCCGTCAGTATAGACATACAGGAACGAATTGTCTTGGAAATGAAAAATCTATGAAATGAGGTTTTTCTGCTTTTCGTGCAACATTCTAACAAGGAAAAATATACAATATTAATAATATTATCTACCATTATTTTGTTGAAAAAAAAACTTGAAGTACATGAAGTATCATTGCACTTATTTTTAGCATATTAAAGAATTGAAAAATTTACTGTTGTGATGAGTGCTGTGCTTACCTTTGGGCATTCCTATTTTTTCGGACGTTTTAATTTGGTCGAGACCTGGGCTCACTATAAAACAGCGCTTACCGGACTTATTAAAAGATACTCCGATTGTAGTCTATTTTTATTTTAAACATGGAGGCTTACATTTTTTTATAATTTATAAGACACGCGAAATACAATTATCTCTATCGTCCTCTATTTTTTAAACTATTACAAATTGCATTGTAAAGTAAGTATTCTTTTCTATAGTTGTAAAATATTTTTGAGAGCAATATAACTCTTTAATATATTTTTATACTTTTAATTTGTTTATTGCTTTTATTTAATAATTGGTTAGAACTTTTTATATTTAAAGCACATCTACCTATAGTTTATGGTTCTTACCTTTCCGGTATACACATAGAGTATAAACTGTTTAAAAGTTTCTGGAGGTGCCTGTGGTAATCTGACTGGAGTAGGAGTACCTGGTGCTGTAGGAGATACTGTACAACCTGGAATTCTACAGACTTCGCCTCTTTTAGCAGTTTGAAAACTTTTGCACCTGAAAAAAATGCTAAAATTATTTACTCAGAAATTCTTTCGAAAATATAAACTGCAAATTAAATCCTTCATATGAGTTTTTTTACACAAAAAATAACCTAATTTGAGCACTATTGAACCTTATGAATCGTGAAGTGATACTTTATGGAGAAATAATATTGACGAAAAAGATTTACACCGTACATGACGGTGTACTTTGGGGCTAAGCTGCTTAATAGTGTTTTATTTTAGTTTTTAATACTACAAAAATGTAGATTTTCTAATTAGATGAGAATATAATAGGTTATTGAACGGAACAGTTACATGGAGTCAGAAAATTTATTGTTTCACTTAAATTAGGAGTTAAAAAATTTTATGTAAAGAACGAGGAACTAAAACAGGAACATTTACAGTCATTTTAATATATTACTCCGTTTTCATGGCACACCGTGTATAGTTAAAAATACCTACCAGCACACTCACACACACACACACACAACTTATCCTACAGAAAGAAAATATTTCCTTCCCGTTGGAAATGCGTCACAGTTCAGCCGATATCCAAAAAAGGCAAGAAGACCTTGTCGAACAACTGCCGACCAGTCGCATTGCTTTCAATAATTTCAATGTTATAGCAGCGGGTGTCAATCAGCATCTTTTAAAATATCTGGAAATAGCTTTCGTGAGCAAAGATCAACAGAAGATATGCTGGAAAGGACCAGGAATCCAATATACAACTTTTGTAGATGACAGAACGCCCATTTCTTCATTTGCTTTAAACGCTCGAACATCGGCTACTCGTGCAAATATCCGCAGAGAGCAGGCAGTCGTTCAACTTCAGAAAGATAGAGAAAGGAACTCTATCTTGGAGTGACAGCAACCAAGTAGAACTGAATGCTATAAAAACCCAGACAGCGTTTTGTTTTTCCTAAAAAAGTTAACGTTGCGGAATCCGACATAATTATGTTAGGACACTCCATTCCTCTAGTATCGTAACTCAATTTGCTGGGCGTTAACTTGGGAGCAAATATGTTTTGACATGAACATCTTGTATGCATGGTAAAGAGAGCTCGTCAAAAGCTGGGAATATTATTTTGAACTTGTACTTTCCACTCCACAATACTTCTGTACAAAGCTAAAATTCGACCAATGGTGGAATAATACTCCACTCTTTGGAGCTCTGGTCCCAAACATACACTGCATTTGTTGGATTCTATTCAGAAGAGAGAATTTGAGTCTATTCTACAAGTACTTTCATGAAAAGTGTTCTACGGATGTAGCCCTCTTAGTTCCTTCCAGAGCGGTGTATGCTAGGAATACACGTCACCCGTCACATCCGTACGAGGTGCAGCTTGTCACTCCTTTTACAATCCTTTTCAAGCCATCTGTTATATGGAGAACGATTTCTCCGGGATTGTGTAGACCGAGTAGAATTTATACAAGACAAACGTGAATTGTTTTTTTTCCCAACAGCGAAGTTTATGAGGATTCTGCACCTTCGTTATTGACCATAAAATAGTGGACAGCTGAATTCACACGTAGCAGTATAAGCATTTTTGATGAAGAACGTCCAGGTCGTCCAAATGAGGTCATCACGTTGGAAATGATTGAAAAATCCACGATATAGTGATAAACGATCGGAGAGTGAAAGTGCGTGAGATTGCTGAGGCTGTGGTATCTCAATCGGAAAGGTACAGAACATTTTAAAACTCATTTGGATATGAGAAAGTTTTCCCCAAGATGGGTGCCGCGATTGCTCACATTTGACAATAAACACGCACGTGTGTCAACTTCAAAAGAATGTTTCGCGATGTTAAAGCGCAATAGGAATGATTTTTGGCATCGACTCATAACTGTTGACGAAACCAAAGAACAGTCCAAACAGTGGGTTTTCCGTGGCGAACTAGCGCCAAAGAAGGCCAAGGCGACTTTCTCGGCCAAGAAAGTCATGGCCACAGTATTTTGGCATGCACGCACCATAATCCACGTCGATTACCTTAAAAAGGGCAAAACGATTAATGGAGAGTATTATGTCAACTTATTGGATCATTTCCAACCATGCTGTGGTAAAAAAACTTCCGCATTTTGCGAAAAAAAAAAAAAAATCTTTCCTCAAGACAATGCACGCGAGTTACGAACCCCATATAACCTTATATTGCTGACATAAGTATTAGTCATAATACAGGTAAGGAAATATTATAAAAGCTTCTAAATAAGATGATTCAATCACTATTGTTTATTTTATTGTTGTAACCACTGTTTCTGTAAATCTGTAAATTCAAAATGTCCCAAAAATTTTGTCGTACGTTGCCAATTTTTTAAGAAACAAAAAGTGTTTTTTAAAAAGAAAAATCCATCGGTCCGACGTATAACTTGCGTACACGTATCATCGCTATGGCAAAATTCCATGAATTAGGAAACAAATTGCACCCGCATCCACCATATTTGCCAGATTTAACTTCCAGCGATTATTTCTAAATTCCGAACTATGAGTTGATTGCTGAAACTATATTGAGAGGTTGGAGAAATCGTATTTTTTAGATGGGATACAAAATATATAAAAAAAACTTGGACTAAGTTTGTCGGGTTAAAACGAGACTATGTTGAAAAATAAAATAAATTTTACACATTAAAATGCTTTTTTTCTTGTCAAGGTCAGGTACGTATCATATGACCCTCGTATTTTCAATGAACTAATGAAATTTTTCGGAATTTTACACATACGAATATAGTTTTATAGCTTTGAAAATTTAACGATAAAAGTAATAATGTCCATGTCGGTGCACGTCTACCTATTCCAAACATTTTCCGGCACGTGATATGTCGTTGTTTTACGGTAAACCGGCAACTCTGGGAAGACCCTATCTATTGCTTCAGGCGAATGGCAAGCTCATTATTCGATAACGACTCGATTGACACTGCTACATTCGTTAAGGGAACTTAAATAGCAAGAACAGTAATTAAAATTGGAGATTGTTAAAATGTGATAAATTTTTGTCTTAAAGAAAATACGTTAATGAATATTTTGCGTAATTAAGGTTCTTTATTTAAGAACGGGAATAATTATATAAACTGTTATAAAATCAGCGACAGGCAGAAATTCTTTGAAGGGATATTCGAAGTCTTTAAAACCTAATACTGCTTCTTGTTGTCGATTAGTTAGTTCAGGTTATGTAAATAGCTCTGTGTTCCAAATTTTAGAGATTTAGGTTAGAAAAGTAACTAGCACGAATTCTCTTTGGTTTATTTCAAGTACTTGGGTTAGTTCAGGTTGCCTAAGCGACAAACCCGGCCTATGGTTAGGTTTGATCACACTGGTTCGTTGTCTTTAGCTGTATTTACAAAGTAACTAAGATTCAAGGATCCGCTGCGCAGTGCGGCGATACTAAAGGAAAAATTTTAAACAAGTGTCATGAAATCTTCTAAAAAAAGGTTTGTATTGACAATTAATAAAATAAAAAGTACTATATTGGTTTAACCACAGAAAATATAGCTAATGTTGCAGAAAGAGCAATAGGCGAACAAAAGCTACAAAACGAAGCTGGCTAGCTACTTCCGGTTAGAATGAATCACATCGAGTTTTTAAGAGACGTTGTGGAAGTAGAAGTTGTCCTATATAACAATAAGAGGGAAAAATATGAGCAGCGTTCCTGTGTAATTAAACGAGGCAGATTTTAACTATTCGACGGTAGCGAGTTGGCTTTCATTGTGTTTCTGTAGCGATAACTATATTTTCTGTGGCGTAACTAATGTGGTGGCAGATCTTTGTCGTAAGTAGATAGTGTATCCCTGGTATAACTACCTGTAAACGTACAAGAGATGTTTAATGACTTATTTACATCAATAGCTTATCTGATTGTTGGAGACCTGAACGTGCACTTGCAGGTTGGAATGCCTTGACTTACGACCGACGCAGCGATTTTTACCTATGGCAACTTGCCTATTGATACTTGTGCTTTTAACTTATCTCTAGGTGGATAGTAATCAGAATATCGATAGGTACCGATAGTTATCAAAATATAGATAGCAACAGGTAGTTTTAGGTATATCAACAGTTATGGACGGGTCCGGACCAAATATCGAAAGACATAATTTCGAAAGACAAATTATCAAAGGACAGATAATCGAACAGACTGATGTTCGAATGGACAATTGTTCGAACGGACAATATTTCGAATGGACAGTTTTTCGAAAACTACTTAATTTATCCTTCTTATAGACAGATAATATTTTAATCACCTTTATTTTCTTTCTCTATACAATACTGCGACCCATTTCTAAAAAATATTTTGTTACATGCCTTTTAAACTTTACAATAAGCTATATAAATCAGGGCATTTCAAAGTTTATTTTAATGAGTAAATGATGAAACTAAAAATCTTATTTGTATGATAAAGGCCTAAACGAGTACAATTAACAGTTCTTAAGAACTAGAAATCTACAATGTTATAAAGCATAATGATAATAGGTACAATAAAATTATTTGATATTTTAGCAGTTATTGGAATATAATTAACCACAGTACTTATCCGTAGGTAGGTGCCTAAGTACCTAAGTATGCAATAAAAAAAATTGTGTGTAAGTATAAAAATAAAGCAAAAACCTATAATGCTATGCTTAGTTCAAATCAGAACCACGATGGCTTCAACTTTCAGTTTTGCCCCGGTCAAACTTCCCGGAGTCAGTAAATATACATTTTCTCTACGAGAAAAAACAATGATACTTAACGTCCATGATGCCCTTGGGCATCAACAGCCAACAAGCCAAGTCTGTGAAATTGTGGAAACCTGTGCCAACATGACGGGATTTGGATCAGCAACTATTTATAGATTTCTAAAAGCAACAAAACGCAGTCCTTGAAACGAACCTCAAAATCACAAAGGAAAGGAGCCCTTAGAGGTCGATAAAGACGCAATAAGAAGAAAAGTACACTATTTTTTGCGAAACAAAATAAGGCACAGTTCAAGACATACGCAGTCGATGAGATGGCAAAGGAACGGAACATCACAGTGCTTATATTACCGCCATATCATTGTGAATTGAATCTCATAGAGCTAATTTGGGCACAACTGACAGGTTTTGTTGCATGGGAAAACACCACATTCAAACTTCAAGACATAAGGCTTTATTATTATTATTATTAAGGGATTATTACTCTCCAGAATAGAGAGAATCAAAGATGATATTTGGAAAAATGCCATTCGACATGTTATAAAAGAAGAAAATAAAATGTGGAAACTTGACGAATACATCGAAGAATCTGTGGAAATAGAACCCTTTATTATCAATTTAAAAGAAGTCGAGCCTTCAGATTTTGAAGATGATGATTGATTTTGATTGTAATTAAAATACTTATATATCGTGAATTGTGAATTTGTGTATATATATATATATATATATATAAGTATATATATATATATATATATATATATATATATATATATATATATATATATATATATATATATATATAGATTATAGATTAAAATGTATTTATTTTATATTTCTATACCTTTATTTTTAAGATAATTTTATTTATTAAACACTAAAAGAAGGTTACGCTCGGACGGCTATGCTACCGATGAACCCTTATTACATTTTATGACTCTATTGTAAAGCAGAGGTTTTTTGCCTAAAATAGGGTGAACCTTAAAAAATTCAAAACAGGTAGCAAAATCCAGTAAAATGCATAAGAAATCTCTTCTCTTTCTCTTTTTTGGCGCACCCAAACATGTATTTGCGTCTACATAACAGAATTCTGCTATCAACTCTAAACAAATACACTTTAGGTAGGATTAAGTAAACCAGTGGTATAGATATTTATGTTGTATAATAATTATTTGACGTTATATAATACGTATACAATAATATAAGAGAAATAGTTACATTTGTTTTTTAAAACATTTTATAGAAATAATCTGTAATAAGGAAATTTTAGTAGGTACCTATCAAGGCCATATTAATGGAAATTTTAGTAGGTACCTATCAAGGCCATATTAAAAACAAGGGTTTTATGTTATGTTAATCCCTCTTATCTGCAGAACGGCTTGTGCACTTGAGCTATTCGATCTTTCAATTATAGCTATTAATTAAGGATTAAGTGAAACCCAGGTATAGATATTTACGGCAGGGTCGGGATTGTTCGCGACTCCTCGAAAAATAAAATACGTCGCTCTTGACCTAAGAAAAAAAATGTCTTACAATAATTTTGTGTAGATGTTCCTGCAGGGCTTTTAAGTAATTTAGTTGTAAATGTTTCTTTGTAAATGTTTATATAGTGCTACAGTATTGACAAAATGTGTAACATGTGACTATTTTTAAGTGTCATTGAATACATATTAAATAACTTCAAATAATTATTATACAACATAAATATCTATACCTTTGCTTTTCTTAATCCTACCTAGTTCTTGTATTTATTATACTTTAAATATTATCTGTCTAAAAGAAGGATAAATTAAGTAGTTTTCGAAAAACCGTCCATTCGAATATTTGTCCATTCGAAATATTGCCCGTTCGAAGAATTGTCCATTCAAACATTAGTCCTTCGATTATATGTCCTTCGATAATTTGTCTTTCGAAGTTGTGTCTTTCGATATTTGGTCCGAGATTCGTTATGGATAGGAAGGAATAGATTGGTTACTGCTAATATCAAGATTATGATTATTATAGTTATTTTTCAAATTTTAAATAAGAATTAGGGCCTTGGTAAGATATTAATTTGGCCTGGCGCGACGAACCAATCCGTCTCAGACCATCAAGGGTGTTTTTACGACTGTAGCTTCTGCCCCCAGCACCTCTCGCTGAGGTAGCCTTCACACCCCCACATCCGATGGCAGCAATCTCGACATACTTCAGTCAGAAATAAAGCGAAAAGGGGAGCATAGCGGCGCAATCACCTTCAATAACATCCGAAATGCCATCAAACTGGACATTGTCCTGCCGGGTTTTTCCAGAGACGCGCCTGATAGAGGAACAATCCGAAACCGTCTGTATGGCGTTATTGAAGGAAATAGAATCCTGACCGAAAGGTTGTGGGCCAGCTTTCAGTAACTGCTACTTTGAAAAAGGAGCGGTCATTTTGTCATGCAGACGAACGATGTTCCTAACTCTCGCTGTGGGAGGGTGCAGAATTTAAAGTAGCGATGGCAAAATACCTTTTAAATACGACAAAAGTAATAATGATTCTTCCGAAAATCCTGAGGACCAAGTCGCTGGAAAAAATCCTCCAATTAATAAAAACACAGAATGGAGTGGCTTATAATGAACCACACCACTGGGGTTAACTTACTTTTAATCAATGAGGGAAATGAACCTACTTTTGTTACGGCAAGGCGGAGAGAGGTTATCGCCAAAATAGTAATCAGTGTGTCTATTTACGACAGGTTAGGAAACTGGCAAGTATCAAATGAACCGTCGGCGTTTGACTACAGACATATAGAGCTTATACTTCGCGATTTTGATAGTGTCATGACAACTTATCAAAATTCGCAGAAACCTGAATTCCATGGAAGTCAATTTAAACATAGTACGATTTCTATCAGATCTAACCGTCGGAATATGGTGGACTATGCGCTGATTAACTTCAAGATGCACTCAACACTGCTTTTGAAGAAAACTGCCCTTTGGCCTGAAACTGTCCAAAAAAGGACGTTCTAGTCAGATGAATGGGATAGGTACATTTAGTCACTGACAGGGTACAACAAAGCCCTGACGAAGGCAAAGAGAAACTCATGAAAGAAGTTCTGCGGAGGAGTCGAAAGCACTTCTACATCGAAAAATTTTCTCAAAAATCTACTTAAACTCTGGCGAGATAAAGAAGCGAACAGAAGAATACAAGTACACTATATTAGGGAACGAGACCTTTGAAGTATTTCTCCAGGTGCCCTTTCCGGGATCGGAAATTCAGCAATCGGCAGTAGCTTAGATACGACTAAACATTTGCCATAGGGCCAAGGGAGCTGATTGGGTAAGTACAAAATGAATAGGCAGTTATAAAATAATCAAATATGGTATAGGTAATTTTGAACTCTATAAACGCCAGGGTCAGGTGGAAGCTTCTTAGTACTTTTGCAACAAGGGATAGTCAATCTGGTACTGCACGTATGCAGAATATATCGGGCATACACTGCACTGGGCTATGTTCCCAAGGCACTTCTAGAAAACCGCGTATAGAAACATCAACATGCCTACCAATAACGATAATCAGGTGAGGCAGCTTTACACAGCCTTATAGTGAGTGTTGAATCATCACAGTACCACAAGGAGGTTACCCGGGGCACTTTCATTGACATACAGGGGGCTTTTGACAATGTGCCTTTCCTTCTCAATAATTACAGCCTTACAAGGACATGGTACCAATGACAGGACAAGCAGGTGGATAAACAAGATCGGATCGGAAAATAAAAGCCAAGCTATATGTAGACACCTATAAGCGGCGGTGACCCAAGGATGTCCATAGGCAAGGGTGCTATAGCCACGTCTCTAGGACTTAGTTACGCCCAGGGAGATGCTGATGATATAGTTATATTCATCCAAGGGAAGCATACCGTTACTGGGGCAGAGCTCATGCAAAGAGCACTGAACAATGTATAGCGCTGGTGCAAAGGAGTAAGCGTGAATGTCAACGCTGCAAAGACTGCAGTTATACCGTTCACAAATAGAAGAATCCAAAGTACTAGGAAGAAGTGCAACACTATTCCAGGCAGAAATTCACACATTACAAGCATGTGTTCACGAGAATATAGAAGGGACTACCGCAACAAGAAATATTCTCTCAGACAGCCAAACTACTCCAAAGGCTTTAGATGTCTATCAGGCGAACTCCAAGATCACGATAGAGTGTAAACCTGACCTGTTAGAACTATCCTCCAGGAACAACAGGGTTGAACTGTAGTGGGTTCCAGGACATTCGAGGATAAAAGGTAATGAAAAAGCGGACGAATTAGCAAGAGTCGCAGCTACAAAACGGTACAGGGGTCCAGAGTGAGCGTTTGGTATATTAAAATAAGTAGTAAAAACGACAATCAACAAATGGTGATGTCAGCAACATTTAGATCGTTGGCTCGCAATATCTGGTCAAAGACATGCAAGGGACGGGATTGGCGGCCCCTCAAAGAAACTAATAACTGACGTCGTTAATTGAACAAAGGCCCAGACAAAACTAGCGGTGGGACTGATCACCATCCATTGTCATCTGTGGAATCATTTACAAAAAATGGGTATCCAGAATAGTCCCACGACATGCAGACTATGTTGTGAAGAGGAAGAAACCTCTATGCAGAATATATACAAATGTGCGACTTTAACTCGGAGCAGACGACATAAACTTTTCAGAAATCTCTATCGTGGTGATAAATTACCATTTGAAACGGAGCTAATAAACCTTCTTAAAGGGATAGCGTTCATATAACCAAGAGAGGAGAGAACAATAAGCCAAGAAGCTGCTGTGCACAAACAGGCACAATCGCCTATCCCTCGTACAACTAACCAATCAATCCACCATATACCTAGTACTCCCATAAATACTGTTACAAACTTTCACGTATGCCTTCTATAAACATTAACATATTTTTGGTGAAATTATTTATAGATTATGTTACTCAGTTGTTATACAATATAATTTATTTATAATTGAAAATTGAATTATTTAAACAATGCAGTAGGATGATCGAGAAAATAGGATTGTCGTAAAGTAAATCCCAAGATATAAGATCCTATCTTTTTGCTTTTTCAATGGGGCAATAAACGACCCTATTTAGGTTTTGTGCATAGTTGCCAGGTATTACGATAAACGTATTTTTATTTTACCTGCTTTGTATACTACCCGCACTTGCACCTGCAATCATATTGGATCTGTTTTTACCTATATATTTACTTCCTGGCAACCTGGTTTGGAGCCCTTTAAGTATTTGATAATATAGGCCTAATGACCACAGGTCCCTATTAAGATTCGAAAGATACTTTTTATTATTTTTATTTTTAGTTTAAGCGTGTCAGTGGTTGAATTAGTAAAAAAAGTTATAAATGATATACCTTGTGAAAGCTGGAAGAATTCCATTCAGCACGTTGTTAAAGTTGAAGATTCATATATTTATGTAAATAATATAAAACCACTGATAATTACCTCAGCTGATGACAGTGATAGTGAAACTGAATTAGGCTTAAGTTAAAATATATTTTTAATTTTTTACAATATGTCCCCTCTTGTAAACCCCATTCATTCAAACTGTATATTTGTACTTCTTATCCATTTGTTTTTACATGTATCTATAAATAAAAACATCTCCAAAAACATTTATAATTTTATTTAGTTGCATTAATGAATAAAATTTTTAAGTCCATCCCTGGAACCTGTCATAAACAAAAGGTCAGAATTTTTATATTGCCCACTTAAAACGGCAAAAATTAGAATCTTATATTTTGGGACAGGCTATAATAGCTTTATTTAAGTGAGGTATGAAAAAAGCGACAATTTTAAGACCTTAAAATCATTTAAAATAAGTCATATGTTTCTTTACCGGGCGATAAAATTATTTACTGAGATGGGCGATATAAGACAGGCAACGTTCAGGAAGACCAAGGACAGTTCGATCGTTTTCCTCTTCGCAAACAAAAAATTTTATTTCGTGAGATGAAAATTTCCAAAAATTCTATGCCTCGTATTATTAAAGAAGACCTAAGACTTGGCTCTTATAAGAGACACACTGTTCATTTGCTAACTGAAGCGATGGCAAAAATCTAAAAGTTTGTTGAAGGAATAGGTTAATGATAAACTCAGAAAAGTTTTGTTTACTGATGAAAAAATTTTCACACGATCTTCTAAGGAAGCGTCTGAACTTGTTCTAAAAGTTCAGAGGGGTTATCATCCAGCATCAGGTATGGGTTGGTGGGGAGTCAGCTTTAATGAGATTACCAGTATTCATTTTTGTGATAAAGGTGTGAAAATTTCGGCTAAAACAAATATCAAGACACTATTTTAGAGAACGTTGTGAAACCCGCTCCATACTCATTTCAAAAATAAGCATTGGGTCTTCCAGCAAGATTCTACACCAGGACACAAAGATAAAACAACACAAGCATAGCTTCAACAAAATGTGCCTTCATTCATAACTACAGAAGATTTGCCTTCTGCAAGTCCTGATCTAAATCCTTTAGATTATAAACTATGGTCCCTCTAAGCGGGTAAGCTTTGCTCTGAAAGACATGCCAATCTTGACTCTTTAAAACGAGCTTTAATAAAAGCGATGGACAATTGTCCATTGGATCAAGTGTGTGCTGCCATAGACCAATCGCCTAATCGTTTGAGGCCTTGTGTAAAAGCAAGAGGAGGACATTTTGAGTAAATGTTAAATTAATTTTGTCATTATGAATATACGAAATAATTCCATAATAATTGGTTTTAGTTTTCATACAGATTAAATGGTTAGGCAATGTTTTCATTGTAACAGTATTTATATATATATATATATATATATATATATATATATATATATATATATATATATATGTATATATATATATATATATATATATATATATATATATATATACATATATACATATATATATATATATATATATATATATATATATATATATATATATATATATATATATATATACATATATACATATATATATATATATATATATATATATATATATATATATATATATATATATACATATATATACATATATATATATATATATTTATATTTATATTTATATATTATAAATGCTCTCTTAGTTATTTACTATTACCAGCTAGGTTTAATATCTGTGAAGATTAAAAAAATATTTTAATTATTATATTATCGTTATGGTTCACGCTACATAATTATTACACAGGCCAACAAAAAAAAATTTTGTAAAAACTTTTTAAATCAATACATCTAAGTGTTATGTATTTTTGGGTGCTGAAACCGTATCTGGTCTCAGTTCTCTCATAAAATGACATCGATTAAATTTTAAAATAGGGAAAATTTGACACATAAAAAATAAAAACTTAAACCGTACTTTTATTTGATTAGGCTACAATTTTTACTCACGATAACATACTCGTATTTCACTTCAATGCGAATATTTTAGGTGCTTATTTTTTTGTATTTCCTTTCCCTTTTCTGTGTGAAGTTTCTTGTATAGCTTTTTCTCCGATGTGATGCATTTTGTTGTTCTCTATGAAGTGACCAATATTACTCCCCCATCATGTTGATAGTCCACTGTTCCTGGTACCGTTTCTCCATCTCCTTTATGTCCTGATGGAACCGTTTCCCCTGCTCTTCACTCACATCGCCTGTGTCTTTAGGAAAAAAGTCAAGATGGTTGTGTAAGAAGTGGACTTTAAGGTTCATCAGACAACCCAGATTTTTGAACTTGTCTATCATATTAGCTACGATAAGTTCATAGTTAGGGTCTGTCACTTTGCCCAAAAACTTAGTCACAAATTCTTTAAATGATATCCAAGCCTCCTTTTCCTTTGTAATCATCCTTGCTTCATAGTTGAAATCGAACATCATTCTACGAATATCAGGCCCAACGAAAACCTCTTCTTTCAGTTTGGCTTCTGATAAATGAGGAAATCTTTTACACAAATATTTAAAACATTCACCATCTTTAGGCAAGGCTTTCACAAATTGTTTCATTGAGCCTAACTTGATGTGTAGTGGTGGTAGAAGAATCTTTTTTGGGTCTACTAAAGTTTTATGCAAAATGTTCTTCTCGCCAGGTGGTAAATTTTTTTTTACGGGCCATTGTTTTTTGGACCAATGTTGATACCTTGCTCTGCTGTCCCACTCACATATAAAACATGGAAACTTTGTAAATCCCTTTTGTTGACCAAGGATCATGGAGACAACTGTTAAATCTCCACATAGCTGGATAGTTAATTTTCTGTAAAATCATGTTAAGATTTTCATAAGTTTCCTTCATATTGATTGAATGAGCAACAGGCAGTGAAGCATAAGTATTTCCGTTGTATAACAGAACACCTTTTAAACTAGTTTTTGATGAGTCTATAAAAAGCCTCCTTCCTTCTTGTACTCAATGCCAAATTCGTTCATTAGATTACCAATATCATGGCAGTAAACCAAATCCTCTTCCTGCTTGAAAAACTGAGCAAACTGTTGATCTCTTGTTCTATAATGGTAATTAGATGTTCCAGATTCCAATAAATGTTTTTCTTTCAGCCTAGAACCAAGCAATTCTATTTTTTCCTTAGTCAAACCCAAATCTCTCACTAAATCATTTAACTCAGCTTGTGTAAACAACTGTGGTTTTAAATTTTCTAGAGAACATTGAAACTCATCATCATCCGGTCGACTTTCATTAAATTCGGGACTGGACTGTAAAACGTCATCAATAGACTGAAGTGACTCAGGGACAGGAAGTCCCGGTCCATATCCTACCGGCCGATTAGCTGAAATAAAGTTAAGATAGACAATTACTTTCTTATTTTTGGAGTTATATCCAGAAACGTCAACGCTGCAAAAATAACAATCATTTGAATGTTTTTCTTGCTCTCTCCATACCATGGGTACTGCAAATCTAAAAGCTTTTTTTTTCTTTTTATACAATTTCCTAAGATCCTCGACACAAACATAACATACTTTGTGAGGAGCCCAACATTTTTCTTGATTACCGATTTCTACACCAAAATATGCAAAGTATACTTTTTTAACAAAGTTAGTAATGTTTCTTTAATGTTTTTTAACTACAAACTCACCACGTATATAACAAAAAGTGTTGGGAGAGTTTTAAAACCACGATTAGCCATACTTTGAGTGTGAATTAAAGCACATGGGTTAAACACTGCAATGCGAGATTATATTAACTGGAAGAAAACAAACAGCCGTGACATTTATCGAAACTGCCAACCTAATGACATTTGATTTTACTGCCAACCTTATAAAATTCTGATTCTATTGCCAACCTGATAACATTTGATGATCAAAAAATAAACTTTCCACATTTTGAATATTAAAATGTGAAAAATTGGTGGGTGATACCACTTTTTTAATATTATTTTCGGACTCAGCACACCAAAAAAACCTAGGAATCAGGTAAAATTATTAAAAAAGTTTTTTCATCGTTGGTCTGTGTTATTTATGTGTTAAGAATAATATGTTTAGAACCCTAATTTCCATAATTCTTTGTTATTACTTACGTTTAAAGATTAAAAGTTCCTATTAGAAGTGAGAAAAAAATAAGGCTATTTAATGATATAATAATAATATTATCATATTATTAATAATATATAAAATATATGTTAAAATGTTTGGACTGATAAAAATTTTTAGTGTTATGGTAATTTTAATGATGGAATTACTTTAGAATAAAAAAACAGTAAAAAGTTAGTACAGTTTAGTTTAGTACCTTATAAATATTTAAATTATACGTATTCCAACAAAAGATATCAAAGAATATCTTTTCATTACTAAAACTTCAAAGTTCCTATATTTTGCTTTGTATCCTTACTTTACAATATTGCTTTTCTTGTAGAGTCTCTCGTATATCTCGTATAATGATGCTAATTACAGACAACCTGAACAACACTTGCCTTTAATGTAAAATTGGCTATTTTTTCGCTTTGATCTTTTACTCTAATAAAAGCTAGTTTCTGAGGGGATGTATGAGCGAATAAGGCTTTGTATTAGCTTTTACCTAAGTGTTCCTTACCGAAAACCCATGACTTTTAGCTTTAATGTATGCACACATGAAGTCAAGGTATATTTCAAATTTAATTAAGAGTGTATCAAAGGATTAAGAGGGCCGTAGCTGGAGAGTCGAAAGATGCCTATTCCACAATAAAGAGTACCAAGGGGCGCCATATCAAGGACGTACTTTATATGGTTTTGGAGGTTAAATATAAAACTGAAAGTTGAATAAGAACATTATAAATCGAAAAACATAAAACACACATACATACACACACACACACACACCGATATATGAATAAACACAAAACAATATAATACAAAAAAGATATTCGGTAAATATAAAAGTGCAAAGTGTATTTATTTGGAGTTGATAGCAGAATTCTCTCATTGTAGATGCAAATACATAATGGGATGCTCCCAAAAAAGAGAGATTTCTTATGCATTTTACTGGATTTTACTACCTGTTTTGAATTATTTTTAAGGGTTCACCCTATTTTAGGCAGAAAACCTCTGCTATAAAATAGAGTCATAAAATGTAAATGAGGTTCATCGGTAGCATAGCGTAACCTGCTTTTAGGGTTTACTAAATAAAATTATCTTAAAAATAAAGTTATAGAAATATAAGATTTATTACCAAAATTTTTTTAATCTATAGATCTTTATATATATATATATATATATATATATATATATATATATATATATATATATATATATATATATATATATATATATACAAATTCAAGTGGGGTATACTTTTGATGCGATATATCAGATTCGTAGTATTTTTGCCCGCTGATCACGAATCTGACGTCAGAATATCGCCATAACATCTCAATTTTTTTCTAACCTCAAAAAATAGGTAAAAATTAGTAAAAATTAAGAAAAATATACTCCTAAAAAATTGATTCAAGCTTTTTCATGAATCCAAAGATGTATTAATATGTATTCGGACACGCTAAGCTAATATTCATTGGTTGGATTGAGCCATACAGTTCTGTTTTCTTTCTAACCTCAATAAATCAGACAGATATAGTGCTTCTCGAATGCAAAAAGAATTCAAATTAAAATTCAACCGATCCTTACCAAATTTGGTACACGGGATTTTTTGGGTCGCTGATCACGAATCTGAGGTTGGATTTGCAAAATTCAAGATGGCAGATGTTTTCGCGCCATTTTGAACGCCGAGAAAATTCATCGGTCGATTTTTATTCTTCTACCTGCATCCAGGGCACCTCCACGTGGTGACGGTGGGCAACGGTGTTACTCCACTAGCCGGCAGAGTCCCTGGATAACGGCTTAGATGCCGTCATGGCAGGTAGAAGAAAGAGAATTACGATGCAGGGACTCGGAAACCCAGTATCGGCGGTTGGTCAGGGTGGGAAAGCGGGCCTGCAGCCGTCGTCATCCAGCGACCGTAGCTCTTCATGTGTGGGTGACTTGGCTCATGTAGAGTATAATGCTACAAGAAAACGGTCTCACGGTACAAGGACTTTTCATAAGTGCGATAAAAACTGTGATTCATTTTGTTATATTTGCTGTCAACACGTATTGAGTAAAATGGGGTCACCGATAACGGATAAGATTAAAACCTTATATAAGGATTGTTTTAACATTGAAATACAGCACCAGGATACAGATTGGGTTCCCCACATCATTTGCAGTTCTTGCAAAATAATGTTGTACATCAATAAGAAGGCGATTAAATATTCCAGACCAGCAATATGGAATAGACCATACAGTGAAAATGATTGCTACTTTTGTATGAATGTTGTATCTAGGCATAACCGAAAAAAAATAAAAGCACTATTACTTATAACGATGTTTCGACAGTAACAAGACCAACTAAACTAATTCCGCCTCCTGAACCACTTGATGCTGATGTTATGGAAACAAATGATTTCACCTTATCAGTTCATGCCGAAAACATTGAGACTGTCGAAAAAGATTCAAACACTGTTACTAATGAATGTTCTAGTGACAACCTATCATATACTAGTGACACAGACAAAGAATTTCTACCATACAACTGTAAACCAGAACCAATACTCGTATCACAGTCAGAGATTTAGGCTTATCCAAAGATGGTTCAGAGCATCTTGCTTCCTTTTTAAAGAAAAGACATTTACTTAAGCCAGAAGCTACGATTTCTTATTATAGAAACAGAGATGAAGAATTTCGAAAATATTTCACAATGGACGAGGAATTGTCACTTTCATATTGTACCGATGTAAAAGGTCTAATGGATGAATTTCAAAATAACTCATACGATCCTGAAGAATGGAGACTGTTCATTGATTCTTCTAAACGGAGCATTAAGGCAGTTTTGCTGCATAATACTAACGTTTACGCTCCCATTCCGATTGCTCATTCCACAGTTATGGAAGAGCAATATGAAAAAATGAAGCAGCTTTGATAAAAATAAAAATATGCTGATCATAACTGGAAAATTTGTGGAGATCTGAAAATTGTAACAATATTGCTTCGCCAACAGTCAGGGTTTACACGTTATCCCTGTTATAAATGTCTGTGGAATAGCAGAGACAGGGAACGTCATTGTAAGAAAAAAATTTGGCCAACAAGAGAATCGTTCACTCCTGGTGAAAATAATGTATTGTTTCCACCATTGGTAGATCCAGGAAAAGTTCTTATTCTCCCGCTTCACATTAAGCTTGGACTTATGAAGCAATTCACGAGAGCATTAGATACAAACGGCCCATGTTTCAAATATTTGCATAAAAAATTTCCGAAATTTTCTGAAGCTAAAATTAAGGCAGGCATATTTGACGGGCCACAAATAAGAAAATTGTTTCAAGATTCATTATTTGTTACTAAAATGAATAAAGTTGAAAAAGCTGCTTGGCTTAGTTTTAAAGAAGTCGCAACAAACTTTTTGGGAAATAATAAAAGTCCTAAGTACAAAGAAATAGTCGAGAAAATGGTAAAACATTTTCAAACATTAGGTTGCTTAATGAATCTAAAATTACATTTCCTGGACTCCCACATCGATGATTTCCCAGATAATCTTGGTGACTACAGTGAGGAGCAAGGGGAACGTTTTCACCAAGATCTGAAAATCATAGAAAATCGGTATCAAGGACGATGGGATGACCATATGCTAGCGGACTATTACTGGTCGCTAAAAAGAGAAACAAGTCCTCAAAAGCGTTTGGGCAGAAAAAGCCTTTGAATAGGTCATTCGCGGAAAAAAGAACAAGATACAGCCAAAAAAAGGAAAGTTAGGCGCGGGTCTAACCTTCGCAATTCTAGGGCTTAAGGGTCTACTATTTGAGAGTGTATGGTTTAAAAGTCCTGGTTTTGAGTTTATTGGGTCTCATTTTTAAAGTTACAGGGTTAATGAGGTCTATTTTTTGAGGTTACAGGGTGTGGGAGTCTAAGGTTTCAGGGTTTAGGGTTTAAGAGTATCAGGTTTGAGGATTCCCCAACTGTATACCAAATTTGGTAGGAATCGGTTGGTTTTCAAAAATTTTGTCCGCCATCTTGGATCCGCCATTTTGAATTTTGCAAATCCGACCTCAGATTCATGATCAGCAACCCAAAAAAAAAAAAAACCCCCGTGTACCAAATTTGGTAAGAATCGGTTGAATTTTAATTTGAATTCGTTTTTGCATTCGAGAAGCACTATATCTGTCTGATTTATTGAGGTTAGAAAGAAAAGAGAACTGTATGGCTTAATCCAACCAATGAATATTAGCTTAGCGTGTCCGAATACATATTAATACATCTTTGGATTCATGAAAAAGCTTGAATCAATTTTTTAGGAGTATATTTTTCTTAATTTCTACTAATTTTTACATATTTTTTGAGGTTAGAAAAAAATTGAGATGTGATGGCGATATTCTGACGTCAGATTCGTGATCAGCGGGCAAAAATACTACGGATCTGATATATCGCATCAAAAGTATACCCCACTTTTTTTTTTGTGGGGCTGTGTAATCTAAAAAACATGCTTGTACTTCTGGATGTTTAGATTATATGGTTCTGATCATACTCTATATTAAACATGCCCTTTAACTAAATTAAATAAAGTTTTGTAGGGAATTATAATTGGAAGAATGATATTTTTATTATTTGGTCATCTGCATGGCGTTCAAATGATGTGTTTTCAATGGTAGCGGCTTGCCTGATCTTGTTTCATTTTTCCTATATGTGGTCAAATCATTTGAAGATACCAAATAATTAAATAATCTTTATAACTAATTTTAAAAAAATATATGCATTTACCGTTTTTCTTTATCAGCAAGACGTTGTATTAGTATATGACCATCCTAAATACAAAGGTGGTTACTAACTAGCATCTTTAGATGCCATTATAGATTTTTTGAAAAAATCCTTTGTCACAAGAGAGGGGAAAAGTTGGGTGACAGCTAGAAAAATTAATTAGGAAAGGTGGCATATCGCTGGAGTATTTTTGTTATTTGTCTAGGAAAACGTGAATAAATTAGCTTCCTACTCTCCCAGTTTTATAAAATATTGAGATCCATTTAAACTGGATCTAATTTTCGCTTTTCATTCATTAAATGGAACATCTGCTGGATAAATTTATCAGTAAAAAAAGCATTTGAAATTGCACAGTCTAGATACAGCATTATTATGATTGTATCCTCTCTGGGATATCATCAGAAATATTGTGAGTTTTTAACCCCGGAAAACTTGTGTTTTTTTATTTATAAACAATTTAAATTTTCGAAATGCGTTTTTTGAGCTTAAAATGTGAATACCTCCGGTTATAAGTCGGATTGAGACAAAAAAAAAACCACATTCTTCGTAATGAAATTTCTAACAAATCTTCGTTGGTTTTAAGTTGCTCAAGTGCGCACATAACCTACAAAATTTTAAAAAAACAGGTAAAAAACTGTTTTTTTTTTTAAATTTTATTGTACAGGTTGACTAAGATCGGCTTGGAACTTTAAAAAAATATGCATTTTTCTATAGTAAAAATACTTTGACATTTTAATACAAACATATTGAACCCAGTGAGCACAATTGAATTTGTTATTTTTTTGGTCTAAAATGGATCTTTTTTTTTTAAATTTAGGTCTCGACGCTAGCTTTCCGATGCCATTAAAATTTTTTTTTTGGAGTCGTTTTAACCGTTTTTTTTTACATTTGTTTATTAATCAAATAACAACAAATGCGTTTTTTTGGTCATTTTGAAAAAAAAAATTAAAAATTCTTTATTATATCTGGTAGAGAATCGCGAGACCTTTATTTAAAAAAAAACATTTTCGTTAAAGTGAACTCTAGATATTTAACTTTCTGTATTTTGGCCAATGGGTAATTAACAAATGCATATTTTTGGCTATAATTTGGATTGTATCGTTTTGAAACATTTTCGGTTCATCTGACACATCCAAAAAAATTTTAAGTTCTATAAAAACAAATTTGCAATTGCATTTTACCATAATTGTTTGCTAATTGACCTGAAAAGTGTTTCTTTTTTTATTTATATATTGAGCTTAGTTGCAAAGATCAATGTTACATGATATTTTTTTCCGCAGTAATTCGATGGACAACTTAGTTTTTCGTTATGATTAATTTCTTAAAAGTTAAAAATTATAAACAAAATATTATTTATTTACACATTATTTGGTTTAATATTTTATATTTTTTTCATAAGTTTTTAAATAATTAATTATACTCTATCCGTTTGCAAGGCGTTTGCAAATTAACTTCACGCGATAGTACGAGTCTCGGTATTGCACAGTACATTTTACGCAAAAAAGTTACAACAAGATTATTTGTACCGGTAGTATTAGCTTGGACTAACATTTATGAAAAATAACAATAGAATTATGGCATTTTTGCCGTGAAAATCTCGAGAATGACCGAGCAGTGGCGTATCGACTGATTTATTTTGTATTAACTATAGCTAAAAAAGCTTAAAAAATATATAACAAAATGTTACAGATATTACAACAATATTACGAGAGTAAAACTAGTATTAAACAAAATTGAGGAGACAGAACGGCGTCCATCAATGTTAGCATAATACATGCATACAAAACAATATAATACTTCATATTAAATCAAATCAAATTTATTTACCAAAAACATATAAACTTACAAATAAATAGGAAATTAATTACATATAAACAAGTTTTAAAACATAAACGCACCTAGGTGCATGCTCCTGTAAGTGCCTTTACAAAACACTATTTAAAGCCTAAAATCTAAAAGAAAACAAATACCAAAGTCACACAGGGAGGACCCAATAACTGTATGTTGACTGGTTTTTAATTTTTATTAATATTTATTTATTTATTTATCCATGGGACATGTCCATTTAATAATGAGGGTAACAATTAAAGTTTTCTCAATTATAAAATAACACCTTAAACTATAACTTAGATTTAATGACAAAATAAAATTATTATATCTAGCCCTAGTGCTATGTTAATCTTAAACACCTTCTATATCCGACATGTCAGACATATCTGAACTAAAATCTAACATAGCCTGTACCTAATGGTATAACTAGTGGCTCTAAAATTTGGTCCATTGATGAATCTAGTGTCCACATTTTATCTTCTTCTTTAATTAAGTGTTCAACACATTTTTGCCAGTTTTCTGGAGTGACATTACATATTGCTTTTGCAAATAGATTTTTAAGGTCTATTAATTTGTAGGTTACATTGTTTCTAGCCACTTCGCTTTTTACTTGAGCCCAAATAAGCTCTATAGGATTAAGCTCACAGTGGTATGGTGGCAACTGAAGAACAGTTATATCCCGAGTTTTGGCAATTTCGTCGATAACGTACTTATTGTACTTATCTTTGTTTATTAAAACTTCATGTTTGACTAATTGTATTAACTCGCGTTTAACATTGTCATCATAGAATAATATATTTCGCTGAGTTAACCAAGACCGTATATCACGTTTAAGCCATCCCATCGTGGGAACATGTTCAATTTTTTTGGAATGGTAACTTGCATTATCCATGACGATTATTGAGCTTCGGGGAATCAAATCTATCATCTGCGTAAACCATTCTTCAAACACATCAAAATCATATCCTCGTGGTAATCTCCTGTTTTTTTTTCCATTCGAATGTAAGCAGACCGCCATTAACGAAACCGTGGATACTCCCTATATGTGTTATAAATTAATCGGCGTCCTTTTCCCGATGGTGGGCGGAGACCGGTTGACCAACCTTCCATAAAAGCTTGTCTTGAACTAAAAACTTTTTTGTCCTGCCAAAACTTATTTACGGTGTACCCTTCATTTATCCAAGTTTCGTCTAAATAATAAATACGTTTTGCTTGAGAACGCTCATGTATAATTTTTCTCAAATAATCTCTTCTCTAGCGTACGACATCTTCTGTCAGCTCCTGTTTTATTTTACCTGGTTTTTTCAACTCCGGTCATTAGGGAACACTTTTGAACATTATCGTCGACATTTAAATTAAGGTTTTCATCACTTCTGATGTAATTCAACATATTCCTAATTATGATCTTATGATTTTTTGACATTTTGGGGAAGACATCTTCATTGTTCTGAACTGATGCACTATGTGTTACGTGAGAAAATAAACTGAGAGTATACCCTGGATATAGTTTATAATCCAAATTAACCCCAACAGGTCAAAACAACTCGCCTTTGGTTTATTACCCACTGGGTCACTTTTATTACTAATTTGCATAATTTTACATGATTTATTACTTCGCCTTGCAAGCGGATAGAGTATAACAGAAAATAATTTATTTTTTCATTTTCATCTTTTAAATTTTAGATCAACAAAATAAATGTATACTGTAAAATAAAACGTGCTAAAAAAAGTATTTAAGGCAAGGAATAATAATTAGATAAACTCTTTTTATTATTAAAAAATAAACATTTTTATTTGTATTCATTTATTAAATCGTTTTTATATTTATTTGTAAACGCATTTGATTAATAAACAAATGTAAAAAAATGGTTAAAATGACTCCAAAAAAATTTTTATTTAAAGACATCGGAATGCTGGCGTCGAGACTTAAATTTTGAAAAAAAAAAGATCCATTTTGGACCAAAAAATAACAAATTCAATTGTGCTCACTGGGTTCAATAATCTTGTATCAAAATTTCAGGGTATTTTTGCTATAACAAAAGGCATATTTTCTGAAAGTTTCAAACCGATCGGTACACTTAGTCGACTTGTACAAGAAAATGAAGAAAAACAGTTTTTTGTCTGTTTTTTCAATTTTGCAGGTTTTGTACGTGAGCGACTTAAAACCAACGAAGATTTGTTGTTTCCTTTTGTCTCGATCGGACTTATATAATCGGAGTTATTCATATTTTAAGCTTAAAAAACGCCTTTTGAAAACTTTTGTTTATAAACAAAAGAGTACAGGTTTTTCGAGCTCCAAAACTTAGCAAAATACTCCTAGTGATACTTCAGAGGGGACACAATCATAACACTGCTGTATCTAATTTATGCCTATCTCCTCATTATTTTGACCTTTTTTTACTGCGCTATAGAGAAAATAGTAATAACCATAACGAATATCAAATAACCTTTGTTATAACAATATAAATTAAGAAGCTTGTTATCGTTATTAAAGAAATTGTTATTTTGTTTCATTACTGCACAAGTTTCAAACGGTGGTTTAAACATGGCTAAAATTATTCAGATGCTAAATTAAAATATTAGATTAGAGTAGACAGTGAAACAGTTCCATCATCGCTTGCTTTATATAACAATAACGGCACATTTATTATGCTTATTTGTTTCGCTCTAATACTGCTTAGGCTTTAAATAACAATGACCACAAAGTTAAGCTAAAATAAGCGTTGCAAAATCTCTCTATTGCCCGTACATGACTAGTAATAAGCCTCAAAACATTTCTGTCTATGGGTTTTTTCTGCATAAAAAGGATTTTTTTATCGTGGCGGCATTTCACAAAGGGAAACGCAACGAATAAGACTAATGCAACGGTTTTCCGCTTTCCAGAATAAGCGTTTTTAGAAGGGTACTCAAAAACGTTTTTGAAACATGCTATTGAAGTGCTGTTCACAGAGAGAAAACACACTGAATGGCACATATACAGAGAATGTTTCGATAAAAGACTTGTTGACATATTTAGGCACTGCAATTGTAAATATTCTAGTTCGAACTTTTCTAATCACCATCTGAGGTTTTAGCACTCCTCCACATTTCAGAGTCCCTAGATAATGAAAAATATAGTTCTCTCTTTTTGTCAGTCTGTCGGTCTGTCTATCTATCTATCTCTCGGCTGAAATGAAATGAGATTTGATATCAAATTTGGTACACATGTTGAAGTAGGAATTGAACCTATTGTTTTTGGATGATATCGCTTAAGAGGAGTTCTTCTTGGCTGTTGGGTAGATAACGAACAAACTAAAATATTTGTATTGAAACATAAAAAGCGTTAAGTGGCGGAGGAGGATATTAGATGAGTAGAGAGTTCGAGGAGTGCTTCGTATGTGTCATTTTCATGGTTCTTGGATTCGAGAAATTTGTGGTCAAACATATAAGGGGTTAATGAGAAGAGGAACGTTGTATATGTGGCTGGCCGGGGCTCGGTGGCGGAGTACTTTGCTACTGTGCAGAAGGCCGAGGGTTCAATCCCGCAGGTCGGTATAGCCTGTCTTAAAATATAAGATTCTGATTTTTGCCATTTTAAGTGGGCAATATAAAAATTCTGACCTTTTGTTTATGATAGGTTGCAGAGATGGACTTAAGAATTTTATTCATTAATGCAAATAAATAAAATTATAAGTGTTTTTGAATATGTTTATTTATAGACGCATGTAAAAACAAATGGATAAGAAACTTTAACAACGTGCTGAATGGAATTCTTCCGGCTTTTACAAGGTATATCATTTATAAATTTTTTTACTAGTTCAACCACTGAAACGCTTAAAGTAGGAGAAACATTTTGTGTCCTTATTTTTGATTTAACTTGATGCCAAATATGTTCAATTGGATTAAACCCACAATAATACGGAGGAAGCCGCAAAACAGTGTGTCCCGTTTTCTCAGCCATACTATCACAAACATATTTCTTTTTCAATTTATAGTCTTTCAAAGCTTCTAAAAGATCACTTTTTCATAGCATATATTCCTGTATTTCCGATTTGGCCTTGGCTGCATTAGGAACTTTATTTAGTAGGCGACTATGGTAACTTGCATTGTCCATAACTATAACACTCGGGAACATTTGGCAAAAAAAGGGAATTTTGAAACAAATTTTCAAAAAGTTCTGCGGTCGTGTCTTCGTGATAGTCCAAACTAGAATTTCTTGTGTTTTTTGCAAATAATAGTAGACAATTTGAAATCCAGCCCTTTTCAGAACAGCATGCAAAATGGTTATTCGTTTACCTTTATTTGAAGGTGCGTTAGTCTGACATTTTGTAATGCTGTCAACCCACCCTTTTTGTACAGTGTCATGGGTATCGAACCATGTTTCGTCAAGGTAAATTATTTTCCAATTTTCTGATCGATACTTTTTAATTTCTTGTAAATAAGTATGTCGCAAGATTCGTAATCTTTGTGACTCCATCACTACTTGCCTTTTGTTGATTTTTCAGGACGGGAATCCCATTCTTAAGAGAATCCTGTGAAGGGTTGATCGGCGACAATGTATATTGGTCCCGTCCTGCACCAGTCTTAATTTTATTTGGTCTAGTGTCGGCACCAACTGCTCTTCTTACATAGTATATATTTTTCTCCTGATGTCTTTTTCACACTCGTCTACATGATGCATTTGAAAATCTTTCCGTTTTTTCCTGTTCCTGAATGATGGTTTTCCTACAATATCCTTAATCGTAGAAATTGGGGTTTTTGTTAGTTCACTGGTTTCTTGCAAAGCACTTTGTTTATTCAAATTTGTTTTTACCAAACTGTCGTAAATATTTTTCACTATTTGTTTAGCGTCAAGTGATAAATGTTTTCTCTTGCGATAGCCACTATTGAAATTTTCCCACGGACTTCACATAATTAAAATAGAACCGTTACGTTGTAAGTTGTAAGTAAAACTAAAAATAAAAATAATAAAAAGTATCGAAAAGAATCATAATGGGAACCTATGGTCCTTAGGCCTATATTATCAAATATTTAAAGGGCTCCAAACCGAGTTGCCAGGTAGTAAATATATAGGTAAAAATAGATTCAATATGATTGCAGGTGTAAGTGAGGGCGGTATATAAAACAGGTAAAATAAAAATACGTTTACGTAATACCTGGCAACTATGCGCAAACACTAATAGGGTCGTTTATTGCCCCATTGAAAAAGCAAAAAGGCAGGATCTTATATCTTGGGATTTAGTTTATGCTTATTTATTAATTTATTTAAGTATATTTGGCCTGGCCACGTACATAGGTAGTAGTTGTTTGCAGAAATGCAAATAACGTCCGTGGCAGCACTACCGCGTTGACGGGTATTACATCCTCGCTGATATCCTTGGGATACGGAAAAAGGGTAAAATCCCTACTGAGGCGAGGAGGTGAGCGATAAAAAAAAAGAAGAGTGAGGATTTGCTTCAAATATATTTTCATGACTTTTAATTATAACAGGAATAATTGTAGAAAGAAATGTTAGCATTTAGTTGTAAATATTTTTGAAGCTTTCCCTTTTCCACTTTTTTGTTATTCATGTTGTATCACCAAATATCTGCGATGTAAAATACGGACATGTAGTTCTTCGATTAAGTTTCTGTCTAGTATGAGAGTACTTATCTTAGAACTACATTTTTGCAAAGGAAGTACTGAGTAAATTACTTGACCAATTTTTACTATGCAAATATTTTTAGATATGTGATGCACGCTTTAAAAATTAGAACAGTGTAGAAGTTTAACTGAAGTTTAAGTCTGCATTCATTTATATTCGACTCAAGTTCATCGGACCGTAGCTCACACATAACTGATTCCCATGTGTAATACGTACTCAACTCCTATCTCTATTAGGGTTTGTTTGGATAAAAATATTTGAAGAGTAAAAAGTAAAAGAAGATACTAGGGTATCTCTTCGTGGTGTGAAACGTCGGTAGGTAATTCTAATTTGACGCGGTTTCATAACAAGGGTTCTGAAAGCTTCCCCTCGATCCTACACTTATTTATATTAAACTATTAATATCTCATATAAAAATAATTATACAAATGGTGATAAATCCTTATTAAATGGAATACCGTATTCCTGAAAGAATTACTCTCGGAGACTTTTGCATATCTTCATGTTTCACTATCTATAGATTAGGAAAAATACATTTTTCCATTTCTGACGGTTTGTCCATCTGGTGGTACCATAACTATCGAATGAAAGCGATATGGATATCAAATTTGTAAGACATATATTACTTGAAGTAGGAATGGGCCCTGCCGTTTTTGATCAAATCGCTTGAGGGAAATGAAGGGAAAGGGGTGGGAATTGGTAGATTTTGAATATTTTTAATGTCATTACGTTGTATGTCTTTCTTGACTTTTGGGTGAGATTTTGTACAAATTTTAACCATAACTGGTTTTACTCAAAATATAAGGGTTTAAAGGAGTGGGAGAGGTTTACCGGTTAGGTTATATGACCTATTCATGGCTCTTTGAGTCTAGAAATCTCAAAATTGTGTTTATTTATTTATGGGCAAATATGTAACGGGTTAATCAGCTGGGGGGAGGGCGTGTGAGAGATGCTGCTTTGTGTATGTCGCGATATACGTTTTTTTCAAGAGGAGGTCATATGAAAATTATATTTCTTTATTTTCCATTATTTGCTGTTAAACATAAAAGAAGTTAATGAGGCTGGGGTAAGAATGGTTGCTTCATATATATTGTGTTCTACGTTTCCTCTCGGGTTCTTGGAGTCAGGGAATCTGAAAATTGTGTTATTTTGGGTTCTTGGAGGCGACGAATCTGAAAATTATGTTATTGCTTTCAATTTTAATAGAAATAGTATGTAAAGAGACATAAAAAGTTTCAGCTGTAATTACTCTAAAATCCCCTCCTCTCCTCTACTTTTTTTGGGATTATTATCGTATTCCATCTATATTTAAAATTGCGGCTGATAGTGCTTAGATTAATTTATTCGTTAGTGTAAGAAAGTCAAATCCAGCACTTGTTTTAACGTTATGTTTTTGTAAGGGAAGTATTGGGTACATTACTTGCCCATTATTTTTTAAGTGATGGCTATTTCATTCGAGGGCGTTTTTTTTTAAGTTATCTACCTATCAACAAAAAAATTATTGTCGCTGTAGTAAGTACCTTGACGAAATTTTGTAAGAGTTTGTTGCCTATTGCAGTTTTTATGACTTTTTTCCTAAAAATCAGTGAAAACAAATTGAAACTTCGCCCAGTGACAAAGTTTTTCAGTAAAGAGAAAATGTACCAAAGGTTATTCATGAAACAAAGTCACAAGTATATGGAATGACGATTCATCTTATCTTCTATATAAATAAAAATTAAATGCTGTTCGTTGGTAAGCGCATCGCTTGAGATCGGCTGGACCGACTTGGCAAATTTAAAAAAAAAATGTTCGTAATAGTCCGAATAAGGTTTTTAGTAAAAAAAAAATTGGAAAAGTTGCCCGGAAAATTAGAAAATTCGGGAAAAATTGAAAGTACTTTTTTCTATGGGATTTTTGTATGAACTCAAGACCATAACTCACGATTCGAATGATGGATATGCGTAATTCTTTTTTTGCTTTTTTCGTTATGGTCCTGGAAAATTTGAGACAATTACAAAGGAAAGTCGGAAAATTCGGACAAACTACAAAAATCATAATTTTTGTATGCACTCTCGGTAATAACTGATGATAGGAACGACATATTTGGTTGATTCTTTTTTTGTTTTGTTCGTTATGCTCCCGGGATGGAAATAACTCAATTGAATATTTTCAGTTGAAAAAAAAAATCTGGAAGATCTGGAGAAAAATCTGGAAAAACGAATTCCAGTCTAAATTAAAATAAAATTACATTTGTTTTACTTTTGTGTTGTTTCGCGATCTGTCCAACAAGTGTAGTTATTTTATTTCTATTCCAATTTATTTCGCTACGTGCGCAAATGTCATTTGACAGCTGATTGTCAAATTGTAAATCAAGCCAATCGGTTACATAGTGACGAAAAATTGATTTAGTTGTTTATTTTCAGTTGAATTGTGAGTCTGTTGTAAGTTCATCGCAATCGTTTTATCTCAAAGAAATTTACAGATTTACTTACGAAATACGGTGAGTTTTGAAGTGACTAACGGTTATACAGTAACAACAAAGTTAATCAATTGTCCATTTTCAGTTGAATTGTGATTCTTCGCATCGCACATTGTGTCGCAATCGACACAACTGAATTGAATTGACACAATTTAATCGCATTGCAATGCCGCCAACGGAGCAATTTAAGTCGCAGAACTCGCAATGCTACAAGCCGAACGAATTTTCGATCCAATCGAACTGCAGAGCAACGCGAAGAGCGAAATGAAATTGAACGGAATCGATTATCACAAACACGTTCAGCACGTACACAAGAAGAAAGAGAAAATGCAAACGAAGATGATATGCATCGAATGAGACATCATCGGTCAGTAGAAACCAATCGCGCGACAATGAATTTGAATAATCGTGCAAGAAGACGTTGAATACTCATCGAGCTGCATTCCGACATTTGATTAGAGTGCAGACCAATCCGTTGCTATTGGATCGATGAGCGTTGTGTGCCCACATTGTAAGGTATTAAAATACAGAAATGAAAACCCTGAATTGTGTTGCGCAATTGGCGCCATTGGTCTCGCCACTAGAGCTATTGCGCTCATTGGTTTCTGGAACAGGAATAGATTCCATACACACTTGCAGTTTCCGGTGCGGATTGCATTCGCAATGACAAACAAATCACAAGGGCAGTCATTGAGGGTTTGCGGCATTAATCTTGAAAATCCATGCTTCTCGCATGGTCAATTGTATGCCGGCTGTCCCCCTGTCGGAAAACCACCAGCTTTGTTTGTTTACGCGCCAGACAACAAAATAAAAAATGTCGTGTATTATAAAGCATTGCAATGAATGAAATGGTGATGTCACAGCAAATCAATTGAAACAAAGCATTTCTTTGTTTTGATTGTTTACTTGAACATCGATTTTGCAATCGAAATCGAAATGTAAATAAAACACCTTGAGATTTATTGTGATTTCAAATTTAATGGAAGAAAATAAATCATTTGGTTGACATGAAATTATGACTTAATTCAATTGTGAGTTAAATTTTGGAACAAAACTGCATGGTTCCAAGTCGATCACATTTCAGGCACATTACACATTTCCAGCATTTCAGCGGTGTACTGCCGATAGAATTCATCTCGCATGAAAAATATCCCATTGGCGTACTTCTGAATGTACTCCTCCTCAGATTGAATATTCATGACCGCAATCGTTAATAGATACAATGATCACTCAGAAATACGTCTTTTCCTCATTTTTACTTTCTTTACACTTTTCCGATAGCTTTTCACAAATTCACAAAACGATCACAAACAAATTTATTGAAATTTGGACAGGACAACGTCTGTCGGGTCAGCTAGTTTTCAAATAAAAATTTGGCCCAAAGCCTTTTTATGAAATCGATAGTCAATCGGAATGATTCCAGATCAGGAAGACTGGTTGAGGCAAGAATCTGAAAATACATTTTTTTAAGATTATGCACGATGATTTAGAGAAATTCCTGACACCATTGCAGAAATTGTTGAGGAAAGAAATTTCTTAAGAACATTTGCCCGGTTTAGAGAACGATGAAAGTTATTTTTAGCGAATTATCACAGGTTACGAGATTTGGTTGTTCTATTGCTATTCTCCCACGCAGGAGTCCATGCAATGAGTTTATAAGTGCTTTTCACCTATAAAAAACGGTAAAACTCAGTCATCTTCATTCTGGACAGTTGCTAGCTTTTTTTAGGACTGTGAAGAAATTTTTCTTATTTAATATTAAATTTAAGCCATTACCAATACCTGTGGATTCACCGATTTACAACATCCAGTCTATAGTCTTAATTTAGCCCTTTACTGTTCAAGTGTCTAAAGAAAAACCCCCGGGGGCCGAACATTTTCATTAGATGATGGGATGCAACAGGCCGTAGTGTTGTTTTTTGATGCCCAAATGGAAGATTTTTTATGAACGGAGTGAAACAACTCGAGAAATGTTGGACTAAGTGTTAGTGTAAACGGTAGTTACTTAGAAAAATAATTTCTTCTATAAGCTTTACTAATTTTCATTCATAGCTAGAGAAATAACTTAAAAAAGCACTCTCTTACTTTTCCTACTAAAGGGAAAGGGAAGTATTTTTATCATCATTCTTGCTTTTCTTTGTATTTTAAGGTTTTTATATTACGAAAAACCTAGTTTCCCATTTCAGTCTGTGTGTCTAGTTGTCTGCTAATCTGAGATTTCCGGTTATTTTTTTCATTATTTCCAATTTTAACAGAATAGTATTTAGACGGAAATGTCAGTTTTCAGTTAAAAATGGCTCTAACACATGGAAAATGATCTCGTAGGCTCCATTTTAATTAATTCTGCTTGAGAACTGTGAGACTTTATTTATTAACATCGGTTCAGGTCTGTTGATTTAGACTCTAGGTGGTAACAATGGGGAATTGTGATACTGTTTTATATTAGTATATATAGTGAGAATTAATCTGTTTTTGACCGGCCGTTTTATTTCCTTTGTTGGAGTAGGAAAACAACAGTAGTGATAAATAAGGGCTAGAACAGAGTAGAGGCGAGAGGAGTTATCTCAAAATTTTGGAATCCTAGCGAGTGAGTAAACTGAGGTAGGAGTTAGGTTATAATTAATTGCTTTTTCATCGGAGGGCTAGCAGATTTCGCTTATGACGCAAAAGCAAAAAATGTGTAAACAGTGTCGTGGATTTGTAAACTTATTTCATGTTTTGTTTCTATTATTCTATATTTAATTGGATACTTATACCCGGTTTTGTGGTTCCACCATTTGTGACTAGAGGAAAATATATAAATTTTATTGAAAATGCCATACACTATATTTCTAAACTAACACATAATTTGTTTTATGTACGATGTATTTATTCCGTCTGCTGAGATGAAGAAAACGTTTGATAACCGTAGTAGGAACAAAAACTTGACAGTTTCAATTATTTCCAGCGATATTTGTCAACCTTTAGGAATGATTGATGGTAAACAACTGAAAACGGACGAAAGTGCGTGTCTCAGCAGTCTACCCACTGTTCTCTTATTTGTCAAATCCATCCCGAGACGCGATTTTTCGTATCTCGGCTCATCAATCGGGCTAGGATTGATAAATCGACAAACAAGAGAAGATAATTTTCTGGTACTTAAGCCAGTACTGACGGCCAATACGAGGTATGCGGTATATTTTACCATATATATATATATATATATATATATATATATATATATATATATATATATATATATATATATCATCTATTACAACTTACGAATGAATTTTAAGCGGTAGAAAGATGTTCGACTGGAACTTCTTTTCGTTTATACTCTCAATGCGATAATCATATATTACAATGTATCATTCGTTATTTTAAGGGAATATATATGTTCCTAGAAAAAATGTTTTAATGTTATATATGTTCTGACTTGTTTTGTAGGTTTCATCCTGCCAGCTTAGTGTAATAGAGAAATGATAATGATACCTTTATCAACTAAACGTGAAGATGAAGCTTTTACATCATTATCGTTTATATTTTTCATATAAAATTTTTACTTCAGCCTTGAGCACTTCTACTGTCCTAGATAGACAAACTAAGTATATACAGATTTCCGTTCTAAACACTTTACTTCAAGCCTTTGTGTGTGTTTTTTGTAAGCAGTACTTTTGATTATTTTTTTAAATTAATACAAAGAAAAGTTGATTCATATTATGGGAAATCTAGCCGGGACATGATGTCATCTAATTCTAAATGAATTAGATTTTACACTAATGATTGGCTTTTGTCATTAGAATTCTACTTCCTAATACTAACTGGTCAAAATTTCCAATATGAAAGAGGGTTAATTACACAGGACCAGAAAAATATTTTTTCATGTGCCGAGGACTTGACCAGGTTTCTTATATATTTTCAGAGTCGCTAAAAACTCATTCAGTTTTACTTTTGCTCTATCACCTCTCATTTTTTTCCCTAAACTCAAAAACGCAATTTTAGAGGTCGTAAAGCTCTTCCTGATGGTTGGCGAATATGACAGGAAATACTTTAAACCACCAAGTGTTTGTTCCTGGATTGGTTATTCAGTTTTTTCATCATCTCAGCAGATAGAATAAAACGCCCCGTAAATTGGATGGTAACTGTTAAATTTGACAATCATATATGCTTCATAGACGGATAATATCCAAGACGTAAAAATCAACCATATATAACATTAACTTCTGCTACAAGAAAGGTAACAGATATGTTTTTTTTTTTCATTATGAGGGATAATACAAATTAATAGGACCACAAGTATAGATTTTCATCCAAAATACATTCTGTCAAGTAAGAACGTGTCCGCGATAATTCATTTTTGATAGATGCGATTCTAGCGATTCAACAAAATCAGTAGAGGGAACCTTTGTCTACGACGCATTTTAGTAAAAGTATCAGCCGATTCCGAACTTTCGTCAAAATTACGTAAAACCTAAAATAAGTCACTTGTTTGCGCGTCGACTCGAGGCAATCTTTCTTTGTTCCCATCCAAAGGGGCCTAAAATGACACATTCTGTGGCCGCTAAGTATATTAAAAAGTCGGTGTCGTTTGTGAAGAAGTGAGTAAATCATTTTAACGAGACGAAAAATATCGACGATTTGCCAAAACGTGACTCGGTAGGCAAAGTCACTCCGCAAGTTGAAAAACGAATGATGTCTTTGTTTTCACGCGACCCGAAATTGACGCTGTGTCAAGGAGCGGCCAAATTAAGAAAATCGGGTTTGAAAGTGTCCCATGATACCATTCGACATCTTCGTGAACGTGACCGTTCTTACTTGACAGACTAAATAATTAAGTGTCTATTGATCTTTCCCTGACATTAATGTATTTATTGTATTAGCAATTGAGGTGAATGTCAAAAAGGCAGGTGAAGCATCTCTCTTGCATTTATATACAGTAAATACTAAGCAGAAATAAATCTCGTGGCTTTTATACACCCATAAAAATGAATGATCCAGTAGCCGCGTTACATACGAGTACGAGTAAAGTAAAAATCTCTAAAAAAGCAGCAAATCTTTTCTCTTGTAATATCTGAACATTTGTTATTATTTAGAATAAACAAAACATGCCCTAAATATGAAATAGATTTTAAAATATCTGATAATAAAATATAGAAAATGTATGATCACTAAAATTCATATATTATACCTCCAGAGTCACAAAATATACGCTGGAATGACGAGATTGACATGAGACTATTCGACAACATCAACCAACAAATCTTCAATTAAATAAAAAATAAACAAATAGTGTTTCGAAGTGTGAAATAGGTTTAAAAATAAATGACACTACCAACAAAATTTACATATTTCTTTCTCCAGAATCGTAAATCATAAGTGAGATTTGCGAGGCAGCCCTCTAGTTAAAGCACAATTTATTGTGGTTTAACACCGTTCCCACTTACTCGTTAGCAACTTTTATTCTTCACTTCTAAAAACCTTAGTTTTTGGGCTATACTTCTTCAGGGGCTAAAGAAGGTAATTAAATTGTAGAGTAATATAAATTTGTCTACGCTTAACCTAAAGGGGAGAGGAGGTCGGTGGAGATACTTTGAATATGCCTGCTATATGCCCTTCTCAGGGTTTTTAATTGTTTCTAATTTTAATAGTGTGCAGTAGGAGACGTCAGATTTTAGTTGGAAATGTTCTTGAAGCTTTTCTCTATAGAACCTCTAAGTGCACTTTAGTGATTGCAAACAGTAAAAGAAATGTTAGTTGAAATCTAATTCGACTAAGGTGCAACATTAAAACAGCAGGTGTAAATACATTCTTTCATTAACATTGTATCCTACATGGTCGGCTGTTGCAAGCGATATGACACATCAAAATGTGTTATTTTTCTTATTTTGTTGCTTTACCGTATCGTTAGTATCGCTCAGAGCGATCATTTTGTTTTTATTTTGTCGCTTTAGTCGTATCACTCGCGTAGCTCGCGCTAATAGTTTACATAGGACATGGTGGAAAAGCTGAGACTGGGATCTTTGTTGAATTTAAAAGGCAGCCTGAATAAGACTTTTCGTTCTGGAAATATTAGAATTTTCTCCATGAGTAAAATTTCTACAATTAGGCTCTAATGAGGTTGGGGCAGACAATTCTTTAAGATGGACTGGTATGTGTTTAAATGTATTTCAATCTCCATGACATGGATTGAAAGATCTTTGAGTATTAAAAATAAAGCTACTTTACTTATGGTAATATATCCCGGAATTTTGAAAATACGGCTCTAAAGAATTTATTCTTCCTTCGCATAAAAATATTTCCGGGAAAGTTGATATCTAATAACGTCAACGCATAATCAAAATAGGCTGGAAAAAGAACAATCAAGACAAACAATTTACTTCCCCAGTTTTTAAAATGTTAATGAACAATCGAAATTGTCAGTGTAAATGAAGATACTTTTGAAAATATTTTCTTAGAGATCAATTATTGTGTTATAATTCTGTAGTAATGAACCTTCTTTCTGAATATTAAATTTTTTTGCCCCGACCAATGAGTTTGAACAGGGACGCAGCCAGAAATTTATCTTGGGGGCTGACCCACCGCAAAACTGGTTCAACTTTCTCTATCGCTATATTCTTGCAATAATATTAGGTACCTTAACGTGAGATTGAGGACGGCTGTAGCCTTGTAATCCCTTTCCCCCTGATGGCGTAACTGTCTCTGAATTCACTACTGAGTGAGTCCTTACGCGATTATAGCATTCCCTATGAGCTGTATATTTGAGAGTTTTACATTGACACTGATGAAACGAAACCAATCTCTCGGAGAATAATAAATGTGTGTTACTTTGTGAAAGGATCTCCCAGTAGGTAGACGCAAATCTATACATACAACATTGCTAATCATACCATTTTAAACTATTAGTGCTAATCTAAACATCAACATTTAATTGTAATATCAGACAGAATTCAGATCTAATGGTTGGCATCAACTTTCCAATTTCCGTTTAGTAGTACAAAAAGCGGCTCAGAAAAAAAAAGAGTAAATTCAAAAAAGAAAAACCGGTCAAGTGCAAGTTGGACTTGTGCAATTACTGTATGTATTAAAGGTAATGCACTCGTGATAATTGTCGCTCATTTTTTCACAACTTTTTAAAAATAATAAGAAGAGAAGTGTGGGTAAGTATTACACTATATATATTTTTGAGCTCGTGTTTTTACAAGCTTTCATTTGAACCCTACTCGATGACTTAGTATTTTTTTTTTACTTCTGATTTGACCCCCCAAAACTAACTCCCAAGTCAAAATTTAACTTTTAAAACTACACAGCTCTGATGAAGTCATCAATTCTTATATTAGTGCCAAATTTCAACTTTCCATGACAAATAGTTTCCGAGAAAATTGGATGTGACAGACAAACAGACAGACGGACGGACACCGAACTGATTTTATAAGTGTACGGAACACAAAAATTACAACGTGATGGTCGCATCTCTCGGGAGGGCAATAGCAAACCACCCGTAGTATCATGCCTAGTAAAGCCCTCTCACTTCGGCCATTTGGAACCAGCATTAAACTGTAGGTCCCTTTTGTCTGTGGTAACACTTAAAAAGGTGCCAACCACAGGTAAAGGCAAGAGAGTCGCCTACGTCCGTCTCGGATATGGCACTTCAAGAAGAAGAAGTACAAAATACAATGAAATTTTCAGTTAATTTTTTCATTAATGTCAATCATTTTTACAACTTTGGTCTAATCTCTGTTACTTGTTAACAATAGTATTACTAAACTAAAAACAAGTTTTTAATTTTAAGTGCATTAGATCTAAACTTTCAAGTTATATTATACTGATATTTTGTTTATATACCGAAGGTATCTTATTTAGTATGGGTATAAAAAAATGAACAGGGTAATCGGTCCGTATCGATCATCACGTTTATTACGATAATTTCATATACCATTGGATACAAGTGGTCCAACATTTTTTACGGTTGATTTGGAAAATATGGCGTAACATCAGGAAGTAGATATACGAAATTGAATTAGTTAAAAATATCATAACGAATGTAATGAAAGACTAATAATGTCAAATTTCCACTTTATTTAGTTTCACTGAAACTGTATGACGCGTTTCGCTATACTATAGCTTCTTCTGATACAAAATGATCATTTTGTATCAGAAGAAGCTATAGTATAGCGAAACGCGTCATACAGTTTCAGTGAAACTAAATAAAGTGGAAATTTGACAATATTAGTCTTTCATTACATTCGTTATGAATTTCCATCAAGTAATAGCCACAACAATTCAAAGTTTAAAAATATCATCTTTAAAAGTGAAGTTCGTTTTATGTTAATGGTTGTAAAAATTATATTTTATGAAAAAGTAAGGCTAAAGAAGAAGTTATTTGTACTATGCAATGTTTTTTATATACGAGGCTGGTTTGAAAAGTCCGTGCAAAAATAAAAACTACTTATGTGTTTGGGGTAAACCTTTTTTATTTTTCGACATAGTCTCCTTTTAGGCTTATACACTTCGTCCAACGATGTTCTAGTTTGTTGATCCCTTCCGAATAATAGGATTTGTCCAAGTAAATATCCATTAGTGTCTGCAATCACCTCCTCGTTTAAATAAAATCTTTGTCCCGCCAGCCATTTCTTCAAATTGGGGAACAAATAGTAGTCCGAAGGAGCCAAGTCTGGAGAATAGGGGGGATGTGAAACGAGTTGGAATCCTATTTCCATTAATTTTGCGACCACAACTGCTGAGGTGTGTGCTGGTGCGTTGTCGTGATGGAAAAGGACTTTTTTGTGGGCCAATCGCGGGCGTTTTTCTTGCAGCTCGGATTTCAAACGGTCCAATAACGATGAATAATATTCACCTGTAATAGTTTTACCCTTTTCCAGATAGTCGATGAGGATTATCCCTTGTGAATCCCAAAAGACAGTCGCCATAACCTTTCCGGCCGAAGGAACGGTCTTCGCCTTTTTTGGTGCAGATTCCCCCTTGGTAACCCATTGTTTAGAAAATTGTTTGGTCTCAGGAGTATAGTAATGTATCCATGTTTCATCTACAGTGACGAAACGACGCTTAAAGTCCTCCGGATTCTTCTGGAACAGCTGCAAACCATCCTTGCAACACTTCACACGATTCCGTTTTTGGTCAAGCGTGCGCAATCGCGGCACCCATCTTGCGGATAGCTTTCTCATGTCCAAATGTTTATGCAAAATGTTATGTACCCGTTCAGTCGAGATCCCACAGCACTAGCAATCTCACGCACCTTAACTCTTCTGTCATCCATCACCATATCATGGATTTGATCAATGATTTCTGGAGTCGTAACCTCCACAGGCCGTCCAGAACGTTCAGCGTCACTTGTGCCCATATGGCCAGTCCGAAAATTTTGAAACCACTTATAAACTGTTCTAATCGAAGGTGCAGAGTCACCATAATGTTTATCAAGCTTCTCTTTAGTCTCCTGAGGCGTTTTGCATTTCATAAAGTAATGTTTAATCACCACACGAAATTCTTTTTCGTCCATTTCTTGAAAATCACTCGACTTCCTTGATTCACACGAATGCCAAACACAACGAAATGGACCAATATGGCTGAAACTTGGTGTGCGTTCATTCAAGAGATGCTACTAACTAAACATGACCTCGATACGCGCCGGTGGTGCCATCTCTCGGACTTTGCACGGACTTTTCAAACCAGCCTCGTATTTTTAATAAAAATGCCAATGGTGCTTATAGGTATAATTCTTCCGGATTTCTCCCCTATCTATTAAATAAGTGATGCTGGTGTTTTGTTGATTATCCTGCCAGAATCTTCAGAGCTTGTTCTGAAAGTGACTTCTTCGGAATGTTACGAAACGGCTTTGTGCTACTTTCTGAAGAAGTCACTTCTCGGAACAAGCTCTGAAGAAACTGGTAGGATGATCGACGAAACGTCAGAATCACCTATGTTATTGACACAGGAGAAATCCAGAAGGATTTTACTTATAAACTTTTTTTATATTGTTTAGATTTTTTGGTTGCTTTGGCACCCAACAGTCGTTGTGAAGACGCCTTAACCAAGTACTAAAAAATCATTTTAACTTAACAAAATCGAGACCTAAGATAGGGATATAATTTGAGGCAGTATAATATATAAGTACATCTATGTGTGCGTGAAAACAGATCCACAAAATTGAATGTATTTAAAGAATCTGGACTGTTGGTATTAATTATTCATGGGAAGGGAACATTTTTTACTTTCATTGCTAGATATAGCAATGAAATATCCAACTTTCTAATAGGACATATTTTCAAAAATATTCGTACTCGTATGAGTATTACATGGTATTTTCTGTTACTCGTATCACAACCAACCTTGCCATCAATATAACTCTATGCGCATAAACGCGCTCCTCTTCTCTTCCTAAAATAAAAACAATATCAGCAGAATCGGTGTCTTCGGAAAGCCTCTGGAGATCATCTAATAATCTAGGAACCCCTGCTAAAGCTTTATCCGCCGGAAGTCCTGCAGTATTCATACCCCCGACTCGAGAGCCCATGGTGAAAATTCAAATTTTCTGTAAAAGAAATAAAATACTTTTTAGAATACAAAACTTTAAAAATTCTAGGTACCTACGTTAAACTCTACTCCTATGAGCCCAATAGTCAAATATTTTTGACGAGCTTTACTGGGAGTACACTAAAATAATCTATGAAAAATTATTTTACTTTACGTCGAGGGGCCAACAAAAACAGATTTGACTTGATGGTGTGGTGTGGTCCGACTAGTATTTATCCGTGGAGTCCCCGTGACTTAGTTGTATTAGTATTCTATAAATAGGCTTGTATGTAACATCTAACATCATTTATTGACTATTAGCCAGCTATAAATGCTATTACTATTATACATATTTGACTAAAAAAACCGGTCAAGTGCAAGTTGAACTTGCACAATTAGTGTTCCGTACGTTGATTGTTTTCAAAATAAAAATTTTTGTTAGGGTGTTATAAAATGATCAGTGACTTCACAAAACACACCCCAAATAAGTTTTCAACAAAGTTTGTTTCCAATCTTTACTGAAAACTGGTGACCTTGAAATTTTGTTTTTTTTTTATATACCAAATAAATTATTAAAGGTAATGCACTCGGGATAATTTTCGTTCAATCTATACCCCGTGGAGAATATCCCAGAATTTTTTCAAAATTTTTTGATCAGTACTTTTCGAGATAAGGTAGGGGACAGCGATTTTTTGAAAGTAATACGAAGAAAAGTGTGCGCAAGTATTACATTATATATATATTTTTTACTCGTGTTTTCACAAGCTTTCATTTGAGACCACACTCGATGACCTAGTAAAAAAAATTTTTTTCACTTCCGATTTCACCCCTCAAAACGAACCCCTTAAGTCAAAATTTATGTTACGATGGTATAAAATGATCAGTGACTTCACAAAACACACCCCAAATGAGTTTTCAACAAAGTTTGTTTCCAATCTTTACTGAAATCTGATGACCTTGAAATTTTTGTTTTTTTTATATACCATATAAATTTTTAAAGGTAATGCACTCGTGATAATTTTCGTTCAATCTACACCCCGTGGAGAATATTCCAGAATTTTTTCGAAATTTTTTGATAAGTACTTTTCGAGATAAGGCCCGGGACAGCGATTTTTCGCGAATTTTTAAAAATAATACAAAGAAAAGTGCGCGCAAGTATAATATTATATATATATTTTTTACTCGTGTTTTCACAAGCTTTCATTTGACACCACACTCGATGCCCTAGTAAAAAATTTTTTTTTTCACTTCCGACTTCACCCCCCAAAACTAACCCCATAAGTCAAAATTTAATTCTCAAAACTACATGGCTCTGATGAGGCCATCAATTCCTATATTATTACCAAATTTCACCTTTCTATATCAAATAGTTTCGGAGAAAATCGGGTGTGACAGACAGACAGACAGACACCGAAGTGATCTTATAAGTGTTCCGTACGGAACACTAAAAACGTGGGTATTAACATACATACATATTAGGGACCTAACTAACTTAACATAGGTAAGGATTTTATATAAATATGTTGAGAGACTTAAGATATTTAAACTTAAGGTATTTGATGAACATAAACCTAAGATTAAGCTTAAAATTAATTAAGGCTAATTTAAGACAATCCAGAGGTAAAGGGTCGGAGGGTCGTTTAAGACAGTATTGAGCTTGGCGTGGAGAGGGGCGGTAAGCGTTCCTGGTTGCGTGAATATTGGCATCTGGAGGTCTCGGTGAAGTTGGGTCTTGCGTACGATCCATGGGGCTTTGGTGATGACGCGGAGAGCCCTATTTTGGACGGTCTGTAGGGTGGTGACATTTGGCAACATGCTGGGCTCGAGTAGGTTAATCTTTTGCATTGTCAACTTGTTGCGAGTGGATAAAGTTTGCTGGGGGTTGGTAGGCTTTCTTGGCGAAGGTGGCGACTTGGTTCTTCTATACTAGTCATAACCAGCTACCACATTATATTTTTGTCCGTCAAACTGTTTGAGATGGTAACCAAGTAATTCCACTTTATTTGCTTAAAACTATAACTGGTAAATAGTTTATTTATTATATATTAAAATTAAATATTTGGTTGCCATATTAGCTGCTTAAATTGTGTTTTTAAACTGCGTAAACTGTTAAAATAATAACATTAACATAATTATCACAAAAAAGTTGTACTGTTTTTCGGTCGTGGAATTTACAATTTTTTTTTATATCACAAGAAATAAAATAAAGTAAAAAATGAAACTTTTTGTATAATCAACATGCAGTAACGGACCATAAGATACGTTAGTTAATATTTCTGTCATTAAACTTTTTACAATAATACCTATTTATTTTTTTATATTAATTTCCCCTACTCAATATATATCACCACTACACCAAATACTTTATTTTTGTACTCGGCGTGCATTTCACTAACCATGTTAGCTTCATCAGGAGCGATGATTGACTGTCAATATCACTACTACACTACTACAGATTCCACATTCCCAACATAGATGACTGTTAATATGTCAATTGTATGTCAATGTAATAATTTCAGTCCTTCTCCATGTGATTGAACGGTCCTGAAGCTATGTCAATTAAGATATATAATTCCCCGTCTGAATATATTGAGTTAATAAAGGAAGTCTCAAAATAAGGCTTTACGATTTTCTCACCATTAGGGCAAACTACGAATTAAGAGACTTTTCTGCTGGTGAGGATCATTTGTTCTCATTTAAAATATTAGCCTTTCTGTGGAGTGTAAAGTTAATAAAATTGTAACTAAATATTTATATGAATTGTTTGTATAAATATTTTCCATGTAATATTACTCTCTTTAAGGAATATATTTCAGGAATATAATAAAACATGTTAATTATCATTTATTTAAAATTGTAATTGTAATAATTTATTTTCAGATGTATTCTTAACGATTGTTTATCATAACTTAGTCTAGTAGTAGTGATTCATTTATTCATGAGGTGATTTAGATTCCTAAAGATTTCTGTCATAATTTATTCTTCTTCTAGCATACCTTATTTATCAATACAAAAGATACTACTCAATATATATCTCTATCAGTCAATCATTGCTTTTGATGACGCTAACATGGTTAGCGAAACACGCGTCGAGTGCAAAAATAAAGTGTTTGGTGTAGTGGTGATTTATACTAAGTAGTGACATTGCGCTACAGATTCCATATTCCCAACATAGTATATTAATTTTAACAAATGCACAAAAAATTTTAAATTATTCGTATCTGGAATGTAGGAGTATTTTAGGAAATCTCTTGCTGGCAGAATTTTGTCTACGATGTTGCCCTGAACCTTGCTCTGCATAATTATATTTGTGCACTCGTGTAAATTAATGTTATATGAAAACAATAGTCAAAATAATCATTTATGATTAATAAAATCCTCAATGTTGTCTAAAAATTTATTTTAATGGTAAGAATACAATATTTTGCAGATTTGTCAGAAAAGATCTATTTTCTGCACGAATAAACATAAATAACGCTAAATTCATTTATGTTTTCCAAAGACTAAATATATCATTATATATTATTAGAAATCTATAGCTCTATATACAATATTTTTAAGAGTATGTTGTGAATGTGGAATCTTTGGCACGATGATACTACTTAGTATATAATACCACTACACCAGACACTTTATTTTTTGCGCTCGACGTGTGTTTCGCTAACCATATTAGCTCCATCAGGAGCGATTATTTAGTGTTTATATAACTTTAGAATGGCCACCTAATTACAGGTGAGTTCTATGTTAATTTGAGTGTAGATTATGTATATAAAATGGAGCTAGAATTGACCGAAAATTCCAAATATATAAAAGCACAAAATGTGCATCATTAAAAAAATTAAATAAATAAATTTTGTCATTTTTGGTAGACACAGTAAAGCCAAAAATATATTTAAAACATGTACCATTAACTGTATTTAATGTATTTTCTTTGACGTTAATATTTTATGAATTATCAGATTAGCTTTATATTAGTTGAACACTCTCCTGTCAATTTTGAAAAAAGTTTTACTCTTTAGTTTTTTTTATAGCTTTATTTATAGAGTATTTTCGGGGTGTCTCATATGTTAAACGTTAGCGACATAATTGGACGTAAAGCAAAGAAAATTTTTCATAGTAAGTAAAAATTTATTAGTTGCAAATAATCAAGGTTTGTACAGAATGAGTCAACGAGTAAAGTTCATTATCTCATTTGTTTCGGGAATAGTTTTAGGGAATGTTAAGGTGCACGGTTTAAAATTATTTTTGAGTATACAGGATACTTCAAAAAAGTGTGGCCGATATAACATATGTTTTTCTAATTTATTTTTAAATTCTGCGTAAAATTTTATAACTTTTTTATTACTAATGTTATATACCTAAATCTAGTAGTTTTCTGTTTTGTAAAAAATTGTCAGTAGCGCCATTATTTCTGAAGGTGGAATACTCATAATTGGTTCAAGCGTTCTATAGAGATGAAAAAAAAAAGATATATGTAAAGAAATTTTAATTAGATGCTACAGGGTGTTCAAAATAAATTTATGCGTTTCGACTATTTTAAATTGAAAAATCTCAAATTTTTTAAATGGCACACCCTGTATATTATTATTTTTTCAGATAGATTTTACAAAACCCTCCAACTTTTATTAAGTATGTTTTATACCTATTTCTAATAGTTTTCGATTTGTTTTGAATTTTTCAATTTTTACCCTTGTTTTTAATACTCTTACGCTATAACATCATAGACAAAACAAAAATGTAGGCATTGTCAAATTTTGACATATCTATTAAGCAAGTAAAAATAGTTTAATTTTTTGTAGTAAGTGACGTATAAAGGTAATAGTTATAGATTTTCCTAAAAATGAATTAATTGATATGGTTTATATACTGGGCGAGATGGAAAAAAATTGTCTTTTGGCAGTAAGGCTTTACGGAGCGAAGTACCCTAATAGACGTATACCATCTAGAAAATCTTTTCAGTGCTTAATGGAACGGTTTGATGGTAGTGGTAGTGTTGAGTATACGAAACGGAAAGTAGTAAACCAAAATGCTATCAATGAGGAAAAAGAAATGGAGATTTTACTTCATGTTGAAGATAATCCCCAGGTCAGCAGTTTAGGTTTAATATTCAGAATTCCACCTTCTTTACATGCGAAGAAAATAACACCAAGTATGTCTCCATACCATATAATCCGAAATATAGCAAGGGACTCAATAAGGTATTTAATAAGGTAGGCCTCACTTTAGTCTATAAGTCATCAGACAATCTGAGGAATATCTTAGGAAATCCCAAAGATAAGATTCCTAATTGCGAGAAAAGTGGAATTTATGAAATTAGTTGTAATGTTATGTAAAGTATGTTAGGCAAACTAGAAGGTCAATTAAAACAAGATTTAAAGAACATTTAGCACACTTAAAATACAGTAGAACAGAAAAGTCTAGCATTGCCGAACATGCCCTTGAAGCTGATCATACTGTAACATTAGATAATCTAAGATTAATAAAAAATGTATCTGATAGGAGATTGTTGAACGCATACGAAAGTATGGAAATCATAAAATGTAAAAGTAGTTTAAATAAAGACAGAGGGCCTATTCCTTATAGTCCCCTCTACTGGTTACTTGACCGGAACTGACGGCCTTGCCTATGTCATTAGTTCCACTTGAGTAATTCAAGGGTTAGGCTAAGTATAAATAGGGTAGATTTGTAGTTTAGCTTTAGTCAATCATCGCTCCTGATGAAGCTAACATGGTTAGCGAAACGGGCGTCGAGTGCAAAAATAAAGTGTTTGGTGTAGTGGTGATATATACTGAGTAGAATCATTGTGCCAAAGATTCCACATTCCCAACTTAGTAAGCAAACTAGTTAATAATTGTATATTATTTTTCATTAAAAATATAGTTATTGAGGAGTGTTAATATTGGTTTTTTTAATGTTCCCGATTAAAATTTAAAAATAGAATCACTTTGGTGTCAGCCCATTTCTCCGAAATTTTTTGACATATAAAATTGAAATTTGTCACAAATATAGGAACTGATGGCCCAATCAGAGCCATGAAGTTTTGAAAGTTAAATTTCGACTTAAGGAGCTAGTTTTGGGGGGTGAAACCGGCGTGCAAAAAATAACAAGGTATACAAAAAGCGAGTAAGAAACGAGTTTTAAGTATTTTTTTATGCTGAATCCAAAAAAATCATCCACCTTGAGATTGTTTCAGAAAACACACTTAAAGTTGCCAGAAAACTATTAATATGAAAAAAAATACATTTTAATAAACGTAAAATTGTATAATCGTTAAAATTATGGAATAAAACTAGTATTTCGGACATCTTTGAATATCTACATTTATAATAAAAACTTAAAAATATTAGGTTTTAGTGTTCATGTTTAACAAAAAACACGCATACATCACTAAGCTACGTAGCAAAATGATGTTTAAAATAAATATATGCAATTGCTAAATTAACAAATTGTTTTGAATTTTTATTAATATTGACCAAAACTATTAGTTTCAGTACTCAGTATATATCACCGCTACACCAAACACTTTATTTTTGCACTCGACGCGCGTTCCGCTAACCATGTTAGCTTCATCAGGAGCAATGATTGACTCTCAATTATCGCTTCTGATTAAGTTAACATGGTTAGCGAAATGCGCGTCGAGTATAAAAACCGGTCAAGTGCAAGTTGAACTTGCACAATTAGTGTTCCGTACGTTGGTTGTTTTTAAAATAAAATTTTTTGTTAGGGTAGTATAAAAAATGATCAGTGACTTCACAAAACACACCCCAAATGAATTTTCAACAAAGTTTGTTTCCAATCTTTACTGAAAACTGGTGACCTTGAAATTTTGTTTTTTTTTTTTATATACCAAATAAATTATTAAAGGTAATGTACTCGTGATAATTTTCGTTCAATCTATACCCCCTGGAGAATATTCCAGAATTTTTTCAAAATTTTTGATCAGTATTTTTCGAGATAAGGTAGGGGACAGCGATTTTTTAAAAGTAATACGAAGAAAAGTGTGCGCAAGTATTACATTTTATATATATACTAGCCGTGCCCACGGCTCCGCTCGCGTGGACTTGATTCACTACTATCGCCACTGCTCATTCCTTATGTTACCTAACGTAATAAAATATCTGCCCTTATTTCCCCTTATCTCCTATTATTTCTCCTTATCTCCCATTATCTCTACATAATTTCCATTATCTAAGCTTATCTCTGCTCATCTCCCATTATTTCTCCTTATCTTCCATTATCTCACCTTATCTCCCATTATCTAGGTTTATCTCGACTTATCTCGCAATATTTCTCCTTATCTCCCATTTTTTCCTTATCTCCCATTATTTCTCCTTATCTCCCATTATCTCACCATAACTCCCATCTTTCTTATCTCTGCTTATTTCCCATTATTTCTCCTTATCTCCCATTATTTATACTTATCCCCAATTATCTCACCATATCTCCCCTTATCTAGGCTTATCTCGACTTATCTCGCAATATTTTTCCTTATCTCCCATTATTTCTCCTTATCTCCCATTATCTCACCATAACTCCCATTACTTAGACTTATCTCTGCTTATCTCTCATTATTTCTCCTTATCTCCCATTATCTCTACATAATTTCCATTATCTAGGCTTATCTCTGCTCATCTCCCATTATTTCTCCTTATCTCCCATTATCTCACCATAACTTACATTACCTAGACTTATCTCTGCTTATCTCCCATTATTTTATACTTATCTCCCATTATCTCACCTTATCTCTCATTATCTAGGCTTATATCGAATTATATAGAACATATCATATGTATAAATTTATAAAAACACGTAAATCGAATAAGTGGTTCTCAAGTGATAAGCGCATTAACGGACAGACAGACAGAGAGACGTTGCATTTTATATATATATATATTGTATTCTTTGCAACATAATATTGTTCCATATTTAATGGTGTAGGCAGTATATTGTAAGAGAACACGCTAACGGTAGCCTTTCTTCCGACTTGATTCACTATTATCGTCACTGCTTATTCTTTATGTTACCTAACGCAATAAAATATATCCTATAACCTGGCCAGAGAACATATGTATGTTTTAAAAAAAAAGTACGTAACGCACTAACGGACAGACAGACAGAGAGACGTTGCATTTTATATATATTATATATAGATAACCTGGCCAGAGAACATATGAATGTTTTAAAAAAAAGCACGTAAATCAGATAAGTGGTTCTCCAATGATAAGCGCACTAACGGACAGACAGACAGACAGAGAGACGCTGCATTTTATATATATTATAGATATAGATTATTATTATCATTATATAACCTGGCCAAAGAATATATGTATGAATTTAAAAAAGACACATAAATTGGATAAGTGGTTCTCGCGTGATAAACTCACAAATGGACAGACAGACAGGCAGAGAGACATTGCATTTTATATATATTATAGATTATAGATTAAAGATATTCTCTGCTACATAATATTGTTCCATAATTAATGGTTTAGGCTGTATATTGCAAGGGAACGCGCTAGCAGCAAACTTTTTTCCGACTTCACTCACTATTATTGTCATGGCTCATTCCTTATGCTACCTATCGTAATAAAATATAGCCTATAACCTGGCCAGAGAACATAAGTATGTTTTAAAAAAAAAAGTACGTAAATCGGATAAGTGGTGCTCCAGTGATAAGGTCACTAACGGACAGACAGACAGACAGACAGAGAGACGTTGCATTTTATATATATTATAGATATATATATATATATATATATATATATATATATATATATATATATATATATATATATATATATATATATATATATATATTTTTACTTGTGTTTTCACAAGCTTTCATTTGACACCACACTCGATGACCTAGTAAAAAAAAAATTTTTTCACTTCCGATTTCACCCCCCTCAAAACGAACCCCTTAAGTCAAAATTTTATGTTACGATGGTATAAAATGATCAGTGACTTCACAAAACACACCCCAAATGAGTTTTCAACAAAGTTTGTTTCCAATCTTTACTGAAATCTGATGACCTTGAAATTTTTGTTTTTTTTATATACCATATAAATTATTAAAGGTAATGCACTCGTGATAATTTTCGTTCAATCTACACCCCGTGGAGAATATTCCAGAATTTTTTCGAAATTTTTTGGTAAGTACTTTTCAAGATAAGGCCCGGGACAGCGATTTTTCGCGAATTTTTAAAAATAATACAAAGAAAAGTGCGCGCAAATATAATATTATATATATATATTTTTTACTCGCGTTTTCATAAGCTTTCATTTGACACCACACTCGATGACCTAGTAAAAAATTTTTTTTTCACTTCCGACTTCACCCCCTAAAACTAACCCCTTAAGTCAAAATTTAATTCTCAAAACTACATGGCTCTGATGAGGCCATCAATTCCTATATTATTACCAAATTTCACCTTTCTATGTCAAATAGTTTCCGAGAAAATCGGGTGTGACAGACAGACAGACAGACAGACAGACAGACAGACAGACAGACAGACAAACAGACAGACAGACAGACAGACAGACAGACAGACACCGAAGTGATCTTATAAGTGTTCCGTATGGAACACTAAAAATAAAGTGTCTGGTGTAGTGGTTGAAATTACTGGTGCCGACTTCAGCCTCATAGATCACTAGAAAGTGATTTTAGAAGTAATATCGAGTGGTTATAAAGTCGACTTGAAAAAATTTGCAGACTGTGGATAAGAGACCTCTAAAATTTATTTGGAGTTGTATCCCTGGCATCCCATGACTCCTACTATACACAAAATAATAATGAAAAAGGCACTTTTGCCCATTGGATTACTGCCAGAAGAAGCAGCAGAGGCGCGAAACAAGCATTTTCGCCTGTACCGACAAAATTTTGCTAGAAAATTCTCCAGAGAAGAATGGAATTTCGATGTCCTCAACAGATTATTGTTCATCCGTTCAGATCCGTTAAAAAACCCAAAAAAAGATCTATGTATGTCGTTTAGTAAAGAAGTATTAGAAATGCTGGTTTCTGCTAAACCCAATATTAACGACGAACGTTCCAAAGAAGAAGAGAAATCTGCGGAGGAATCTGCAGAGAAAGCCGAAGAATGGAGCTCGGGCTCGGACGAAGAGACGTGGGATTGTTCTTCGTGAATAATTATTTTTGTAATTTTTGTTTAAGTCAACATGTTTTTTTTTCCAGTATACTGTTTAATTTAATTATGTTTAAATTAAACAGTTAAAAATTAAAATGTATTTTTCTTCAGAATACATATGCACTCCAAAAAGCTTTCACTGCTATATTTAGAAAAGAAAAACTCGATTTAAAATATCTAAAAACAAAAAAATAATTTTGGCCACATAAAACGCTGAAATACCCCTATGTGCCTTGTAGGAAGTTTTTAGCCCTCACAAACAAGTTTATGTCCGAATCCGAGATATTGATTTTTGAAAATTTATTTGGGGTGTGTTTTGAGAAGTCACTGATCATTTTTTTTTTTATGGGTCTAGCACACGTGCTACAGGGAAGTCCCTAAAGCGCTACAGGAGCGACACGTGTGCGGAGAAAGCGATTCACGTTGTTCTTGAATCGCTGTAGATTGTACTCGGTGAGAAACACAGTCCTGGGCAAATTATTCCAAAGGGATGATGTTCTCCATATAAAAGACTGCTTGAAGTGCGTTGTACGAGGAGTAACAAGCTGAACCTCATACGGATGTGAAGAATTAGCGCGACGTGTACTTCTAACATGCACCGCTCTGGGAGGAATTAAGCGGGCCACATCCTTCGAACACATTCCATGAAAGTACTTGTAGAATAGGCTCAAGTCGCCAAGCGTTCTTCGATGTTCCAGCGAATCAAGGCCGTCGGTCAGTTCCGGGTCTCCAATCAGACGAACAGCTCTTCTCTGAATAGAATCCAAAAAATGCAGTGTATGTTTGGGAGCGGCGTTCCAAACATGGGAGCAATATTCCATAGTTGGTGGAATTTGAGCTTTGTAAAGAATTAACAGTTGTTGTGGAGTGTAAAGCTTTCTGGTTAGAAATAATATTCCCAACTTTTGAGAAGCTCTCCTTGCTATGCCTGCAACATGTTCATGCCAGGACATATTTGCTCCCAAATTAACGCCCAACAAATTGAGTGACGATGTTAGAGGGATGGAGTGCCTCGACATAACTATGTTGGGTTCAGCAACGTTAACTTTTTTAGAGAAAACTGCCGCCTGGGTTTTTGTAGTGTTAAATTCCACTTGGTTACTGTCACCCCAAGATAGAATTTCTTCCAGGTCTTTGTTAAGTTGAATGACTTCCTGCTGTCTGCGGATATTCGTCTGAGTAGCCGATGTCCGAGCATTCAAAGTGAATGAAGAGATAAGTGTACTGTCATCTGCAAAGCTGTAGATTGGATTCTCGGTCTTTTCCAGCGGATCGTTAATGTAAATGAGAAAGAGAGTAGGAGACAGTATCGAGCCTTGGGGTACAACGGCGTTGATAGTGAAGGTGTTAGAAAGGAATCCGTCGACTGCCACTCGTAAAGAACGCTCTTTGAGGAAACATGAAAGCCACAAACAGAACTTTTCAGACATACCATAAGAACGCAGCTTAGGCAACAGCCCATCGTGCCAAACACGGTCAAATGCCTTGGGTATGTCAAGAGCAACCGCTCGAGATTCTCCAAAGTGTTACGAAAGCCATATTGGTGATCGCTAATAATGTTGAATCCTTCAAGATATTTTAGAAGATGCTGATTGATAGCCTTTTCCATGACTTTCGATATTATTGAAAGCAGTGCGATTGGTCGGTAGTTATTTGGCAAGGTCTTCTTGCCTTTTTTAGGTATCGGCTGAACTGTAGCACATTTCCAGCAGGAAGGAACTATTCCCTTTCTGTAGGATAGGTTGAAAAGTCTCCAGAAAACTGGTGTTAGTTCCCTCGCACAGTTTTTAAGAACTATGGCAGGTATTCCGTCAGGGCCCGAAGCCTTTTTGGTGTCTAGCTTCATCAGTATACGTTTTATGATACGCTGTCTGAAGACAACATCGGGCATCCTTGACTGCACTATGGGAATAGTAGGTGGTGTTTTTCCTTGGAAATCGACAGTAGAATGTGAAGCAAGGAGTTTAGCCAACAAGTTCGCTTTCTCAACAGGTGCCGTTGCAATAGAATTATCTGGCCGTGTGAGTGGTGGTATGGTGGATTTGGTGAAATTTTGACTAACTGCCATAGCGACCGACCAAAAGGACCTGGAATTTTCGGGACAAGCGAGAAATTTATTTCTAATCCGTTGATTGTGTACCTCCTTGGTTTCGTCGATAACCTCTTTGCATCTGTTCCTGGCACGAACAAATGCATGCCATTGTCGGTATGCAAGGTGTTTAGAAGCAACAGCTTCTTTGCATTTTCGGTCAAACCATTTCTTCGAAAAAGGGATGTAAGCCTCCATACCGGCCAAAATAACATCGGGAACCTCCCTGGCGCAGTCAGATGGGTCGTCGGATCGAAAACAAACGTCTAACCAAGGGAAAGTTCGAAAATATTCCATGAGATCTTCCCATTTAGCAGACTTGTAGTGCTAAATCTTGCGCGGTTTAGGCGTCTCTCTGTCACTGATTGGTAGAATACTCGATGTCGAAAGTAGTTTATGGTCGGAAGAACTTAACGGCGGATTTACGCTGACTGTGTAAATCTCCGGGTTGGTGGTTAAAAACAGATCAAGAAAAGTGGCGAACTCTCCGTCTCGATCAGGAATCCGTGTTAGTTCGTCAATAAGCTGTGTTAAGCCACAACTGATTGAAAATGATTCGGCTTCACGACCTTGTTCGTCGGTAGTATTTAAGCCAGTTGATGTTGTGGACATTAAAGTCGCCCAGGATCGCAATTTCGGCATTTGGATAGTTTATTTGTAAATGGTCGATGGTGTCTGCAAGAGAAGCGAAAAGTGTTCTAAAGTTACTATCACTTGGTGGTCGGTATAGGATACAGATGAACCTTGTGTTTGGTTGAGTCGTTATTTTTAACCACATAACATCAAAGTTTGGGGGCTCCAGAGCCTCTTCTCGTTGGCGAGAGAGGTCGCTTCTGACATAAAGACAGATTCCAAAGTTACGCCTAAATCGGGAATAGAAGTCGTACCCAGGATAAAGATAGTTTACTGTGCTGGTCGATGAACTGACCTTAGTTTCACAGAGAGCGAGTACATGAGGTTGGTGCACTGAATTTATGTTCGTGTTTAAACCTCGTATGTTGCAAAAATCCGTTTTGAAATTCTGATCTCTGCATTATATCTACGCAACAAAATTTCTTATTTTGAAAGCAGTCACGGTATGGAACAGTAATTGTGCAAGTCTGATTTGCATTTGGTCGGTTTTTTAGTGTTCCGTATGGAACACTTATAAGATCACTTCGGTGTCTGTCCGTCTGTCCGTCTGTCCGTTTGTCACACCCGATTTTCTCCGAAACTATTTGTCATAGAAAGTTGAAATTTGGTAGTAATATAGGAATTGATGGCCTCATCAGAGCCATGTAGTTTCGAAAGTTAAATTTTGACTTAAGGGGTTAGTTTTGGGGGGTGAAATCGGAAGTGAAAAAAAAAATTTTTTTCTAAGTAATCGAGTGTGGTGTCAAATGAAAGCTTGTGAAAACACGAGTAAAAAATATATATATATATAATGTAATACTTGCGCGCACTCTTCTTTGTATTATTTTTAAAAAATCGCGAAAAATCGCTGTCCACCCGCCTTATCTCGGAAAGTACTTATCAAAAAATTTTGAAAAAATTCTGAAATAGTCTCCACGGGGTGTAGATTGAACGAAAATCATCACGAGTGCATTACCTGTAATAATTTATCTGGTATATAAAAAAACCAGAAATTTCAAGGTCATTGATTTTCAGTAAAGCTTGGAAATAAACTTTGTTGAAAACTTATTTGGGGTGTGTTTTGTGAAGTCACTGATCATTTTATATCACCGTAACATGAATTTTGACTTAAAGGATTCGTTTTGAGGGGTGAAATCGGAAGTGAAAAAAAAATTTTTTTACTAGGTCATCGAGTGTGGTGTCAAATGAAAGCTTGTGAAAACACGAGTAAAAAATATATATATATATAATGTAATACTTGCGCACACTTTTCTTTGTATTACTTTTAAAAAAATCGTGAAACGTGACTGATCAAAAAATTTTGAAAAAATCCTGGAATATTCTCCACGGGGTATAGATTGAACGAAAATTATCGTTACCTTTAATAATTTATCTGGTATAGAAAAAAACAAAATTTCAAGGTTACCAGTTTTCAGTAAAGATTGGAAACAAACTTTGTTGAAAAACTCATTTTGGGTGTGTTTTGTGACGTCGCTGATCATTTTATACCTCCGTAACAAAAATTTTTATTTTAAAAACAATCAACGTACGGAACACTAATTGTGTAAGTTCTACTTGCACTTGACCGGTTTTTTTTTTTATTTGGTAAAGGGCTTCGATTTGAAAAATAATGAAACTATATTGTAATATCCACGAAATATAAAATATATATCAAAAATAAATTTAGAAATCGACAATCAAGCTGGAAATTAAAAATACCGTTGATATTTGACAAAAAATACAATGTTGTCGTTTACCCTCAAGGAGACTGATAAACTTGACAGATACAGCAATATTATGATTTTATCTTCTTTGGGGTATCACCAGGAGTATTGTCCTGAGTTTTGGACCTCGAAAAACTTGTGCTCTTTTGTTTATAAACAATTTAAGTTTTCAAAACGCGTTTTTTGAGCTTAAAATGCGAATAACTCCAGTTATATATACATATATATATATATATATATATATATATATATATATATATATATATATATATATGTCGGAGCGAAACAAAAAAAATCAAACCGTTCGTTGCTCAAATGTGTACGTAACCTACGAAATTGAAAAACCTAGAAAAAATTGTTTTTTTGGGCACCTTTGAATTTGTTATTTAAAATTTGAATTGTCCGCAATTTAATGCCATTTGATCCAAAATGGACTTTTTTTTTTCAAAATTTAGGTCTTGACGCCAGCTTTCCGATACAATTAAAACAAATGTAGGGTTATTTTAACCGTTTTTTTTTTAGATTTGCTTATTAGTCAAATAACAACAAATGTGTTTTTTTGGTCATTTTGAAAAAAAACAATTGAAACATTTTTACCACATCTGGTAGAGAATCACGAGACCTTTATTTTTTTAAAAAAATGTCATTTTCGTTAACAATTTTTTTTTTCAAAATGTCAGTTGTTATTTAAATAATAACCAAATGTAAAAAAACGGTTAAAATGACTCCAAAAAAATTTTTTTTAATGGCATCACAAAGTTGCCGTCGAGACCTATATTTTGAAAAAAATGGCATAAAATGGCGGTTAATTCAAATTTTAAATAATAAATTCAATTGTCTCCACTAGGTTCAATATTTTTGTACAAAAATTTCAGGATATTTTTGTTATAGCAAAAGTCATATTTTCTACAATTTTCAAGCCGATCGGTTCACTTAGTCGACCTGTATAATAAAATAAAAAAAAAAACAGAGTTTTGCCATTTTCTTCAATTTTGTGGGTATGTACACATTTGAGCGAGACGAACGAGGATTTGTTGGAACTTTCATTAC
>CM032451.1:42436729-42439229 GCA_019049505.1 Pachyrhynchus sulphureomaculatus | reverse complement strand
CGGTTAGGTGTTCTCAGGTAAAGGTGAAGTAGATAAAAAGGTGGACCCCACAAAAGGCGAAGACAGGTTGGTTCAGTAGGTTGGCTTGACTTTAATACGAATCGTTATCTAAGACGTACGTTTTTTTCAAAATACATAATATTCATATGCATATAAAGTTTCTAAAGTTTAATTTTATATTAAGTTTTTACTCCTGTATAAACGATCATATTTTTAAAACGTTAACGAACTCGAGGACCTCAAAGGCCATATTTAATTAACATAACAGAAACATCAAGGCTGTTGAATTTATTCTATTTACCGTTTATAATAGTATAAAGGGCTTGTAAACTTTTATAATTACAATATACATATTGCTCTGCCTTGGGACAAATAGCAGTAACGTGAGGCGTACATATAGGGATATATCAGCGTTTTATGTGGCCATAATTATTTTTAAATCGGATTTCATTTCTAAAAATTAATTTCTAAAAATACATTTTAATATATAAAAAACAGTATATTGAGAAAAAAAACATGTTCACTTAAACAAAAATTACAAAAATAACACAGGGGAACAGCTGTTTTGGTGTCGAGGTTTTTTGAGCTGATTCTATATCAATTTGATATCCTGAATTCAAATAACGTATTCATTTGTACCTAGGAGCTCAAATTTTTAAGATATACAATTTTAGAGAAATATAAGTTACATTATTGTAACTCAAATCCGTAAGTGTAGTAAACAAAAGTAGATACGAAATTTTTATTTTAGTTATACAAAATACAATATTATGTCGTACTTACAAACAAAAAAAAAACATTGAAGAAATGAAATAGTCACTCAACACTTGGAAAGCTTCTTTTCCGCGACATTCTTGAATGTTTTTTTAAACAGTCCCTTTTTAAAACTCCAGCAGTAATCTGCCATCATTGTGCATGTCCCATCTTCCTTGGTAGCGGTCCTCCATAACTTTAATATCTTGGTGAAATCTTTCACCTTGTTCCTCACTCATGTCTCCTAAATTTTCTGGAAAACGGTCTAAGTGGCTGTGTAAATAGTGTATTTTAATACTCATATTGCACCCTAAGGATTTGAAACTATTAAGCATCTTGTTAACCATTTCAACATAGTTTTGAGCTTTATGTTTGCCTAGAAAATTTTCTACAACTGCAACAAATGATGTCCAAGCTTCTCGTTCAACTTGATTCATTGAATTTATGAAGGCAGGATCCTTAATTAATTGTCTTATTTGTGGGCCGTCAAATATCCCTGCTTTGAGTTTTTCTGTGCTCAACTGATGCATTTTTTACCCCTATATATGCAAAACCGGACCCATTCTTATCAAGAGCCTTTACAAATTGCTTCGTTAAGCCCAACTTTATATGTAACGGAGGAAGTATGATTTTTTCTCTTTCAACCAAAGCGTCGTTAATGACATTCTTTTCCCCAACGTCCATGTTTTCTCTCTGAGGCCAATCTTTTCTAACCCAGTGGTGTGTTTTGTCCCTACTATCCCAGAGGCACAAGAAACAAAACGGATATTTCGTGTAACCACTTTGCTGCCCAAGAAGAAAGTTTACCATTTTTAAGTCTACACAAATCATCCATTGATGTTCGTAATACTTTATCTTCTGCAAGACCAAAGCGATGGTATTATATTCTTCTTTCAGTTTCGTTGAGTGAGCTACTGGTATTGAACCATATTTATTCCCATTATGTAGAAGGACACATTTTAAACTTCGCTTTGAACTGTTAATAAATAGGCGCCAATCTGGAATATATTCAGAAAGTCCCATTTCTTTCATGAGTCCCCTAATTTCGTGACAAAATACAAGATTGTCTTCTTGAGAAAAGAATGGTGGTAGATCTTGTTCTCTTGTACGGTAAAAGGTAATTTTGGTTCCTTGTTCCAGTAAATTTTTGTCGTTCAACCTAGAAGCCAGTACTTCAGAAGCTTTTTTCGATAAATTGAGATCCCTGGTGAGATCATTTAATTAATTTTGATTGAAGCGTTGAGGAACTGATGACGTCCCCTCATAGTTACTGTTAGTTTCATTAGCATCAGAACTTTTTATTAGCATCAGAAGAGCGATCAGAGGGAAAATATTCGTCTTCAGGGATATGTGGTAGCTGATGAAATGTTGGAATCGGTATTTCATCTGAGTGCGGGATAGGGCGTATATGCCGAGTCTAAATTGGGATAAATCCACTTACTGCGGGTTATTTCGATTGATTCCATTAGTATTTACTAAACAGAAATAACAATCACTGAAGTGGTTTTTGGTCTCTCCAAACCATTGGTACGCCGAATTTTAGACATTTTCTTTTCCCGGTAGTCCACTGCCGTAAATGCACTCTGTACAAGTTTTACATACGAGATGCGGGGCCCACGTTTTTTGTCCTGATCACCAAGCTTAACTCCAAAGTATCCAAGATACGCTCGCTTTTACAAAGGCAAGTAATAGTTTGTCTGTTTTGTTGAAACATGTATTCTCCCGCATATATAGCAAAACACATCAG
>CM032451.1:42253639-42436629 GCA_019049505.1 Pachyrhynchus sulphureomaculatus | reverse complement strand
TTTCACGGGAAATCACGGCTCATATTGATATATTTCATTAGTTCAAATACACTTTTTTCCGTTAAAACCAATAAAATCACCGGGATGCACCCTTAAGTATAATAAATACCTTTTTAAATACCAAAAAGCGGGTTTTCGTACAAAAATTTCTAGTAACATTTTCTACCGTCAAAACATTACTAATTATTAAAAAAAAAATATATAAAAAATGATCAATATGTATGCGCTATTACCTATAAATTTGAAATCCCTCACAATTTTCTTCAAGATAAACTCCAAAAAAGAGAAATCACTTTTTTAAATAACTATTTTATAACGAATGGCGAGAAGAGGAAACGAACACTCAGAGCGACGATCAAATTCCGTCTGAGACTCTAGCGCGCGCTGTCAAAAGGGGAACGGGAGGGGTCTCCTATTGTTCTATGCCTATTCAACATTGTTAGGTAGCAGATTTTTTCTACTTGAGACAAGTTTTAGGAAATCGATTTATGGCTGCTTAAAACTCTGAAATATCCCCTATGCGCTGGATAAAGCGGGTAATACTTTCGAGATCAATTTACCTTGTAAATTCAAAGTATTTCTTACAAATATTTAATTATTTATTACTTTTTTATACAATAATTTTTTTATAAATGGCTAAGTACACCAACTTGTTAATTAGAGGTTATTATAACTTTATGTCACGATTCGTTTCTCACCTCTAGTATAGAAAATATAACTACATAAATACAAACACGTGTAACTAAACGTCGTCACAAAACCAAACCGGCTGTCTACCCTCGGATCGTTAAAAATGTGCCTTGTCGAATGTTTGAGAGATGTCGTGCAAGTAGAAGTTGTATTATATGTAACAGTAATAAGGAAACATATGCTCAGCATCTCTGACAAACTCGACGAGGCACATTTAAACGATCCAGCGATATCCAGCCGACTTCGTTTTGCGGCGATTCTTCGTTGTACGTGTTTATTTTTCTGTCGGGATAGCTATATTTTCTGTGACTCTAGTAATAAAATTCTCCTACAATTAGGCCCAACTGCAATCGCAATCAGGGCTTAAATTTAAGAAGAGACGCTAGGTAGAACACAAACCGTTTTTAAAGCAAACTGACAAAAACTGAAGCGGAATTTTAAAACTTTGTCAATATAATTTCAAAGACGGGAATCATGTGAGTGTACGAAAATTATTAGTGTTCCGTACGGAACACTTATAAGATCACTTCGGTGTCTGTCTATCTGTCTGTCTGTCTGTCTGTCACACCCGATTTTCTCCGAAACTATTTGACATAGAAAGGTGAAATTTGGTAACAATATAGGAATTGATGGCCTCATCAGAGCCATGTAGTTTTGAGAATTAAATTTTGGCTTAAGGGGTTAGTTTTGGGGGTGAAGTCGGAAGTGAAAATAAAATTTTTTTACTAGGTCATCGAGTGTGGTGTCAAATGAAAGCTTGTGAAAACCCGAGTAAAAAATATATATATAATATTATACTTGCGCGCACTTTTCTTTGTATTATTTTTAAAATTTCGCGAAAAATCGCTGTCCCGGGCCTTATCTCGATAAGTACTTATCAAAAAATTTCGAAAAAATTCTGGAATATTCTCCACGGGGTGTAGATTGAACGAAAATTATCACGAGTGCATTACCTTTAATAATTTATATGGTATATAAAAAAAAACAAAAATTTCAAGGTCATCCGATTTCAGTAAAGATTGGAAACAAACTTTGTTGAAAACTCATTTGGGGTGTGTTTTGTGAAGTTATTGATCATTTTATACCACCGTAACATAAATTTTGACTTGAGGGGTGAAATCGGAAGTGAAAAAAATTTTTTTTTACTAGGTCATCGAGTGTGGTGTCAAATGAAAGCTTGTGAAAACACGAGTAAAAAAATATGTATATAATGTAATACTTGCGCACACTTTTCTTCGTATTACTTTTAAAAAATCGCTGACCCCTACCTTATCTCGAAAAGTACTGATCAAAAAATTTTGAAAAAATTCTGGAATATTCTCCACAGGGTATAGATTGAACGAAAATTATCACGAGTGCATTACCTTTAATAATTTATTTGGTATATAAAAAAAAAATTCAAGGTCACCAGTTTTCACTAAAGATTGGAAACAAACTTTGTTGAAAACTCATTTGGGGTGTGTTTTGTGAAGTCACTGATCATTTTATACCATCCTAACAAAAATTTTTATTTTAAAAACAATCAACGTACGGAACACTAATTGTGCAAGTTCAACTTGCACTTGACCGGTTTTTTTTATTTTAAAAAAACTGCCAGATAAAATATGAACCTTTAAAATCTCCTAAAAGTTTGATGGGTCGTTTAGAAATATTCATTATTATTTTTCTTTTCGTTATAAATAATTTTTACACCCTTCTACATATATACACAATAAAAAACAAAAAAAAACCATTTAATTTAATTGAAAAATGTTATCAGGATTGACTTCGACAGATGGCCATGTTTTTGAATAAAATGAACTAAAAATTTTTTGTCTCTTTTCACCGTTAGCTCTTATATTTCCCGAAAAGCTTATGTAGCGACGTCATGAAAGAAAACATTAAACATTTCTCCAGGAGATTAGAAGGATGATAATCATGTAAGGGTGCGAACGTAATTTTTATTTCAAAGGAATATCCAGTAAAGAAAATATGGGCTATTTATGCCACGTTAAAAAAATTAATAGTTTTATAGTTTAAATGTTATTTTTCACTTTTTAGTGTTCCGTACGGAACACTTATAGATCACTTCGGTGTCTGTCCGTCCGCCTGTCAGTCTGTCCGTCTGTCTGTTTATCATACCCGATTTCCTCCGAAACTATTTAACATAGAAAGCTGAAGTTTTGCACAAATATAGAAATTAATGGCCCCATCAGAGCAGTGTAGTTTTGAAAGTCAAATTTTGTGTTAAGGGGTTAGTTTTAGGGAGTGAAATCGGTAGTGAAAAACACGACTTCAAAAATATATATGATGTAATATTACCGCATACTTTTCTTTTTATTATTTTTTAAAAATTGTCGAAAATCGCTGTCTTCACCCTTATCTCGAAAAGTACTGATCAAAAAATATTGAAAAAATCTGGAATATTCTCGACAAGGTGTAGATTGAACGAAAATTATCACGAGTGCATTACCTTTAATAATTTATCTGGTATATAAAAAAAATAAAAATTTCAAGGTCATAAGTTTTCAACAAAGATCGGAAACAAACTTTGTTGAAAACTCATTTAGGATAACAAAATCTTTTATTTTAAAAGCAATCACCATACGGAACCTTAATGGCGCAAGTCTGACGTGCACTTGACCGGTATTTTCTATTAAAGGGAACTTTCGCACACTGCGTTATCTATATAAAAACAGGCCAAGTGGAAGTCGGACATGCGCAATTAGTGTTCCGCAAGGTAATTGCTTTTCAAATAAAAATTTTTGTTACCCCTCACCCTAAGTAAGTTTTCAACGTTTGTTTTCGATCCTTGTTCTTATACACGAGATAAAGTATCACAGGTAATGCACTCGTACTAATTTTCATTCAGTCACACCCTATAGAGAATATTCCAGAATTTTTTCGAAATTTTTTGATTAGGCCAGTTAGAAAAAGAAATGGTGATTTTTGGCAATTTCTAGCTTTCGTTTGACAATCCGCCCGATCACTTTCAAAAAAAATTTTTTTTACATGCTAGATAAATTTCACTGGTTGACACTGAAGTTTTTTCCTGAAATTTTATATATATTATAGGGTTATCTGAGGCACTGATTACGGAAAAAATACTGGTTTAATGCTATCAGCTCTACTTTTTTATTTACATGAAATTACAATTTTATTCAAAAATGGAACAAAAATACAGCATTTTTTTATGTTTGATATAATTACACACTACAAAACATTCTTTTATACGATTTTCTTGAATGTACGGCTTGAGAACCATCTCTTTGCAAGCTCTAACAGTAATCGGCCATTATATGGATGTCCCACCTTCCTTGATAACGCTCTTCCATTGAGCGTATATCTTGGTGAAATCTTTCACCCTGCTCTACAGTGAAATCGCCAAGATTTTCTGGGAATTTATCTATGATGAATCTTGATACTCATGTTGCAGCCCAGATCTTTCAAATTCGAAAATATGAACTCAACTAACTCAGAATAGTTGTCGGACTTAAATTTTTTAGCACCACAACAAACGATTTCCAAGCTTTAGATTCGACTTCATTGATTGAATGCACAAAGTTGGGGTCTTTCACAAGTTGTCTGATTTGTGGCCCATCAAAAATACCCGCTTTCGATTTTTCTGTGCTTAATCCTGGAAACTTGAACGAAAAGCAAAACATTCGCCGTTTTTGTCAAGGGCTTTTACAAACTGTTTCATAATGCACAGTTTAATATGAAGTGGTGGCAGTATAATGCGATCTCGATTTACTAAGGTCAAATTAATAACATTTTTGGTACCAACCATCAGTTCCTCTCATTCTGACCACTTTTTTTGAGACCAATGACGTTGTTTGTCGCGGCTCTCCCACAAACACATAAAACATGGGTATTTCGTGTATCCACCCCGTTGTTCGAGAAGAAAGTTAACCATCTTTAAGTCTACACAAATGAGCTAGTTGTGGTCTCGATACTTCATTTTTTCCATTACTCAAGAAATAGTTGTATACTCTTCTTTCATAGTAGTCGAGTGGTATAGAACCATACTTGTTGCCGTTATGAAGTAGCATACACTTTAAGCTTCTCTTACTACTATCTATAAAAAGACGCCAGTCATTTGGCTGGTATCGTTGTGAACTTATCTTCTCCAAAATACCCCTGACATCATTACAAAAAACTAAATCATTTTCTCTAGAAAAATATGGTAACAAATTCTTTTCTCGGGTCCTGGTGCAAGTAAATTCTTTTCTTTTAAACGAAATGACAAATTAAATCCTTTACTAAGTCATTTAATTCCTTTTGATTAAAAGGTTGAGGATCTCACTACATGTGAAATCCGAATCAGTATTGCCCATTGTGTTGTCTTCAATTTTCATAAGATCTCACCAGAGTATAGAAAAGGTCGTTGAACGGAGGGTAAGTTAGGATATGACCATTTATTTCGATTTCCAGAATTTATGCCGTTAATATTTACGACGCAAAAATAGCAGTCGTCGTGGTGATTTTGAGATTCCTGCCAAATTATCGGTGTTTTAAATTTGATAGCACTTCTTTCTCCATTTGACTACTGCCGCAGACACACAATACAGTTCTGGCACCTAATATGAGGTACCCATTGCTTGTCTTGATTGCACATTGTTATTTGAAAGTGGTTAAAACACGGAGTTTAAACGAAGTCCGAGATAGGTTTTCGATATTTTTCAAAGATGTCTTCGCCACAAATATAGCAAAAACAATTTGGATTTTGTAAACAACGTCTACGTGTCAAAGCCATATACTTTATCAGCTGAAATTAAAAAAATAATTATTCTGAGTTGAGCAGATCTTAAAAAAATGCGGGTGTCGTCTAAGTTAGGGTAGACCGAAAATGTTAAAAAACATGAGCTGTCAGAACACTATAATAAGTCCAAAGCTGAAAAAAATTAGAGAAAAAAAAAAAAAAAAAATTATTTGTTGACAAATGTTATCAAAGGTGATAATTTTCATTCAATCTACACTTTATGGAGAATATTCCAGAATTTTTTCAAAAATTAGTACTCTCAGAGATAGGGTGTCGGGACAGCAAATTTTTTTTTTTTTTTTTTTTAAATAATATAAAGAAAAGTTTGCGCAAGTACTACTTCACATATATTTTTGAACTCGTATTTTCAGAAGCTTTCATTTGACACCTCACTCCATGACCCTGATTTTTTTTTTACTTTCGATTTAATCCCCAAAACTAACCAATTAAGTTAAAATTTAATTTTCAAAACTCTGACTGCGCATCAATATTTGTGTGAAATTTCAACAACACTAAAAGAAATTAAAACAGATACTTTAATTTAATTATTGAATATGGTCATAATTCACTTAAAAAGTTTTCAAATATATTTCGTCAATAAAATCTCCGCCAAGAATTTTGGTTCCTTTTGTTCAAATATAAACGTTATCATCCATACATATAATTATTCTTGATAAAATTTTGCATCACGTGGAAATCCATAATCAAGTGTCAAAAGTTTAAAATACTTGATGGTATACAGGGAAAATAAAAAATAATGATTTATAATGAAGAGTAAAGTGTGTTTAGATTTAAATATTAATTGAAAATATTAATATTTAACTAAAAAATTATGCTCACGTTTAGATTCGTGTTCTTCCTAGTTAAAATTTCAAAAAAAATATGTTTTCTTTTATTCAATAAATAATCCAACAATTACTGACGTGTTTACTGGAGTTTTTTTGATTTTTTAAATAGGAAGGTCACAAATCTAAACGTGAGTATAATTTTTTCGTTCCTATTAACAATTTCAATTAATATTTTGCTCAGTATTTAAATTTAAACACACTTTACTCTTCATTATAAATCATTATTTTTTATTTTCTCTGTATACCATCAAATATTTTAAATTTTTGATGCTTGATTATGGATTTTCATGTGATGTAGAACTTTTTATCAAGGATAATTTTTTTTGTAATATGTGAGATACACTTTTTTCGCCATTTGTATAGAACTTTTTGGGACACAGTGTATATGGAGTGGGTCACAAAAATATAAATTTTTTTTAATAAATAGTTTTACAATATTCCTTTATCAGCAGAAACTTGTTGAGTACATAAGTGATATATCATAATATGGGGACGAAAACTTTTAATCATATATTTCATATATGGTTAGATATGTTATCATAACGGACCCTCATTTGAAGGGCTTGGAGGAAATCCCTCATCCACAGAAAACTACGACCTATTTGAATAATAACATAGGAACTGCATCTACTACCATTGCAGGGTGTGTTTTAACAGTGAAGTAAATAACTATATCACTCATATTTGATGGTACAGGTACTATTCCTGGTTTTAAAAGTCTTGTACAAAGTGTGTACAATATTGTGACTAAAAGGCTTAAAAGACATTTAAAAAAGAAAAAAAATCTTGCAGATTAAAAACAATTTCCCTTTGGGAGTCCTTTTTTTTACCGCGCTAAAAAAAAATCGCTACAAGACCAGCAAGTGAGCAAAATTCTTGTTTATAGTCCACCTCACCTGACATTTCCAAGGCATTCGACCGTGTTTGGCACGATGGACTGTTGGCTAAGCTACGCTCTTGTGGTATGTCTGAAAAGTTCTGTTTGTGGCTCTCATGTTTCCTGAGAGAGCGTTTTTTATGAGTAGCAGTCTACGGATTTCTTTCCTACACCTTCAATATCAACGCAGGTGTGCCCCAAGGCTCCATACTGTCTCCTATTCTCTTTCTCATTTACATTAACGATCTACTGGAAAAGGCCGGGAATCCAATCTACAGCTTTGCAAATGACAGTACGCTTATCTCTTCATTCACTTTGAACGCTCGGACATCGGCTACTCAGGCGAATATCCCCAGACAGCAGGAGGTCGTTCAACTTAACAAAGACCTGGAAAAAAATTCTATCCTGGGGTCACAGTAACCAAGTGGAATTTAATGCTACAAAAACCCAGGCGGCAGTTTTTTCTAAAAAAGTTAACGTTGCTGAACCCGACATAGTTATGTCGGGGCACTCCATTCTCCTGGCATCGTCACTTAATTTGTTGGGCGTTGATTTGGTAGCAAATATATCCTGGCATGAACATGTTGCAGGCATACCAAGGAGAGTTTCTCAAAAGTTGGGAATATTATTTCGAACCAGAAAGCTTTACACTCCACAACAACTGTTAATTCTTTATAAAGTTTAAATTCGACCAACTATGGGAATACTGCCGGAGCGGGAGTCCCATGTTTGGGGCTCTGCTCCCAAACATACACTGCATTTATTGGATTTTGTTCAGTGAAGAGCTGTTCGTCTAATTGGAGACCCGGAAATGACCGGCGGCCTTGATTCGCTGGAACATCGAAGAACGGTTGGCGACTTGAGTCTGTTCTACAAGTATTTTCATGGAAAGAGTTTGAAGGATGTAGCCCGCTTAATTCCTCCCAGAGCGGTGCATATTAGAAATATACGTTGCGCTAATATTTCACATCCGTATGAGGTTCAGCTTGTTACTCCGCGTACTACGCTTTTCAAGCAGTCTTTTATATGGAGAACATCATCCTTTTGGAATAATTTGTCCAGGGCTGTGTTTCCCACCGAGTACAGTTTACAGCGATTCAAGAACAACGTGAGTCGCTTTTTCCGCACACATGCCACTCCTGGAGCGCTTTGGGGACTTCCCTGCAGCACGTGTGCTAGACCCATAAAAAAAAAACCTCCCCATGGCGATTTTTACACTTTTGCTTACTATATCTTTGAGAAGATATATTGACGGGGATACCATAATAACTGTCAACGTTGCCCAGCTGCCGAAATATATATTTGTACTTTACGGTACGGCAACGTAATAGTGCTATCACAGGAGTTATTGCATTCCTGCAATAACTACTACCTAAAAATATATATAAAACACTCAGCCAATTGTTGGAATCGAACCAGCGAGCATCGGTTTCATATACAGGCTCTTAAGCTACTAAGCTACCGAGGCCGGCGATTCAGTAGAGATTCACGTTAGTCTTGAATCGCTGTAGGTTGTTCTTAGTGGAAAAAACAGTTTTAGGTAATTCATTATAAAGGGATGAAGTTCTCAAAATAATATTTCTTGAAAGAAGTGACGAGGAGTGTCAAACTGAACCTCATGTGGATGTGATGTATTAACGTGACGTGTATTTCTAACATGCATCGCTCCGGGAGGAATCAAGCGGGCTATATCCATCTAATACTTCCCATAAAAATATTTATTGAATAGAATAAAGCCACAAATTTTTTACAATGTTGCAGGTTATTGGCGAGTTTTGGATCACCAACCAGGCGAATAACTCTCCTTTGGATGGAATCTTACCATTGCAAGGAATGTTGGTAGCATCCAAACATAGCAGTAATTTTCCATTGATTGCCGAATTTGTGCCTTGCAGAGGATTAAAAGCTGTTGCGCAGTGGGAAATAATATTTCCAGTTTTTGAGGAGCTTTCTTTGCTAAGCATGCAATGTGAACATGCTATATACATATTTGCTTCCAAGTTAAAAACCGACAAGTTGAGTGACGATGCTAGTGGAACGAAATAATTACCGATTCTGTAACGTTTACGTTTTTGTAGCGTTAAATTCTATTTGGTTACTGCCACTCAATTTTTTCCAGGTGTTCATTATGTTATATATATATATATATATATATATATATATATATATATATATATATACAACTTCCTGTTTTTGCAGGAGCAGCTAGTGTTCGAAGGTTCAAGGTAAATAATTTGGATTTTTGGTCTCTTCTATCTGATCAGTAATATAAAGAAGAAGCCGTATGTAAAATTTTTTTAACTACTACTCGCAAAGATGATTTCTAAAGAAACTCGGGAGCCTAAATAATACCTTTCAGATACACTGCAACTGTTTAAAATCCTCCATAATGTTCAGTTACGTTGTTTCAAAGATGTACAACATAGCTCAGGAGATCTCACGTTGATTTTTGGTTACGAAAGTCATACTGGTGGTAATTAATAATAATTTTTTCCGTATTATTGAAAGCATGGCCTTTTTGCCCTCTTTAAGTATCGGTTGAACTCGAGCGAATTTCCAGCAGGAAAAAAATGCGCCCTTTTTTATAGGCTTAAAATGTCCATAGAAAGTGGTGTTAGTCTGGTTACGCATTTTTTGAGTATTATTAGATATTCCTTCATTGCCAGAAGCCTTTTTGGTGCCTCATTAAGACACGTTTTATCCATGCTGTTTAAAAACAATATGTGTTCAGCGCATATTGGGAATATTGAGTGGTTTTTTCCCCGGAAACTGACAGTAGAGTATAAAACAAAAGGTTGAGCTAGCAAAATATACCTAGGCTGTCTGAAAACTTTTCAGTCTGATACGTAGATGGCGTTAGAACCTGTGAAATCATAGTTATATTAGAAAGTTCCATCCTTTATATAAACACATGTAAAATTTTATTTCGATCTGTCAATTCATTCGAGTAGTAGCAGCTGTTTAATATTGACGTTTTTTTTAAAATTGAAAAAATTGAATGCCGTGCAGTGATTAAATTCTTGGTTTTGTATGGTTTAACAGCAACAGAAAATTGATCTGAAATTGTTAAAAGTGTATAAGGATGCATCACCTTTACTTTTCACTGTGAAAAATTGGCTGGTCTTTTTAAATCTGGTCGTACAAACCTCGAAGTTGATCAACGCGAAAGTAGTCCAAAAACTGCTACAACACCACAAATCATTTAACAAGTCCATGATATGGTGTTAGATGATGGATTAGTGAAAGTGCGTGAAATAGCTGAGGCCATAAGCATCTCAAAAGAACGAATTGAAAATATTTTTTATGAAGAATTACATATGAAAAAGTTTTGTGCAAGAGGGTGCCGCATTTGCTGACAATTGACCAAAAACGCATTTGTATGCGTATTTCTCAAGCGTGTTTGGATCATTTTAAGCAAAATTAAACGGATTTCAAGCATCATTTCATAACTGTTGATGACACTTGGATTCATCACTATACACCACAGCGAAAAGAATAGCCGAAACAATGGATTGAGGCCGGTGGAAGTGCACCAAAAGGCAAAGACGGTTCCATTAGCAGGGAACGTTATGGCAACAGTTTTTTTTGGGATTGGAGAGGTGTTTTGTTGATCGATTATCTTCAGAAAGGTAAAACAAATAACTCTGAATATTATTGTAACCTTCTGGATGAGTTGGATGCAAAAATTAGTGAGAAAAGATCTGCTTTAAAGAAGAAAATAATCATATTTCATCAAGATAATGCACGTCTTTACACAAGTGTTTTGACGATGGCAAAATTCAACGAATTAAAGTACGAATTGCTTGAACATACAGTTTATTCACTAGATTTTGCTCCCTCTGGCTATTATCTGTTTCCAAACCTGAATAAATTCCTGGCTGGAAAGCCTATATATATATATATATATATATATATATATATATATATATATATATATATATATATTTATTATATATATATAATATATATATATATATATATATATATATATATATATATAAACAATATAAACAATATAATTGTTGCAGAAATTGGCGTTGTCACTGTGTAATAATATACACTGAATAAAAAAGCTATTTCACCTTTAAGACCCAACGATAGTTCTTTCCAATTTTTTATAACTCTATATATCCTCAATATAACGAAATTTGTTATACACCTAGAATGTACATACGTATCTTTATCACTATCACACATTTAGTGCTAAATGAGCGCAAGAGATGTACTATTGTGAATGTTTTATTTTCTGCTGTGCTGAACTAGCAAACATGGATCATACTCTGTATTAATAGATGTTCTATATGTTTCAACTTAAAAAATTTTCTGCGTGGGGTACAATACAGTAAATTAAGTCATATACAACTTGTCAATAGCATTGAAAAATGCTAATATTACAATTTATTCCAGCAGATATGAATAACTGCATCGAATTAGATTTGAAAAAGTCGCTGATCTTTTTCTGTTTTTTTTTTTTACAGTCTGTCAAGTAAGAACGTGATTGCTGGTATTCTTAAAAAAAATGTGTCTCGATAAAATTTCTTGCCACCAATGTATTCTTTGGTGTGCTAGCAACGGCGCGACTACCTTGGTTGTCCAATCGCCTCGCCTTCGAGGCATGCCGTCGACGAGATTTTCTGTATACTCTGCAAAGTCCTCAGAATCTTTTCTCTAAGCTTTCTCTTTACAAGGGATCAAACGTTTTCAATAGGGTTGGCGTCCAGCGATTTTGAGGGCCACTCTAGTATCTTATCGTGGGCCCAGGCGAGCTGCTTCGCGACATTGTTTTCTCCCAGCAAAGGTTTCTTCAACGTGCTTCGGAATTTAACATCATGAGCACGAAGATGTCGAATGGTCTCATGAGACACATTCAAACCCGATTTTCTTAATTTAGTCCGCTTCTTGACGCAGCGTTAATTTCGGGCCCCGTGAAAACAAAGACACGATTCGTTTTTCGACTTTCGGAGTGACTTTACTTACCGAGCCACGCTTTGGCAAGTCGTCGATATTTTTCACAAATGAAAAACACTTTTTAATATATTTAGCGGCCGTGAAATATATCATCTAAGGCTCCTTTGGATGGGAACAACGAAAGGCCGCCTCGAACCGACTCGCAAACAAGTAACTCATTTTGGATTTTACGTGATCTCGACGAAAGTTCGAAATCGACTGATACTTTTAGTAAAATGCGTCGTAGTCAAAGGTTCCCTCTACCGATTTTTTCTTGAATCGCTAGAATCGCATCTACCAAAAATCAATTATCGCGGACACGTTCTCACTTGACAGACTGCACTTTTGACTCCAAATAATGAGCAGTGTTTCTTACTTTGAGACCAGTAAGACAGTATCATCGTCAACACTTGGAAACTGCTTAGAGTATTACTGAATCGTGACTAATGTTGGCATGCTTTCATGTTGGATATCCCTTAAAAAACACTTGGTTGAGACTAGAATTGGGCGTTTCTCTACATTTTTTTTCCGAAAAATCCTCGTTATAACATAATTATTTCCTAACTAAAATGGATTTGTTGGGTTCTTGGGATCACCCATCAAATATGAATAAGATCTGAACAAACTATATGTTTCATAAATTGATAGGGTACAGCTTCTAAATGCATCATTGTTGGGCAATACGGTTTATCTAGTTCTCGTTTCTACTTCATAATTTTACTGCTGCTTGATACAGTAATAGATTTTCTAATTTCTGTCTGGTTAAAAAATTTAGTGAAACCAGAATTTTTGAATATAGAGTAAAAACTAAGATAGAAACATAAAAGCCGTTTTGTTCCAAAATGCACCGTTTTTGTGTTAAATTTTCCGAAATGATATTTATCATATGCTTATATCTAAGAAACTATTTTATTTAAGTCTGGAGTGTTGCGTGAAGTATATCTGAATTCGAAATAAAGAGTCAAAATATTTCAAAATATTTAAATAGTACACACTTCGCCCACTTAAAAAAATACATTTTATTAATAATTTTTAATAATCTGCGTATAAACAAAAATATTACTAATTTGTGGCCATTTATCTAGGCATTGATTTTTCATCATCTTGTAAACCCTTCTTCTTCAAGTGCCTATCCTCTGTGGATGTTGGCTATCACATTCGTCCATCTCACTTTGTTTATCGCCGATCTGAACAATTCCAGCGACGACATTCCGCAGGTTCCTGAGCCAGGATATTCGTCGGCGTCCTGCTGATCTTCGACCCTCTAGTTTCCCTTGCAAAATAAGCTGGAGAAGGTAACACTTGTCATTTCGCATGATGTGTCCAAAGTTTCCACTTTTCTGAATTTAACGCATGTTAAAAATTGCAGTTGACCTACGATGCGTTGCATTATCGTTTCGTTTGTCACTCGGTGAACCTACGAGATCCTCAGCATACGGTGGTAGCACCACATCTCAAATAGCATTTATGCGCTTGCATGATGCGTCAGTGAGGGGCCACGCTTCAACCCCATACAGGAGTGTCGAAGGAACATAGCATTGTAGTATACTTATTCTAGTACGTATACTGAAGGATAGGTTGCACAGTATATTTCGCAGCTTATTAAATGTAGCTCTTGCTTTTTCGATCCGACATTTTACCTCTTTAGAGTAATCGCTATCTCTATTCAAAGAGCAACCTAGATATGTTATTGTCTCGGTTATTGTGAGGGCGATGTTGTTTGCGGTAAACTGTTGATTGCCGATGTGGTTTTTACTGACAATTAGTATTGGCGTTTCCTTACAGTTTATCTTTATGCCATATCTTTCGCATGCATTCACCACACGATCTATCAGCCTCTGCAGACCTTCGGTAGTATCGGCTATGAGAATGGTGTCATCTGCGTATCTCAGATTATTTATTACTTCTCCGTTTATTACCAGATGATCGTCAGAATTCTCTAGTGCCTCTTTAAATAGGTGTTCTGAATACACATTGAACAGCAAGGGTGACATTATGCATCCTTGGTGAACCCCTCTCCTTACATTGAATTCCTCAGACACTTCGTTGTCCACTCGGACCCTGGCTTTTTGTTGCAAGTATAGTTTGTATATTACGTCAATGTCCCCATCATCAATTCCAGAATCACGTATGATCGACATGAGTTTATTGTGTTGAACTTTGTCAAAAGCTTTTTCGAAATCAACAAAGCATGCAAATACGTCTGCGCTGACATCACGTGCTCGCTGTATCAGAACTTTTATGGAGAATAAGGCCTATCTGGTGCCAAGTCCCTTTCTGAAGCTGAATTACTTATGTTCTCGTCAAGCTTCCTATATATGCGAGTTTGGATGATGTTAGCGCCTTTAGCGCGTGGCTCATCAGACTGATTATTCTGTGGTCGGAGCATTTAATTGCATTAATCTTTTTTGGGAGTGGTATAAACGTCGACAATAACCAATCATTTGGCAGTTGACCGCCTATGTATATTTTGTTGAAAAGAGTAGTCAACAGTTTTGTTTGTTCTGGTTCCAATAGTTTAATAATTTCCCCTTGTACTTGGTCTGGGCCGGGAGTTTTGTTGTTTTTGAGTCGTTTGATGGTTGATCCTACTTCTTCCTGAGTCAGGTCCTTCACTGTCGGCTGCTGCATCTACATTGTCAATATTTTCTTCACTGTCAACGCTTTCATCTAAAAATAGCTCCTCCATATATTGTTTCCACCTTGCAAGGTTCTTGTCAGTTTCAAAAATCATGGTGTTGTCCGAATTCAAAATTACGCCTGCTCCCATTCTCTGATATGCTCCTGTTGCTTCTTTTATTTTTTTCGTGAAGGTTGAAGCTGTCGTGTTTTGCTTGTAGATTTTCGATTTCTTCAGCTCTTTCTTGCAGCCATCTTTCTTTGGCATCTTTAATCGACTTTTGAAACTTTTCGTGTATTTCCTTGTACTTTCCAATATCCTTATATCTATCTTGTTTTCTCTCTTCCATAAGTTTTAGGATGTTATTTGTCATCCATTCTTTTCTTCTTGTCGTTTTGTCTAGTTGTAAACCAACTAAGTTGAGAATGCGGAATCTTTGGCACAATGACACTACTCAGTATATATCACCACTACACCAAACATTTGACTGTCAATCATCGCTCCTGATGAACTAACATGGTTAGCGAAACGAGCCTCGAGTGCAAAAATAAAGTGTTTGGTGTAGTGGTGATATATACTGAGTAGTAGTTGTAAACCCATATTGATCCAAATATAGAACTTTTCTGCCTCCCTTAACTTACGTCTGAAGACGAAAAAATTATCAGTTTAATATTAAGGTAAATATTTCGATTCAGAATAGGAATAATGAAAAATTATTATACTCGTAATTTTCGAATTTCTTTAACACAAGAAGAATAAAAATAATATAGTCTGTCAAGTAAGAACCTGACAGCTCGTATTTTTGAAAAAATGTGCTTCGAGAACATTTTTTGCCAACAATGTAGTCTTTGGTGTGCTACAACAGCGCAATTTAGTAGGTTGTCAAGTGGCCTCATTGCAATCAATATTCGCCTAGCATCTTTCAGGTATGCAGTCGACAAGATTTTCTGCATATTCTGCAAATTTTTCAAATCTATCGAGATAACTGAGTCAAAATCCTCAGAGCCTTTCCTCTGAGCTTTCTCTTTACGAGAGACCAAACATTTTCAATAGGGTTGGCGTCCGGCGATTGTGAGGGCTACTCTAGTATCTTACCGTGAGCCCAGGCGAGCGGCTTCGCGAAGTGATTTTCGCCCAGCAAAGGACATCATGAGCACGAGGATGTGGTCGATTGGTCTCATGGAACACCTTTAAATCCGATTTTCTTAATTTGCCGCTCTTTTACGCATCGTCAATTTTGGATCCCGTGAAAATAAAGACACTTCTTCACAAACGACATCAACTTTTTAATATATTTAGAGGCCTCAGACCGTCTCATTTTAGGCTAATTTGTATGGGAACAAAGAAAGACTGCCTCGAACTGACGCGCAAATAAGTGACTCACTTTTTACGTGATTTCGACGAAAGTTCGGAATCGACTGATACTTTTACTAAAATGCGTAGTAGACAAAAGTTCCCTCTACCGCCTTTTCCAAAACTGAATTATCGCGGACATGTTCTTACTTGCCAGTGACATTCGAAAATATCCGCTGTATACCCCCCTTACGTATGACTATTAAATTATGCTTTACAAATCTAACGTGTTCTTTACCAAAAACAAATCTCAGACAATTTATTTACTCTCCCTCCCCTTTGCCTTTATATCTACATTTATTTTTAGAACTATGAGATCTGGCGATTGTTATTCAAGAAATATGTTATTCTAAAATAACGTCTACAACGAAACGTTGGAACACAAATTTTACGAATTTATCTTAATTAAGTTATCCTCCAAAATTTATGATTTTACGGCTCCCCCATACTACTTAATTTTTTATAAAAATCACGTTTTTGCTACAATTAAGCAGGAAAGACTTGGAGCTGTTGATCGAAATCCTTACAGGTCACCTGAATGAGGATCTTACTCACATTGGGAACAAAGACAGTCCAAACTGCAGATAATTCTTGGAGAAGGAAAAACAGTTCTTCATGAAATTATATCTTGTCTGGCAACCACAAAAATTAGAGAAACGCATCTGGTATTTCCAATAATTCTGGGTCGGGAGTATATTAAGGGAATTATATCTGAAAGACTGCGGTTCTTTTTAAAGGATATTGACCTGCCATTACCCTGTAACAAGTAGGTGCACAACAGGCTCGTAAGAAATCATACAAAAACCATGCTTGGTGGCCATATTACTACAGTAAACATAAAACACCGTAGCGACGCTCGAGAAAAATTTTAGGTTCTGCTTTTATCTCGCATGCGTCCCCTATCATACCAACAACATGGCTGCCAGTGCGGCAGCGGGTTTTGTTTAAATCTGAATCTTTTTATAACGTGTTTAGAAATTCATTAGGAATAATTTCCCAATAAGTAAATGACTCGTTTGACGTTGTAATTGAAAATAATTATAAAAATGATAGCAAGAGGAAGTGCGGTTAGTGCTTGCAAAAATATATGTGGTGAAGGTGTGCAGAGAAAAATATCTAATAGTTGAGAAATATAAATTCAACAATGAAATATTTAAATGAATAACGTGAAAAAAGCGTCGAAGTCATTTTTTTCCTTTTATTTTTTGCCAGCAAAATTCATTTTTATTTTACAGAATAGGACTTTTCGTGAAAAAAGGAATTTGAATATTTCAAAAACTCGCGGGTATCAAACCAATAATATGGCGACAGGTCATGTGATCATTATAAACTCGAACTCCTTGAGATCAAAGGTGCCGAGTCGGAGTGTCGCTACTGTGTTTTATGTTCACTGTGACATTACTGTCACTGATTTGAGTAGTTTGACGAAATTGTGTACGAATCTGTTATGTTTTGCAGTTTTTACGACTTTTTTTCCTAAAAATTAGTGAACGTAAGTAAAGTATGGCGCCTGATAAAGTGTCTCACTGGCCCAAAAAAAGCAAAAGTATCTTTTCATTACTTCCGCTTAACATGCCATAATGACATGGCTAAAGGATCAGTATATAGCAGCCAAGGCAACAAGTAAAATTAGTAAAATAAAATAAATTTGTTTGGTTTGTTTATGATTCAGTATTTTGTTACATTATATTTTTATCAACTATTATAACATGTAGGCTGAAAAGTTTTTGGCCTGATACATAGATGTCGCTCTTTTCAAAAAATTCATATGATTTTTAGGAAGAACCAACCTTCAAACGAGACGTGTCAAAATTTCATGATATTTCGACGGTTATTTACAAGTTATAGTGATTTTAGTGACGCTACTTTTGATAATTTAAAAACAATGGAAAAAGTCGAATTTCGTGTGTTGATTAAACACTGTTGAAGGGAAAAAATACCGTTCAAGCAAAGCAATGACTTGATAAGTGTTACGGGGACTGGAAAATCACTTATCATTTACTGGTATGCTGAATTTAAACGCAGTCGTACAGACACAAATGATGCAAAACGCTCTGGGCGCCCAAATAAGGTGGTTACGCCGGAAAACATTAAAAAATCCACAAAGTTGTTTTGGATGACCGTAAAGTGAAATTGCGTGAGATAGCTAAAGATATCCAAAGAACATGTTGGTCATATTTTGCATGAACATTTGGGCATGAGAAAACTTTGTTCAAAATGGGTACCGCGTTTGCTCACAGTGGACCAAAAACAACAACGTGTTGATGGTTCTGAGCGCTGTTTAGACCTGTATAAGCTCAATAAAAAGGATTTTTTCATGCGATATGTGGCAATGGATGAAACATGGATCCACCACTATACACTGGAATTAAATCGGCAGTCAGTTGAGTGGACAGCAGTTGTGTGAAAGCCGCCCAATGTGACCAAAGACATAACAGTCGGCTGATAAGGTTTTGGGTTCTGTATTTTGGGATGCGTATGGAACAATTTTCATCGACTATGCTAAGAATGGAAAAACCATCAATATTATATAAAGTTGTTGAGGCGTTTGAAGGCAGAAATCGCAAAGAAATGGCCCCAAATGAACGAGATAAAAGTACTCTTTCATCAAGACAATGCACCGTGTCACAAGTCAATGGTTACGATGGCAAAATTGCATCTACCGTATTCTCCAGATTTGACCCCCAGCGACTATTATCTATTCGCAGACCACAAAAAAATGCTCGCGGAAAAGAGATTTGGTTTCAATGAAGAAGTTATCGCGGAAACTTTAAAGGCAAAGCCAAATCCTTCTACAAGAAAGGCATAAAAATGTTAGAAAAGCGTTGGACTGATTGTATCGCTCTTGAAGAAGACTTTGTTGATGAATAAAGTAGAATTTTGCAAAAAAAATGTGTTTTAAGTAGCTAGACCAAAAACTTTTCAGCCTACGTGTTATATCTGTATAATTTTCCCTAAAACAAGTCGAAAATTTAGCAATACCAAACAACTGATAATTATTTTTAGTGTTCCGTACGGAACACTTATAAGAGCACTTCGATATCTGTCCGTCTGTCTGTCACACCCGATTTTCTCGGAGTCTATTTGTCATAGAAGTTGAAATTTTTTACTAATATAGGAATTTGTGGTATATACCATAAAAAAATAAAAATTTCAAGGTCATCAGTTTTCAACAGAGATCGGAAACAAACTTTGTTGAAAACTCATTTGGGGTGTGTTTTGTGAAGTCATTGATCATTTTATACCTCCGTAATAAAATTTTTTATTTTAAAAGCAATCAACGTCCGGAACACTAATTACGCAAGTCCGACTTGCATTTGGCCGGTTATTTTTAATAGATAAGTCAATTCCTTCAAGTTGTTAGCGAAGTAACAATTCGCAGCGCTTCAACCGTGCTGGTCTCGGTTGTGAGAACGAACGGGGCAAAAGTTAAAGATATGTAGTTAATAAAAAAGCAGGATTGGTTAATTTTTCTAGGTTCACATCGTTATAATGAATTAAAATAAAGAAATATTTATCTATAAAGAATACGAAATCCTTAGTTGTAACCAAGAATAACCGCACTCCCAAGAGTAAACACCGTCGAATCACAGTCAGCTTTCAAGGTATGTCTTTACGTTAAACTCAATTAACAAACCTAAACTTGAATCTTGTAGCTTACGGCTAATCTCAGGTTTAGTGCCCTCAATGTTGCCTAATCTCTCCCGGCCAGAGGTCAAGCGAATATTGTGGTTGTAAATTAATGAATTAGATTCTAAAAGTCATTGATGAAATGATTTTAAATATGCGCGACCACATTTTTTTGTAATGACTTCGCTGATCGGTTTTCTCAAATCTGTAGAAATTTAAAATTAACTATTTTTTTGTCCTTCGGTTTGACAAATAAAAGTAAATAGAGATATTTTGGTCGTTACCAAAACTGAAAATAGTAATAGTATAAAAAAATTATAAACATAATGTTTGGTTTTTAAAATGATAGGGGGGCAAAATACCTATCAACTCTCTTAAGACGCCATTATAAAGTTTTATTTATTGTTTGTTTCTGTTGGTTTCCGCTGAGGGTGGTGGTTGTTCTTAAAACTTAAAAAAAATAAGAGTAAGAAATGCGAGCGGCTTGAAATACATAATTATTATTTTATGTTTTAATAGGGACTAGATTTATAGACAATAATATAAATAAATGATACTGTTTATATGTATTTACTCACCAGAACATAAAATAAATAGTTTCTTTAGAGCAGCGTCATAAATAGGGGAGGTGCAAAGGTGACACAGCCCCTTTAGATAACTTTGTTGCTACCAATGGCAAGGATTTAATTTTACTTCTCTCGAAAAATATTGTACTACTGAAAAATTACCTTTCGAGATTTTTGCATTTCCTCAGCTTCTAGGATTCTTAGATCATGGGAAATATAATTTTCATCTTCCGTTGGTGTATTGGTCTAGCTAACTATCGGCATGTTTGTCTTTTGTAGAATAATGAGATATTAAATTAAAATTTGATGTACATGTAGTACTTAAAGTGGAAAATGAGTTTTTAGGAAGATGATATGTGTGAATATTCTAAAGTTTCAAAGACATTCTGGTATTATACTAAATGTTTCAGAAATCGAAAAGTTAAATTAGCTGAAACACAAAAGTGAACAAACATTTTTCGTACTAAAGAATTGACTAAACTACTAGATATTTTACAGAATAAAATCATACGTTATGGAGATATTACAAGGTAGAACATACAAAGAGCTTTACAGTATTAAGCCTCTTTGCTTCAAAGTTATATTGCAAGAAAGAGTTCTTCCGTACGGAACACTTATAAGATCACTTCGGTGTCTGTCCGTCTGTCACACCCGATTTTCTCCGAAATTATTTGACATAGAAAGTTGAAATTTGTCACTAATATAGAAATTGATGGCCTCATCAGAGCAGTGTAGTTTTGACAGTTAAATTTTAACTTTCAAAACGGCTACAACTTTTTAAAGGTGTTAGTTTTGGCGGGTAAAATCGGAAGTGAAAAAAAAATTACCAGGTCATCGAGCGGGGTGTCAAATGAGAGCTTGTAAAAGCACGAGTTCAAAAATATATATAATATAATACTTGTGTACACTTTTTTTTGTAGTATTTTTAAAAAATTGCGAAAAATCGTTGTCTCCCACTTATCTCGAAAAGAACTGATCAAAAAATTTAGAAAAAAATTCTAGAATATTTTTCACAGCGTGTAAATTGAACGACAATTATCACGAGTGCATTAACTTCAAGAATTTATCTATAATATATATATATATATATATATATATATATATATATACATATATATATATATATATATATATATATATATATATATATATATATATATATATATATATGTATATATAATATATATATATATATATATATATATATATATATATATATATATATATATATATATATATATATGAAATGAAACGCCTCTCTGTCTGTCTGTTTGTTAGTGGGCTTATTTATCACTCGAGAACCACCAACCATGTTTTTTTTTAATTTATGTTCTCTGGCCCGGTTATAGGATATATTTTATTACGTTAGGTAATATAAGGAATAAGCAAACAAAAGGTTCAATGTTTTTAGTAAAAAATCGGAAAAAAAAACGTTGTTGAAAACTTATTTGGGGTGTGTTTTGTAAAGCCATTAATCATTTTATACTTCCGTAACAAAAACTTTTATTTCAAGGGGTCATATACACCTAGGCGCTGCAAAAAGTATGTATATTAAAAAAATATTTTAAAGGTTTTTAAGTGAATAATACAAAAGAATGGCGGTTATATATTTTCATTGTACTTTAAATTATAAGAATTTTTTTTAAATATGTTTTAAATGTTAACATTATTTTTTATGGGGTTAAATGGACCTGTGATGAAAACTATGGCACCTCCTTGTCTGCGGAATAACTTCAGAAAAAATAATCCAAACTGCAAAAATAAAAATTAATCTTGTAAAATAATGGATTAGTTAAAAATTGCCGAAGGAGTTTTTTTCAAAAATAAAAAAATTACGGTGTTTCAAACTTTAGTATGCAATATTTATGAAAACTGTCTGAATTAAAAAAACCTCTCAACATTTTGTAGAAAAGGTAATTATTAAGACTTAAAAAAAAAAGTTAAAAAGTATTAAAAATTGACTGAGTAATATTCCAGACAGTGTATTGAGACAGGAAGCGGTCCCAATCTGACGCCAGATGACATCTATTGCTAAAACCTTCTAATGGAATGGAATTTCCTTAAATTTTTTTTGAATAATTCTTAGAAGTACAGAGAATAAAAAACCGTAAAAAAAATCGAATGTTTGAAAATTCCAGGTGTATGTAACCCCTCAAAAGCAATCAACGTACGAAACACTAATTGCGCAAATCCGACTTGCACTTGGTCGATTTTCTTTATGAGAGATCTGTATACCCCGGTCAGTTATTTTTAAATTTGGTGTGAGTTATTAAAGTTTCATTTTTTGAAAGGGTTCTGTTTTTGTAAAAAATGTCATTGATTTATGGTATACTGTATTGGGATGAATCTAAGCTTTTAGAGCAAGAGCCTTTTTATCATATCGTTTGCTATTTGGCGTCCTCCAATTTATAGATTGGTGCCTCTTTCTATACATGGCTTCGCCTTTAATTTCCTCTCATTTTTTTTTCCTTAAAAAATTGACTTTTATAACCCTAAGTCCTCACTCTACGTCCATTGAACTTGGCTACACCACTTCTGACATGACATGGTACAAAATTCTGCTTCGCCGTTACCCAAAATCTTTGTGCCTATTATATATTTGCTAAAAATAATTACACTTACAAGTAACTTTTTCCTAACCAAAAACGAGAAAAAAGTCAAATAATGCTATTTACTTTTTGTGAATTTACTGGGTTAAACACATTTACTTTATGTTCTATACGTATTTCAGTTAAAAATAAAAAAGATGAAAATAACATTATTATTCTGATCCATTTTATAAGGACCCTAATAAGGAGCTAGAATAGGATCTATTTACAAGCTACCCTTCCAACTCTTTTCTCATTATAAAAAAAATAATGAAAAAATTCTATCATACTTGGGAATTGTTGTCCTCCACCTCTTTTAGCCCCTTCCCTGGATAATATATTTCTTTCGAACGTCAAGTAATATCTGTTGGCTGAAACCCTTCGACACTACATACCATTAAGTTGCTTTTACCGTTGCAACATTTCATTTCTTATATATTTTAGAGGTTATTTCTGGAATGTTGGCAGCAACTCCTCGTACAACGCTTTTCAAGCAGTCATTTATATGGAGAACATCATCCCTTTGGAATAATTTGCCCAGGACTGTGTTTCCCACCGAGTACAATTTACAGCGATTTAAGAACAACGTGAATCGCTTTCTCCGCACACGTGTCGCTCCTGTAGCGCTTTAGGGACTTCCCTGTAGCACGTTCCTAGAACCATAAAAAAATATTAAAATTTCTAAAATAATTACATTTTTTTGGGTATATCGTAGCACATCATCTTGAAAAATCAAATGATTTTTACAGGCTATTTATCTTAGAAACTTTGAGATAGGTTTATAAAATAACCGGTCAAGTGCAAGTGTTCCGTACGTTGCTTGCTTTTAAAATAAAAAATTCTGTTACGGTGGTATAAAATGATTAGTGACTTCACAAAACACACCCCAAATGAGTTTTCAATAAAGTTTGTTTCCAATCTTTACTGAAAACTGATGATCTTGAAATTTTTTTTTATATATACCAGATAAATTATTAAATCACTCGTGATAATTTTCGTTTAATCGAAACCCCGTGGAGAATATTCCGGAATTTTTTCAAGATCTTTTGATCAGTACTTTTCGCTATTTTTAAAAATAATACAAAGAAAAATGTGTAAAGTATTATATATATATATATATATATATATATATATATATATATATATATATATATATATATATATATATATACAAGCTTTCATTTGACACCACACTCGATGACTTAGTAAAAAAATTTTTATTCACTTCCGATTTCACCCCTAAAACTAACCCCTTAAGTCAAAATTTAACTTTCAAAACTACACGGCTCTGATGAAACCATCAGTTCCTATAGTATTACCAAATTTCAACTTTCTATGACAAATAGTTTCGGAGAAAATCGAGTGTGACAGACAGACACACAGGCAGACAAACAGATAGACAGGCAGACACCGAAGTCATCTTAAGAGTGTTCCGTACGAAACACTTATAAGATGGAAAAATGTATTTTCCAAGAGAAATAATAGAAATAATTTTCCTACCGATTTAATGACTCTTTTGGATTGTTTGTATTACATGAAACTCTTCAAATTCTTGATCTGTCGTTTTAATTTATATAATCAATAACTTTCTTGCAAAAAAAGTTACGCCCCCGGGTGGGCTCGAACCACCAACCTTTCGGTTAACAGCCGAACGCGCTAGCCGATTGCGCCACGGAGGCTCATATTCATTATTCACCAATATTGGTTTTTTTCGGAGCAGGCATTTTGTTTAATATTTATAATATTTATTTTTTTATAATAAATTATATGTTATTGTTTTAACACAAAATTATGAATTTATTTCAGTATAAAGACAATATTAAAAAAAATAAGTTAAACTAATGACATTATAACCTCGATTGTTTTTATAACTATTATTTTAAAAAGTTGTTTAATTTTTATGTCTTCTATTTATTATTGTTCCTCAATTTTATTATTTGAAAATACGGTTAACGAATACCCTGAAATAATTTTTTAAGCATTTTAATTTTTATAAAAACAATTATTAATAAATTAAATTTAAAATAAATAATTTCAGAATATATATTATTTTAAAAAAAAAGTTATCTCACCGTGACAATGTTTTTTTTCTTTCACATTGCCGTGACCAGGATTCGAACCTGGGTTACTACGGCCACAACGTAGGGTCCTAACCACTAGACGATCACGGCTATTGAGACATGTCAAGTGGTTTCTAAAATCATGTATATAAAATATTATCAATTTCTAATAAAAATGCAGGGTTATTCAATGTAGGACTGGTTGTCTGTAAGTAGAGACTATACTGCTGAATAAAACAAAATATTAATAGTAAGTAAATATAGTTTTTATAAGAATTATCTGCAATTACAGTATAAGATAATTTATATTTATTTGAGATATTTTGGTAGATTATTTATGTGTATGCAGCGGAGGAGCCAGGTTCTATGGGCGGTGGGAGAGGGAGCAAATTGTTGAAAAGGACAAGGACATTTTTTTTAGGGAAAAAAGGTACATTAGAGACGGCGTAGCGTATAATAGGGCACGCCACACTCATTAGGGTGGTCGGGATATATGCCACCTTGTCTCTCTTTCCCTGCCACCGGCACCGCTTATAATATGATGACCAACATGGTGAAGAGTTATTTTTTTTATTCAAATATTTTGTGTAATCCGATTTAATTCACGACATCAATAAAATTGAAACAATCGATAACTATGAGCATAGACAAAAGAATTAGTAGAAAGTAATTATTTCGCGTGTGCGATTAGTAATTCATAGGTAATTATTAGGTGAACCTTTAAAGGATAATCATCTACAACAGGGCTGTCCAAACCGGGGCCCGTGGGCCGCATGTGGCCCGCGATTCCTATTTGTACGGCCAGCAAAGGGATGAGTCATTTGTTTGCGCACTGAATTTAGCAAAGAATAATACTGAAGCTGACATTGACAGAACCGTAAAAGAGAAATTAACGAAAAACAATGCCCGCCAGTCCATCTCGTAATGTGTATTGGCCCGTAAACGTCTCCGGCCTGGACAGCCCTAATCTACAAAAATGGAAAATAAATCTGCAAAGGGACCTGTAAACGAGCAACAGAAAATGCGCATTGCCGGTAACATTTCTGAAAAAGACTGCTCGGCAATGTTTATAGAAATAAACTCCTGGACAAAATTAACGCAACAATCTGAAAATTAATTTATCTTTTTCTTATGTCAGTTTTAAAGTTTATCGAGTATTTGAATAGTAGGCTATGCATATTTTTTTTTCGTTGTTCATGACAGAAATCAAAACAGTTCGTTTAGATTTACAGTTTTAAAGAATTTTTAGAAGATAAACAATTTTCTGTAATAATGCGATAGATTTTCTTTAAAAGTAAGCTTATAAATTGTTCCCTTTTTCAAAGTAATACGTTTTTGTGGTAGACTGTTTTATTTTTGACCCCGAAGAATTAGAAAAATGAATCGAACAAGGAAATTTAACTGAACACGAGGTAGTGCGAGCCTCAGTTTTATTGGACGAGGGATATTGTTGGAGTTATGTTGCCAATTTGTTAGGCAAACATCGTTCCACAATAAGTCGTATGGTAAGACGCTTGAATGAAGTAGGAACTTATTCTAGATGGCTAGGGCAAGGGCGAAAACGATGCACTAGCGACCTAGATGAACGTTTTATAAAACAATATGCTTTAAGAAACAGGACTGTCACTAGTTCTATAATAAGAAACGAACTCGAAGCTGTTCGCAATGTCACAATTTCTTCTAAAACAGTTAAAAGACGGTTAAATGAAGCTGGATTAAACAGTAGGAGATCCGCCACTGCGCCCTCGCTTACTAGAGAGAACAGAGTTGCCAGGTTACGTTTCGCTCGAAATCACGAAAACTGGTCTGTGGATGATTACCAGGAGAGAGGTTTGCTCCTTGCAATGTCTCTGCAAGGATTCCATTCGGCGGTGGCTCTGTTATGTTCTGGGGTGGCATCTGCTTTGATGCTCACACAGAGTTAGTTCCTGTCCGTACGAGATCCATGAATGCTGACTACTATCTTGAGAATATTGTAATAGAACATGTGATGCCTTTCGGTCTTTTTGTGGGTCCCAATTTCCTGTTTATGCAAGACAATGCTCGACCTCACGTGGCTAGGGAGGTACTCGATTATCTTAATCAAGTTGATATACCGATTATGCAATGGTCACCAAAAAGCCCGGATCTGAATCCGATAGAACATGTATGGGATCACCTTAAGAAAAATGTGAAACGTCATATACCTGCACCTAAAAACCTCAGAGAAATTGAAAATGCAGTTATCACAGAATGGGAGCAAATTCCTCAAGATTTTATCCAAAATTTAATTAGAAGCATGCCTAGGCGCATAAACGCTGTCATCCGAAGTAGAGGAGGCAACACACCCTACTAGTGTCCCAGTTACACCATTAATTTTGCTACTAGTGTCCCAGTTTATTTTTTTCATTATTACATCATTTCAACGATTTTGTTATTAGGTATTAAGAATAATTTTAATTCGAATCTTATAGAGAAATTTGGTAGCTAATTCACTTTTAAAGTATCCGAGTTCTAACTTTTAGTGTAACCAATGTTCATAAAAAATTATTAAAATTAATTCGTTATAGAGATTTGTATGATTTCATATGTTGGTGCGTTAATTTTGTCCATTAGTGTATGTTGCCGAAAAAATTGCCGGGAAATGTGTAGCCAAATATGCCCGGGCAATGTGTTGCCCACAGGGTTGCCAGAGCTTTTCAAGTGTAGAGACACATATGGAAATATGGCCGACACTGAAGACGAGCTTGTTAGTGCAGCATACATAGTGCTTGTTAATTACAAGAAAATAAAAAAGAGAACAATGTGGATTCGACCTTACTTAAATAAACGAAAAACACTTCATAATTTAAGCAATGAGTTAATTCTTGATGATTACTTTTTTAAAAATTTTAGTAGAATGTCGAAGGGTGATTACGAATATCTAATTCAGAAAATAGGACCTCATATTGCAAAACAAGACACAGTAATGAGAAGAGCAATACCAATCACTATAAGATTAGCTATCACCCTACGATTCTTCGCAAATGGGGACTTTTACAAGCCTACAATTATTTTTTTTAAATATAGTTTCCTTATAATTATACAGGAATTAAATAATTATCCAAGAACCTCAAAAACAAGATCTTCGTAAGTAACATCAGCATTGGTAATAAGCGTAGTTGAGAAATTTTTAGGGGTAGAATTTGAAGATGAGAACCAACGTCAGTACACGAGCTATTTGACGAAGACTGGCACAAATATCCAGGAGAATAAGCTGGGGTACGACTGTCTTGTACCTCTATTGAAAGTGAAGAAGTAGATATGCTTGGCTGGCCGTTTAGCACCTTAATATCTGCACGAAATAAAATTTTGCTGATTTCAAACTCCACATGAGCTGGAGTGCGCATATCATATGTCGTTAGCTTATTAGCTATACATATGTTCACCGAAACCAGAAAAGTAATTTTTCCTCTTTCCACCTGCTTCATTTATAATAGTTTTCAAGCGTGGCACCTGCAATGTTTCCTCTTTTCTTCCTAGATGGATCGTTCGTAGGGACTGCAAAACCTTCCGGCAACTGTAAGTCATTTGATTTCATTGATTCGACTTTGTCCTCCAAACTCTCCATATCCTGAAAAAGTATGTATATATCTATATACACATATATAAATATAATAATATAATTAGTATTATCTTTTAGATGCCGTCTTCTGAGGAGGAGTGGAAAGCAATTGCCAAAAATTTTGAAGATAGATGGAGCTTTCCTCACTGCGTAGGCGCTATGGATGGAAAACATATTCCAATCAGTGGAAGTAAATAGTTTAACTATAAACAACGTATTATTTGCTGTGGTTGATGCAAATTATAAATGTTTGTACGTTCATATGGGGTGTCAGGGTAAAATTTCTCATGTGAGAGTTTTTACAGCTTTTGGAAAATCTGTCTTGGATAATATTCTAATGTTGCCGCCAGCGGAACTTCTGCCTGGTAGAGAAATGCTTACTCCATATGTTTTTGTAGCCGATGATGCTTTTCAGTTAACAGAAAACATTTCTAAACCCTATACCACAGATTTGAATATAGGGTCTCTTAAACGCGTTTATAATTACAGATTATCAAGAGCTCGACGAATTGTTAAGAACGTATTTGGTATATCAGCTGCGGTTTTTCGTATTTTACATACAACAATAGATATCAAGTTTCAGCATGTACAAAGGGTAATTATGACTTGTGCGTATTTGCATAATTTTTTTGATAATGAGAAAGACATCTTAATCCTCATATAACCCACCTGGGACTTTTGATTTGGAGGATATGAATACGGGAATAGTAACAGGATTTTGGCGAACCGATGAAGCAAGCCTAGCTGCTCTCCAACGTACAGGAAGAAATTCAGTGCAACAGCGAAAGAGGTGAGGGACGAGTTTATGAAGTACTTCATGACTGAACGACGTAGAGTGACTGGGCAGGATATTTATCTATGAATTTGTATTTTTTTTTACTCTTTTTTGCAATAAGTAGGTATATAGAAAAAATATATGTTGGGAAATTTTTGTATGTACCCAATTAAATCCAATGGTTTGTACACTTATTATAAAATTTTTGTTTTAATATACGGGTACTTACTTCAATTTGTGTTGTATTTTCACTGTCAATTCCTGTATATCCAAAATACGAATATATCAAATTACAATAAGACCAACGGTGACGTATGCTTGTGATACCTGGGTGCTTAACAAAAAAGAAGAAGAGCAACTGGAAACATGATAAGGAAAAATGCTGAGAGTTATCCTGGGAGGAATAAGGACAGAAGAAGGATGGAGGAGAAGAACGAACCTGTAGGTTTATGCACTCTATAAGGAACCAAGAATAACAACATATATGAAGGCACAACGTCTAAGAAGGCTGGGACATATACAGCGGATGCCGAAGATGGTACTACATAGAAAGCCTATCGGAAGAAGACGGAGAGGAAGACCGATGACGGGGTGGATGGAGATGGTGGATATTAGGAGTATGGGTGTCGGCGAGTGGAAGAGGGAGGCAATGGAGAGAGCCCGGTGGAGAGTGGTTGTGAGCAATTTTGAACATTATTGTAAATATGAAATATAAATGAGGCTCGAGGCCTATAAGGCCTGTAGCGCTGTTTAATAATAATAACTCCTGTATCTAGTGTATCTCAAAATAGAATAAATGAAATGGCATCATGGGCAAACCACGTGCTATGTTTCCCTCCTGGACTACCACTTTTCTTTTTTTAGCTCATTTTTTGCGTAGGTACGCAAGCTTCTCAATTTCTTGTAAGCTTCATAACTAGTTATATCAAATATCAGGGTTTAAATTTGCTTTTCATTAATAAAATTAGTGCTTTTTTAATTTGACCAATTATTACTCATATTAAAAACCAATTTAGTTAACTAATTAACTCATAAAAAAATTAATTCAAAAGACTACAACAAAAGATATATAGTGATAAGATAATTTGTTTTGACAAATGAGATCTCTGGTGGTGGGATAGAGAAGTAAATAGACGGAAATGTTTGAGTATTTTTCGATCCGCCAGCGATATACTGGGCAACTTGCCGGCCAGTAGTTGCAATACGGGCCATATTGCCGGGCAACACGGATATATTGCCGGGTAATACGTAAATATTTCTGGAAATGTTGCTGAGTTTTGAGCAATGTTGCTCAGCCATAATTTCCGGCCACACAATGCTGTAAAATGTTGCTCGTTTACAGGCCCCTTTAAATGAAAGAATGTAAAAGAGTTATGAGGCCGTAGTGCATACTCTGTATAGGCAACTTAAAAAGTGACACTTAGAATGTAAGAAGCTTCCTATTCATTATACCTGCTGCTGTACATATGATGACTTTTGTGATCAGTGAGTCGGCTAGGTCCTGCAGATACCTTTGTCCATTAGTCTCAGAATATAGCAAAATACTTCAATGATCATGAAATATTGATTTTTTGGAAGTTTGAAGAAAAATTGGTGACTTGGGTCTATTATATATACTTTCATGGAAGGGTTCGTTGGATATAGTTTGCGTGATTTCTCTCAAAGTGGGACAAGGTAGGAATACAAGTAGTAGATCACATTCGTCTGAAGTTCATCTTTTTACTTCTCGTACCCTCTTTAGGAACCTTTTTAACATATATGGAGAATAAAATTATATTGAGATGAATTGGTGAGAACTGTCTTCCCCACTGAGAATACTCTGCAGCGATTAACAACCAATAAGGAACTTCTCTGCAGCAAGTGTATTGTGCCCATAAAAATCAACTTTCAGTATAGATGGAAACATTTTGAAGTCATAGGAGATAATTATAATTTTATAATCTATTGTCATGAACATTAAAAAAATTAAATACTCTTTTTTTTTATTTTTATGGGTCTAGCACACGTGCTACAGGGAAGTCCCTAAAGCGCTACAGGAGCGACACGTGTGCGGAGAAAGCGATTCACGTTGTTCTTGAATCGCTGTAGATTGTACTCGATGGGAAACACAGTCCTGGGCAAACTATTCCAAGGTATGATGTTCTCCATATAAAAGACTGCTTGAAAAGCGTTGTACGAGGAGTAACAAGTTGAACCTCATACGGATGTGAAGTATTAGCGCGACGTGTACTTCTAATATGCACCGCTCTGGGAGGAATTAAACAGGCCACATCCTTCGAACACTTTCCATGAAAGTACTTGTAGAATAGGCTCAAGTCGCCAACCGTTCCTCGATGTTCCAGCGAATCAAGGCCGTCGGTCAGTTCCGGGTGTCCAATCAGACGAATAGCTCTTCTCTGGATATAATCCAACAAATGCAGTGTATGTTTGGGAGCGGAGCCCCAAACATGGGAGCAGTATTCCATAGTTGGTCGAATTTGAGCTTTGTAAAGAATTAACAGTTGTTGTGGTGTGTAAAGCTTTCTGGTTCGAAACAATATTCCCAACTTTTGAGAAGCTCTCCTTGCTATGCCTGCAACATGTTCATGCCAGGACATATTTACTCCCAAATTAACGCCTAACAGATTGAGTGACGATGTTAGAGGTATGGAGTGCCCCGACATAACTATGTCGGGTTCTGCAACGTTAACTTTTTTAGAAAAAACTGCCGCCTGGGTTTTTTATAGCGTTAAATTCCACTTGGTTACTGTCACCCCAAGATAGAATTTCTTCCAGGTCTTTGTTAAGTTGAATGACTTCCTGCTGTCTGCGGATATTCGTCTGAGTAGTCGATATCCGAGCATTCAAAGTGAATGAAGAGATAAGTGTACTGTCATCTGCAAAGCTGTAGATTGGATTCTCGGTCTTTTTTCAGCAGATCGTTAATATAAATGAGGAAGAGAGTAGGAGACAGTATGGAGTCTTGGGGCACACCGGCGTTGATAGTGAAGGTGTTAGAAAGAAATCCGTCGACTGCCACTCGTAAAGAACGCTCTCTGAGGAAACATGAGAGCCACAAACAGAACTTTTCAGACAACCATAAGAACGTAGCTTAGCCAACAGCCCATCGTGCCAAACACGGTCAAATGCCTTGGATATGTCAAGAGCAACCGCTCGAGATTCTCCAAAGTGTTCAATTGCGTTGTTCCAAACATGTGTTACATAAGTCAGAAGATCTCCTGTTGATCTATTTTTACGAAAGCCATATTGGTGATCACTAATAATGTTGAATCCTTCAAGATGTTTTAGAAGATGCTGATTGATAGCCTTTTTCCATGACTTTCGATATTATCGAGAGTAGTGCGATTGGTCGGTAGTTATTTGGCAAGGTCTTCTTGCCTTTTTTAGGTATCGGCTGAACTGTGGCACATTTCCAGCAGGAAGGAAATATTCCCTTTCTGTAGAATAGGTTGAAAAGTCTACAGAAAACTGGTGTTAGTTCCCTCGCACAGTTCTTGAGAACTATGGCAGGTATTCCGTCAGCGCCTGAAGCCTTTTTGGTGTCTAGCTTCATCAAAATACGTTTTATGATACGCTGTCTGAAGACAATATCGGGCATCCTTGACTGCACTATGGGAATAGTAGGTGGTGTTTTTTCCTTGGAAATCGACAGTAGAATGTGAAGCAAAGAGTTCAGCCAACAAGTTCGCTTTCTCAACGGGTGTCGTTGCAATAGAATTATCTGGCCGTGTGAGTGGTGGTATGGTGGATTTGGGTAAAATTTTGACTAACTGCCTTAGCGACTGACCAAAAGGACCTGGAATTGCCGGGACAAGCGAGAAGTTTGTTTCTAATCCGTTGATTGTGTACCTCCTTGGTTTCGTCGATAATTTCTTTGCATCTGTTCCTGGCACGAACAAAGATGTTACGATTTGTGGTGTTAGGATCTTCACGCCACTGTCGGTATGCAAGATGTTTAGAAGCAACAGCTTCTTTGCATTTTAGGTCAAACCAAGGCTTGCCGTTGGAAGGGCATTTCTTCGAAAAAGGGATGTAAGCCTCCATACCGGCCAAAACAACATCGGAAATAGTTAATGAAATATAATATCACACATGCTAATAAATAAGGTCTTATAAGCTAATAAGACGAACATTTGTCCTAGAAACTTTTTACTGAGTGTAAAGCAAGGATTAAATTCAGTCCTTCACGATTTAACATAGTTTATGAGTTTAAAATCTAATCGTTGTATTGACTATCCGGCAAGGTGCCGTAATTTCACATCGAATCTAAGTTGACACCTGTTCACGTACGAATCAATCCTTGATGTAGTTTTTACTTCAACTATACATGAAACGCACTATTATAGCGCGAGATAGCAAATTTAAAGTAGATTTTTGGAATATACGAGGTTAAACTCGAACATAAATTCAGTGCACAACTGCAAACAAATAAGCCTCATGTACTCGGTCTCTGCGAAATTAAGGTCAGTTCATCAACCAGAACAGTCAACCCTCTCTATTCTGGGTGCGACTGTTTCTTTGTTAGATGGTATCTCTATTGCCAACGAGAGGAGCGCCGAGACGTTGATGTTGGGTGGTTAAAAATAACGACTCAACAAACTATAAGGTTCATCTGCTACCTTTATCGACCACCAACGGATACTTACTTTAGAATATTTTTGGCTTCTCTTGCAGATACCATCGATCATTTACAGATTAGTGCCGAAATTGCCATCCTGGATGACTTTAATGTCCACAACATGAACTGGCTTAAGTATTCAAATACGACCGACGAACAAGGCCGTGAACCACCAATTAAGAGATTTACACTCTCATTGTAAATTCGCCGTTAGGGCCCTTCGATCATAAACTGTTTTCGACATCTAATCAGTTACATATAGGCACCTAAACCGTGCAAGATTGATTTGGCACTACAAATCTGCTGAATGGGAAGAACTCATGGAATATTGACGAACTGCTCCTTGGATCCTGGATTCGACGACCCATCTGATTGCGCTAAGGAGGTCTCCAATATAATTTTGGCTGATATGAAAGCTTATATCCCTTTTTCGAAGAAATTCCCTTCTAGCCGTTCTAGCAAAGAAGCTGTTGCTTCTAAACGTCTTGCCTATCGACAATGGCGTGAAAATTCTAGCGTCATAAATCGTAACATCTTCGTTCGTACCCGGAACAGATGCAAAGAAATTATCAACGAAACCAAGGATGAACACAATCAAAAAATTAGAAACAAATTTCTTGCCTGCCAAAACAATTCTAGGTCTGTTTAGTGGATTGCTTAGGCCATTAGTCAAAATATCACTAAATCTACTATACCATCGTTTACACGGCCAGATAATAATATTGCAACAAAATGTATTTTAATTAACCTTGACAACAAAAAAGCTTTTGGCGCTGATGGAGTATCTCAAAAATGGGCGAGTGAACATACATCAGTTTTCTGTAGGCTTTTCGACCTATCTAACAGAAAGGGAATATTTCGTTTCTGCTGCAAATGATAGACTGTTCAGCCGTTGCCCAAAAAAGGCAAAGAAGACCTTTCCAAACCACTACCGACGAGTTGTACTGTTTTCAATAATATCAAAAGTTATGGAGAATGCTACAAATCAGCATCTTCTAAAATATCTAGAAGGATTCAATATTATTAGCGACCATCAATATAGCTTTCGTAAGTAAAGATCAATAGGAGATCTTCTAACTATGTCACACATATTTGGAACATCACGATTGAGCATTTGAGCGGTTGCACTTAATATATTCAGGGCATTTGATTGTGTGTGATATGACAGATTGTTGGCCAAGCTACACTCTTATGGTATATTTGAAAGGTTTTGTTTAGGGCTCTCGTGTTTTCTCAGAGAGCGTGCTCACGAGTTGTAGTTGGTGGATTTCTTTCTAATATCTTTACAATCAACGCTGGTGTGCCTGAAGGCTTCATACTGTCTCTCAATGTCTTTATCATTTACATAATCTGCTGGAAAGAACCAGAAATCCAATCTACAACTGTGCAGATGACAGTACGCTTATTTTTCTCATTCACATTGAAAGCGCGAACATCAGCTACTCATACAAATATACACAGACAGTAGGAAGTCGTTTAACTTGAGAAAGACCTGGAAAATATTTCATCTTAGGGTGACAGTAACCAAGTTTAATTTGAGCCTACAAAAACCTAGGTGGCAGTTTTTTTCTAAAAAGAGTTACTGTTGCGGAACCTGCTATAGTTATGTCTGTACACCCCATTCCTCTAGCATCATCATTCAATTTGCAGGGCGTTAACTTGGGAACAAAGATGCATTGGCATGAATAGTAAAAAAAAGGGAATATTATTTAAAATTAGAAAGCTTTACTCCACAACAACTGTTAATCCTGTACAAAGCTTCGACCAACGATCGAATACTGCTCCCATGTTGAAATTTTCAATATATCATCCTTCTTCTATCATGTATTTTTTCCATTCTTTTCACTAACGCTTGATGAGTGATTTTGCAAATAATTTCTCTAGATATACTATTGCAATATAATTTTTTCGCAGTTTTGAATACAATATCTTTAAGACTTTCCCACAAGAAAAAGTCTAACGGCGTGAGATTTGGTGCCCATTGAACTGCTAAGGGCTGGGAACCCCTATTTTGAAACCGTTCATTCAAATACTCTCTAACAGCAGCAGTTGTATGAGGTGGTGCTCCTTCGTGTTGATACTACATATATATGCCTTCTTAAAATAAGGGGAACATTTTTTAATAAAACTGGTAGAGTATTAACCAAGAAATTAAGGTATCTACTTCCAGTCAGTGTTCCCTCAAAAAAAAAGTATGGTCCAACTAAATATCTCCCAATTATCTCAGACCATACATTAAAGCCATAATAGCCTTGATTCTGAATTTGATTAATGTTGTATGGATTCTCGTCAGTACAGGAATGATAATTTTTTCTGTTAGGTTTGTCATTGCTAACGAAAAATGACATTCATCTGTCTATAATATATGATTCAGAAAATAGTGTTCTTCGTTATATTTAATCTCATTTCTGCTACAAAACATAATCCTCGTTCCGAATCAAATTGTGTTAATAACGGAAGATTATACATTTTATAGTAATGGTATTTATTAGCTTTCATAGATTTCTGAATAGCTCCATAAGATACATTCAATTGCCTGCTTGCTTGTCTGATTGAATTATATGGATGGTTTTAATAATATTGCACAATTTCGGCTACTTTTTTACCTGTTAAAACAAGAGCTGTCAGATTAAAGTATGACAGCCACCTACTAGATAAATTGTTTGAAAACCGTCAAATGTGGCTACGATCCATGGGGTAAAAATAGTATTTTAGAGTGGTTTTGCTGCATAACTTTTTTGTAAAACAAATTAAAGACAGTTGAAGGAAAAAATGTTGAAAAAAAAAATCAGGGCTTTCCAATGGCGTTTTAAAAAAGATATGTCAATGGAAAAAAAGTTGCTTGTCATCGCGTCGCCCAGCGTCGTTTTCATTACCAAATGTCAAATACTTCAGTATACTCCTTGACGTGCACTATACCATTTTACATTTAAAAAATATATAAATATCCAACCATTTTCCACAAATCGGGGCCGGGTGTCTAAAAATACGATCACCCTGTACAGCGATTCAAAACAAACGTGAATCGCTTTTTCCCCACAAGTGTCGCTCCTGTAGCGCTTTAGGAATTCCCTTGCAGCATGCGCGCAATATCCATAAAAGAGATCCAATATTGTCAATTATACCAAAGAGTGACTTCATTTTAATGTTTTTCATGGAATGAAAATTAGGAATCAAAAAACATATATTTTGAATGAATTACATAAATACTAACAGAAAACGAAACTCTCTCTTATTCTTTTATAGTAACAATGATTTGGTAATTGCATCAAAAACTATACTTCTTATGTTCGATCCCTATATGACATCGTTTTGACGTCCTTTGGAATAGAAATTGAGAATAATAAAATAATATGTTATTAGTTGTTTTGCATTTTGTTGTTTAAAAACTAAGTCAATAATCTGGGCAGTGATTTTTTTATTCATAGGTTTTGAAGTGTATAAAGTTACTATTTCCTTGAGCTTATTGAGCAATTAAAATTTAAAAGATTATTATCGTGCTTGTAAGTCAAACAAAACCATTTTCAATGTTAATTTTCGTCTACATATCTATGGCGCAACGAAGGGTGCCAGGGGGTATAAGCGCGCCCCATTTCTATGAATGTAGAAAATATGCCGCTTAGAAGCGGAACTTTTTTTATTGTGAAAAATGTTCACGCTCTGATCATCGCTTTTTAAATTGAGTCTGGAGCTATTGCAGGTAGACACGTTCTTTTTGTGAAAGATCTCTCCCCCCCATTGAGTATAAGTTTTTAGAGTTCTCGCTCGGCTCCGAGCGTCGTGACCTCTATTGCATTGTTACACAGAATTTACAACACGACACTTCTTATCATCTCCGGTTACTTTAAGTCTCTTCTACCGTCGATTTTCCCCTGGTTCAGCAACTTTTCCATGCCATCCCTTCTTATGATGTGACCAAAAAATGATTATACTTTTCTCTGAATCGATGATAACAGCCGATCACTATTTTGGATGTTAAGATCGCTAAGAACAGACGCATTTGTCCTATGAGCTCTCCAGTAAATTCTGAGCTTCCGCCTGTAGCTTGTAGTTTCGAAAGCCTCTATTCTTTTACGGTATATTGCATTATTAGTCCAAGTTTCTGCTTTATATGTAGCTATAGGGAATATTAGTGAATTGAGAAGCCTTTTTTTACCCATTTTATTTATTCTGTGATCTTTCCATACTTTGTTTAGGCTTGACATTGCGGCTTTGGCTATCCTTCTTTTAATTTCTTCTTAATTCTGGCGCCTAAGTATATTATATAATATCTGTCTTCAGTGGAGGTAAAATTTTATACTATAAGAAGAGAACATTGCTTTCCATTTTAGGTAGAGGTACTATGTAATGAAAAATTTCCTTTTCACCAGTGATGGGAGGGGTCTAAACTGTTAAGAGTTCCAGTGCAAGAAAGTCTTTTTTCTTATTAAGGGTTTTCGTTCTCCATTGGTCCTTTGACATCTCCCCCCTTTATAAGTAGCCCACGATTAGTGTCTCTTTGTTTTCTGTAAAACGCTCTTTGTATCTATATGCCTCTCTCTTGAACCTGGCTGCGCCATTGCTTTCTATATAGCTTCCACTATCGTAGTATAATAATACTGTGGTATTGTATTAGGTCATGTATGAATATATGTATTTCTATCTTTTTTTTTCACAATATGATATCAGGCAAAAGACAAATATATTGAGGGCGTACTAGGTATTTATTTCTACTAGAACGTTGACACTCTCGGTCATCCTTCCGTCTAATAAATTAAGTAATTATTCTTGTTTATTTTAAATTTTTTGTATCTACACTGTTGGTTGTTATTTAGATTTTTGTTTACTGGAATTATTCATTTTATAAAATAATATAACATACATTTTTAAGCAACAACTTTCTAAACATATCCGTAGAGCGAAAAGATTTTAGTTTTTTAACAGGAATTAAGTTTTAGATAAAATTTAAAATATCACCGCTCTCCCTATTATCTATAAAATACTAGCCGGGCCCGCGGCTCCGCTCGCGTGGACTTGATTCACTACTATCGTCACTGCTTATTCCTTATGTTACCCAACGTAATAAAATATCTCCCATTATTTCTCCTTATCGCCCAATATTTCTCCTTATTTCCCATTATCTCTACATAATTTCCATTATCTAGGCTTATCTCTGCTCATCGCCCATTATTTCTCCTTATCTCCCATTATTTCTCCTTATCACCCATTATCTCACCTTATTTCCCATTATCTAGGCTTATCTCGACTTATCTCCCATTATTTCTCCTTATCTCCCATTATTTCTCCTTACCTCCCATTATTTCTCCTTATCTCCCATTATCTCACCATAACTCCCATTATTTAGACTTATCTCTGCTTATCTCCCATTATTTCTCCTTATCTCCCATTATTTATACTTATCTCCCATTATCTCACCTTATCTCCCATTATCGAGGCTTATCTCGACTTATCTCCCATTATTTCTCCTTATCTCCAATTATCTCACCTTATCTCCCATTATCTAGGCTTATATCGAATTATATAGAACATATGTATAAATTTATAAAAACACGTAAATCTGATAAGTGGTTCTCGAGTGATAAGCGCACTAACGGACAGACAGATAGACAGAGAGACGTTGCATTTTATATATATTGTATTCTTTGCTACATGATATTGTTCCATATTTAATGCTTTAGGGAGTGTATTGCAAGAGAACGCGCTAGCGGCAAACTTTTCTCTGACTTAATTCACTATTATCGTCACTGCTTATTCCTTATGTCACCTAATAAAATGTAGTCTATAACCTGGCCAGAGAACATACGTATGGTTAAAAAAAAGCACGTAAATCGGATAAGTAGTTCTGCAGTAATAAGCACACTAACGGACGGACAGACAGACAGACAGACGGACAGAGAGACATTGCATTTTATATATATTATAGATATTCTCTGCTACATAATATTGTTCCATATTTAATGGTTTGGACTGTGTATTGCAAGAGAACGCGCTAGCGGCAAACTTTGTCCGACTTCATTTACTATTATTGTCACTGCTCATTCCTTATGCTACCTATCGTAATAAAATATAGCCTATAACCTGGCCGGAGAAGATATGTATGTTTAAAAAAAAAAGTACGAAAATCGGATAAGTGATTCTCCAGTGATAAGCGCACTAACGGACAGACAGACAGACAGAATACGTTGCATTTTATATATATTATAGATGTAATAAAATATATACCTGTAACCTGAATTTAAAAAATCACCTAAATCGGATAAGTGGTTCTCGAGGGATAAGCGCATTAACGGACAGACAGACAGACAAACATTGCATTTTATATATATTATAGATATAGATTATTTTTATTATTATATAACCTGGCCAAAGAATATATGCATGAATTTAAAAAAAGACAGGTAAATCTGATAAGTGGTTCCTGCGTGATAAACGCAATAATAGACAGACAGACAGACAGAGAGACATTGCATTTTATATATATTATAGATTATACATATACAGATACATAATATTGTTCCATATTTAATGGTTTAGGCTGTGTATTGCAAAGGCACGCGCTAACGGCAAACTTATTTGCGACATCATTCACTATTTTACGTCACTGCTCATTCTTTATGCTACCTATCGTAATAAAATATAGCCTATAACCTGGCTAGAGAACATATGTATGTTTTAAAAAAAAAAAAGTATGTAAATCGGATAAGTGGTTTTTCAGTGATAGGCGCATTAACGGACAAACAGACAGACAGACAGACAGACAGACAGACAGAGAGACGTTGCATTTTATATATATTATAGATGTAATAAAATATATATCTAAAACCTGGTCAGAGAACATATGTACGAATTTTAAACAATCACGTAAATCGGATAAGTGGTTCTCGAGGGATAAATGCACTAACGGACAGACAGAGAGAGGTTGCAATTTGTTTATATTATAGGTATAGATTATTATTATATAAACTGGCCAAAGAATATACGTATGAATTTAAAAAAAAGACGTAAATCGGATAGGTGGTTCTCGCGTGATAAACGCACCAATGGACAGACAGACAGACAGAGATACATTGCATTTTATATATATTATAGATTCTAGATATTCTCTACTGCATAATATTGTTCCATATTTAATGGTTTAGACTGTGTATTGCAAGGGAACGCGCTAGCGATAAATTTTTTTTTCCGACTTCATTCACTATTATCGTCACTGCTCATTCCTTATGGTACCTATCGTAATAAAGTATAGCCTATAACCTGGCCAGAGAACATATGTATGTTTTAAAAAAAAAAATACGTAAATCGGATAAGTGGTTCTCCAGTGATAAGGTCACTAACGGACAGACAGACAGACAGACAGACAGACAGAGAGACGTTGCATTTTATATATATTATAGATGATATTAATGATAAATATAAATATCTGTGTATATCACGCTGAGGGAAGACTCAAATTCTAATAAGTCGGGTCAGACGTCATTTCATTTTCTGAATTAAATCGAAAAAAGGAGAGTTTCCCAAAATGTGTGCGAAGAGAATTTGGCATTTGTCAAATTTAGTTTACCAGTTATCAAATTTAATATTGGTATGTTCAAAATTTGTAGAATTGCCCATAAAGGATTTCGTTCAGCATTCAATAAAATACTGTTAACAGGTTAATTTTTAAAATTAGCAACACTTCACACCAAGTTTAAAAAACATTAAAATATGATTAATGAGTACAAAGCTTTTTTTTTAATCAAAGTTAGATAAGGATTGAAATTAGAATGAATTATGTATTTTACCCAAAATGAAAGGAAACGTAAATAAATATAAAAAACGATCGTCTACTAAAATATACCTACCTAGGAATATTATATACTCGATTATGTATTCTGAAGGAGAAAAGTATGAAACACGTTTAGTAAATAGAAATCGGAAGTTTGTTCTTAATGACATATTTCACAAAATATTTTGACAAAAATTTTTAAGCGATTTTCTAAAAGGTTGCGGAAGGGACGATTTGAATCCTATTTCCTACATATCGAATTATTATATTATATATAACACACCTATAGGGTAGTTCACATAAAATAAAAGATTACACTGTACACATACCTTATCTTAGAAAGTTCTAAATACTTATATCAACAGTTTATAGCAGATTAATAGCATTTAGCATACTTATTTGAGGAAAGGGGGATACTTTTGATTATGTTTTTTTTTCGCGACACCCTCACCCTTCTGAAGGGCTTCAAAAGTTTAAATGAAATGGGGTACTTCTTTTTTATTTCTTTTTTCCAGAATCGATAATGACTTCTATTAATCAAAAAGTGTATGTATGGCAGAAGTTTATGTTTACTGCCTACTTATTAAAGCAACGGTTAACCCCATTTTAAATCACTTTTACAGGCTAGTTAGAAAAAATATTTTTTTCTTAAGAAAATCTTTATTGTGATGTTTTATCCTCACCCCTTCTGGTAACTTTTTTTACGTCGAATTGGATTATTGCATATTTTTAGGACATTGTATATTAAAAATTTATTAATTATTCTATTTTATTTTTATTTATTTAACAAGCAAAAAATTTTTATGAACTTTTTTCGCAAAACTTCCATTTGAAGGTAAGAAAAATCACGCACACGCTGCGCGCTGTGTTTACAAGCTGCACACAACTTATGCATTTATTACATATAGTATGTAGGTAACAACTTACTTGAAAAATGGTGCTTAATTTATTAAGCTACTCTAAAGAGGAGCAAAGAATACCTTAGAAGGCGGTAACTTAATAAATCCGAAGTCCACCGAGAAAGAATCTATTTTAATTAAATTTAATTAGAAAAACTGGAAAAACGGTTGTTAAAACAAAAGCAACGATAATGCTACATTAAAAATTATAATAAAATTAAAAAATTAAAATTAAGAGAGTTTTTAAATTCGCTATCTGAGTGATCGGAGGTATCGCTGTCATCTTTAGATACTAAGATAACTACAGCGTTTACTTGGACATCCAAAACTTTTTCTCTATCCCGCCATTCCAAAATTTTTTTCTGCATGTTCTACTACTTTTTTTCCAGTACTCTTCGGTGATATGGTCTAGAGAGTCTTGCCATACCATTTCAGGTTCGTGAGATGTAGGTCCTTCAGTAATATGCTTTTCATAATAGGATTTTGCGCCTGCCCATATTAATTCTATGGCATTAAATTGGTAATGGTAAGGTGGAAAACGCAAAACCTCATGATCCTGTTCCCTTAAAATTTCATCAACCGCGTATGTTTTAAGTTTTCTAAAAGTCTTTGTCATTAAGAGTAATACTGTTTTTAATAAATTTGAAGAAGGGTTTTGATTTTTCTCTACCAACCACTGAAATATTTCATGTTTTTCCACGATTAATTTGGTTGTTTATTCAAAATTCTAGAATAATATGAAGCATTGTCCAAAACGATTAATTAGGGTTGATCTAAATTTGGAATAAGCATTTCCTTTAGCCACTTTTCGAATGTTTCATTTTTCATGCTGTCGTGGTAATCGGCGCTTTTCGATGTAGTTGAAAATATTAAACTGGTCCCAGGTACAAATCCGGTGTATGAACCAGCATGCAAAATAATAAACTTCTTTCCAGAACTGTACCCCATCTTCCTTTTTACTGATTTAGCCAAATTATCTTTCTAGGATTTGGACCCACTTCCGTTTGAAAAAATCCATGTTTCATCCAAAAAAATTCAACATACTTCCTTAAAAATCTTACTCGTTGACTGGCAATATTGGGGAGTTCACACAAATATCTTCGGTTACAGTCTTTTTTATATCGAAATCTCAAATGTTTCATTAATTTTAATAAAGACTTTAGTCCAATTTCTAAAATCTTTCTATCCCCTAAAGTATCTTTTAAAGTCGTAAGAGTTATGTTTATGTTAGATTTATACATGTCGTAAATCAAATTTCTCACATCCATTTTCACGAATTCGCTTAAATCCTTAGTTTTTGGCGTTTTCTTTTTCCTTTTTTTTACATTTTTTCGCGGTTATACCGCTGTGATCTTCATTAACAATCCTTTTTATGGTTCTAATACTTAAATTTAAAGCTTCCGATACTTGTTTCTTGATGGACTTCCGATTCATTAACTTACTGTCTTTGGTAGAATTTCTGTGCTTCTTTTCAAAGTAACTTATTAAATTAAGCACCATTTTCTTCGTCTGAAGATTTAAAAAGCCCGCTAAACGCTTTTTGGCTTCCATTATTATATGTATAATAAAATTTTTTGACACTATTGAAAATATTTAAAAAAATTGGCATTGACATTGACATAATAATGCTGCACTCATTTTTAACACCCAAAAACACTTAGAGAAATTTACAAGAATACTTTACAAATATTAAATAAATTAGAGGTTTTCTGCCTCGGTTTTACTAAAGTATTCTCTATATTCCTATTCGTTAAGCTCTGAATACTCTCAGACGAGAAAGTAAAAATAATGGCAACTACTAAGTTCAATAATATTTAAATATTATGTATATTATATCATAAAATAAAATAATCCAGTCATTGTTCCATGGCATATGAAAAATACTATTTTTGCTTTTGTCAGTGTGTTCTTTTAAACATTTTTTGAACAATTTTAAAAGTAATATTTGAAGTTTGAACGCGCTAATATTTTTAATATTTAACGATTTTGGACGAGTTTTTTATCAAAATATTTGGATGGTTGCTTACCACTGAAAATTATAGTTGGCTCTCTGTCTCGAACATAAAAAATCTATTAGACTTTTTCAGTTTTCCGACGTGGTATTAATTAATTCATGCTGACTGTAACTTTAACAAGGACGACCACAGAAAAGTTTATCGCAGCTAAGACCATACAATCGAATTATTAGAATGCCGTCGACTATACTTGTCTTTTCAAGAAGATAGATGGATAATAATAACTACAAACGTATTGACAACAGTTCAAATCTCTAACTTTTGTTGTTTTTCATTTGTAATTTAGAGTGAATGCTTTATTTTTTTTTTAACATTAGTTGAAGTTTCTAGTGACGTGTCATATAATGGATATGGGCACCCTCTACCTTAGGCGCCTTTTTCTTCAGTATTCGTTGTACAACGTCATTTTTGTAATACTCTTAAATTAACTAAAATTCAAAATTATTGTATGAGATACTTTTAAATTCACATTACATTTGTTGACAACTAGCTAGTCTATAACTATAACTATTACTACAATGATAAGATGGAACATGATTAACAGTTTAGATTTTAAGATATGTACATGGCAGGGACCTAATTATCTTATCCTAAGTATGGAAATTATATATGTATTGAGAGAACTTAGGATATTTCATGAACATAAACTTAAAATTAAACTTAATATTAATTAAGGTTAACTTAAGCTAATCTGGAGGCAGGGGGTAGCTGGGTTTTGGCAGCCGGCGGCGGACATGGCGTGGAGGGGGGAGGTAGGCGGTCTTGACTGTAGGGTTGGAGTGGTAGTTGGCTTTGTCGAGGAATTTGGTGTGGGCGTTGCTGATGAATTCACGGATTGTGAGCATCTGGAGGCCTCGGTGGAGTTGGTGTTGCGGATGAATCAAAGTGCTTTGGCGATGATGCGAAGGGCCTTTTTTTGGATGGTCTGGAGGGTGGGTCTGGGGGTTCGTGACATCTGGTACCATGCTGGGCTGGAATAGGTCAGTCCGGTTCGGATGATCATCTTGTAGGTTGTCAACTTGTTGCGAGTTGACAATTTGCTGGACTTGAGTAGAGGGTAGAGCTTGCCGAGTGGTTGGTTGGCTTTCTTGGCGGAGGCGGTAACCTGGTCCTTCCATACTAGCCGCTTGTCGTACTGGAAGCCCAGGTACTTGATGCTGTTTGAAAATCGGAGTCGGGTTCCTTAGAGGGTGAGGCTTTCCGGCGGTGAGTTGCGGGCCTTTGAAAACATGATGGCTTGAGTCTTCACTGGGTTGAGCTGGATTCTCGAGTGTTCGAAAAAGGGGACTAGCGTGTTTAGATGTCTTTGGAGGCGGCTGTTGAAGATCCTAGTCGACTTGGTGGTGGCTGTGATGGCGGTGTCATATTTACATGAAAAGAGAAGTGTGGTCCAACTTGGGTATGTCCGCAGTTTAGATGTTAAATAAATGGGGGACAGGACGGAGCCTTGGGGGACTCCGGCTCGAATGGGCCTGACTTCGGAATTCTTCGTGGAGGAAAAATAATGAAAGGTGAACATCCAAATTGCCTTTTATTCTAACCTAGCATAATTAGTTCGTCTGTTCTGTACGTCTTTAGCTATTTTCTGACCTAACTTTGACAGTATATGTACATACTGGCAACTTTTGTCGAGCTATGCCGTGCCAGGGTTAAATCTAAGCTTAGCGCATGATGTAGTATGATGCAGTAAAATTATTAACATACCACGTAACAATTTGAGAATAAACGTAATAAACAATTGAAAAAACTGACACTGTTTATTTTAAATAATATGCACCTTTAACAGGAAACAAGTTGGTGGCTATGGATTTTTCAATAAAAATAAAACATGCACGAATTAGTACATATTTAGATCATGATGTACATAATTATTCTTAAATCAAATCAAGGACTTTGGGATTGTATTTATAATTTGGTTAATGAATATATGTCGAATATTAAAGTAATAAAGCTTTGAGTAACTTTAGAATATCTGAAGAAGAAATGAAAAGTAGTTTAAATATTTTGTTATTATTCGTCACAATATTATTCCCAGAATATCTTGTAAGTATTTCGAGTCCTGAAATTTATATTTAATTGAACATTTCTAATCTATCGTAAAGAGCGCAAAAATATATGTAAAATAAAATAATCTGAAAAAAAAAATTGTAATGAATATTTGTTTAAATAGTAGGCAAATGTTACCTAATAATTCTGGCTTGTAGGAGTTTATAGGTAGACTGATGCTGAAACAATATTTATTTCGTGTAATCTTTGTAAAGCTGTAAACGTTCTTTAAAACATTTTTTTCAGCGTTCTCTTGGTCGACCTTTTCATTTTCGGTTTACTTTAAATGGCATACGGCCCTATAATAATTTAATAATTGTGCCATTTCAATGGTGCCAATACTTAGATCTTGGAAACTATAAGAGATATAAAAACTGATAAAAGAGAGTATTTCAGACAACCTTGAGCTTTAACAAAATTTAAAACCCTTTTATTTTCGGAGATATTCGTAAGAACTGCAATTTTTTGTATTTATTCTTATTCTTTATGAACTTATTTTTATTAATATTGAAAAATATGAAGAAGATGCCGAATATGAAACGGCTGAATATCAGTGTGTTAGGTGTTAGTGAAGTACGATGGCCCAGAACGGGAAAAACCAATATTGGTAAGTACACTATGTACTATTCTGGTAACGATGATTCAAGCCACTACAACGGTGTGACAGTTATAGTGAATAAAGTAAGCAGCAGGACAGTACTTAACTTTGTGCCCCTGTCTGACCGGGTCATGCTCCTCCAAATTGGAGCCCATCCACAAAATATAAATATAATACAGGTTTATGCTCCTACATCAGATAAAAGTGAAGTGGAAGTTCAACAATTTTATGCCCAGTTAAAACTACTCCTAAATGTTACTAAAAAACACGAAGTAAATATTATCATGAGCGACTTCAATGCAAAAGTAGGAACAGGAGCTGTGGGGGATGTTTTGGGGGAATATGGGCTAGGCGAAAGAAATGCGCGGGGTGAAAGCCTTATCGAGTTTTGCCAAGAAGAGAGTTTAGTAGTCATGAATACATGGTTCACGCTGGCTAAGAGAAGACTGTATACATGGATATCCCGCAGAGACCATAACCGTAATGTAGTTCGGAACCAAATCGATTACATATTGGTAAGTAAGCGCTATAGGAATGGGGTTCGGGAAGTTAAAACATATCCTGGAGCCGACATCGAGTCTGACCATGTCCTTCTGACCGGCATAATTAACATCAAACTGAAACATCTTCAAACTGCAAAAAATGTAAGGCCCAACTTTCGACTGCTGAGGAACTTAGAAATTCGATCGCAAATAATCAAAACACTCAACCAAGAAATAAAGACAATTTCAGTAGGCCACTTGCTATCAGTCGAAGCCACATTGGAGTCATTTAAAAATATCTGTGCCAGAGTTCAAAACGAAAAACTTAATATGCCAACAAAGACAGCGAAAAGAGAATGGAAGTATTGGGACTTATGGATGAAAGAAGACGGTATAAAATCGATAACAAAACTAAATATAAAGAGATCAGTAAACAGATTCGAATGCTTATAAGAGAGGCTAAAGAAAAGTGGATGGAAGAACAATGTCAGGAAATGGAAGAATTACAGCTAAAGCATGACTATTTTAGTATGTAAAAAAAAGTTAAAGAAGTTACCGGTCAAAACAGTACACGAACACCAACATATTTAATAAACAGTAATAATCAGATATTACCGAACAAAAAGAGCTAGAAGAAGAATGGGCTCCATACATTAAAAATATCTTTAATGACTACAGAGAATTACCAGAACTCATTACGGACAGAATTTCTTTAAATATAGAAGAAGTTAGGGATGCAATAAAACATGCAAAAACTGGAAAGGCTCCTGGACCTGATAATCTTTATGCTGAGATGTTTCAACTTTTAAATGAAGAAAATATTTCTATCTTGTGCAGCTGCATAAATTCCATCTACAGTACAGGCACTATACCAAAGGATTGGCTTAAATCTTTGTTCATACCATTACCTAAAAAGCCAAATGCGAACAGATGTGAACAGTACCGTCTTATAAGCCTAATGAGCCACGCTTTGAAAGTGATGCTTAAGATCATTCACCATAGAATACGCAATAAATGCGAACAAGATGTTGGCGAAGAGCAATTCAGATTTAGACAAGGATTTGGAACTCGAGAACCACTTTTCGGGCTGAGTGTATTTTTACAGAAATGTAGAGATCAAAGGAAGGACGTTTACTTGTGTTTTATCGACTACGAAAAAAAGCATTTGACCGAGTCAAGCATCCACAATTAATACAAATGCTTCAAAATATGGGCCTTGACGAGAATGACATCAGATTTATCACTCACCTTGGGATCAGGTGGTGACACTACGAGTAAATAGCAGAGAGACTGACGAAATAGGAATAAAAAGAGGTGTTCCTCAGGGATGTGTTCTTTCCCCGCTCCTGTTTAATCTATACTCTGAGCACATATTCCAGAAGGCCTTAGAGAATGCCACAGATGGTATCAAAGTTAATGGCAAAATCACTAACAATCTAAGGTACGCTGATGATACCGTTATTATAGTAAATACAGCGGATGGACTTCAGCGTCTTATGAACAATATATCTAGGGAAGGCGATATTTTAGGCATGAAAGTAAACGTTAATAAAACGAAAGCAATGGTCATTTCAAGAACACCCGGGTTGCAAACAGATATTCGTGTTTACGACCAATTGATAGAATAAGTAAACAAATTTAAATACCTAGGGTGTTGGGTAACTAATGATTTGAATCCTGAAGTTGAGGTACGAGTTCGCATTGAAATGGTTAGAGCGGGTTTTCCCAAAATGAGACACTTCCTCACAGACTCAACCTTTTCGTTGGATACTCGTTATCGTTTTGTAAAGGTCTATCCAGTGCTTTTATATGGAGTTGAGGCCTGAACCTTGGGAGTACGATCAATGAATTGTTTGGAGTCTTTCGACTTATGGGTCATACGCAGAATAATGAAGATCTCTTCGATAGAGCGTCTTACTAATGAAGATGTACTTCGTCGAATGGGTAGAGAAAGAGAACTATTGTCATTTATTAAAAGACAAAAAACTCGTTACTTGGGACATATTTATAGGGGTCCACGTTACTCAGTGCTCTGGTTGCTGATGGAAGGGAAAATTGAAGGGAAAAGAGGTGTGGGGCGTCGAAAATGTTCCTGGCTGAAGAATATACGAGATTGGACAGGTCTGGATACCCGTACTTTATTAAGAATTGCCCAGGATTACAGCCCAACTTCAGTAATGGAGATGGCACTATAAGAAGAAAGTATTGGAAAATAATTTGTTCTAAAGTGTACACACACACTTCATCTATTAAAAATTTTCCAACACCGACCCAAATAAGTTCGTGTAATTTAATTGAGTAAGAATGGATGGAGGTATGATTTGTGTATAAAGATTAATGTGTAAACCTATTGTATCAAGTGTGTACCATAGTTTTTGTCGAACACTGTTTTTTTGAAAAATTTACTAAAACTAATTAATACTATCTAAAACACAAACGTCGTAATGCAAAAAAAATCTCCTAACTGTCAGCAAAACCAACGGATTGCGGGCTTCGCACATTGTAACTAGGAAATGGGAAAAAAAAAAACGGACAAAACTCATAAATCACTAATTATTTTTAAATGAACATTTTTTTAGTGTTCCGTACGGAAACTATTTGACGTAGAAAGTTGAAATTTGGTACTAATATAGAAATTGATGGCCTCATCTGAGCTGTGTAGTTTTGAAAGTTAAATTTTGACTTAAGGGGTTAGTTTTTTTTTGGGGGGCGGTGAAATCGGAAGTGAAAAAACAATTTTTTACTAGGTCTTCGAGTGGGGTTTCAAATGAAAGCTTGTAAAAACAAGTTCAAAAATATGTATAATGTATAGCAGGCGCACAGTTTTCTTTGTATTATTTTGATGAAACCGGGAAAAATCACAGTGCGTACAACAATAAATTTATACATAGTCTGAATCGGTCGTCAATTCATCAGACCGGTCGGTGTTATCTGAATGTATATTGAAAATAAGGCCTAATTTTTTCGGAATTGTCATCTTCTATTAAATATTCATTTACGTCCGGACATATTTTCCTCTGCCTTTTTAGATTTTTTCACACTAGTGCAATCTCTGGGCCAGATGTCAGAAGAAGCAGTTTTTTTTTTTTTTTTATTGTTCACCTCCCCACCTGAGCAGGGATTTTATCCTTTTTTATATCTTATAGGATATTGAAAAGGATGTCGTAATACCCGTCAACGTTGTACAAGTGCCGAAACATATATTTTTGTATTTCACCTTTTACACAACGCGCTAGTGCTGTCACGGATGTTATTGCAAGCGTTTCTGCAAACAGCTACGACCTATGTACGTGCCCAGGCCAAATATACTTAAATAAATTAATAAATAAAGTATACCGACCTACCGGGATTGGCACCGGTGACCTTCTGCACAGCAAGCAAGTTACTACGCCACGGAGCCACGGGCCGTCACGTCATATGTCATAATGTTCGCGTTCATACGCGATGTTTTTCGAGCATTATTTCCGCAGGTACGCCGAATATCTTTATGCTACACTCCAGTGCTTCTTCTGTCATATGACCTATGGAAATTATGAATGATGAAACCACGTCGACACCATGTATTACTAATTTATGTAATGATACTGGCATTTAATACCCGTCGTCATGCCTTGTATATATATATATATATATATATATATATACATATATATATATATATATATATATATATATACATACATATATATATATATATATATATATATATATATATATATATATATAAATATATATATATATATATATATATATATATATATATATATATATATATATATATATATATATGTATATATATATATATATATATATGTATATATGTATATATATATATATATATATATATATATATATATATATATATATATATATATATATATATATATATCTTGTATTGTGTGTATCGACACCATGTATTACTAATTTATGTAATGATACTGGCATTTAATACCCGTCGTCATGCCTTATATATATATATATATATATATATATATATATATATATATATATATATATATATATACATATATATATATATATATATACATATATATATATATATATATATATATATATATATATACATATATATATATATATACATATATATATATATATATATATATATATATATATATATATATATATATATATATATATACATATATATATATATATATATATATATATATATATATATATACATATATATATATATATATATATATATATATATATATATATATATATATATATATATATATATATATATATACATATATATATATATATATATATATATATATATATATATATATATATATATATATATATATATATATATATATATATATATATATATATATATATATATATATATATACATATATATATATATATATATATATATATATATATATATATATATATATATATATATATATATATATATATATATATATACATATATATATATATATATATATATATATATATATATATATATATATATATATATATATATATATATATATATCTTGTATTGTGTGTATCTTAAATTTAATTCATTTTTTCCACTTTAAGCGGCAGTATTACCGTCATTACTTGAATCAAAATCAGCCTTTGGTTTACCTACGATGAGACCTAATTTTCCTTTATTTTTTACAATCTTCCCATCTAATTTACCGTTTCTCAAAATCTAAAGAATCTGAAAAGTTTTTGGTCTGACACGTAGATATCGCATTTTTCAAAAAATCCATATGATTTTTAGAAAGTACCAACCTTCAAACGATATTTGTCAAAATTTCATCACATCTCGAGGATTAGTTTACAAGTTACAGTGGTTTTAGTGACGCTATTTTTGATATTTTTAAAACAATGGAAAAAATTGAATTTCGTGTGTTGATTAAACACTGTTTTTTGATGGAAAAAAAATCATTGAAGCAAAGTAATGGCTTGATAAGTGTTACAGGGACTCTGTTCCTGGAAAATCACTCATCATTTACTAGTATGCTGAATTTAAACGCGGTCGGAGACAAATGATGCTGAACACTCTGGAGACCCAAATGAGGTGATTATACCGGAAAAATCCACATAATTGTTTTGGATGACCGTAAAGTGAAATTGTATGAGATCGCTGACACTCTAAAGATATCAAAAGAACGTGTTGGTTTATTTTACATGAATATTTGGGCATGAGAAAGTTCTGTTCGAAATGGGTACCGCGTTTGCTCACAATGGACCAAAAACAACAACGTGTTTATGATTCTGAGCGCTGTTTAGACCTGTTTAAGCGCAATACGAAGGATTTTTTCATGCGGTATGTAACTCCCTGGATGAAACATGGATCCACACACTAGAATCAAATCGGCAGTCAGCTGAGTGGACAGCAGCCGATAAAAGCCGCCCGAAGCGAAAAAGACACAACCGTCGACTGGGAAGGTTTTGGGCTCTGTATTTTGGGATGCGCATGGAATAATTGTCATCGATTATACTGAGAAGGGAAAAACCATCAATAGCGAATATTATATAAAGTTATTGGTGTGCTTGAAGGCAGAAATCGCAAAGAGAGGGCCCCAAATGAATAAGAAAAAAGTGCTTTTTTATCAAGACAATGAACCGTGTCACAAGTCGATGGTTATGATGGCAAAATTGCATGAATTGAAGTTCGAATTGCTTCCTCATTCACCGTATTCTCCAGATTTAGCCCCCAATGACTATTATCTATTCGCTGGCCTCAGAAAAATGCTCGCGGGAAGAAGATTTGGCTCCAATGCAGAAATTATAGCCGAAACTGAGGCCTATTTTGAAAGAAAAGACAAATCCTTCCACAAGAACGGTATAGAAATGTTTGAAAATCGTTGGACTGATTGTATCGCTCTTGAAGGAGCCTATGTTGATTAATAAAGGCGAATTTTGCAAAAAAAGTGTTTTAAGTAGCTAGACAAAAAACTTTTCAGCCTAAGTGTTATGTAACAAACATTCGAATCATTGTATCTAATAATGTAATGAAGTTAAAACAAAATCGTAAAAGTTTCATTAGGCTGAAATGCTTTTGGTTTATTCCTGTCTTTAAGAGTATAACCATACTTTTGAGTGGAATTTGTAACATTGCAAATACTCATGTCCACCCTGGTAATAACATTCATAAGTCGTTAACTAACTGCTTCATAGTGACCTGTTCTTGGGTAACTAATGTGAGTGACTCTTTTGCAAAGAGAAATTTTAGAGGCCGACAATAGTGTACAGATGATGGGGTTGGGTTTTCCCACTTAATATTACCTGTACTATCAAGAATTTGCAGAGGAACAAGAGTTATGAAAAACAGAAATTCGTCGGAATCATCAGTACTCTGGAATTTCTGTTTATAAATACTACAGTTAGAACTGCCATTAAATCCCCATTTGCATATAAGTTTTAGAGAATGATACAAAACTATAGTCTCTTTGCCAAAGGACCCGATAAAATATTCTCCGGTTTTATTAGGTAATTGCTGCAAATCTATTGCAGCATGATTATCTGACACATCTATATTGCTGGGTAATCTTTGGTTTCGAATTTTTCTCAAGTTGTAATAACTAGGGAAAGTATTTGTATGACGCTATTTACAATTAAACGCAAAATGTTGTATTTTCGAAAACTAGGACCTAAACTTAAGCATTGCTAATGCGCTAATGCTTAAAGAACAAGATCTTCTTGATGAATCAGCAGCAAAAGGAAGCTCATTAGAACTCCAGTACAAGATCAGCAACTCTACACTTTTTTAATTTGTCACACAACACTGCAAACTCCTTTTCTGGCCTGCCGCGGCGTCTAGCTAACCCGGAGGGACCATCAGGCCGAAAGTTGCTATTGTTTTTATAATAATAATTGATTACTTTGTCTTCCAAAATAATCTCTTTTGTAACCAGTCTTTATACAGCTTTAAAAATTATTTTTCTGTGCGGTGACCATGCGCCCACTTTTTCAGTAATTTTAATGGAATTAAATTCAGTTTTTCTAATGCTACTCATTATTTCTTTAGGAGCATTGTGGAGATCTAGTTGGCATAGAATGTAGTCAAAAATTCCTTTGACTTTGTTAGATCTATCCTCGTTTTTTTCAAATTTGGAAAAAACATAAATTTGTTTTATTCCATGCATCTAAATCATTTAAATTGATAAATTTCGTCAAATAAAAATGCTTTCAATATACAAATATATATATATATATATATATATATATATATATATATATATATATATATAATATAATATAATGTAAAACTTTATGCTCTAAAAAAATTGAGAAGGTATTTTGGGTTGAAATTTTATTATGATCCGTCAAAACTGTGAATTTACTAAAATTGCAAATATAAAAGAAGTTACTTACCTATAATCGATTATTTGTGATGAAATATTTTTCAATAATGCTGGAACAGATTAGAATAGGTACAATATGATAAAAGTTTTCTGTTGTTGCCGAGGGAGGATTAAACTGATAATTGGGATGAAAGGCATTTTGAGGACTCCACCTTGTTTACAATACGACAACTGACGTTGCTTTACGAAAATACAAATTATACGTTTCGAAATGATCGAAGCGGGGGAGGAGGTCATTAAAGAATATCATTCGGAAGGTCAGAATACCAGCCAGGTGTAAGGTTTGGATGAATGCGTTATCACTAGCATATTGTATTAGCTGTAGTTAGTATGTAAGTCACCTTTTATACCAAATAACTTAGCCACAGTAAAGAGATTTTTGAATTGAATTGATTGCCTGTGAAACCGACCGTCGCTGGTTTGATTCCGGCAACTGGTTGAGTCTGTTTGTAGGTCTATTTTTAGGTAGTAGGTAATGCAGAAATGTAATAATGCCCCTGGTAGCACTACCGTGTTGTTTTAAAAGTGCCGTGAAATACAAATGTGTCTCGGCACCTGATCAACGTTGACGGATATCCTGACAGCCCTGCCAATATATTTCATTAGAGATATAGTCAGAAAAAGGGTAAAAATAGTAGCCAGGCGATGAACCATAAAAAATATTCTAAATATTAAGGAAAGAAAGCTTAAAAAAGCGAATACACTGGAAAACAGAAGCAATTTTTTATTAAGTTTTATTCTTTGAAAAATTTTTCCATTTAATCGTTCTGGTAGTTTTATAGATATATTAATATCACATCAATTTTGAGAAAATGACAATACAGAAAATTAAGATTTGTTAAAAATCAGGCTATAGTCGTTTTTTTTTGCAATTTATTGAAGCGTGAAGCATTAATAATAGATGATTCACATACTTATCGGATTATGTCAGTGTCAAATCTTTGCATCTATGCATAGTCTCTTTATTTTGTAAAATAAAAGAATTGTCTATAGCTCTTATCTATCCTGAGAGCCCCAATAATCTTGTTCTACCGTCTAATCGATTGCCCGGGGGTGAACATGTCTCTCACAAAGAATCCCCATACAACATGTTTCTTTTTTAAGGGGTGTACTTTGTACATCCATAGGGGTAGGGGAGGCATATGTTCCCTGTCTCCCCATTGCTGCGGCATATGATACTACATACCAAAACTGATTTCAAGATTTTGACGGTTGTTTTTGATATATATAATGGTCTATCGCACTAAGACCTTTGATCATATATTAAAAGTATGAGCATTGAAGAATATATGATAATAGGGGCGTGCCTTCCCCTTTCTATAGCAGAACTCATCACTTAACGCTAACTTATGTAAAGAGGAAAAAGAGCAAATAGGATTTTAAAACATAAGCACTAAAGTACCAGAAGCCAACAAAGTTTTAATTCAAGAGAAAAGCACGTAGAAAAAATGGGATTTTGTACCTTTGTCACTGTAGGCATAATATTGCTAATAAATGTTTAGTAATAGCTATAAAAATAAAGGACGATTAGCATTACTGGATGATTAGCGGTAACTCTAAAAAACAATTTAAACGTTAATACTGCTGACTCCGGCATAGAGAATAAATATAAACAAACATTTAATGTCAGAGAAAAATATATAGGAAAGATATTCTTCCTACTTGCTGTGCTCTTGAATTAAAGGTTTTAGCCGTTCACATCGGAAGGCGCTGAGATTTGTTGGTTACTAGTACTTTTGGAGGTACGCTTTTTAGATCTCTTCTGTTGGTACGGTTGTGTTGCAATTATCTTGTCACTCTTCACCTAGGCTGGTTTACAAGCTCTGATATGAAGAGAAACATGACGTCCTCTATTTTGGGATTCCGTTGATGTCTATGGTCCAGGTTTGTCCATTATCGACTTTAAATACAAAAGCTAAGAACGGTCTTGGTCTGTTAAGGCTTTATCTTTAATTTTTTATCTCTATCTTGTGTGTTTCCTAATATATCCGGGTGTACATACGTTGCTCTTTGTTGCTGTTTTGATTGGTAAGTCAGTCAACCTCATCAATGTTTACAGGTCGTTGGTCGACCTATTAATCAAAATGCTGACCAACGGATGCACACACGGATTCATCAGGAAACATATTTCTCCATCCATGAACTGCATTAACTACTACCTAAAAATAGACATACATACACTCAGCCGATTGTCGGAATCAAACCAGCGATCATCGGTTTCATAGGAAATCAATTCAATTCAAAAATCTCTTTACTGTTGCTAAGCTATTTGGTACAAAGGTTGACTTACATACTAACGACAGCGAATACAATATGCTAGTGATAACGCATTCATCCAAGCCTCACAGCTTACTGGTGTTATGCCCTTCGGTAAACCGATTTCATGCACATAATATCAGTTAGTCACTTTCGAATGATATTCTTTAAGGACTTTTATAATTTGATTGTTCGGAGAAGGTCTTTTTTTTGTGTTTTTTTTTCGTTGATGTTTATATGGATTTTTTATTTAAATCTGCTGGAAAAATTGTTTCAATCATTCATGGTTAAGCACACCGATCGATTATTAGTATTTGACGATTCAACACAAGTTTCTAATTAAAAGTGTGTGTAGCAGGTTTCTATCATTTCCTTCAATATTTCCAAGGTAATACGAATGTACGATAAATAAAAAATCATTTGAAATTAGCACTACACACACAGTAATACCATTGTGCCAAATCCCAACATAATCTCAACACTAATTAACTGTTATCAGTGTTACTTGCAATGAAAGATTACTATTTCAATTGTATTGTATTTTCTTAGTGGTTTGTATACATAAGTAGGAAAAAAATAGGCCCTACCGTAATAGCGATAAGAATAATAAACTTCAAATAACCTCTCTTATAAGTTCTTAAATAAGGGAAATCGTTATCTTTAATAAAAGTTTCTCTTATTTTGTTTCAATAATGTGCAAGCTTCAAATGGTGGGCGTATGCTTCAAATAATAATAACAGCTGAGCCCTTGTATTTAATTTCTTCCCTATACTACTGTTCAAGCTCCAAACGGTGAGCGCATACTTCAAATAATGATAAGTGTTGTATAATCTCTATAATATTTCATATGTAGGCTCTTAAGCCACTACGCAACCGACGCACAGTGTAACGAATAAAAAGCTTAATTCGTATTATTTATTTTTTATTTTTAAACCCCCTTCCCCGCTATGTTAAGAAACTATTCGATCATTTGGAAACGTATAAAACAATAAAAATATTTGTATATTCGTAACGCAATGTCGGTTGTCGTATGGTAAACAAGGTGGAGTCCTCAAAATGCCTTTCATTCTAATTATCAGTTTAATCCTCTCGGCAAAAACAGAAAGTTTTTGTCATATTTTACCTATTCTAATCTACACAAGCGTTATTGAAAAATATTATTTCATCACAAATAATGGAATATGGGTAAGTACCAACTTTTTTATTTGCAAATTTAGTGAATTCACAGTTTTGATGGACCGCAATAAAATTTAGACACAAAATACCTTCTCAATTTTTTTAGAGCATGAAGTTTTATATCGTATATATATATATATATATATATATATATATATATATATATATATATATATATATATATATATATATATATAGAAATTATCGATGAAACCAAGGAGGCACAAAATCAACGGATTAGAAACAAACTTCTCGCTTGTCCCAACAATTCCAGGTCCTTTTGGTCAGTCGCTAAGGCAGTTAGTCAAAAATTTCACCAAATCCACCATACCACCACTCACACGGCCAGATGCAACGACACCTGTTGAGAAAGCAAACTTGTTGGCTGAACTCTTTGCTTCACATTCTACTGTCGATTTCCAAGGAAAAACACCACCTATTATTTCCATAGTGCAGTTAAGGATGCCCGATATTGTCTTCAGACAGCGTATCATAAAACGTATTTTGATGAAGCTAGACACCAAAAAGGCTTCTGGCGCTAACGAAAATACCTGCCATAGTTCTCAAAAACTGTGCGAGAGAACTAACACCAGTTTTCTGTAGAGTTTTCAACCTATAATACAGAAAGTGAATATTTCCTTCCTGCTGGAAATGTGCCACAGTTCAGCCGATACCTAAAAAAAGCAAGAAGACCTTGCCAAATAACTACCGACCAATCGTACTGCTTCCAATAATATCGAAAGTCATGGAAAAGGCTATCAATCAGCATCGTCTAAAATATCTTGAAGGATTCAACAATATTAGCGATCACCAATATGGCTTTCGTAAAAATAGATCAACAGGAGATCTTCTGACCTATGCAACACATGTTTGGAACAACGCAATTGAACACTTTGGAGAATCTCGAGCGGTTGCTCTTGACATATCCAAGGCATTCGACCGTGTTTGGCACGATCGGCTGTTGGCTAAGCTACGTTCTTAGGATATGTCTGAAGAGTTCTGTTTCTGGCTCTCATGTTTCCTCAGAGATCGTTCTTTACGAGTGGCAGTCGACGAATTTCTTTCTAACACCTTCACTATCAACGCCGGTGTACCCCAAGGCTCCATACTGTCTCCTACTGTCTTTCTCATTTATATTAACGATCTGCTGGAAAAGACCGAGAATCCAATCTACAGCTTTGCAGATGACAGTACACTTATCTCTTCATTCACTGTGAACGCTCGGACATCGGCTACTCAGACGAATATCCGCAGACAGCAGGAAGTCATTCAACTTAACAAAGACCTTTAAGAAATTCTATCTTGGGATGACAGTAACCAAGTGGAATTTAACGCTACAAAAACCCAGGCGGCGGTTTTTTCTAAAAAAGTTAACGTTGCTGAACCCGACATGGTTATGTCGAGGCACTCCATTCCTCTAACATCGTCACTCAATTTGTTGGGCGTTAATTTGGGAGCAAATATGTCCTGGCATGGCATATTATTTCGAACCAGAAAGCTTTACACGCCACAACAACTGTTAATTCTTTACAAAGCTCAAATTCGACCAACTATGGAACACTGCTCCCATATTTGGAGCTCCGCTTCCAAACATACACTGCATTTGTTGGATTCTATTCAGAGAAGAGCTGTTCGTCTGATTGGAGACCCGAAACTGACCGGCGGCGTTGATTCGCTGGAACATCGAAGAACGGTTGGCTACTTGAGCCTATTCTACAAGTATTTTCATGGAAAGTGTTCGAAGGATGTGGCCCGCTTAATTCCTCCCAGAGCGGTGCATGTTAGAAGTACACGTCGCGCTAATACTTCACATCCGTATGAGGTTCAGCTTGTTACTCCTCGTACAACGCTTTTCAAGCAGTCTTTTATATGGAGAACATCATCCCTTTGAAATAATTTGCCCAGGACTGTGTTTCCCACCGAGTAAAATTTGCAGCGATTCAAGAACAACGTGAGTCGCTTTCTCCGCACACGTGTCGCTCCTGTAGAGCTTTAGGGACTTCCCTGTAGCACGTGTGCTAGACCCATAAAAATATATACATATATATATATATATATATATATATATATATATATATATATATATATATATATATATATATATATGAAATTTGTCAATTTAAATAATAAAAAAAAAATTTTTTAGTTGCATGGAATAAAACAAATTTATGTCTTTTCCAAATTTGGAAAAAAACGTGGATAGATCTAACAAACTCAAAGCAATTTGCTAGTTTAATTCCATTAAAATTATTAAAAAAGTGGGCGCGGATGTACATCTGTATCCGGCAAATTAAACTTTCTTGACATGACACTGTATAGGAACAACGAAAATAATAAAGTAGAAACTGAATGGTACACCAAACCAATATGGTCTGGTAGATACCTAAATAACGATTCAAATCATTCAAAAAAACAAAAAACTAGTGTCATAATAGGTTTGACGAATAGCGCCATAATACTAACATCACCAATATATAGACCTGAATGCCTAATAAAAGTAAAAGAAGTCTTAATATCCAATGGATACAAGGAAAAACACATAGAACATATATTTAAAAAAGAACTTATAAATTGTACAACCAACTCAAAAAAAAAAACAATAATAAACACGACCAAAAACGATATCACAAAACGTTTAATACTGCCGTACATAAATGAACTATCAGAAAAAAATAGAATTCGCTTTAAAGAAACATAATATCATCACATGCCACAAAAGTCATAATAAATTAAGTATATTATTCACACAACTAAAAAGCAAAACACCAAAAATGAAACAATCAAATGTCATTTATTCCATTCCATGTGCAGAATGCCCGAAAAAAAATATATAGGGATGACGAGCCAGTTACTACAAAACCGACTAAACGGACACAAATATACGCAAAACGCCTCCACACAACTAAAACAAACACACCAAAGACACTAAACATGAATTCAATTATAAAGTGACAAAGATTTTAAATAGAGACTCTAATTACCAAAAACTAAAAATCAAGGAAATGATCGAAATAAGATGGGATCCTGATGTTGTAAATGATAGAACTGATATAGCCTGCCTCGGCCATATTTATCAAAATATAATCCACATGAAATAAAAAAAAAAACCGGTCAAGTGCAAGTTGAACTTGCGCAAGTACTTTTCGAGATAAGGCGGGTGGACAGCGATTTTTCGCGATTTTTTAAAAATAATACAAAGAAAAGTGCGCGCAAGTATTACATTATATATATATATTTTTTACTCGTGTTTTCACAATTTGACACCACACTCGATTGCCTAGTAAAAAAAATTTTTTTTCACTTCCGATTTCATCCCCCAAAACTAACCCCTTAAGTCAAAATTTAACTTTCAAAACTACATGGTTCTGATGAGGCCATCAATTCCTATATTATTACCAAATTTAAACTTTCTGTGACAAATAGTTTCGGAGAAAATCGGGTGTGACAGACGGACAGACACCGAAGTGATCTTATAAATGTTCCGTACGGAAAACTATAAATAACAACATAAAAAACCATCTATTTTTTTAAACCAAAGGCACGATTTATTTTAATTTCACCTTTACAAATTAGTAAACATCCAATATTTCGATCAATAACGACCTGTGTATGAAAAATACTGAGTTTATTAGGTACGTACCATATACCAAATCAAATATTTCAGTAAATATTTTTTGTATTAATTTTAAAAACAGTATAATTAGCGTACATATTTTTAAATTAGTTATATATATAAAAAAAAACTGTGTAAACTGTTTTTATAGCGTGACGTGAATTGTACCAAAATTTTAATTTTAAATTGTAAAATGTGTCCTGAAACTTTTTAAAAAATTTTTAGATACTTTGAGAATGCCCACAAAAAAATGGGCGAAACGTCAGTAAAGACTAAATAAAATAAAATAAGTTGTAATAAGTAGAACCAAAAAAAAGCACAGAATCATATATATATATATATATATATATATATATATATATATATATATATATATATATATATATATATATATATATATATTAAGGTCAATAATACACAAACATCTTCTATCTCCTTTTCGACAGGACACGTATATTCTTTATCATAAAATCATTATCATGGATAATGATTTTATGTTGGTTTGGTGAATTAATAATAATGACAACAATATTTTCTGTCAAAAAATTTTAGTGTTTTTATGTAAAAATCTTAAACATGACAAGATGTAATGACGATGATATAATAGGCGCAGAACTAAAAGGAAAAATAAAAAATAAAAACCCATTTGATCAAAAGTTTTCTGGTACATTAACGTTACCACTTGATTTGGATGATGAAGCTGTATTGGTAAGACTAAGTTTTATTTATAGTTCTGTTGTCTTGAGGAGTTAGCAAATTTTATGTGCACACATTGTTGGGTATATAAATAATTAACTTGGCTTCACATAAACTTTCATTTTGAATCGTACTTGATTTTTTCTTGAATATGCAAAATGTCCATTACAGTGAGCTGTTAATTCTTTATGCATCATATCCAAAAATGATACAATCTGGTTAATTTTTAATACAACTTGAGACCCTGCAAAGGTATGTTCCAGTCTAACCGAAAGTGGGCTACCTCCCAATGCTAGTCTTTTGTTTTTAACAAAAAAGTAAAAAAAAATTCGTGTCATTGAAAATTTTAGCTTAATTGACTTTTATTCACAAAATTTTAAACATTGGTAAACTTGTTTAGTCACAGTACTGTCAGCGCAAGTACAATTGGTAAAGTAAAATTTGACTTTCTCACATTAAAGAATAACTTAATTTCAGGGGGTTTCTCGATGTGGCGGCTAAAATTTGAAGCTTATTTCAGGATATTTTTTTGGTAACAAAGTAAAATACAATCTTTTCAATTATTTTATATGTTGTTATTGACATCTTAAGCTATACAAAAATATTTCTTTAGTTTATTTAATAATATTTCGTTAATGTTGTTTGCGGTCAAAGTGCTCTCCTCAAAAAAAAGGTGGGTGGATGATGGGAAGCACACCTTCATTTGTAATGATCTTTAGCAAGATATCTAAATTAATTATCATTCAGTACATATATCTCTATCGGGTTACGTAGGATTAGATATTTACGTAAACAAAAAACAAAATGGCAGACCTGAAAAAAAAATTTTCAAAAATCATGTTTATTTTCGTTGAAAATCAAGAAATAAATTAGGAAATTATTAATAAAAATAGTTGATTTTACGTGATCCGATAACTAATTATATGTAAAACAACGTGTAAAAATTTTCCTCCCGATAGGATAGATAGTATTTTGTCTCTGTTTTCCACGAACGGAAAATAAGTAGATTCGAGAAAAAACAGTTTTAAGGTTTTCATTTTCAGCGCAGGTATAAGAGTCCCGAAAGAACACTAGAGCAGGTAGATCGTTGCAACTGCCGTGGTTCCAGTGGTAGGCTACTCCGACGCGCTCTTTTCTATATGCTGTAACTTGCTAATATTTAGAATTTCGGTCTGAAATTTTTACAGTATACTCTCAGTATATTTTACTTTAGAAATAGGTAAGAACAAAAAAAACTATTTTTGGAAGCCGTCACACCGACAAAGCATTACAACTCAAAATATTAAACGATCAAGTACATTATGATGAGGGGATTACGGGCTGTGGTGGCCCGTGGCTCTATGGCGTAGTAAATTGCTTGCGGTGCATCTTTTAAAACTTTTTTTTATTACGAAATTTTTTCCAGTAAAGCCAAACAACAAAAAAAACACAATAAAAACTAACAATAAGCACAAAATATGTTCTAGTTACCATGAACTAACTAAAAATGACCTTGTAAGACAACGAAAAAGGTCAGCCTGAAGTAAGTAACTAAAGCGTATTTAATACTTACCGAGCTCCTAACAACGAGCCACACCGCAAGGTGTTTTATAGAATATGAATAGGCCAAAATGACATATTGTAACTTAAGTTTAACTGTAAGATAAAACATGTAAAACCAAATTTGACAATAATAAAGGAGCTTTTGAATTTGAATTTGATTTGCTTGCGGTGCAGGTCTCGCGTTCCAATCCCGGCAGGTCAGTATACTTAATTTATTAATTTATTCAAGTTTATTTGGCCTGGCTTCGTACATAGGTAGTAGTTCTTTGCAGAAATGGAATAACGTCCATGTGGCAGTACTACCGCGTTGTCTAAAAGGTGGTGTACAAAAATACGAGTATATGTTTCGGCATTTGGACAACATTGGCGGGTATTACGATATCCACGCCGATATCCCGTAAGATATAAAAAAAGGTAAGATCCCTATTCAGGCGGGGGTGGTGAACAATAAAACAAAATATATTAATCACAAAAAGATCATGAGGGGTTAAATAAAGATCTAATTCTGTTTAACTGAAAATGTTCACTGATAGGTAGTGATTTGAAATCAGAAGATTTTTCCCTTTAACCCAGGAGCTGTCACTTTACGATAAAACGGAAAACTAAAACAGAAATTTCCAAAGTAACATTCACACTGGATAAGACATCTCGTAATACTCTACATACTACAATTTTTTTATGCCTCCAAACTTTTTCTAATCTGAACTAAGTTAGACTAAGAGTTTCTTCCATATTGCAAGGTATCGTCTAAATTAAAATGTCATTAAAAACTTTGTGTCGCTGTTCAAAAACATAAAAAAAATTTTTGGGTAGAGAGAAAGAAAATGCAAAATTACCACGATTTTCAGAATTACTGGCCCTAAAAGTCGTGAATAGGAAACATAACAAGATATATTGGAAGCTACCTCTTATCGCTCATTTCCTCTCAAACTCTACAGTTTCTAATTTTTTTGGTCACTCCCTAAATCACATCTTTTAGGATCCGAAGAAAAAAAATAATCGAATTAGAACCTGAACTAAAAAACATAATGTGGACAGTGTTGGGTTTAGCGGAAATATGAAGAATAGGAGAGTCCTTCAACACCCTAAAAAGTGGCCGTAAATTTTTCTAGAAACAATCAAAGTAAGAAAATTGGAGGAGTACTTGTACATACAAGAATAGCAGATAATGTTGTTTAGCTCAAAGCCATATCGGAAAGAGTGATTTCAGTAAACATACCGATGCATAGAAGATGCAAATGTAGGATCATTCAGGTATATGCACCGACATCAGAGAGTGAGGAAGAAGAAATTAACCAATTCTATAAAGATACAAATAAAGCATTGCTACACCATAAAACATGATATATCATAATCATCGCATAAATAAAAATAAATCTGAAGTAGAAGAGACGTAGATTGATAACGCATACAAAGATAAAGATAACAAAAGAAATAATATAACAAAACACAGACCAATATCGACAAGTAGTAGAAAATCATATAGGACACATAAACTACCAAACAAAACTTGATGAACTAAACACATAAAAAACCAACAGCCTACTAATGACTACAAAACAAATAGGAACATCGGAAAAAGAGAAAACACAAAAATTAAGTAAAGAGGCATAAAATCTAATGAAACAAAGAAGATTATTAGGAAATGATTCCTACAAATGGCAGATTAGAATTGAAGAAACTCTAAACAAACAAATGAATGAAGGGAGACATCAAATAATAAAACTTATAAATAACGATAACAAGAGATTACACAAATCAAAGAGATAAAAGAAGCTACAGAGAACTATTATCAAACACTATATGACATGAGAAAATCGCTACCGCCCGGGAAAGAAGAAGGAAATAGAGTGATAGTAAGAAACGTGGGATCTGAAGAAATTCCCTATATAACAACGGATGAAATAATGAACGCCATACAACATATGCACAACAATAAAGAACCAGGGGACGATAAAATAACTATCTAAATGATAAGGTATGGAGGGGTATCGATAACACAGTCTCTTCAAGCTCTATTTAAGAGGTGCCTTACAGAAAGTAAAATACCAACACCTTGGGTAAACGCCTTAATTGTGCTTATTTTTAAAAAGGGGAACAAATTTAAATTGGAGAATTACAGACCCATCAGCCTGTTATCGGTACTATACAAAATCCTCATTAAAATCATAACATATAGATTAACGAAAAAAATTAAACAATTAGCAACAACGTGAACAAACGGGATTTAGACGGGGATAGAGCACTTTGGGACCATCTTCAAACAATTAGATTACTAGTGGCAAAAGCAAATGAATACAAGGTCTCCCTGTGGATAGCAATGTTTGATTACGAAAAAGCATTTGATTCGGTAGAGATATGGGCCCTTCTTAACGCTTTAAGTAATAGCAGAGTCGACGAAAGAAACACAACTCTCTTGAACACATATATAAAAATGCCACATCACAAATAATGCGTGAAGAAAAAACAAATAAAGTCAAAATGAAAAGAGGAATTAGGCAAGGCGCAATATCCCCAAAGCTATTCATGTTGATTGTAGAAGACATGTTCAAATCTCTAAAGTGGGAAAATAAAGAAATATTAATAAACGGTGACCGATTAAATCACTTAAGGTTCGCAGATGATGTCACTCTGATCGCCAACACAAAGGAAGAATTACAAGAAATGCTGATGAAATTAAATAATAAGTCTCAAGTAACAGATCTAAAAATAAACTACACCAAAACCAAACATTTTGAGCAACGAAACTGAAGATAACAGCCAGGATCAAGAGAACATAAAAGATGCAGAGGTAGACTACAGACAAGATGGACGGATGACATAAAAAGATTAGCGGGACATGATTGGAAGCTCTCATTGTCTTTATTGATTACCAAGATAGGCAAAGCCTCTTTCTTACAATTTTGAAAATATAAAAAATAATTTCTAATACTGAATGTATACTTATTCTATCTTAACTTAAGCTCTTATAGTAGTGTTCCTATATTAACTTAACCTAGGAAATGTGTTTATATATATATATGAGTTTCTTAACGCTAGGACTTAAAACTAAGACTAAAACTACCTTAGCATAAGACTTACGCGAACTTAAACTAGGATGTAACATTGACTTAAACTAGGACTAATTTAAACTTAACCTAGGTTGACAGTCTTCTTGTCACGGCGGGCGAGGAGGGTCATCGTCTTCGTCCGGGAACTGGCGGCTGACGTGAGGTGGGAGTCGGAAGGCGTCCCTGATGCACGGGTTGGGGTGCTGGGACGCCTTCTCCAGGAACTTCTGTTGGGTTTTCCTCATGTGTGCATTTACGGTAGGCAGACCGAGGTTCGTATGGAGTTGTCTGTTTCTCATGAACCATCGGGCTCCTGTGATCATCCTCAGGGCCTTGTTCTGCAATACTTGAAGCTGAGCTCTCTTTGTTTTGGAGAGCTGGCACCAGATGGGGCAGGCGTAAGTGAGGCCTGCCTTACTATGGTGTTGTATATCAGAAGCTTGGTCCGTGGCAGCCCAGGTACTTGATGGTCTTGGCCCATTGGATGTGGGAGCCTTGGAGCTGGAGATGTCCATGAGAAGTGCCGTTGATTGGAAGCAAAAAGCAAACAATAGAGCTCAATGGAGACAACTTGCGGAGGATTACATTCGACTATGGATAGAATAAGCTCATGATGATGATGATGCTATGTACCTGGCATTGGCCATCTTGTTAAATTTTCAAGTCGCTGCGTGATTTAGTTTGTGAGTGAAAAAAATTAATATCGAGCAGTGATAAAATATTTGATTCTGAGGAAGAAAACGAATGATGAGATAAAAGCCGAACTTTATGTGGACTCTGCCCCTTCGTTATCGACCATAAAATGTTGGACAGCTGAATTCAAACTCGGCAGTACAAGCATTTTTGATGAAGAACGTCCAGATCGTCTAAATGAAGTCACCACATCAGGAATGATCAGAGATTGAAAGTGTGTGAGATTGCTGAGACTGTGTGAATCTCAATTGGTTAGGTGCAGAACATTTTAACAACTCATTTGAATATGAGAAAGCTTTCCGCAAGATGGGTGCCGCGTTTGCTCACAATTGACAATAAACACGCACTTGTACCAATTTCAAAAGAATATTTGGCGATGTTAAAGCTCAATCGGAATAATATTTGGCGGCGATATATAACTGTTGACGTAACATGGATTAATTACAGCAAACCTGAGACCAAGAAACAGTCCAAACGTTGGTTTTCCGTGGCGAACTGGCGCTAAAGAAGGCCAAGGCGACTTTATTGGCCAAACAAGTCATGGCTACGGTGCTTTGGCATGCACGCGGCATAATTCATGTCGGTGACCTCGAAAAGGGCAAAATGACCAATGGAGAGTATGTCAACTTACTAGCTCGTTTCAACTATGCTGTGAAAGGAAAATGACCGCATTTGGTAAAGAAAAAAATTCTCTTTCATCAAGATAATGTACGCGTGCATACTTGTGTCATCGTCATGGCAAAATTCCATCAGTTAGGAAACGAATTGCTTCCGCATCCACCATATTTGCCAGATTTAGCCCCCGGAATTTATTTCGTATTTATAAATATGAAAAAATAGCTCGGCGGAAAAAAAATTGGCTCAAATCATGAGGTGATTGCTGAAACAAACGCCTATTTTTAGATGAGATACAAAAGAAAAAGTTTGACTAAGTATAACGAGCTAAAAGGAGACTAATGTTCGTTTGTTCATTTTCCAATTAAAAACAAGGATATAATACTTTCAAAACTCTTCAAAATAGATCCTTATCCTCTTCGCCATCCTACCTTTACTCGATATCGCTCAAAAACTAGATAACATACAGACGGAGAGACCGATAGACATACGACGGAAATTGTTTTTCGTGATTGATGGTTTATGAATCGTAAAAAAGGCAAAAATTTCGGAAGGTGATTTTTCAGCGAATACAATATTAGCGGGGTAGTAAGAAGAAACAATGCAAAAGTAGTGCATACATCATAGTATGCTTTGTGCATCTTAAGAATGCAGAGAGAATACCTAGAATTGTCACAAGTATTTAAAAAATAATATTATATGCGTTTAAAAATGTCATGATTAAACTATCCATCGTATTTTAAATTCCAGATTCCCATTAGCACTGCAATACTGAGATGTCTTAAACGTCATCCGGAAAATTTTATCCCTTCGCCCAACTCTGAAGAGTTTTTTTTATTAAGAAATTGATCAAAATCCTAAATCACAGACCTCAAAAATAATGATAAAAAATATTTTTTAATGGCGTTGCATACCCCTCTTTTTAAGTGAACGGAACACCGTTTAAGTCAGTATTACGATACACAAGGGAGTACTTTGAAAACGAAGTAGCCACGAGTGTATATTTTTTAGTTGCATTCCGGAAGTTGAAGAACACCTCGTAGTTATTCAATATTAAAAAAAAAATTAAAAGTGATCGTCCTATTTTTAGAAATATAAAGCATCGATTTATGATTCAGATGATGATGAATGGAAAGTTCTTTTTAAAGGAGATCGATATGTGTGCAGATCTTTAATTAAATCTGTGCCATATAAAAAGCTAGCTGAGGAAACATCTTTTCCAACCGATTGTCCTATTCCTGAGGTAAGAGTAGTGGAGAAACAAATTAGAGTATGGAAACAGAAAATACTTTGAATATGAACTAACTTGAATTAACATTGAACCATTTGATGGCAATTAAAATGCAATGTCTCAAGTATGAGTATGATAAAATTCTCATTATCCATAAACTGACTAAACTAAACAGTCATGCACACACAGATCGTTAAAAACATACAACATGAACTTACAAACTAGAATAAAATAGATCCAAAAGGAAAACAAAATATCACACAACTGGACTAACTATACACTTCGATTTAAGGTGTTTCTTTAGAACTGATGTACATATTGAATATTATTTTATTTTTTATCGGTGCGTGTACAGGGTGAGTCAACGACAGAGTAAAGTTCATTATCTCATTTGTTTTGGGAATGACGAAAAAATGTTAAATACAATAGTTTTACGGAATGTTAAGGTGCCAGTTAAAATTATTTTTGAGTATACAGGGTGCTTCAAAAAAGTGTAGCCGATATAACATATGTTTTTTTTTTAAATGGAACATCCTATTTTCTAATTTATTTTTAAATTCTGCGTAAAATTGTTATATACCTAAACCTAGTAGTTTTTCTAATATTTCAATTTAAAAAAAAAACTAGTTTTCAGTTTTATAAAAAATTGCCAGTAGCATTGTTTCTGAAAGTGGACTACTTATAATTGGTACGAGCGTTCTATAAAGATGAAAAAAAAAGATATATGTAAAGAAATTTGAGTTAGATCCTAGAAGGTGTTCAAAATAAATTTATGCATTTCGATTATTTTAAATTGAAAAATCTCAAATTTTTTTAATGGCACATTATTATTTTTTCTGATAGATTTTACAAAACTCTCCAACTTTTATTAAATATTTCATATACCGATTTCTAATAGTTTTCGATTTATTTTGAATTTTTTAAATTTTACCCTTATTTTTAATACATTTACGCTATAACATCATAGTTGCCAAGACAAAACAAAATTGTAGACATTGTCAAATTTTGACTTATCTATTAAGCAAGTAAAAATAGTTTAATTTGTTGTAGTAAGTGACGTATAAAGGTAATAGTTATGGATTCTCCTAAAAATGAATTAATTGATACGGTTTATATACTGGGCAAATTGTCTTTTGGTAGTAAGGCTTTACGGAGCGAAGTACCCTAATAGATGTATATCATCTAGCAAATCTTTTCAGTGCTTAATGGAACGGTTTGATGGTAGTGAGTTGAGTATACGAAACGGAAAGTAGTAAACCAGAATGTTACGAATGAGGAAAAAGAAATTGAGATTTTACTTCATGTTGAAGATAATCCCCAGGTCAGCGGCCGTCAACTAGCTGGCTTATCTGACACATCCCAATCTACGGCTAATCGCACTACGAGAAAATACAAGTATCATCCCTTTCATATGGAACTACACCAAGAACTTTAAGACCGTGATTTTGAACGACGAGTAAACTTTTGTACCGCCATGAATGGAGCAATAGAGGCCGATCCAAATTTTTTATCCAAAATAATATTTTCTGATGGAGCAGTTAACAGCCAAACATGCATTATTATTCAATAGTTAATCAATTTTGGGTCCGGGAAGTTCAAAACCAAAACCATTGGTCGCTTAATGTATGGTGTGGAATATTAAATTTTTGAATTATTAGTCCATATTTTTTCCGCGAACCGCTTAAAGGGCCTAGAGATATCTAAATTTTTTGAAAAACGAATTACTCCAGCTTCTTGAAGAAGTTGATAACTTTGTAAGGGAACAAACGTGCTCATTACCACCGGAAAGTTCGGGAATTTTTAAACGATCGTTATTCATAAAAATGGATCGGTAGGGATGGATTCATTCAGTGATCCCCTAGATCATGTGACTTAACACCTTTAGACTCCTTTTCGTGGGGCTACATTAAAGATGTGTTTATGTGAATCCCCCCACAACACCAGTAGATATGAAAAATGGGATACGGGATGCGTGCAGGACAATAACGCCCTTTATGCTAAGGAAAGTCAAGGAAAATATAGTAAAACGACTAAACATGTGTATTCAAGAATACGAGCATATTTTTGAACGTTTATTACGTCATAATAATTAATCATTAGATAAGTTAAACTATATTAAAATTATTATTAACTATTTGTTTATCTTTTCACAATAGCGTAAGTGTATTAAAAACAAGGGTAAAAATTGAAAAATTCAAAATAAAACGAAAACTATTAGAAATAGCTATATGACATGCCTAATAAAAGTTGGAGGGTTTTGTGAAATCTATCGGAAAAAAATAATAATATGCAGGGAGTGCTATTTAAATAATTTGAGATTTTTCAATTTAAAATAGATGAAATGTATAAATTTATTTTGAATACCCTGTAGCATCTAACTCAAATTTCTTATATATATATATATATATATATATATATATATATATATATATATATATATCTTTTTTTTCATCTCTATAGAACGCTCGTACCAATTGTGAGTATTTCACCTACTGGCAATTTTTTACAAAACTGAAAACTAGTATTTTACAAAAAAAATTGAAATATTGAAAAAACTACTAGGTTTAGGTATATAACATTATTAATAAAAAAGTTATAAAATTTTACGCAGCATTTAAAAATAAATTAGGAAATGGGATGTTCCATTTAAAAAAAATATATGTTATACCGGCCACACTTTTTTGAAGTACCCTGTATACTCAAAAATAATTTTAAACTATGTACCTTAACATTTCCTAAAACTATTGTATTTAACATTTTTTCGTCATTCCCGAAACAAATGAGATAATAAACTTTACTCTATCATTGACTCATCCTGTACAGTGGTCAGGTGTAGCGATTAATGTGACTATTTAAATTATCACAGTATATGTTACTTAAATTATTAGTGTCCATGATCGAAGTGTGTATAGTTAGTGTAGTTTTGTGGTGTTGTTTCCTTTTGTATCTATTTTATTCTAGTTGATAAGTTCATCGTATATGTTTCTAGCGACCTCTATGTATGTGTATATGTATATATATATATATATATATATATATATATATATATATATATATATATATATATATATATACGAGGTTGGTTTGAAAAGTCCGTGCAAAAATAAAAACTACTTATGTGTTTGGGGTAAACCTTTTTTATTTTTCGACATAGTCTCCTTTTAGGCTTATACACTTAGTCCAACGATGTTCTAGTTTGTTGATCCCTTCCGAATAATAGGATTTGTCCAAGTCTGCAAAATATCCATTAGTGTCTGCAATCCCATCCTCGTTTGAATAAAATCTTTGTCCCGCCAGCCATTTCTTCAAATTGGGGAACAAATAGTAGTCCGAGGGAGCCAAGTCTGGAGAATAGGGGTGATGTGAAACGAGTTGGAATCCTATTTCCATTAATTTTGCGACCACAACTGCTGAGGTGTGTGCTGGTGCGTTGTCGTGATGGAAAAGGACTTTCTTGTGGGCCAATCGCGGGTGTTTTTCTTGCAGCTCGGTTTTCAAACGGTCCAATAACGATGAATAATATTCACCTGTAATAGTTTTTTACCCTTTTCCAGATAGTCGATGAGGATTATCCCTTGCGAATCCCAAAAGACAGTCGCCATAAACTTTCCGGCCGAAGGAACGGTCTTCGCCATTTTTGGTGCAGATTCCCCCTTGGTAATCCATTGTTTAGATTGTTGTTTGGTCTCAGGAGTATAGTAATGTATCCATGTTTCATCCACAGCGACGAAACGACGCTTAAAGTCCTCCGGATTCTTCTGGAACAGCTGCAAACCATCCTTGCAACACTTCACACGATTCCGTTTTTGGTCAAGCGTGAGCAATCGCGGCACCCACCTTGCGGATAGCTTTCTCATGTCCAAAGGTTTATGCAAAATATTATGTACCCATTAAGTCGAGATGCCCACAGCACTAGCAATCTCACGCACCTTAACTCTTCTGTCATCCATCACCATATCATGGATTTGATCGATGATTTCTGGAGTCGTAACCTCCACAGGCCGTCCAGAACGTTCAGCGTCACTTGTGCCCATATGGCCAGTCCGAAATTTTGAAACCACTTATAAACTGTTCTAATCGAAGGTGCAGAGTCACCATAATGTTTATCAAGCTTCTCTTTAGTCTCCTGAGGCGTTTTGCCTTTCATAAAGTAATGTTTAATCACCACACGAAATTCTTTTTAGTCCATTTCTTGAAAATCACTCGACTTCCTTGATTCACACGAATGCCCAACACAAAGAAATAGACCAATATGGCTGAAACTTGGTGTACGTTCATTCAAGAGATGCTACTAACTAAACATGAGCTCGATACGCGCCGATGGTGCCATCTCTCGGACTTTGCACGGACTTTTGAAACCAGCCTCATATATATATATATATATATATATATATATATATATGTATATATATATATATATATATATATATATATATATATATATATATATATATATATATATATATATATATATATATAGTTTCGTATTCTGAAAGTTTCGTTTTTTTCCAGTTTTAAGCATAATCATTTATAATAAAACACGTAAGGTGCTAAAGGGATTCAGAAATGAAGTAGAAGAATTATTTTGAATTTATATGGTTATAAGTCTTTTTTGGGAGTTTTTTTTAGTTAAGAAATCTTTCTTTTTTTCAGTATTTTCATTGTTAACATGAAAAGCAAGTATTATGAGAATTTTTCTTGGTTTTTCATTGGGATATTGGATATTTAATATATATAATTTTTCTGTAGCAAAATATTTACAGGATGAGGGGAATGAGTTATGAGGCTAAAAGTGTGATTGCGAGCTTGCCGTAATATACTGCTACAGAGTAGCCTAAAAATGTTCAGTTGAATATAGAACAAGGCTTTTAAATTTAAATTGTTAATTTAGCGGAAATGTTGTTATGAAACAGTAGGTAAATTATGATATTTTCTTGCTAATGGGAAATATCCTGTTCGTGAAAACATTACTCTCTTAAATTTTTTTTAGATCACGGAAAACATATTTTTTTAATTTCCAACTTTCTAATAAATATTATTAAATAGCCTAAAAATATTATTCAGCTACACATCTAATCCCAAAAAAGATTTATTTTTATTTACACATTGGATTTCCGTTCGACAGTTCCAAGCACGAGGACGTGTGTTTCCGGTTGGGGCTTCTGAAGGGAAGTTCCCGAAGTGTGGAACGGTGGTCCACAAAATTGCTTGGTAGGAGTTCTTATTTGCAGAGGGTTGCTAAGTACTGTGCGGAGTGATTCCTAAAACATCGGTTTGAGGTTATGTGATATGAGCAGGTGGTCGAGCATGTGTGGCCGTGCTTTTTATGAAAGTTGCGTAATCGGGCTGACAGAAAACGATTATCCAAAACCAGTAGCAGTTTCCCGAGGAGTACCTTTATTAGAGTCTCTGAAGTGTATGAAAAGCTTAAGCTAAATAACAACAATTTGTATCATCCCCATTTGATTTTATTTATTCCCGTACACACAAAAAAGGGGTCTCTAGAGAAGAAAATAATAGCCCTCTTATAAAAACTGGATCAGATTCAGCAGTAAACACACAAAATTATATTTGCTAAAATAATATTTGATTACATTATAAAATAATTGTTGTTTGATATTATATAAATGTTGTATTTTGCGTACAGAGAAAAAAAATTAGTTTAATATGCGCTATTTTACAAATTTTTTTAAAAAAATATTAAGCAATTTTTTATTGTTGGTGTAAAATTAAGTATATTTATGTTCTTTCCAATACGTTTAAGATAATAGAAAATTGACTTACATATATATATATATATATATATATATATATATATATATATATAAATAAATATATATAAAGTCCGATTGTTTGGAGTCGATAGCACACAACATGGGTTATAAAATTTAATGTCATAAACCATAAGCGACCGAAATTTCTTTACCAATTATTTGCATTTTTAGTTTTAGTCACCCTTATTTTCTATTTCTATACAACAGTGCGACCTTTTTTTAAAAAATATTTTATTACATGCATTCTAAACTTTACAATAAGCTATATAAATCAACACATTTCAAAGTTTATTTTGACAAGTAAATGACGAAACTAAAAATCTTATTTGTATGATAAAGTCCTAAACGAGTACAATTAACATTTCTTAAGAACTAGAAATCTATAGCAGTTACTGGAATATAATTAACTAAAGTACTTGTCGGTAGGTAGGTGTAGTATGCAATAAAAATATTCTGTGTAAGTATACAAATAAAGGAAAAACCTATAATAAGCTATTACATTAATAATTTATCTGGTATATAAAAAAACAAAAATTTCAAGGTCATCAGTTTTCAGTAAAGATTGGAAACAAACTTTGTTGAAAACTCATTTGGGGTGTGTTTTATGAAGTCACTGATCATTTTATACCTCCGTAACAAAATTTTTATTTTAAAAGCAATCAACGTACGAAACACTAATTGCGCAAGTTCAATTTGCACTTGACAGGTTTTTATTTAGATAAGACTTGGGTTAATGAGGGACACACAGTGAAAAAATTCTGGAGTGACAAAAACATTAAGAATGCCAAACAAGCTTTTATGGAAGGTTGGACAACTGGATTACAATCCCCTTCAGGAAAAGGGTCGTAGGTTAATTATGCAAAAATCTCGAATATGGTATGTTAAAAGCGGGACTTCTCAAAATTGCGAAACAAAATAAGGCACAGTTCAAGAAATAACCAGTCGATGAGATGGCAAAGGAACGGAATATCATAGTGCTTAGATTACCTCCGTCATTGCGAATTGAATCTCATAGAGCTAACTTGGGCACAAATGAAAGGTTTCGTTGCAAGGGAAAACACCACGTTCAAACTTCAAGACGTAAGGCAATTATTACTCACCGGAATAGGGAGGATCAAAGAGGATAATTGGAAAAATGCCATTCGACATGATGAGCTTCGGTCTCTGTTTTAACTTCGTAAAAATCTCTGTGAAAACGCTATAATTTTTGATTTAACTCTAGTCAGTTAAAAGATTGATCCATTTATATTCAATAACGATAACCCTATACATAGGCGTCGACATATTGGAACGAAATAAACGACTGACGCTGGAGATGTACAAACTATTTTCAAGTTTAAATGTAATCTTTCGGGGTCGATGGTGTCAAAAATTTTTAAGTTAAAGCGGAAAGATTAAGACTTCCAAATATTATTTACAGAAAGCGTTGTTACCAATTTCTTAATCAATAATGCATTTTTTTTTTTAATTTCCTTATTAACATATTTAATTAAAATTGTTTTTATAATATTAAAAAATCGCTTTGAAGTGGTGAAAAAAATGAGTTTGATTAAAGATTAGTAAAAATAAAAAAAAAACCGGTCAAGTGCAAGTTGAACTTGCACAATTAGTGTTCCGTACGTTGATTTTTTTAACATAAAAAATTTTGTTAGGGTGGTATAAAATGATCAGTGACTTCACAAAACACACCCCAAATGAGTTTTCAACAAAGTTTGTTTTCAATCTTTACTGAAAACTGGTGACCTTGAAATTTTGTTTTTTTGTCTATACCAGATAAATTATTAAAGGTAATGATAATTTTCGTTCAATCTATACCCCGTGGAGAATAATCCAGGAATTTTTCAAAATTTTTTGATCAGTACTTTTCGAGATAAGGTAGGGGACAGCGGTTTTATACGATTTTTTAAAAGTAATACGAATAAAAGTGTGCGCAAGTATTACATTATATATATATTTCTTACTCGTGTTTTCACAAGCTTTCATTTGACACCACACTCGTTGACCTAGTAAAAAAAAATTTTTGTCACTTCCGATTTCACCCCTCAAAACGAATCCCTTAAGTCAAAATTTATGTTACGGTGATATAAAATGATCAGTGACTTCACAAAATACACCCCAAATAAGTTTTCAACAAAGTTTATTTCCAATCTTTACTGAAAATTGATGACCTTGAAATTTCTGTTTTTTTTTTATATACCAGATAAATTATTACAGGTAATGCACTCGTGATAATTTTCGTTCAGTTTCATCAATTCCTATATTACTACCAAAATTCAACTTTCTATGACAAATAGTTTCGGAGAAAATCGGGTGTGACAGACGGACAGACAGACGGACAGACGGACAGATAGACGGACAGACACCGAAGTGATCTTATAAGTGTTCCGTACGAAACACTAATTAAGAGATACTTTCAAATGAAATTTTCAGTAGAACAAAATTTTATAGAGCTTGTGGTAAAGGTGAACTTTAGAATGACGTGGTGCATTAATGAAGGTTTATATTTAAATAATAACCAGCCAAGTGCAAGCCGAACTTGCGCAGTTGGTGTTTCATACGTTGATTACTTTTAAAATAAAAATTTTTGTTACGTAGGTATAAAAATGATCAATGACTTCACAAAAACACACCTCAAATAAGTTTTCTACAAAGTTTTTTTCCGATCTTTACTGAAAACTGATGACCTTGAAATTTATTATATATTATTATAATATTTTAAATTATTAACGATAATGCACTCGTGATAATTTTCATTCAATCTACACCCTGTGGAGAATACTTCAGAATTTTTTCAAAGTTTTTTGATCAGTACTTTTTGAGCTAAAGTGGGGGACATAAAATGTATTTTAATGAAGCTAGACACCAAAAAAGCTTTTGACGCTGACGGAATACCTGCCATAGTTCTCAAAAACTGTGCGAGGGAACTAACACCAGTTTTCTGTAGACTTTTCAACCTATCCTACAGAAAGGGAATATTTCCTTCCTGCTGGAAATGTGTCACAGTTCAGCCGATACCTAAAATAGGCAAGAAGACCTTGCCAAATAACTACCGACCAATTGCACTGCTTTTAATAATATCGAAAGTCATGGAAAAGGCTATCAATCAGCATCTTCTAAAATATCTTGAAGGATTCAACATTATTAGCGATAATATGGCTTTCGTAAAAATAAATCGACAGGAGATCTCCTGACTTATGTAACATATGTTTGGAACAACGCAATTGAACACTTTGGAGAATCTCGAGCGGTTGCTCTTGACATATCCAAGGCATTCGACCGTGTTTGGCACGATGGGCTGTTGGCTAAGCTACGCTCTTATGGTATGTCTGAAAGGTTCTGTTTGTGGCTCTCATGTTTCCTCAGAGAGCGTTCTTTACGAGTGGCAGTCGACGGATTTCTTTCTAACATCTTCACTATCAACGCCAGTGTACCTCAAGGCTCCATACTGTCTCCTACTCTTTTTCTCATTTACATTAACGATCTTCTGAAAAAGACCGAGAATCCAATCTACAGCTTTGCAGATGACAGTACGCTTATCTCTACATTCACTTTGAACGTTCGGACATCGGCTACTCAGACGAATATCCGCAGACAGCAGGAAGTTATTCAATTTAACGAAGACCTGGAAGAAATTTTATCTTTGGGTGACAGTAACCAAGTGGAATTTAACGCTACAAAAACCTAGGCGGGGCAGTTTTTTTTTCTAAAAAAATTAACGTTGCTGAACCCGACATAGTTATGTCGGGGCACTCCATTCCTCTAACATCATCACTTAATTTGTTGGGCGTTAATTTGGGAGCAAATATGAACATGTTGCAGGCATAGCAAGGAGAGCTTCTCAAAAGTTGAGAATATTATTTCGAACCAGAAAGTTTTACACTCCACAACAACTGTTAATTCTTTACAAAGCTCAAATTCGAACAACTATGGAATACTGCCTTCATGTTTGGGGCTCCGCTCCCAAACATACACTGCATTTGTTGGATTCTGTTCAGGGAAGAGCTGTTCGTCTGATTGAAGACCCGGAACTGACCTTGATTCGCTGGAACATCGAAGAACGGTTGGGGACTTAAGCCTATTCTACAAGTATTTTTATGGAAAGTGTTCGAAGGATGTGGCCCGCTTAGTTCCTCCCAGAGCGGTGCATGTAAGAAGTACACGTCGCGCTAATACTTCACATCCGTATCAGGTTCAGCTTGTTACTCCTCAAGCAGTCTTTTATATGGAGAACATCATCCCTTTGGAATAATTTGCCCAGGACTGTGTTTCCCACCGAGTACAATTTACAGCGATTCAAGAATAACGTGAATCGCTTTTTCCGCACACGTGTCGCTCCTGTAGCGCTTTAGGGACTTCGTCTCTGCAGCACGTGTGCTAGACCCATAAAAAAAAAACAATGATTTTTCGCAATTTTTTAAAAATTATACAAAGAAAAATACGCACAAGTATTACATTATATATATTACACTCGTGTTTTTACAAGCTTTCATTTGACACCCCATTCGATGATCTGGTAAATTTTTTTTTTCGCTTCCGATTTTCACCTCCTAAAACTAATCGCTTAAGTCAAAATTTAACTTTCAAACTGCACGGCTCTGATGAGGCTATCAATTCTTATATTAATGCCAAATTTCAACTTTGTGTGTCAAATAGTTTCGGAGAAAATCAGGTGTGACAGACGGACAGACACCGAAGTGATCTTATAGTGTTCCGTACGGAATACTAAAAAGTGTGGAGATGATTAACAACTCTCTACCTTTCATCTGTATATTCTTTCATCTTTATCTGGTTGGTTTGAAAGATTAGTTATTTCGACTATTTTCAAAGATTTTCCAATAAAAACAAAACCGAGACGACAGCAGATATATTGACCTTCCTGAAGAGCCGTAATTGTTATTTAATAGAAAAAACACTTTAATTTATTTTGTAGTATAGTAATGTTTCTATTACTGTATGTTTTAGGGCACCTATAAATTGGATGATTATCCAATAAGTGGACAATATTTAGTTTTCAATACCATAAGAGGATTGAATTCATTGGTAAAACATAGAATCCGACTTGTCCAGGATGAATTACCGATTTTATGCAAAACCTTTTTTACAATGTCTTATGAAGAATAAAGTATTTTTGGTCTGTGTTTAAACATGATTCTACTGAAAAAATGATTTAGGATAGTCTTATTGTATTATTTTTGCTCATGATTTATGGCATAAATTTTATGGGTTTTACCTAAATTTAATACATATAAGTCATTATATTTAAATAAAATGAAAAAATGATGTTTCATTTATATTTAATTTGCAGAAAAGGTAATAAATATTCTGTCACGAAATAATTATAAATATTGTAATAATGATTATAATAATGAACAAATGTGACAATATAAAAAATGGATTTTTAAAAAAATTATATTTAATTACAAAAATACCTGTTAAGTAGAGATATACTAATAACATGTTGAAATGAGATTGCTATTCGGCGTTTTACCGTTGATTATGGGAAACACCTAGGCTGTCTGAATAGTTCTCCGCCTGGCACATAGACGGCGTTAGAAACTGTGAAATCATAATTGTATTGGAAAGTTCCATCCTTTATATAAACACATGTAAAATTTTATTTCGATCTGTCAATTCATTCGAGTAGTAGCAGCTGTTTAATATTGACGTGTCAGTGATTTTTTTAAAATGGAACAAATGGAATATCGTGCAGCGATTAAATTCTTTGTTTTGGATGCTTTAACATTAACAGAAATTTATTCAAAATTCTTAAGAGTGTATAAGGATGCATCGCCTGCACTCTCCACTGTGAAAAAATGGGCTGCTCGTTTTAAATTTGGTCGTATAAGCATCGAAGGGGATCCACGCGAAGGTCGTCCAAAACTGCTACAACACCACAAATCATTTAACAGGTTTATGATATGGTGTCGGATGATCGACGAGTAAAAGTGCGTGAAATAGCTGAGGCCATAGGCATCTCAAAAGAACGAATTGCAAATAATTTGCATGAAGAATTACATATGAAAAAGGCTTTGTGAAAGATGGCTGCGGCTGACAATTAACCAAAAACTCATTCAAAAGCGTATTTCTCAAGCGTGTTTGGATCGTTTTAAGCAAAATAAAATGGATTTCAAGGGTCGTTTTCAACTGTTGAAGAAACTTGGATCCACCACTATACACCAAACCGAAAATAACAGTCACAATAATGGATTGAAGCCGGATCCACCACTATACACCTAAGCGACAAGAACAGTCACAATAATGGCTTGAAGCCGGTGGAAGAGCACCAACACGGATCCCTGATCGAGACGGGGAGTTCGCTAGTCTTCTTGATCTGTTTTTAACCACCAATCCGGAGATTTACACGGTCAGCGTAAATCCGCCGTTAGGTTCTTCTGACCATAAACTACTTTTGACATCGAGTATTTTACCAATCAGTGACAGAGAGGCGCCTAGACCGCGCAAGATTTGCCACTACAAATCTGCTAAATGGGAACATGGAATATTTTCGAACTTTCCTTCGGTTGAACGTTTGTTTTCGATCCGACGACCCATCTGACTGTGCCAGGGAGGTTTCCGATGTTATTTTGGCCCGTATGGAGGCTTACATCCCTTTTTCGAAGAAATGCCCTTCCAACGACAAGCCTTGGTTTGACCGAAAATGCAAAGAAGCTATTGCTTCTAAAAATCGTGCATACCGACAATGGCGTGAAAATCGTAACACCTTTGTTCGTGCCAGGAACAGATGCAAAGAAATTATCGACGAAACCAAGGCGGCACACAATCAACGGATTAGAAACAAACTTCTCGCTTGTTCCAACAATTCCAGGTCCTTTTGGTCAGTCGCTAAGGCAGTTAGTCAGAATTTCACTAAATCCACCATACCACCACTCACACGGCCAGATAATTCTATTGCAACGACACCTGTTGAGAAAGCGAACTTGTTGGCTGAACTCTTTGCTTCACATTCTACTGTCGATTTCCAAGGAAAAACACCACCTACTATTCCCATAGTGCAGTCAAGGATGCCCGATATTGTCTTCAGACAGCGTATCATAAAACGTATTTTGATGAAGATAGACACCAAAAAGGCTTCTGGCGCTGACGGAATACCTGCCATAGTTCTCAAAAACTGTGCGAGGGAACTAACACCAGTTTTCTGTAGACTTTTCAAACTATCCTACAGAAAGAGAATATTTACTTCCTGCTGGAAATGTGCCACAGTTCAGCCGATACCTAAAAAAGGCAAGAAGACCTTGCCAAATAACTACCGACCAATCGCACTGCTTCCAATAATATCGAAAGTCATGGAAAAGGCTATCAATCAGCATCTTCTAAAATATCTTGAAGGATTCAACATTATTAGCGATCACCAATATGGCTCTCGTAAAAATAGATCAACAGGAGATCTTCTGACTTATGTAATATATGTTTGAAACAACGCAATTGAACATTTTGGAGAATCTCGAGCGGTTGTCCTCGACATATCCAAGGCATTCGACCGTGTTTGGCACGATAGGCTGTTGGCTAAGCTACGTTCTTATGGTATGTCTAAAAAGTTCTGTTTGTGGCTCTCATGTTTCCTCAGAGAGCGTTCTTTACGAGTGGCAGTCGACGGATTTCTTTCTAACACCTTCACTATCAACGCCGGGGTACCCCAAGGCTCCATACTGTCTCCTACTCTCTTTCTCATTTATATTAACGATCTGCTGGAAAAGACCGAGAATCCAATCTACAGCTTTGCAGATGACAGTACACTTATCTCTTCATTCACTTTGAACGCTCGGACATCGGCAGAGAGCAGGAAGTCATTCAACTTAACAAAGACCTGGAAGAAATTCTATCTTGGGATGACAGTAACCAACTGGAATTTAACGCTACAAAAAACCCAGGCGGCAGTTTTTTCTAAAAAAGTTAACGTTGCTGAACCCGACATAGTTATGTCTGGATACTCCATTCCTCTAACATCGTCACTCAATTTGTTGGGCGTTAATTTGGGAGCAAATATGTCCTGGCATGAACATGTTGCAGGCATAGCAAGGAGAGTTTCTCAAAAGTTGGGAATATTATTTTGAACCAGAAAGCTTTACACTCCACAACAATTGTTAATTCTTTATAAAGCTCAAATTCGACCAACTATGGAATACTGCTCCCATGTTTGGAGCTCTGCTCCTAAACATACACTGCATTTGTTGGATTCTACTCAGAGAAGAGCTGTTCGTCTAATTGGAGACCCGGAAATGACCGGCGGCCTTGATTCGCTGGAACATCGAAGAACGGTTGGCGACTTAAACCTATTCTACAAGTATTTTCATGGAAAGTGTTCGGAGGATGTGGCCCGCTTAATTCCTGCCAGAGCGATGCATGTTAGAAGTACACGTCGCGCTAATACTTCACATCCGTATGAACTTCAGCTCGTTTCTCCTCGTACAACGCCTTTCAAGCAGTCTTTTATATGGAGAACATCATTAATAATATATATATAATAATTTGCCCAGGACTGTGTTTCACACCGAGTACAATTTGCAGCAATTCAAGAACAACGTGAATCGCTTTCTCCGCACTCGTGTCGCTCCTGCGCTTTAGGGACTTCCCTGTAGTACGTGTGCTAGACCCATAAAAAAAAGAAGGTAAAGACGGTTCCATCGCAAAGGAAGGTTATGGCAACAGTTATTTGGGAATACAAAGGTGTTTCATTAATCAATTATCTTTAGAAATGTAAAACAATTAACTCTGAATATTATTGTAACCTTTTGGATAAGTTAGATGCAAAAAATCGTGAGAAAAATCTTCTTTAAAGAAGAAAACAATCATTTTTTTTGAATTGTTGTGGCTGTTACAAAAACAATCATTCTTCATCAAGACAATGCACGTGTTCACACAAGTGTTTTGACGATGGTAAAATTAAACGAATTAAAGTACGAATTCCTTGAACATCCAGCATATTCACCAGATTTGGCTCCTTCTGACTATTATCTGTTTCCAAACCTGAAAGAAATCCTGGCTGGAAAGCCTTTCAAATCAAATAAAATAAAATAAGCTATTGTAGCCGTGGATGGATATTTTGCAGACCTTCTGGAATCACATTTTAATGATGGTATGGAATTATTGGAAAAACGTTGGAATAAATGGATGAAGTTTCAGGAGATTATATTGAAAAATAAAACATATTTTACGTCAAAAAAAATTTTTTCATGGTTAGGCCGAGAACTCAGATAGCAAGTATAATTTCAATTATCGTACGAAAATGCAATGATTTTATAGGAAGAGCTATGATTAGTTCAGTAATTAAACTACGGCTTTAATTACTGAACAAATCATAATCATCAATAATTCCATACGTGATGCATAAATTCCGGGAGTAGGTAGGACTAAATCTATTAGTAGTACTAGTAGAAGGTAGTTAAAATCCAACTTTAACCAATAATTTGTATTGTCTGTTTACCCGTTGGCTCAAATTTTAAAAATTTCGCAAGTTACAAGAATTAATTTCTAAATTTATGGGAAGATATTTAATAATTAGAGTTACAAACTAATCTTGAACTACAACCTGCACCATAACATAATAGCCCTCTAGGAAATATGCTCGGAAACTTAACTATAAGAATAATTATGTTGGGAATGTGGAATATTTGGCACAATGACACTAGTCAGTATATATCACCACTACACCAAACAATTTATTTTTGCACCTGACGCTCGTTTCGCTAACCATGAGTGATGATTAATCATCGCTCCTGATGAAGCTAACATGGTTAGCGAAACGCGCGTTGGGTACAAAAATAAATTGTTTGGTGCAGTTGTGATTTGTACTGAGTAGTATAAGGAAAATGTTATTTTTTCTAGCACATATCTACTGCTCGATAGCGTGAGTTCCGAATTATTCGATGATATTCAAAAAATTCATATTTATAACAATCAGCTAGGTAATATATGGTATATTGAAATTACTTTGGAAATGAAAAGGAAAATGATATCATCACTTATGAAAATATCAACTAGCATATTGAAAACTGAAATTTCGAGTTTAATTGTACCGTCATTAGATATAACTAAATTAGCCCTATAATTAATCAGATTCATCTGCTGCATTGGTGTAACAAGGCATGTCGCTATACATTACAAGATCTATTACATATTAACCAGTTTCATCAAAGTTGGAAACGGGGTCGCTTTTAGGCGCAAGCAAATGTCATTTTCATGGTAACCATGTGTAATCAAGGGCTAAATAGGATATTGATTTGCTAAAACCGCATACCGAAGCACTGTAATCATGTTAGTGTGCAATTTGCTTGGACTTGTAAGTTGTAATAAGATGAATATTAGTAAAATTAGAGATGCGATAATTTAATCAAGACTGTGCGTTTGCTTCAGGGGAAGGGGATGAAACGTCTGAAGATCAAAACAATTTGTAAAGCTTCAATAGCATAATGAGAATTTTTCCTGCTTTGGTTGATATAATGAGCAAATTATATATATATATATATATATATATATATATATATATATATATATATATATATATATATATATATATATATATACATTCGACACTCTATATAGTGAAAGGCCAAAATATTGACCGAAATTTTACTATAGAAAGTTTTTCACTATATAAAAAAAAAATCCGTATATATTGCTATGTATGTATTTTATATTGGTAATTGAAAAAATTGCACTATAAAGAGTTTTTCACTATATAGAGTTTCACTATAAACAGTGTCGACTGTATATATATACATATATATATATATATATATATATATATATATATATATATATATATATATATATATACATACATATATATATATATATATATATATATATATATATATATATATATATATATACATACATATATATATATATATATATATATATATATATATATATATATATATATATATATATATATATATATATATATATATGTATATATACACTCCTGGACAAAATTAACTCAACAATATATTAAATCATACCAATCTCTATAATGAATTAATTTTAATAATTTTTTATGAACACTGGTTACACTAAAAGTTAGAATTCGGATACTTTAAAAGTGAATTAGCTACCAAATTTCTCTATAAGATTCGAATTAAAATTCTTTTTAAGACCTAATAACAAAATCGTTGAAATTATGTAATAATGAAAAAATAAACTGGGATACTAGTAGCAAAATTAATGGTGTAACTGGGACACTAGTAGCGTGTGTTGCCTTCTCTACTTCGGATGACAGCGTTTATGCGCCTAGGCATGCTTCTAATTAAATTTTGGATAAAATCTTGAGGAATTTGCTCCCATTCTGTGATAACTGCATTTTTAAGTTCCGTCAGGTTTCTAGGTGCAGGTATATGACGTTTCACATTTTTCTTAAGGTGATCCCATACATGTTCTATCAGATTCAGATCCGGGCTTTTTGGTGGCCATTGCATAATCGGTATATCAACTTGATTAAGATAATCGAGTACCTCCCTAGCCACGTGAGGTCGAACGTTGTCTTGCATAAACAGGAAATTGGGCCCCACAAAATGACCGAAAGGCATCACATGTTCTATTACAATATTCTCAAGATAGTAGTCAGCATTCATGGATCTCGTACGGACAGGAACTAACTCTGTGCGAGCATCAAAGCAGATGCCACCCCAGAACATAACAGAGCCACCGCCGAATGCAATCCTTGCAGAGATATTGCAAGGAACAAACCTCTCTCCTGGTCTTCGCCATACTCGCTCACGATCATCTGGATGTTTTAGACTAACCCTAGTTTCATCTGTGAAGAAAACTTGTTTCGAATCATCCATAGTCCAGTTTTCGTGATTTCGAGCAAAACGTAAGTTGGAAACTCTGTTCTCTCTAGTAAGCAAGGGCGCAGTGGCTGGTCTCCTACTGTTTAATCCAGCTTCATTTAACCGTCTTCTAACTGTTTTAGAAGAAATTGTGACATCGCGAACAGCTTCGAGTTCGTTTCTTATTATAGAACTAGTGACAGTCCTGTTTCTTAAAGCATATTGTCTTATAAAACTTTCATCTAGGTCGCTAGTGCATCGTTTTCGCCCTTGCCATAGCCTTCTAGAATTCTAGCCTTCTAGAAGTTCCTACTTCATTCAAGCGTCTTACCATACAACTTATTGTGGAACGATGTTTGCCTAACAAATTGGCAACATAACTCTGACAATATCCCTCGTCCAATAAAACTGAGGCTCGCACTACCTCGTGTTCAGTTAAATTCCTTGATCGATTCATTTTTCTAATTCTTCGGGGTCAAAAATAAAATAGTTTACCACAAAAAACGTATTACTTTGAAAAAGGGAACAATTTATAAGCTTACTTTTAAAGAAAATCGATCGCATTATTACAGAAAATTGTTTATCTTCTAAAAAATTCTATAAACCTGTAAATCTAAACGAATTGTTTTGATTTCTGTCATGAACAACGAAACAAAATATGCATAGCCTACTATTCAAATACTCGATAAACTTTAAAACTGACATAAGAAAAAGATAAATTAATTTTCAGGTTGTTGCGTTAATTTTGTCCAGGAGTTATATATATATATATATATATATATATATATATATATATATATATATATATATATATATATATATATATATATATTTATATGTATATATATATATATATATATATATATATATATATATATATATATATATATATATATATACAGTAATACCCCGCTTTACGCGAGGGATACGTTCCGAAAAAAATCGCGTTAACTGAAATTCGCGTATATCGAGGTTTATGATTAAACATAGTCAAAATTTAATACAAAAAAATACAAATCATTTTAATCAATCACTTTAATTCTAAGAACACTTTATGCAATACATACTCGTATTTTTTACGGAAAAATACATCTATTGTCTTTTGGGTAACCTTTTGTTTACGTTCTTGTAAAATACGTTCATAACACCCAACACTGTTTTTAATTGTTTGACACACGGTCAAGACACGGTCATCATTATTGTCTATACTCTGCAATATGTCCAAACCTGAATAAATTTTTGAAAGTGCATTTTGTATTTCCCCTGAAGATAAAACTTTCTCTTCTACTTGTTCTTCCTCATCGTAGATAGGATTATTCTGTAACTCGATCAGATCTTCATTGCTAATAGGATCGTCGTGCGTTGCTACAAGTTCTACGAGATCTTCTACCGTGACATCTTCAAGTTCAGACCCCTCAATCATTGCAGCAATGTCTTCAAGCACTTGTCTCTGCATCTGGACAATTCTTCTAGGTGCTTCCACTACATCTGGCCAAAGATTACGCCACACCCCATTCATACAACTCATTTTAACTTCCTTCCAAGCCTCTTCTATGTTGTGAATAGACTTCATAATGTTGTATGACTTCCACCACTCTCGCATAGACTGTCTTCCTTCCCCGTCAGTTTCATGAATTAGTTGGCTAAAAGTGCGGCGATGGTAATAAGCTTTGAAGTTTGCTATTGCTCCCTGGTCCATAGGTTGTAATATTGACGTAGTTTTGGTGGAAGGAACTTTACGTACACTTTTAAGTCTCTGGGCGTATCAAGTGAGGTTGGATGTCCTGGGGCATTGTCTAAGAGTAATATAACTTTAGGTTCAAGCCCATTTCTGTCACAGTATGATTTGACTGATGGGCAAAAACTATTAGAATACCATTCTTGAAAAATTTCCCGTGTAACCCACGCCTTTCTGTTTGATCGCCACACAACTGGTAGACTTGTCTTGTCTGTGCCTCGCATTGCACGGGGTGTTTCTGAATGGTACACTAGTAAAGGTTTCAGTTTGAAATCACCAGTGGCATTACCACCCAGCAGAAGTGTTAGTCGATCTTTCGCAGCTTTGAAACCACTGGCTTGACGTTCTTCCTTAGAAATGAATGTTCGAGATGGCATTTTTTTCCAGTAAAGTGCGGTCTCATCAACATTGAAGATGAGACAAGCAGGAATTTTCTCTCGTCTAACGAAGTCTTGAAACTTGTCTGGAAACTCAGCTGCAGCTTGAATGTCCGCGCTGGCCGCCTCGCCTGTTATGTGGATATTGTGAAGATTAGAACGCTGCTTGAACCGATGGAACCAGCCTCTGCTGGCAGCAAAAGTCGGAGTGGCACTCCCTTCTCCTTCTTTTGTTTTCAGCATCTCATACAAAGATTTTGCTTTTGTGCATATGAGATCTTGACTTAGTGGTGTGTTCTTCTTATTCAAATCTTCGATCCAGACTGACAGTAATTTCTCCATTCTTTCTAAGATAGATGATCTCGAACGAGAAAGTTTTGTTGCACTTATAGGTGTTGAACCTTCGCTGGAGATTTTAATTTTTTCCCGATTTTTATAAATCGTTCTCACAGTCGATTCTGAGAGTCCAAAATCTCTCCCAACAATTGTTGCTTTGCCTCCATTTTCCATTCTTCTTAACACTTTCATCTTCAATTCCAAAGTGACGCTTTTACGCTCTTTTTTCTTTACAGGCGGCATTTTTAACGTAGGGTTAAATTATGTATGTATGTATCTCCAATAAATATTAAAACAAAACTGCCAGCCGACCGAACTAACATTACGGAACAAATGAACACACGAAACGAACGAGGAAATCCCCATAGAACAAAGTCGAAGGACAGGGAATTCCCAATTCTTCAAAGAGAATATTCAGAGAAAGCGGGGATCCCCCCGCGACCATAGAGAAGTTAATGACTACATGAGCGCGAAATTTGAAATTCGCGTTATAGTGAAACCGCGCATAACGGGGTCGCGCTAAGCGGGGTATTACTGTATATATATATATGTATATATATATATATATATATATATATATATATATATATATATATATATATATATATATATATATATATATTATGATAGTAGTGAAGGTCCTACTTCAGTACTAGCTCTCAGGACGCCTAGCCTATTAACGTCCTATAAGGTGAAAAAAGGGTAATCCTCGGAATGAAAGTAGAAAGCTGAAAATTTGCATAAATCATTGTTTTGACATTCTAAAAGTTAGCTCACAAGTCTCATAGAATCCGTATCTGCGAGTCCAGATACTTAAGGTCAAACTTGGCGAAAATCTGTTTTTTGGAAATATCTTGTTTCCTATGCTTCAAATGATGTTTGAAGTTATTATAAAACTTGTAGAGCATAAAATTGTTTATCTTCTAGAAAATTCTTTAAACCTGTAAATCTAAACGAATTGTTTTGATTTCTGTCATGAACAACGAAACAAAATATGCATAGCCTACTATTCAAATACTCGATAAACTTTAAAACTGACATAAGAAAAAGATAAATTAATTTTCAGGTTGTTGCGTTAATTTTGTCCAGGAGGTTTTATATATATATATATATATATATATATATATATATAAATATATATATATATATATATATATATATATATATATATTTATATGTATATATATATATATATATATATATATATATATATATATATATATATATATATATTTATATGTATATATATATATATATTATATTTATATATATATATATATATATATATATATATATATATATATATATATATATATTATATATATATATATATATATATATATATATATATATATATATATATATATATATATATATTTATATGTATATATATATATATATATATATATATATATATATATATATATATATATATATATATATATATATATATATATATATATTATGATAGTAGTGAAGGTCCTACTTCACTACTAGCTCTCAGGACGCCTAGCCTATTAATGTCCTATAAGGTGAGAAAAGGGTAATCCTCGGAATGAAAGTAGAAAGCTGAAAATTTGCATAAATCATTGTTTTGACATTCTAAAAGTTAGCTCACAAGTCTCATAGAATCCGTGTCTGCGAGTCCAGATATTTAAGGTCAAACTTGGCGAAAATCTGTTTTTTGGAAATATCTTGTTTCCTATGCTTCAAATGATGTTTGAAGTTATTATGAAACTTGTAGAGCATAAAATTCTCTACAAATTTGGTATTAAGCGATATTTTATATAATTAACCGTTCTCTAGATAGAGCGCGAAGAGTCGGAAGCGCGCATCCTTATATAAGATAACAATTTTAGGTACACACAATTCATCAAACCAACAAGATTTAATAAACCGGTGCAGTTATCATCTCTTCCACCTACAAGTGCAGCAGGTCGACAGCATACTTATCTTATCTACTATCAGATCCAAACTTGGTTAGGGAAAGATGAGGAACCTGAGGAATGGGAGTGGATATTACAAAACGGGACCCTGGAATCCACAACAACATTATTACTACCAGCACCAGAAGAGCTACTCAGTACAGTGTTCTGCAATTGCAAGAAAGGCTGTGGCGCGAACTGTGGATGTAGAAAAGTAGGGTTGAAATGCTCCTCAGTTTCTGGCCAGTGTAACGGACAAGCATGCCTCAACGGTGCATATCCAAATGTTCTTGATGAAGAAAGTGAATATGTACCTGAGGTCCTTGAGGCTTTAGAGCCAAATATGACGGACAACGAGGATAATGATAACGGTCTGGAAACTCAATTTGGGTGACCAGAAGAGGAAGATGACGATGAACAATAGGAACATTAAGCTGCATGCCTGCTATTAATAATCAGAGTAAAAAAATTCGCCTTACATTTAAACATAAATAAATTGTAATAGATTTACGATAAACTTATGACAAATAAAAAACCGGCCGGGTGCAATTCGGACTTGCACAATTAGTTTTCTGTACGTTGATTGCTTTTAGATGGTTACATACACCTGCAATTTTCAAAAATTTGATTTTTTTTACTGATTTTTGTTCTCTTTACTTCTAAGATTTATTCAAAAAAAATTTAAGAAAATTCCATTCCATTAGAAAGTTATAGCATTAAATGTGATCTGGCGTCGGATTGGGCCTGCCTCCTGTCTCAGTGCATTGACAGAATATTACTCAGTCAATTTTTAATATTAACTTTTTTTTTAAATCTTATTTGTAATAATTACTTTTCCTACGAAATGTTGAGAGGTTTATTTAATTTTTCCAACAGATAATTTTTTTAAAATAATTAAAAATAATAATATTTAAAAAAGATTTAAAGTAAAGTGAAAATCTATAATCGCCATTCTTTTGTTTTATTGACTTAATCTTTAAAATGTTTTTTAAAAATATACATACTTTTTGCAGCGCCTAGGTGTATGTAACCCCCTAAAATAAAAATTTTTGTTACGGAGGTATAAAATGATTACTGACTTCACAAAACACACCCTAAATGAATTTTCAACAAAGTTTTTTCCGATTTTTACTGAAAACTGATGAAATTTTTGTTTTCTATATACTAGATAAATTATTAAAGGTAATGCACTCGTGATAATCTTCGTTCAATCTACACCCTGTGGAGAATATTCCAGCATTTTTTTTTTAAATTTTTTGATCAGTACTTTTCGAGATAAGGGTGACAGCGATTTTTCGCAATTTTTTAAAAATAATACAAAGGATTATATTATATATGTTTTTGAACTCGTGTTCTTACAACCTTTCATTTGAAACCCCACTCGATGACCTGGTATTTTTTTTTCTCACTTTCAATTTTACCCCCCAAAATTAATCATTTAAGTCAAAATCTAATTTTGAAAACTTTTTTGATGAGGCCATCAATTCCTATATTAGTGCCAAAATTCCACTTTCTATGCCAAATAGTTTCGGAGAAAATCGGGTGTGACAGGCGGACAGGCAGACACCGCAGTAATCTTATAAGTCTTCCGTACGGAACACTAACAATTTAAGTACAATATATTTGAACTATTTCATTTCAATATCTTGTTATTTTTATAAATTAACTAAATATTATCATACGGATCTCCTATTTGTGAATAATATTTATAATTATCATTTACAAATAAATAAATATTTCGAGTTTCTTAATAATTATAATATTTGTAAATAATTAATTTTATAAACTGTACTACGCCTTTGATTCCACAGTTATCCTATATAAGGATGAGCGCTTCCCACTCTTCGCGCTATCTCGAGAATGGTTAATTATATGAAATATTACCTAAACTCAAATTTGTAGAGAATTTTATGCTCTACAAGTTTTGTAATGACTTCAAACATTATTTGAAACAAAGGAAACGCGGACACGAAATCTTATGAGACTTTTGAGCTAACTCTTAGAATGTCAAAACAAAGATTTGTGCAAATTTTCGGCTTGCTAACAGGAGTTTTTTTTTTTAAAAAAAAGGGGCGTTTATGTCATTGGAGCAAAGCCAACTAGCCAGCATCTCTCTTTATTAAATATACACATTTTTCCTTAAACCTAAACTAAACCTAAAGACACACACAAACACTCAGCAGTCCAAGGCGGAATCGAACCGCCGACCCGTCGATTCATAGTAGGATTCACTACCTACTCCTCTAAAGGTACCACTTCCCTGTTTGACTGGACAACTAAGGAATATTTTATTAGTCATCACTTTTATTGTGTTGAAACGTGTGAATTGTTTTGAATTTTGCAATTTGAATTGGATATTTGCGATATTAATCAGGGCCACAATATTTAACTGGCAATCAGCTGAACTGAAATAAATCTTTGGTGAAAAAACAAAACTAAAACTCTCATTGGCTTGAGGCTTGCTAAAAAATCTGCTACAGACAGTTGAATATAACCGGTTTCTGTTGGAATGGAACCGACAAAAAAATTTAGTAAAATCTTTTAAGACTTAGCACAACATTAAAATTTTACCTGGCCTAAAAGTATTACTACATTTTGTACAAACTTAAGGATTATTACGAGAATGGGTTTTCCACAAGTTTGTAATTCGAAAGATTATTATAAGTAATGTGTTCGAAGAATGGTGTTACGTTCAACTCTTATATGCCAAAATATAATGATGTTAAAATTTAGCCGAGAATGTATTTTAAAGGTAACTATGTCAAGTTAAAGAAAAAAAAAACATTTTATTTATGCACCCTCGACGGCAGTCTCTTTCCTTGAAAAAAATTCTAGATAAACAGCATCTATAACAACAAATACAACTTTTTAGGTACTAGGTTTCCATTAAGCCAAATGAATATAAATAAAGAAAAGGCAATGAAATAGTTGAAAAATTCTTGACAAAAAGATGAATTAATTATTAAATAAATTAAGTTTTAAACTAAAAAGAAATATTTCAGGTTATTTTAGCATCTTAAATGGTAGTATCTCTTCAATACAAATAGGTATATCGTACTATCGGAATATCACTACATACTCATCACATAGATAAAGAAATTTATGAATATTAAGTTCCAGAAAATCTTTGTCTTAGTCCAATAATACTACGGAAGAAGACAAATTCTCATGTTAAAGATTTAAATACTCAAAAAAATTAAAATTATTTGGATTACTTTAAATTTACTCTTTTGAAACTAGGGTACTTAGTAAAAAACTATTTATTATAGTACTTTAGATTAGCTATATCAAAATATTTAATAGTGATATTTAAATATAAAGAAAACAGTTGAAAATGGTATATAAAAAAAGTTTAAGTTTATACTAACAAAAACATTCATTATACATTTCTGACAAATACGTAAAGTCAGTATTCTGAAAGTTTTGGACGTTAGCGTTTCACATAAGAAGTAATAGTTTAAATTTTGTTTTAGAAATTCACATTTACCAAATCTACTGAATTAAAGCCCCACTACTGCGTCAGGAAGTGGGGCACCGTTCCCTCACTGGAGAGAGTGTTTCCCCGTCGCCGATGGTCTGACGTGACACCATGGGAAAAATCGGAAATCTCTTTTCTGAAACATTTTCTTCAAAAGTGAAAAGAATTTTAAAAAATAGAGAGGAAGTGAATCTACCATAATTGGTCTATATTTTTAGGCTTCAAAGGCCACTGGCGGCCGAACATTGAATTTTGAGCATTGTGCCCATGAGAACTTTTGTTCAGCATAAGTCGGAGAACTTTTTCCCAACATTTCAAAAATTTTGACCTAACAGCTTTTTCCTATACTTTTGTGAGGGGTCATTTAATTTTTAAAAATGCGTGATAAAAGATTAAGGCAAAAAACTCCAAAGAAATTATTAAATTATGACATTACTAAAATGTTTAATTTTCAGTATATATGTATATATATATATATATATATATATATATATATATATATATATATATATATATATATATATATATATTTATTTATTTATTTATTTATTGTAACATTCACTTTTTCCGAGATTTTAAGATCATGTTACGACACTGTTTTTCTTTCTATAATTTATTTTTTATTACTTTTTTATATTTTTTTAAGCAGTGTAACTTAAAACAGTGATTTAAATTTTTGAACAGGGTAACTCAACCGTGTATAACGTGTTGCTGACCTAACTTATTTAGTTTGCGTTGATTTTGCGTCCCGGAAGTAAGCCAGTTTAAAGACTTCAATTTGAAGAAGGGGCAAAAAATATATAAACAGCCAGATGGAATTTTTCGCCAGTCTGCCGTAGTGGCTTACTTTCTCCAGCACGCCGTAGTGGCTTTTTATCTTTCTCCGTGATGCAGTAGTGAGTAACGGCTATTTTTATCACCAAGTGGATGTCGTTTATAGATCTCAAGTTTGATGTCTTTTTCCAATCTTAAAATAGTCTGCTCTTCCTAAGGCATTTCGAGTCAAAAAGTGATTAGCTACCCAAATGAGAGTAGGATAGTAGTGGCTGAGACAATATTTTTTGATGAGAATCTCACCAGTAGAGGCCAAGCAGCTTATGGAAAACCAACGCAACGAGGGGAAGCCAATTAGTAAGTCATAAGCACACCAGTTTAAACATCTCACTTCCTGTCGACAACATGTGTTTCTAACCACTAAGTCTACACGTGAAATCCGCGGAGTTAATTTTACAAAGTTTTAGATCGTATTTTTTTGAAAGTCTTTTTTTTACACTTAGGATCAGTAATTCATAGAACTCTAGTTTAAATGTGTACACTCTCATAGCCTAAGAGGTTTTTATTTAGTTAATGTGATTTTAAGAGTGTAATATCTACAATAATTTTTATTTTGTCAATATACTTTTCCCTGTGTTAATGCAGCCTTTTACTGAACTACCCGCTTTATCTTTCAGGACACAACGGTTGTACCATATTAAAATTTCTTTCAACAACTACATAACTCTTCAGTATTTTTTCATTTTTTGAGCTGAAGTTACAATCTTGTTATTCTAAAATGAATAGTGCCCAAAAAGAGTGCAACGAAATTTTAAACAAGTATAGATACTATTTTCAAAAGGCGTACAAAAATTACCTCGATCTCTGGGTACTCTACTAGTAAAAAAAACGAGCTAGTTGATATCCAAATTTTTGCTCTATGAGTATTAATATCCACTCAATCCATTCACAAAAATTAAGATATACATAAGGGGCAAAATAGCGCTGCAAAAGAGACGTCACAAAATGACACCGCAACGAGACGCTATAATATATATATATATATATATATATATATATATATATATATATATATATATATATATATATATATATACATATATATATATATATATATATATATATATATATATATATATATATATATATATATATATATATATATATATATATATATATATCGTTCTCCGACGTTTTCCGCCTTGCAATCTCCACCTTTTTTAATCGTTTCATAGATCTTCCACGTTTCCTTCCTAAATTTCCCTGTCAGTCCCCTCTCTCCAACTTGTTCTCGGTCTACTTCGCTTTTTCTTGCCTTTGAATGTGCCCAAATCAGATAAGGTGTTTGGTTAGAATGTGTTTCATTCCCACGATTTCTTTAATACGTTCGTTGGGGACTCTCTCTTCTGGATAGTCCTGCTGCTCTTCTCCAGAAGTGCATTTCCGTTGCTCTCAGCGTGGCTAATGCTCTTTCCTTCAGGGGCCAAAATGCTGTTTATAAGTTTAATGCCCTTTCTTCCTACCGTATTTCTCTCTTATTGCCCTGCCCAGTTTTCCATTTTCCGAAATTTTTATACTCAGATACTTGTAGTCGCCGCAGTGTTTTATCGTGGTTCGATCGTCCAGTTCAAGATCTTTTTGTTACTCTCCGATCCATAGATATTCTGTTTTCTTTATATTGACTTCTAAACCCAAATCTTTGTATTCGTCAAATAGTTTTCTCCTCATGTGTTTCAGGTTTTGGGCCATTACCACTTGATCATTCGCGAAGCATAACGTGTACAATATAGTGTTAATTAATGGTATCCCCAATAGTCTACATTTCTGTTTCCATCTCTTTAGTACATTTTCCAGATATATCTTAAAAAGAGTTGGTGATAAACAGCATCCTTTCTTCAGACCTTTGGACATAATAAATCCTGGGATTATTTGTGTTCCTGTTTTAACTTTTATTATGGGTTGGTCGTATAGTGTTTTGACAGCTTTAATTAATTCTATGTTAATATTAGTACTTTCAAGTGAGTACCACAATTTCTGCAGAGGGACGCTTCATTAAATTTTTAATACTTTATCGGATTCTTGTTTTCAATAATACTTTAAAATTTTTATCTTTCGAATATTGCCTCAAAAGAGCAAAATTGTAAGTATTCTTTTGTATGTCCAAATATACATCTGGGGGCACGGTAGTGCCCCCGCCAGGTCGAGCAGAAAGCTCAGCCGTACCATCCTTTTCTCGAAGCCACTCACGGCACTTTCGACCTCCCTGTAACTTCGTTGTGGATGAAGCTAGAAGCCTGAATTTTCAGTGACCAAGAGGACATACTATACTAGCTCTATTCCTAAATTACCTACTATTTATACCTTATAGTTTACGAATTATCGCCTGTCGAAGTTCTTTAATTTTGTCACTGACACACTCACCGATCATCAAGGTACTTCTAGCAGACACACAAACTTCAAATTTTGAATTTAGTTAGTATTTAGCCTATAAAGGAAGGAAAAACTGAAACATCCCGAAATTTCACTCCCTTTTTCTAAATTGTACAGTCACTTAAGCCAAAAAAGAGGATCAACCTCGGAATAAGAGATAATAAGCTGTAATCTTATATAAACCTTTATTTTGGCATTCTAAAAGTTGTCTCAAAAGTCTCATAAAATCTCGTGTCCGCGTCGTAAGATATTCAAGGTCAAAGGTCACAAAAATAGGTTTTTCGCAAATATCTCGTTTCCTATGTTTTCAATGATATTTGCATTTATTATGAAAATTGTAAAGCATAAAATTCTCTATAAATTTTGTTCTAAACATTTTTTTATACGCTTAACCGTTTTTGAGATAAAGCGCGGAGAGCGCGCAGCGCTCAGCCATACATAGTATAATGCAAGGTCAACCGTGAGTCCCGGTAAATAATACGTCGTATAAAGTTAATTAATCACTAAAAAATCCGTAATTATGAATAATTTCTATTATTTATTAATTAATATATTATATTTAATAATATTTTTCATTTATCAAATATATTCGTTTAATAATAATACTTACCTACTTCGTGTAATTAAAAAATTGTTAAGCGAAATACTTTAAGTATATTTTAATTATAAAAAAGTATGAAGATGATGCTTCCATGACAGCAGGGCTAGAAGAGAATATAGTTATTAAAATAGGAGCAAAAGTCATGTTAAGACGAAATATTGACTTGAGTCTTGGCTTAGTCAACGGTTCTATCGGTATAGTACAAGGAGTAAAGGTTGATCCTGAAAATACAAATAAAATAAAAAAATATATATATTACATTTAATAATGAACAACTTTATGAGCTTGGTCCAGTCAAAAGTAAATTTGAAATTATTAATAGAGCTTATGTTCATCGCGAACAGTTTCCGATATGTATAGCCTATGATATAACCATACACAAAAGTCAGGGGCTAAGTCTAAACAGTGCACTGATGGCCATCGGTTCTTCAGTGTTCACATGCGGTCAAGCATACGTGGCATTTTCGAGAGTGACAGGTCTGGGCGGATTACATCTAATTAATGTCGATTTCGGTAGTATCAAAGCTCAGGAGTCCGCAATCGTTGAATACAATCGACTTAGAAGCACTTATCGTCCAGACTTGTCAAAAATTGTTACATCATAGCCTTTGAGAAAAACCAATAGAGGTAGGGAGTGGTGAGAAAATCCATAGTTGACGTACAAGAAATATTACTCGAGAAGAAAAAAAAGGGGACTACCTACAAAAAGAAATGAGACCCTATCAAAAATATAAAATGTAAAAAAATGCCAAGTCTCGCACCGCAGTCCTTCCACCATAAAAAGTTGTGAGATCTCATGTAAAACCAGTCAAGTTATTTTAGTTAGTATCTATGGAAGCACCTATTCAACAACTTTGTCATAAATTGTTATCTATTTAGTTACCTACCAACATTTATAGTGACGGTATAAATATTAGATATCTTCATTTCTATAATAAATATAATGACTTGGCAATCGCACGGCAACATAATCACATAAGAATAATCTACTATTTAAAATACTTTATTCTTAAGTGCACTGTTTAGACTTACTTAGCAATCGAAATATTTATCTTTCACCCACTACTATATTGTATAATTTTTTGGATGAGAAAATGGGCGAATATTAATCATAATTATGTTATAATAAAACATATGCAGGGCCAAACGGATGTAGAAATGAGATGGAAGTTGACTTGAGTTGTTGAGTTGAATGAGATTGAAACTGAGAAGACTAGCTGAAGTTAATATTTCTTATGAAAGGATACCTGTTAAAGCTGAGGCTAAAAATCTTGACTTAATTTTCGATTCAACTTTAAGATTTAAAAAACACATGTCGGCTTGCATTAAGAGGGCCGTGGGTCTACTTAGGTGTCTTTATATCTCAAGATATTTATTAAATACTCAATTAAAACAAATGCTTTGCGATTCTATCATTTTATCTATATTTAACCACTGTGATGTTGTTTACGGCTCCTGTTTGACTGCAGAAGATACAAAAAGAATTCAAAAAATTCAGAAATATTGTTTACGGTTTAGGTATAAAGAAACGAAATCCAGTTACTTATAAACTGAAGGAAGCTAAATGGATTGACATGCAGTCAAGACGATATTTGCATTGTTGTACCGTGTATCATAAAATTATCTGCACTAAGTCACCTACGTATCTTTTTAAAAAAATTCCGTTCAAGACTGACGTTCATAATATAAATATAAGAAGCAGGGGCTTACTTATGCCCCCACTTCATAAAACAGGCTTATTTGAAAGGTCTTTCACTTACAATTTAGTTAAAACTTATAACAGCTACCGGACATTCTAAAATCTAAATCAGTCAAATATTTCAAAAAGTACCTAAAGTATTTGTTATTGCAGAATAATTGAAGAATTTACTTGTTCCTAAAAATGTAAGTTTTCTAATCTTAAATCATGGCTTTCTGTTACTGACATAATATTTTTTTTTTGTTTGTTATTCGGTTGTGCATCATATAATTTGGTTGTGCATTATTATTATTATTTGGTTGTGCATGTGTTAGTGTGTTGCTGCCTAGGGGCAAGTGTAAAGACAGATGGACATATTAACTAAGTTGGGAATGTGGAATCTTTGGCACAATGATACTACTCAGTATATATCACCACTACACCAAACACTTTATTTTTACACTCGACGCGCGTTTCGCTAACCATGTTAGCTTCATCAGGAGCGATGATGAAGCTAACATGGTTAGCGAAACGCGCGTCGAGTGTAAAAATAAAGTGTTTGGTGTAGTGGTGATATATACTGAGTAGATGGACATATATTTTGCTTCAGTTAAATTAAATTTTTTTTTCTTTTATCTTTGTTCAGCTACACTCTATCCTATTCACTGTATATTGCATACTTTGAATAAAATTGTTTATTGTTGTTATTAAGAGTGACTTCGTATTTAACATTACAGGTCTTTCTCGGGATTTTCTAAATCAATGCATAGAAGCATAATAATTATATTAACAGATAGACACGCCGTATGGTTGAATGGAGGCTTTGAGAACATAAAAGATGCAGAGGTAGACCACAGACAAAATGGACGGACGACATAAAAAGATTAGCGAGACACGACTGGATGCAAAAGGCAAACAGCAGAGCTCAGTAGAGACAACTTACGGAGGCTTACATCCGACTATGGATTGAATAAGCTAATGATGATGACGATGATTGATGAGTCAGTTCACATACTTGATTTAGTATTTATGAAGCGTATTAAATATTAAATATTGGCGATATATCGACAAATATAAAACAATAGTTTACGTTTAAAAATATGGCAAATGCATGTGTTGCTAAAACTCAGTATTATATTTTCATTCAGAATTGCGACTTTAATATTATTCTGTTAGGTCTGACAATGGATAAAACATGGATCCACCACTATACACCAGAATCAAATCGGCAGTCAGCTGAGTGGACAGCAGCCGGTGAAAGCCGCCCGAAGTGACCAAAGACATAACAGTCGGGTGGTAAGGTTTTGGCCTCTGTAGTTTGGGATGCGCATGGAATAATTTTGATCGACTATGCTGAGAAGGGAAAAACCATCAATAGCAAATATTATATAAAGTTATTGGTCTGTTTGAAGGTAGAACTCGCAAAGAAACGACCCAAAATGAACAAGAAAAAATGCTCTTTCATCAAGTAACAAGTCAGTGGTTACAATGATAAAATTGCATGAATTGAAGTTCAAATTGCTTCCTCATCCACCGTATTATTCAGATTTGGCCCCAGCGACTATTATCTATTCGCAGACCTCCAAAATATGCTCGGGGGAAAAAGATATGGCTCCAATGAACAAGTTATCGCCGAAACTGAGGCCTATTTTGAAGACAAAGACAAATCCTTCAACAAGAAACGTATAGAAATGTTAGAAAGGCGTTGGACTGATTGTATCGCTATATTGATGAATAAAGTCGAATTTTGTAAAAAAAAAATGTATTTTAAGTAGCTAGACCAAAAACTTTTCAGCTTACACGTTACTCCTGGGTGCTGCAAAAAGTATGTATATTATAAAAAAAATATTTTAAAGGTTGTTAAGTGAATATTACAAAAGAAGGGCGATTATATATTTTTATTAAATTATAAGAACAATTTTTTTGTTTAAAATATGTTTTAAATATTAACATTATTTTTATCGGGTTAAATGAGCCACTGATGAAAACTATGGCGCCTCCTTGTCTGGAGGATAACTTCACAAAAAATATTCGAATGTACAAAAATAAAAATTATTCTTGTAAAATAATGTAGTAGTTAAAAATTGTCGAAGGGTTTTTTTTCAAAAAATAAAAAATTTACGGTAAGTTATAATCGTCGGGCCGATTATAACGTTTTTAAAAAACAAGGTGTTTGCTTTTCAAAAACTTTTATTTTGTTTCGGTTCTGGAAAACTTTTTACACACACTTGATACATCAGACACACTCACTCTGCTTTTGTTTGTTACCTATATTAATAAACTTTTTATGCTAATATGCAGAATGGTGCGATTAGATAAAGGAAATCTGAATTGACATATTTTATATGTTTTAAGCATTTTATCAGAGTATAATTCCTCCCGAACGAGTTGAAAATATAACCTGTAGGTTATTTTTTCATAAAGTCTATCTCGATTTCCTCATCGGAATATGTATGATTCATATTATTATTTTTAATTATTTCTTTTGATTTCCTCAATCTTTTTACAATAATTTTACGAATTATTACAATCAGAATCAATATTATCAATATATATATATGTAACAATAGTCCATACATTATTGTATTTTATGGTGATGTCGGAGGTCATGTTTTCTAGGTGTCTTCTTTGGTTTTTCAGTCCTTTGATCTCATCATTGATTTTCAAATTTACATTGTCCAAGTTCAGAGTATGGGGGTTGAAGTAGGGTTGTTGTCCATCTTCGGGGTTTCATTGAATTTTAGGTAGAGATATTTCTTCGTACTTTAATCTTGATTCGTCGTAAGATTTTAGAATGATATTATTTATTAAAATTTTATAATTTATTGGTATTTCGATTAAATAAGAGCCATTTATTAAATTAGTTTTCTCTAATTTTTGACAATTGATTTTAATTAGTTCTTCTTTAAATATAGTTACTAACCATTTATTACTTGAAATTTGTGTTATTTGATTTTGTATAATTTTTACTTGAAAAGGGTGGTATTGAGTTATATTATTTTTGTATCTTAAAAGTTGTACAGTACAGGGTGGTTCTTCATTAGTTGCTTGGCTTCTTTCTTCTCCACATATATATTCATTTCCTTGAACTTCTTTGCAGCTTGAGTCTTGATATTGGTATTTTTGGGTATTTAAGGCAAGGTAGGGTTTTAAGGGTATATTGATGATGTAAGTATTGTTAATTGGGATAGGTAAGGAATAAAGATGAAAATATTGATATATCCATCATCCACTAGCGGTATTTCCAAGAGAATATTATATTTTTTTTTTTTCGTATAGCTTTTGATTTTTATTATTTTTTCTAAAAGTAAGATATCCTGAACATTATTATCGAAGGGTAGTTTATCATTTGTTAATTGCATTTTTAGTTTATTTATTTCCATAATTAATTCGTTGGGGTCTACTATAGAATTATGTAGAATATTTAATTTTGAAAATGTGATAGCAATCTCTATCTTATTAAGAATGTCATATATTATTTGAAAGAGTGCAAATAACTGATTTAAACAAGTATTTATTCTATTAATTTGCCGCTCATTTGCTTTGTCAAGTGATACTTCCCTTAGCGTTTGTTCTACCTGCACAATTCGTGATTTCAAAATTAATTGATTATGTGTTATATTTGATACCACTTCTTGAAAGTTATCAATCGTTCTATCCAATATAGAGGTTCGGTTTATTGCGTCTGTTTTAAGGCTTCGATTTTTTTATCTATTATTTCAGCGTCGTACTGGTCCATATTTCCAGTTATACTCTTAATAAATGTACCGAGGGGGTTAAAAATTCCTCGTTTAGTTTTTTGAATTTTATTATATGGTAGTATTTGGGTTAATAAACTTTTCATCCGTTTTTCTATAACATTTACCGTTATTAGAGAATTGTGGTATTCTTTTTGGTATTCGCTCCTATTTTTCAATGTCGTCAATATATATTGTGATTGGTCTTGAAGAGATTTAAATTCTTGCACTAATGGCTGTATATCGTGATTTGTTATTATACTTTGTAATTATTTTTTCTTTCTTCTGTTGGGCTTTTTCTTTTATTTTATCGAACAATATGTGGGTGTTATTTTTATGATTGTGTAAGTATTCTGTATAAGCGTGCGAATGTATTAAATTCATAGGGTCTCTAGAGTTTGTATGCCCTAGTACTAGTTCTTGGGGTGTAAAATCTGTATCTGAATGTATAGTATTATTATATGCTACTACAGCATATGGCATTAGATTAGTTACGTCTGTTTGGGCGTCTTTTCCTTTTAATATTCTTATATGCTCTATTAGAGTACTGTGTAAGCGTTCTACAGGAGAGTTCGATTCATGGTGGTAAGGGGTCGTAAAATGTATTTCTATATCGTGCGTTTTCAATAGATTTTCCACAATTTCATTTTTAAATTCCTTTCCATTATCAGATATTATCTTTTTTGGTATACCCATAAATGAAAAGAAACGAATTAATTGATCACTGCAAGAGATTGCATCTCCTAGGTAAGGTAAGGCTTGTCCGAATTTTCAAAATTTATCGATGACGGTTAAAAATTTATCTTTTCCAATTTTCAGAGTATCAATATGAATGATCTCGAAAGGTTTACTCGGTGTTTCGGTTATCACTAAAGGTAGTTTGATTGGTCTTCGATTATATTTTGTTCTTTGGCATGTCTCGCATTTGTTAATGTATTCTGTAACATCTGCTTTCAATGACTTCCAATAATAATTACTCTTTAGAAATTTGACTGTTTTATCTATTCCTCTATGATTTGTTTTTCCTTCGTGCTTATATTGAATGAGTAGGTTTCTTTCGTACTCTTCCACATTATTAATGTTTCGTACACTCTATCAGTTTGTAATTTCTAAAGTTATCTATCATGGCTTTATTTATTAAGGGTCTTATCTCTTTTGATTGAAAATATATGTAGGTTGTCTTTTCGTTTAAGTATTCTCTAAGGAATTGGATTATCTTTTCCAGGGACATTGATAGTGTCGCCTTTATAATTTTATTTCCGTCGAATGTTTCTCGTTCTATTTTGCTGTATTCTACATAAGAAGATTTTTTTACAATTATTTGGTTCTTTTTATTATTGATGATTTCGTCTAGTGTTAGTCCATTTTCATTGTATTCATTATTTGTGGTGTGGATTGTATCAATTGGGTTTCGATCCTCATATGGGGGTAAGATTTGAATGTCTGAAATTATGTTTATTTTTCCTTTCTTTCTTTCTCTGCCAGTTATTTTTGGTTTTACATCAGATAAAATACCTTGTCGAGTTATAATCGTTTCTTTTGGTTTTACGCCAGTTATAATTTTGACTTCTTTTGGATTTTCGAGTTCTGCAATTACCTTTTGTATTTCCTCTTCAGATATTTTATTTGGGTCGTAGTTATCAGATAGAAATTTTGAAATTTCTTGATCTATATTTCCGGGGTAATTAATTAAAAATTCGTTTTCTATTGCATTTAATTGAATTCTCGATAAAGCGTCGGCACTGGTATTTTGCTTGCCTTTTTTATAGATAATTTCGTAGTCATACTCTTCTAGTTTAAGTCTTCATCTCATTAATTTACTGTTTGGTTCTTTTAGGTTAAACAACTACACTAAAGGACTATGATCTGTATAAATCTTAAATTTTTGTCCGTATAGGTATGGTCGAAAATATTTACTTGACCAAACTATACTTAATAGTTCTTTTTCTATTGTTGAATATTTTTGTTCTGTATCATTCAGTGTTCTAGATGCACAAGCAAGGGCTATATTAGATGCATCGGTAGTTAATATGAATGATTTTTCGAAATCTGGATACTTTAGTATAGGTGCATTTATTAATAATTTCTTTAGATGTTCAAACGCTTTTATGAACTCTGGGGAGTGATTTACTTTTGATCCCTTTTTTAAACATTTTGTTAGAGGTTTAGATATTTTTGCAAAGTCTTTGATCAACTTTCGATAGTAACCTGCCAGTCCTAAGAATGATTTTATTTCTTTTTGAGTCCTGGGAATTGGAAATTTTCTTACTGCTTCTATTTTTCTGGGGTTCGGTTTAATACCTTTGTTCGTAACTTGATGTCCTAAATAAGCTATTTCTCGATGTAAAAACTCGCTTTTATCTAGTTGTACCTTCAAATTTGCTTCTCTGAGTCTTTCAAACACTTTTTTCAATCTGTCCGTATGTTCTTGTAAAGATGTTGAAAAAATTATTATATCGTCTAGATAACCAAAACATATCTCATTCTGTAGTCCTCGTAACACACTATTCATTATTTTTTGGAATGTTGCCGGGGCGTTTTTAAGTCCAAAGGGCATTCTCTTAAATTCGTAATGTCCCATATCAGTCGAAAATGCTGTTTTCGGTGTATCAGTAGGATCCATTTCTACTTGATGATATTCATTAGCTAAATCAAGCGTACTAAAGTACTGCGCTTTTCCAAGTTTGTCTAGAATGTCAGTTATCTGTGGAACGAGGGATTTTTGGTCTATCGTCTTATCGTTCAATTTTCTGTAATCAATTACAATACGCCATTTCTGTTGTCCCGATGCGTCCAATTTCTTTGGTACAATAAATATCGGGCTACTCCAAGGTGAATTTGATTCTTGGATGATTCCATTTCTTAACATCTCTGAAATTTGTTTTTTCACTTCCGCTTTATGAATGTGAGGGTATCTATAGGTTTTCTTATACAAGGGCGTTTCATCTTTCAATTTAATTTGGTGTTTTATTTTATTAGTAAAGGTTAAAGGTGTACCTTTGCAGTAAAAAATATCTCGATAATCGTAACATAACTTTCTCATCGTGTCGTATTCTTCTTGGTTACAATGGTCCAATCTCAAATTTTTTAAATTTTGTTTTCTTAAAATATCAACTTTTTGTTCTTCCTCGTATTTTCCGTCTATAAAGTTCAATTCTGTTTCCTTGATTTTTTCTATTTCATATGGTTCGAATATTTTGATTTTTACTGGGTTTTCACAAGGGTTAATAATTGTCGTTACTGCATGATGATTTTCTATTCTCACAATTGCTTCGGGTATTTCTGCTTTTCCTAGTTTTTCGTAGTTTAAGATTTCTATTCCGTTCTTTTTGTTTACTGGAATTTTTACAAATTGTTGCGTCTTTGGTGGAATAATTATTTCGCAAGGTTTTTCTTTTTTGTATTGTATAGAGGTAAATTTGCATTAATTGACTGTAAACGTGATTCTTTTAAGTTTATTTGAGCGTTAATATTCGTTAAGAAATCTGTTCCTAAAAGTCCGTCGTAATTTTGGGAAAAATCAAATAAATAAAATTTATGGTACTCTGGGCAATTAAAAGAGGGAAAAATTGGAATGTGCATTATCTCGTTATGACTTGAGATTGCATGTTTTTTACTGTGAAAAATTCATTTGCGATAAAATCGGGAAATATTTCATAAGCTAATTCTCATGAAACTTTTGCCACTGCCTGTGTCGATTAGAAAATATGCGTTTAATTCTGGTAAATATATGATTGGTTATCCGTCCATCGGCTGAGGGTTATTTGCTCTAACTATAGAGGATGTTGCTTGCCGTTTTGTTCCACGGTAAGATGGTTGAAAATTATTGTTACTATTTCTCTGCGAGAAGTTATTTTGTCTTGGAGGATATAAGGGTATATTCGGCCTTATCATACGGTTTTGGAAATTCTGCGGTCTATTGACATTTGGATTTTGGATGTTTCTTTGAGGGTTATATCGGAACTGTCCATATCCTAAGAATTGGTAAGGATTATTGTTATTTTGTCTGTTCACGTTTGGAACATTCTGGGGTCTTAGATTGTGATTTATCGGTGGATTACTTATTGGGGTATTTTGATTGATTTTGGTTATTAAGTTACCACGATTTTTGTATTGTATGAAATTCTCTTCCTCTTGTGCAAAGCTTATCGCTTGTTCGAGGGATATTGCATTTTTAAGTCTAACTATTAATTGCATGTTATAGGGTAAATTATTTATATACGCTTTTACAATTAAATTGCTATATTCTTGGATTTTTAAAATTTTGATATTCCGTGCTATATTTTCCATGTTTATTTTGGCGAACAATAGACTTCTTGCGTCTTGTAATCAGATAGCGAATTGTTTTATGGTTTCGTTCTTCTCCATTTTGAATGTTATAATTTCTTGCACTAAGCAATCTATTTATCGTTTATCAGAAAATGTTTCAATAATCGCATTTTTGACTAGGTCCCACGTATTAAGTTCTACGCGTGAAGCTATTAAGTCAGCTGCTCGTCCCGTTAGTTTAGATAAAATGGTGTCAAATAAGCATATATTTATAGAGGCATTTAGATCTTCTCGATTTATGTGATTCGTAAGGAAATTATCACACGCGTTGATGAATCTTGTGATTAATTTTATATTCCCGTCAAATTGGGGGATGTTAGCTGCCTGATATCTAATTAAATTATAATTTGGATTTGCCATTCACAATAAAATAAAGTTTTCAAAAGTTTACAAAAATTTCAAAAGTATCAAATATATAAAAATATATATATGTGGATAAAATATATATGGATAAATAAAATATGTAAAATATGTAGAATAAATGTTATATCTTAAAATTAAAAATGCCTTAAAACTATGTTTTCTTACAACTTAAATTTGCTCGAATCTTTTGAAATTCACTGCGTGAAATATTCAAAAATTTCTTGCTCTCAGTCAAAATCCTCCGTTCTTTCTTTGTTAAAACTCTCACTGCGTGAGCTTTGTAAAAGTTACCCACTGCGTGGTATTTCTAAAAAGAAAAGAAAACTTGGTCTGTTGTTTCTTTCTCACTGCGTGAGCTTGTAAATGGAACTCACTGCGTGAATGTTTTGAAAAAAAGAAAATTTGCTTTCAAAAAAATATTTTCCCACTGCGTGGATTGCTGAAAATGTCAAAATTTTCACTTACAGATAGAGGATCTGCAGTTTTATTCTTGTTTGGAAATTCTTTGTTTCTTTGGAAATTCTTTGTTTCTTTGGAAATTCTTCTTGTTTCTTGTTTCTTTGAATTCTTCTTGTTTCTGTGATTTCTTTGACTTAACCTCTTCCAATAGGATGAACTTTGTTCTTCCCTTGATATCAACTATGACTCTCGAAAGATGCTTGTCCCGTTGAGCCGCGCCAATAGGAACTTTTGTTACCCTGATTTGAGTCTCTTGAGCGATGCTTGTCTCGTCGAAACTTATCAATAGGAACTTTTTTTGTTACTCTGGCCTGGAGGGCTGAGATCTGTCTTTTTTTGTTTTCCGTTTTTTCGTTGATCGTGGAAACGAATCAGAGTCTTTGAATCCGTTGAAAATAGTCCTTCCGCACTTTTGCGACAGTTGTATTTTCGTCGAAACTTTCTTTTATGCGCGATGCACTTTTCAAAAATTTGACCGGACTGCTCTATTGACTCTGTCGAAAAAATCCTACCGACTGCGCCAGTTATAATCGTCCGGCCGATTATAACGTTTTTAAAAAACAAGGTGTTTGCTTTTCAAAAACTTTTATTTTTTTTCGGTTCTGGAAAACTTTTAAAGACACTTGATAGATCAGACACAGACACTCTGCTTTTGTTTGTTACCTATATTTATAAACTTTTTATGCCAATATGCAGAATGGTGCGATTAGATAAAGGAAATCTGAATTGACATATTTTATATGTTTTAAGCATTTTATCAAAGTATAATTGGTGTTTCAAACTTTAGTATGCAATTTTCCACCAAAAAATTTATGTTTAATTATTTATAAAAAATTGTCTATTAGAAAAATTAAAAAACCTCTTGACATTTTGTAGGAAAAGTAATTAAAAAATTAAGATAAAAAAAATAGTTAGATAAAAAATATTAAAAATTGACCGAGTAATATTGCAGGCATTGGATTGAGACAGGTAGCGGTCCCAATCCGAAGCCAGGTCACATTTAATGCTTTTACTTTGTAATGGAATCGATTTTTTTTGAATAATTCTTAGAAGTATAGAGAATAAAAATCCGTAAAGAGAAATTGAATTTTTGAAAATTCGAGGTGTATGTAACACCATACATCATGTGGGTATAGTGAATTCTGGTCAAGAAATGATAAAACTATCTACTCTAACCTAACATAATACAAGAATAATTTGTGAAAACTAGAAAATATCTTTTACTGTTTATAGCAAGTATAATCATCAGTGCTTTCAAAGGCTGAGCATTCCACGTGATACCATTGGTAGCACAAATTGTAACGAATCCAATCTTCAGTTGGATTCCCATTTTCTTCAATATACATTTCGCCACAAAAAAAAGCACAAAATGTAGTTGAATTTCTCAACTTTCTTTTTCTTTTTGGCTTTTTTAGCAGTCCTTTTTGTTTCTTTAGCAGTCTTTTTATTGTCTTTAGTAACTAGTTTCTTAGTAACATTTTTAACTTTAACTTTGTTTTTTTTTTTCAAATTTTCCCTCTGTTCTTTTTTTACCCGGGTGCTGGTCAGTTTTTCAGATTTTTGTAGCTTTCTTTTCTGTGTGGTATTTGGTTTAACCGGGTTGTGGTATAAGTCTCAAAGCTAAAGGACTAAAATAGGTCTTGGAACATCAAGGTTCTGGCGGCCATCGTCTTGTGTCTCTTTAGGTGTCTTTGGTCATAAGTCATAAACTAGATCAGTTTCCAAAGGATCTTCAAGTGTAGAACAGGTTATGATCTCAGAAGAATCAGGAACTGGTATGACAGATTCGACTTTCTCTGGTGGTTTAGGTACGTTTCCAGTAGATTCGTTTACAGTGGATGATGCCTCAGTATTAGATGTACCAGCAATTTTAGCAGCCTTTTCGAAATTCTCTCTTGTACTATTTCTAGTAAATTAGACTCCGGTTGATTTATTTGGAGTAGAAGATGCCTCAATAATGGATTCATGTAAATTTATACTTTCTATTGGAGGCATTGTTGCTTTACTAGTTTTCATATCAGATTTGCTCGCAATTACATCAGCTGGCTCGAAATTTTCATCACAAAAAGCATATCTGTTTACTGGCCAAATACCTGGTCGTTCAAACCCATGAACTGCATTTAGAGCTACTGCGGCTTTCAGGTAAGGTGGCGCTAATAACCTGGCCACATTATACTGGTTAATAATGCGTTCAGGGTGAGATTTCTGGATAGCATTGACCTCCCTTTGAAAGTATGTTTTCAGTGGGGCGTAGGCAGAAGCGTCCATAGGCTGCATTTTATGAGTAGTTTGCGAGCTATACTATTATCACGTTATTTTTTTTTGCATATTCTAAAGCAGGAAAATATTTGTGACTTTCATGGTTATCCAGTAATAGTTGGACTTTTTTTATCAGGAGTTGGGCGTACATGCTCTACAAACAAACGTCACCTAATTCAAAAAAACTTTACCTGTCATCCAACCGTTTCGAGTACAAGTGCTTTGGGTTTCTGGCGGAGCGGAGTCAAGGCTGCATCTTCTTTCTAGCAAAAATCATGAAGGGTGGAAGGAATGAACCAGAAACACTACAACAACTGAAAAACGTTGCCAATTGACCACGTTTTTCACGGCAATTAAACCCACCTGTTTTTTCCCTTTTGTGGAAACCACTTTTGGAGGCTTATTTGTTGTTGTGGATATTCCGATTTCATCCATATTATATAATCTGGAGACGTCAATGTTGTGTTGGTCAATTTGAGCTTCAAGACGATCATAGAAACGGTGGCGACGGTTAAATACTTTCTCTCTGGCAATAGACGTTGTTTCTGGAGTTCTAAGGATTATGTTGGCATGACGGGATAAGAAGCCACGAAACCAATTATCGCTAGCTTTTTGGTATTTGTCCCAATTACTGGGATATTCCAATTCATTTTTCTTTGCGTACACAAATGCTAAACTCTGCAATTCGTCGGAAGTGATCCCAAAGAAGACTCCACTCATGTCTTTAATATATTTTGTTAAGTCACCTCGATCCTTATTCAAAACTGGACGGAATCGATCAAGCTATATAGAAACCTTACCACGTTTGACGTGCTTAGATAAAATAGAATATGATAATCCATACTTCTTGGTGGTTCCCTTCAGTGATTCTATAGCTTTGCAAACATTTATCGCTGCTCTCATAAGTCCTCGGACCAGAATCATAGTTTGTTTTCTTTTTATACTTAAATACCATCTGAAACAAAATACAATAATTATAAAGTATCGCAGAAATAATAAAAAGGTACGAGCAAAGTGAATACGGTATCCACTTTGCCCAATACAACCTATTTTGAGGTTATCCCATTTCTATCCAAAACCATCACTTCAATCCTCATCGTACATACAACGTAGAATGCTACTCAGACATGCATTAGAATCCTTACTAAACCAATCACGCCATCCGTATAAAGTCACATTAATAAACAAAACACTTACCTTGTAAAATTAATATTTTTTCGTCAAAAACACAATTCGGGTCTCAAGGTCGACGAGCGACGCGGCCTCTCTTCCGAACTGTGTGCTGATCACTGAGCGAACATGGTTATGGACTCGCACTAGCCATCGGACCAATACTTTGGATTTTACTAGGGAATATTCGTTATTCCCGGAGTGTTCGCTTTGCCCGGGTCTCCCTTACTTGTTACTTAGTTTCCAACAATGCTACTATGATTCTTTTTTAAGTAACATGAGCTTTGGTTAAAAAATATTTTTTTAACACCACCGTATTTTTGAATAAAAACAACAAAAACGATGTTTAGGTAACCATAGTACCAAAACGTTTGTTTTTATTGGTGTTGTTCAAATTATTGTTCTAAAAAAACTACAAAAAAATGGGGAAATACGTTTTTCGTGATATAAAAACGCGAAGATCTGAAAAAAAGCAAAGATTTGGGATAGTAATTTTTTAACGAATAAAATACTTCCCATTGGCAATGATAACTAAATACAACAATTGACCTGCTGTACTATAATAAGTCTCCCCTAAGTTACCAGTTATGTTCTTTATTCATCTTAACATTTTTTAGGGTTACTTTGTAATTAGATTTCAATCCCTTCTAAATCCTTATTTTGTGAAAATTGGAAATAATGGAAAAACAAGAACGTTGAATAGAATTATATTACGATATATATATATATGCAATTAACTTTTAGCTCCTTACCTCATACCTTTCACCCCATATATATTTTGTTATAAAAAGTGTATTTTATATATTATATTTATAATAAATATCCAATATTCTAATGAAGAACCAGAAAAATTTTATTATTCTATTATAACGATGCAATGACCCCCCACCCTTTTCAACATATTTTTATGTTAACAATGAAATTATTGAAATGTAATGTTGCTATGCACTGATTTAAAGAATCCCGAAAAAGACCTATAATATATTAAATAATCCTACCTCACTTCTACATCCGTTTGGCCCTGCATACGTTTTATTATAATTATGGTTAAAATTATCCCTTTTTCTCATCCAAAAAACATTATTATACCAGATTGTCCCATCTCTTTCACTTAGTATTAAATTGGTAGTCATGGTAAAATTCCTTAATTCTCATATTCCTACAGTCCAAAAATCCTAAAAAGGACATATTGCACGATATATATGAAATAACCGCTCTAACCCCTACGCCGTTATATCATCATCATTACCTTATTCCGTCCATAGTCGGATGTAAGTCTCCCCAAGTTGTCTCCCATGAGCTCTTTTGTTTGCTTTTTGTGTTCAATCGTGTCCCGCTAATCCTTTTATGTCGTCTGTCCATCTTATCTGTGGTCTACCTCTGTATCTTTCATATTCTCTTGGCCTCCATTCAACCATACGTCGTGTCTATCTGTTATCATTCATCCTTGCGATATGCCCCGCCCAATTCTATCTTAATATACATTTTCGTTGCAGAAGAGAGAGATGGTCTCTTTTGATCTTCTTCGTATCTCGATGTTAGGATGTGATATTTAGCATTCTTATCTTCATTGCTGTTCGGGTTATATATTACACTTTTATTTTCGAAGACCACAAAAGCTAAACGTGTGGGCAGGGATTTGTGGACGTCATATCATTGGTCCCTTTTTTATCGATGGAAACCTTACAGGACAGCGGTATTTACAGTTACTTCAAGAGTAAGTTATTCTAATTTGTTCAGGTCTTTTTCCTGATGAAAAAAATTTGGATACCACTAACAGGAATCTGAGGTCTCAACAGGACGGAGCATCTCCTTACTATGAAATCAGTGTTCGTAGATATTTGGATACGATTTTTCCTAACTGATGGATAGGCAGAAGAGGTGCTGTAGAATGGCTTGCAAGGAGTCCCGACCTTACCTCACTCGATTTTCTTTATGGGGTCATTTGAAAACCAAAATTTACCGAAGTCGACCTGAAACTGTAGAAGATTTACAACAAAGAATTCAATACGAAGTATCACAGATCACCTCGGATTCTCTGTTCAGGCTGTTTATGACAGATTGGGTCATTGCCTAGCTGTTAACGGTAGACATTTTGAGCAATTGTAACCTTAATAATAAACCTAGAGTATTTATTAATAGTTTTTTGTCTTATTTTTGTTTTAAATTGAAAATGACAATAATTCCAAAACAGTTCAATTTAGACATATGGTATGTTAGACAAATAATATCTAGAATTTTTAGAAGGAATTAAAAATAAAATAATATACAGAGCTTTCTATTAAAATTCTAAAAAATCAAGACGGCGTAATTTCTTCGAACTGACAGTTCAAAACATTTTATTGTCAACGTCAGCATGTGTGCCGTATAACACCCTATAACTTTTATTTAATTGATACACTAATTAGTAAATGCTGTGGAATCATTATTCCATATATATATATATATATATATATATATATATATATATATATATATATATATATATGGAATTTTCAAGTGCTCTTGCTGCTGCTGCTGCTACTCCATACTGTGATCTTCCTGTTGTTGCAGCTCGAAGATAACGTCGTGCAAATTCATTGTTAGACGAACGGGCTTATCCTCCGCGACTGTAGCCTCAATATCTTCTCCTCTTCTTAGTAGCCAGTCAAAAGCAAAGTTACCTTTTGTATATATATATATATATATATATATATATATATATATATATATATATATATATATAATATCCAATGAAGCCTATAATATTTGAGCGATATCACTTAAGGCGAAGGGAGTGAAGGTCAATGAATTTTGTATGGTTTTAAGAAAAATATATTTACTTTTATACTACATATTTTAGGGAAAACAAAAAAAAAGACAAGTAAACCCTAAAACAAATTTAAATATAAATTTGTATTCACCACAGCTCATATTTTCCTATTCATTTAGGCGGACACACTATCACGGGGCGTAATCTGGGTCTTAATGGATTTTCAAATATGAAATATGTATGTTCTGGAAAACTGCGGCAAAATAGAACAACACGAGGCTTCCGTTGAAGTCTGTATCTCGTTAACAGTTTTGTCGAGTGTAAAATAGTTAGCGAAACACTTTCTGTATTGTCGAGGCAGTATAATAACTGTTAGAGAATGGAAAATATATTTCATAACCTACATATGGAATTTGAAAAGTTAATTTAGAAAAAAAAACGATTTTGTAAACAAACAAACAAAGTAAGAAAAAACTATCAATATTTCCAAAAGTTTTGATTCTGCATAGTAACTTCGTATTATGTGTTCTTATGCGTTTTATGTTCGAATCATAAAAAATTTTTACTCCCAATTCTATAACCCATAAATTCACACAGGCTCATTAAAACTTTTAAAATTATTTGCAATTATTATTGCTGAAAGTATTTAAATATATTTTTTTAAATTTTATTTTGGCTTGGACATTTCTGCAGGTGGTCACTTTATTTAGTTTCAGCTCTAAATGTTTGTGATAGCCGTACAGATACAAAAGAAATTAAAAATCTAATGGATTTTAAAATCTCGTTTGGTTTAGTTAATAGATACCTAGGACAAAACATAAATTAAAAGTAATAGAAAATGTTTACCAGTTTAATAAATACTTCGTTTTTTTTGTTTATTTTAGTATTTGTTTCTACTTTCAGCATAAGTACTAGCCCGTCATTTAGGAAAAATAATTATTTATTATGTCAATCGGATTTGAATATTTTAATATCTGATAAGTAAAACTATTGTATTTCTTAGAAAATGGTTTTTGAGTGATAAGCGCTGTCTACAGATAGATAGACAGACAGAGACGTTTCTTTATCGTAACTTCAGATTTTTAATTCTAAGAATCTTGAAAAGAACATATAATACTATATATATATATATATATATATATATATATATATATATATATATATATATATATATATACAGTCGACACTCTATATAGTGAAAGACCAAAATGTTCACCGAAATTTCATTATAGAAAGTTTTTCACTATATAAAGAAAAAATCCGTATATATTGCTATGTATGTATTTTATATTGGTAATCATTTACTTGTATTTTATAAGGTACAAGCAACAAAAAAATTGCAAAATTGAATTATTAGAAAAGATTTTATTAAACATTTGAAAGTTTAAATAGTACATAGCATGTACAGGGCTAAATACAGACATAAAGTCCTTACGTTATATCTTTACCCGTGCGTCATAGTTTTCAGGCCATATAACAGACGACTATTATATTATTTGTCTCTTTTCACCAATAAATCGTAGGTATTGGTAAAAAGAGACAAAAAATATAATAGTCGTCTGGGATATTGTCTGAAAACTATGACGCACGTGTAAAGATATAACGTACGGACTTTATGTATGTATGTACTACATACGAAATAAAAAGAATAATACAAAATCTGTTAATACATATGTACATACTACGTACATACGTACTAGGAAAAATAATCAGTTATTTTCTTTTGAACATTACTTTTGAAAAATAATTGTTGCTCAACAAAATTCTCGCATTTATTCAAATGCATAAAGATTTGATCGGGTACACTTTCCTGGCCCCTGAGAGTAGTTCGCACAATGTCAAATGCATTTCTTATTTCATTTTCACTAAATTTAGCAGGACATTCTCCGGTTTCAGTTTCTTCTTCATGATCTTCTATACTTTTTATATCGTCAATTATGTCTTGGTCAGTTTGGAGATCTGTTTGTGCCAACATCATTGTCGATTTCTAAGAAATCTTCAAGTAAAAAATCTGCGTCGACGGTAGCAGTTTTTTGTAGAATACCCCATTGCCTTTTTAAGGTAGCGAGATCCATTTCGTCTTCTTCTTCCCATTCGTCAATTTTTTCAGTAAAACCTGCTTTAGAAAAGCAGTTTTTGATAGTTTTCTGAGAAACATTTTCACTCCATACTTTAGCGACTTCGGTTATACACTCTTTAAGAGTAATCAATTTTTGGACTGGAAGGTTGTTATCCATCGCATTAACAATTTTGTGAACAATTCTGTTTCGGTAATGATGTTTTATGTTTTTTATAATACCTTGGTCCATAGGTTGCAATTTGGAGGTCATGTTTGGTGGAAAAAAGATCAATTCAATATTCCTTAATTTTTTACTTAAAGTAACTGGATGTGCAGGACAATTGTCTATAAACATCACAATCTTTCGCTTTTGGCTTTTCATTTTCGTGTCCAGTTCTTTGATCCATCATTCGAAAATCTCAGAAGTCATCCATGCCTTTTTATTATTGGCGTAATCTAACTCCAGAGATTTAACTCCTTTTATACAACGGGGATTTTTGCTTTTACGTATGAGCAGTAATTTCAGTTTTTCTGAGCCGTCCATGTTTGCTCCAACCATAAGTGTCACCCTTTCTTTACTTGTTTTAACACCAAAACATTTATCGCTTTTAAAAGCAAAAGTTTTATTTGGCAAACATTTAAAAAACCAACCGGTTTCTTCACAATTGAAAACGTTTTTTGGCTCGTACTTTTTCAATGCACTTTTTAAAACAGTTTCAGTCCAAATGTCACAGTCCTCCTGACTAACGCTTACACTCTCGCCAGACACCGTCTTGAAAACAATTGAATTGCGAGTCTTCCAGGCACTCCACCACCCTTCACTAGCTTGAAAATTAACGCAGTTTAATTCTTTAACAAATTGTAGAGCCTTTTGCTTTATTAAATTTCCTGATATTGGTACGTTTTGATGCGTACGGGCCACTTGAAACCATCGTAAAACTACTTCATTTACATCCTCGTAAGGACTCACCCGTACTCGTTTTCGACTGCTTGAAACACTAGGTTTCTTGATGACACTGTCGCGACTTTTTATTATCAGAGAGACGCAACTTGGAGAAACACCAAATTTTGCAGCAACATCAATTTTTTGCAGCCTTTATCAACTTCCTCCAAAACTTTAATTTTCTCAGCTAAACTTAAACACACTCGCTTGGACATCTTACTTGATTCTTAAACAAAAAGAAACTGAACCTGAATTTGCGAATTACTAGGCCTCGACTATAAAATGGGTTTTTCCCCGGGTTTCTATAAAATGGGTTATTCCCCGGGTTTCTCACAGAAATCTACCTGATTTATTGCCAACCATTAGGCGTTATGAACGCGTTAAGAACCTTTTCAAAAGAATGCGTCATAAAAATGGAATTCGTGCTAATGTTAGATAAAAATGGGAAACCCGAAATGGTCAAGATCTCAATAAATGCATAAAAATTTATACATAAAATTCCGGTAAAAATTTTATTATATAGAGTGTTACTATTTTACAGATTCACTATATGCAGGGCTTTTTACATGAAATTTCATTAAAATATTTTAGGTCTTGAAAAAATTGCACTATAAAGAGTTTTTCACCATACAGAGTTTCACTATAAACAGTGTCGACTGTATATATATATATATATATATATATATATATATATATATATATATATATATATATATATATATATATATATATATATCTAATAATATATATAAAATGCAACGTCTCTCTGTCTGTCCGTTAGTGCGCTTATCACCACTTATTCGATTTATGTACTTTTCTTATTAAAACATATATATGTTCTCTGGCCAGGTTATAGGCTATATTTTATTACGATAGGTAGCATAAGGAATGAGCAGTGACGATAATAGTTTGCCGCTAGCGCGTTCCCTGGCAATGCACAGCCTAAACCATTAAATATAGAACAATTTTATGTAGCAGAGAATATCTAACACATGGGCTGAAAAGTCCCGAGCCTAACACATAGATGGCGCTAGTTTTATTGCAGTCACCTTTTTTTCAGTTAATACTAACCTTCAAAAGACAGCTGTTAAAATTTCATGATATTCTATTCATTAGTTTGTGAGTTATTGTGCTAAGAGTGACGCTACTTTTGTTATTTTCAAAACAATGGATCAAAAACAATTTCGTGTTTTAATTTTACACTGCTTCTTGATGGGAAAAAATACCGTTCAAGCGAAGCAATGGCTTGAAAAGTGTTATGGGGACTCCGCTCCATCAGAAACAACAATAAAACGTTGGTTTGCTGACTTCAAACGTGGTCGTAGAGACACCGATGATGCAGAACGCAGTGGACGTCCAAATGAGGCGGTAACACCAGAAAACATCAAAAAAATCCATAAAATCGTTTTGAATGATCGAAAAGTGAAGTTGCGTGAGTTAGCTGACATCGTAAAGATATCAAAAGAACGTGTTGGCTTTATATTGCATGAGCATTTGACTATGAGAAAGCTCTGTTCAAAGTGGGTGCCGCGTTTGCTCACTGTTGATCAAAAACAAGAACGTGTTGATGATTCTGAGCAGTGTTTGGCCATGTTTAAACGTAACAAACCGGAATTTTTGCGTCGATATGTGACAATGGATGAAACATGGATCCATCACTTCACTCCGGAATCAAAACGATCGTCATCTGAGTGGACAGCAACTGGTGAACCTCGTCCAAAGCGCCCGAAAGCACAACAATCGGCTGAAAAGGTTATGGCCTCGGTATTTTGAGATGTGTGCGTGGTGTAATATTCATCGACTATCTTGAGAAAGGAAATACCATCAACAGTGAATATTATATAGCGTTATTGGAGCGTTTGAAGGCCGAAATTGCAAAGAAACGACCGCATATGGCAAAGAAAAAAATTTTGTTTCATCAAGACAACGCACCGTGTCACAAGTCAATCAAAACAATGGCAAAACTACATGAATTGAACTTCGAATTGCTCCCACATCCACCGTATTCGCCAGATTTGGCTCCCAGCGACTACTGGCTGTTCGCAGACCTGAAAAAAATGCTCGCCGGTAAGAAATTTCGCACGAATGAAGAGGTTATCGCTGAAACTGAGGCCTATTTTGAGGCAAAAGATAAATCGTTCTACAAAAGTGGTATTGAAATGTTAGAGCGGCGCTGGAATGATTGCGTTGCTCTTGATGGAGATTACGTTGATGAATAAAGCTAATTTTGAACCAAAAAAAACCGTGTTTTCTTTGTTAGGCCCGGAACTTTTCAGCCCATGTGTTATAATCTATAATATATATAAAATGCAATGTCTCTCTATCTGTCTGTCTATTAGTGCGTTTATCACTGGAGAACCACTTATCGGATTTACGTGCTTTTTTTTTTAAAACATACATATGTTCTCTAGCCAGGTTATAGGTTTATATTTTATGACGTTAGGTAACATGAGAAACAAGCAGTGACGATAATAGTCAATCAAATCGGAAAAAAGTCTCACTAAATATGGAACAATATCATGTAGCAAAGGATATCTATATTAAATATAAAATGCAACGTCTCTCTGTCTGTTTGTCCGTTTGTGCGTTTATCACTGGAGAACCACTTATCCTATTTACGTGCTTTTTTTAAACATGCTAAATCATTAAATATGGAACAATATGATGTAGCAAAGAATTTCTATAATATATATATGTATATATATATATATATATATATAATATATATATATATATATATATATATAATGCAACGTCTCTCTGTCTGTCTGTTTGTCAGTTAGTGCGCTTATCACTGGAGAACCACTTATCCGATTTATGTGCTTTTTTTAAACATACATATGTTCTCTGGCCCGGTTATAGGATATATTTTATTATGTTAGGTGACATAAGGAATAAGCAGTGATGATAATAGTGAATTAAGTCGGAGAAAAGTTTGCCGCTAGCGCGATTTCTTGCAATACACTACCTACACCTTAATGGAACAATATCATGTTGCAAAGAATATAATATATATAAAATGCAAGGTCTTTCTGTCTGTCTGTCCGTTAGTGCGCTTATCACTTGAGAACCAAGCCTAGATAATGGGAGATAAGGTGAGATAATGGGAGATAAGTATGAATAATGGGAGATAAGGAGAAATAATGGGAGATAATCAGAGATAAGTCTAGATAATGGGAGTTATGGTGAGATAATGGGAAATAAAGAGAAATAATGCGAGATAAGGAGAAATATTGCGAGATAAGTCGAGATAAGCCTAGATAATGGGAGGTAAGGTGAGATAATGGGAGATAAGGGGAAATAATGGGAGATAAGGAGAAATAATGAGAGATGAGCAGAGATAAGCCTAGATAGTGGAAACTATGTAGAGATAATGGGAAAAAAGGAGTAATAATGGCAGATAATGGGAAATAATGGCAGATATTTTGTTACCTTAGGTAACATAAAGAATAAGCAGTGACGATAGTAGTGAATCAAATCCACGCGAGCGGAGCCGCGGGCACTGCTAGTGTATTATAATTAAAATTCCGGGTTTCAATCCGTTCGTCTAACAATGAATTTGTACGACGTTTTGCCAAAATCTCATTTAGCATTTTAAAGTGCTCCTGCTTCTGCTGCTGCTTGATATTGTGATCTTGTTGCTCCTGCCGCTCGAAGCTAATTGATGAACAGTTAGCTTCGAGCGGTAGCAGCGACAAGATCACATTATCGAGTAGCAGTAGTAGCAAGTGCACTTGGAAATGGCTAAAAGACGAACGGATTGAAAACAAGAATTTTAATGTATTATGCATATATATATATATATATATATATATATATATATATATATATATATATATATATATATATATATATATATATATATAAGGTTGTCTTGAAAAATAGTTAGTAACTTTACCGGTATTTTCGTTTGATATCTTGTAAGTTCATTTGTATTAAATATATAATTAGTAAACTGCAGACAATTCTTCATAATAAAGCCAATATATTTCCGTATGGTTAATAATGTGTCACAATTGAAAGAAACACAAGTTTTAGCTAGATCCAGGAAAATTATCTTTGTGGCAAAACCTGAATGTCAGTTATTCGTTAAATCTGTCCTCTATTTTTGATGTGTATTGGTCATATAGGTATAAACCACTATACCGAATTTTAGACATAATTTTAACAATAACACGGGACCACAAAAAAAAGTTTTGTAGTGGAAAGGTGAGATACCATACAATATGTTTTTGGTGTGCTGAAAACGAATCTGAGGTCAGAATTTACTCATCACCCAAGGATTTTGACATAACCTCAAAAAAACCTTGACAATGATCAAAAATACTTTTACAAATATATTAAAAAAGTAAAGAGCAAATCTATACGTATTTTGGAGTGCTAAAATCGAGTCCAAAGTTAGAATTCACCCATCGCGTCAACATTTTGACATAACCTCAAATAACACCTCAAAAATGGTCAGATATACGTCTGTAGGTAAATTAAAAAATTAAATGAACAGACCACCGGCCAACCGATTATGCCAACCTATTAAGTCAAGATCTTGAAATAACCTCAAAAGTTTCAGTCCTTTCATCTACAGGTTGCTGGATTAAGTTGAGTCGCTTTCTCTTCTCGCCCACTGGCTGCTTTATTACAGTGATTTCCTTCGCGCATCACCCTCGCGATGCTGGGTAACAGTGGACCTCCTCGCCTCTCACCCCAAATGGAAGAACTTTACATCCAAAATTCTGCACCTAACATAACCCAATGCAAGAACTATACACTCGAAAACTCTGAACCTAACATAGCTTAATGTAAAACACTTACACCAAGAGCTTTAAACCAAGAAATCTAAACCTAGCATAGCCGAATGCAAGAAACTTACACCAAGAACTTTACACCAGGAACTCCAAACCTAATACAGTGTAATGCAAGAAATTTACACCAAGAACACTAAGCTTGACATAGCCTAATGCAAGCAACTTACACCAAGAACTCTAAACCTAGCATAGCCTAATGCAAGAAACTTACAGCAAGAACTTTACACCAATAACTCTAAACCTAACATAAGCTAATGCAAGAATCTTACATTAAGAACTTTACACTAAAAATGCTAAACCTAACGTAACCTAGTAGAAGAAAATTATATCAAAAACATTAAATTATAACCATAACATAACCTAATGAAAAAAAAAAAAAAAACGAACAGACCACCATATCTATACGTATTTTGGGACGCAGAAAACAAATATACATTGAATTGACCTTAATGGGCCAGGATCTTGAAATAACCTCAATTAGTCTAATACTTTCATTCACAGGATGCTGAATTATGGTGAGTTTCATCGCTTTTCATCCTCGGGGTAGTTTTTTAAAGTGAGTCTCATCGCCTATTATCCACGATGTGCCTTGTTGTGGTAATTCCCCTCGCCTCTCATCCTTAGGGTGATTTTTTTAAGTGAGTCGCCTCGCCTCTCATCATCAGCGTGCTTTATTCAAGTGAGACCGCTCGCTTCTCACCATTGGGTAATCACTTTAATAAAGCATCCAGTGGGCGAGTAGCGAGGGGATTCATCTTAATTCAGCAACTTGTGATTGAAAGGACGGGACTTTTTGAGGTTATTTCATGATATTGACTTAACAGGTCAATTCTTTTGGCATATTCGATTTAAGCACCCCAAAATACGTATAGAGATCGTGGCCTGTCTGATCTAATTTTTTAATTTACTTATAGCCGTAATTCTGGCCATTTTTGAGGTGTTTCTTGAGGTTATGCCAAAATGCTGACGTGTTGGGCGAATTCTGACTAAGGATTCGATTTCAGCACTCAAAAATACGTATAGATATGATGGTTTGCCCCTTTACAGTTTTAATTTATTTGTAAAAGTATTTTTGGTCATTTTGAAGGGTTTTTGAGGCTGTCAAAATCCTTGGGTGATCAGTTAATTCTAACCTCGGGTTAGTTTTTAGCACACCAAAAAACATGTGGTATGATATCTCACCTTTTAGCTATAAAACTTTTTTTTGTGGTCCTGTGTAATCATGGTTTGAAATGGGTGTTGATTGATATTGGGCTATTTATGATTTAAATAAAATGAAGCCAAATTTAAGATTTGGTGAAACACTTTCTGAAAGTTTATAAAAAAATATTAAATGTTTCAAATTGTTCTAGAACTATTTGTGGTCCTTGGATTTAAGTTATTTCTAATATAATTTTGTTTTTCTCTTTTAATAGTTCAGGATAAATGATTTCTCATGTCTACATAATTTTTTTTTAATTTTAATATTTCTTTTATTGTAAATGCATGAATGCAATTTTTATTTTCATTTATTTGAACTGAGGCATGTTTATTAAATATTATTATATTACATATATTATTGTTGAATATCTATACTTTATTTAAAATACTGCACTGACTTAGCCGTTACTTGATGGAGATCCATAATAACTAGGAATAAAATTTAAACAAATGTTTATGATCACCACTTATGTTTATTATTGCTGGCAATTGTTTCGACACACTGTGTCTTCTTCTCTCTCTTACATCGTGCTCCAGAAGAAGACACAGTGTGTCGAAACAATTGTCAGCAATAATAAACATAAGTGGTGATCATAAACATTTGTTTAAATTTTTATTCCTAGTTATTTAAAATAGTTTACTTTAAACTAAAGGAGGATAATAAATTTTCAACATAATAACCATAGTTTATCCTTTATTTAAATTGTAAAACATAAAATCGCCATTATAATAATTTTATCAACTGAAAAATAAATCTGAAGCGTGGTTTTGATACTGAAAGAGAATTATAAGTAATATCAGCTGGTTTATAAATGATTTCCTATTTAAGTCTTATTTATTAAAATATTAAAAAAGTTCCTAAAATCGTATCATTTATTTTTAGTGTTCCGTACGGAACACTTATAAGATCACTTCGGTGTCTGTCCGTCTGTCCGTCTGTCTGTCACACCCGATTTTCTCCGAAACTATTTGTCATAGAAAGTTGAAATTTGGTAGTAATATAGGAATTGATGGCCTCATCAGAGCCATGTAGTTTTGAAAGTTAAATTTTGACTTAAGGGGTTAGTTTTTGGGGGGTGAAATCGGAAGTGAAAAAAAAAAAAATTTACTAGGTAATCGAGTGTGGTGTCAAATGAAAGCTTGTGAAAACACGAGTAAAAAATATATATATAATGTAATACTTGCGCGTACTTTTCTTTGTATTATTTTTAAAAAATCGCGAAAAATCGCTGTCCACCCGCCTTATCTCGGAAAGTACTTATCAAAAAATTTTGAAAAAATTCTGGAATATTCTCCACGGGGTGTAGATTGAACGAAAATTATCACGAGTGCATTACCTGTAAAATTTATTTGGTATATAAAAAAAAAAACAGAAATTTCAAGGTCATCAATTTTCAGTAAAGTTTGGAAATAAACTTTGTTGAAAACTTGTTTGGGGTATGTTTTGTGAAGTCACTAATCATTTTATATCACCGTAACATAAATTTTGACTTAAGGGATTCGTTTTGAGGGGTGAAATCGGAAGTGAAAAAAAATTTTTTTACTAGGTCATCGAGTGTGGTGTCAAATGAAAGATTGTGATAACACGAGTAAAATATATATATATATATATATATATATATATATATATATATATATAATGTAATACTTGCGCACACTTTTCTTCTTATTACTTTTAAAAAATCGTGAAAAATCGCTGTTCCCTACCTTATCTCGAAAAGTACTGATCAAAAAATTTTGAAAAAATCCTGGAATATTCGCCACGAGGTATAGATTGAACGAAAATTATCATTACCTTTAATAATTTATCTGGTATATAAAAAAACCAAAATTTCAAGGTCACCAGTTTTCAGTAAAGATTGAAAACAAACTTTGTTGAAAACTCATTTGGGGTGTGTTTTATGAAGTCACTGATCATTTTATACCCCCCCAACAAAATTTTTTATTTTAAAAACAATCAACGTACGGAACACTAATTGTGCAAGTTCAACTTGCACTTGACCGGTTTTTAAGTTATAGTCAGTACAATGCAATTTTATCTAACGACTGTATAGCTAGTCTGTTAAATATAGTGTGCAAATTTTACCAACTTTATGAATTGTAAAAAAGTTCTCTTTTGTACGAGTAAATAACATTTCGTTTTATTTAGGAGTGTGTCCTTTAAAACGCAATTTAAAGCAACAAAAATTGGAAACATTTTTGCTCCAAAGCGTTCAAATCGAAATTGCGAGAGACCTTTTTGTCGGGTCGTCGTCAAAGGGCGAAAAAGATAGACTAAAGGGATCTGAGGAATTGTATCGAAGGGGACGTAAAGGGCTGTATAAGAGATGTTGATTGCCAATTTATTTACCCTGCGGGCGTTTGATTCTCGTCGCTCGGTTACTTGTAACTGCTTTTTGACTTTAATTTTTTCTGATGACTTTTTTATTTTAGGAAATATGCTGTTATATTTTTGCGGATGTTAAATAAAATAAAACGATCTTTTAGCAAACGCAAAAGTATATTTTGTAATTATTATTACAGACAATTTTTTATAAACATTATATATGTTAGACATACAGTGAAATGCATAATTTAAAAAAATGCATCATAGGTGAATTGCGTCACTTTAACTCAATCTGATGTTGGTACGAAGGCCACCTTTTGAATTTTTTTACAAAAACAATGAAAGAATGAAAAAAAAACCGGTCAAGTGCAAGATGAACTTCCACAATTAGTGTTCCGTACGTTGATGGCTTTTAAAATAAAAAATGTTGTTATGGTGGTATAAAATAATCACTGACTTCACAAAATACACCTCAAATGAGTTTTCAACAAAGTTTGTTTCCAATCTTTACTGAAAACAGATGACCTTGAAATTTTTGTTTTTTTTTTATATACCAAATAAATTATTATAGGTAATGCACTCGTGATAATTTTCGTTCAATCTACACCCCGTGGAGAATATTCCAGAATTTTTTTAAAATTTTTTGATCAGTACTTTTGGAGATAAGGTGGGGGGGCAGCGATTTTTCGCGATTTTTTAAAATAATACAAATAAAAGTGTGCGCAAGTATTACATTACATATATATTTTTTACTTGTGTTTTCACAAGCTTTCATTTGACACCACACTCGATGATCTACTAAAAAATTTTTTTTTCACTTTCGATTTCACCCCTCAAAATTAACCCCTTAAGTCAAACCTTTCAAAACTACATGGCTCTGATGCATCAATTTCTATATTATTACCAAATTTCAACTTTCTATGACAAATAGATGCGGAGAAAATCGGTGTGACAGACAGACAGACAGACAGACACCGAAGTCATCTTATAAGTGTTCCGTACGGAACACTAAAAATTGTTACAAATCGTTTTACTATTTCTCGCCTTTGAGATTTATATACTTTTGCATGCGTTCGAACCAATTCTCAAAACATTTTTTCCGCTCTGAACTTAGCACCTCAAAAATATGGTTTTGGAAGGATTCAACAGCTTCCTCTTCTTCTTCTTCCGACTTATAGCTAGGTAGTATTGCCTGTTTTCTTTGTTCCCTGCTCTATAGATCGTCGCTCTATTTCTTTCTAGGACGTCCCATTGATTTTTTTTTCATTTGGTAACTTGTCTCTTGCTATCTGTACTACCCTGTTGTTTGCTATTCTTCCTATGTGTTGACCCCATTCCTCTTTTCTTCCTCTTATCCACTGGTTGATATTTTCTATATTACATGTCTTTCTCTCCTTTCTCTATCCTTCAGTGTCTTATTTGTACATCTCCTAAGTATTTTCATTTCGGTTGATTCCAGCATCCTCTGTGTTATACTTGTATCGGGTATTGTTTCAGATGTGTAAGTCAATACTGGTCGTATTACGCTCTTGTTTATTCTTGTTTTGGTCTTCACGGAGAGGAATTTATTTCTAAATAGGGTGTCATTGAGGCACCACGCTATCCTACAAGCCTTGTTAACTTGATGTGTCACTTTTCCTCGATTTTTCCAATACTAGATACTTTGATGCCCAGATAATCGACCTCCATCACCTGTTCTATTGGTTTATCTTCCACCACCAGCTTGCACCTAATCGGCTCTTTTGCTATTACTATTGTCTTGGTTTTTTGCAGTTGAAATGAACATATTATATTGTTTTGCTTCTATGTAGAATTCATATAGCAGCCTTTGCCGATCGTTCTCTGCATGACATAATTTTAAGTTCTCTGTTACCCATTCTATATTCCTTCTTCCTTTTAACATTCTTCATAAATTCATACATGACAATATTAAATAGAAGAGGACTTAAAGAGTCCCCCTTCCTGGTTCCAGATTCATAGTTGATTGATTCTGTCATTCCTTTTGCTAATCTTGCTACTACTTTCTTATTCTCTCTTTTCTCAATAGTTTTAATTAAGTCTAATGGGGCATTCCTGTTATATAATAGATGAATAATGTCTTCTATTTGCACATTGTCGAAAGCTTTTTTTAAATCTATCAGGCAAAAGTATGCTGGAATGTTGTATTCTATGGATTTTTCTTTAACTCTCTCACGATGAATACGGCATCGGTGCATGAGCGCCCACTTCTGAATCCTTACTGTTCTTCTTCCAGTTGTATTCCTGCGTTAATTTTTGTTGTAATAATCTTTGTTGTTAATTTCAGTGTACAGTTTAGTGAATTTATGTGTATATAGTTATTTGGATCTTCTTTTTCTCTCTTCTTGTGCATTAATATAACTGTCGCTGTTCTTCATTCATCTGGGGTTGTATTTGATCTTATAATCGTCTGTATAAGTGTCTGGAGTTGCTTAACCAGAGAGTGTCCCCCATATTTTAGTAGTTCATTAGCTATTTGGTCTTCGCCGGGAGATTTATGGTTTTTTAATTTTTCCAGTGCTTTTGTTACGTCTGCTTCCGTTATATATGTTTCTTCGTTTATCATTATCTCGGGTGTTTGTGGTAGTGTGACACTCTGTTCTCTTTTATATAATTGTGTGAGATATGTTACCCACGTTCCTTTCTTCACGTGTGTATACTCTATTAGTTCTTTCATCTCAGTTCTCTGCTATCTTACGAATCTCCAAATTTGTTTTTGTTGATCATAGAAGTCTGATTCTAATTTTCTTGTGTATCTGTCCTAGTATTCCGTTTTTGTTCTTCTTACTAATTGGTGGGTTTCTGTTCGTACTCTTCTATATCTTTGGTAGGCTTCATCTGTCCTGATTGACCTGTACTTTAGATAGCTTTCTTTCCTTTCACGGCATTTCTTGAGATGATGAAAATCGCTATCCACACATTTTTTTTTTTTGACATTCGGGAACAAAAAGAAGTCGTTGGGCAATAAATTAGGTCCACACGGGCAATGAGGCATTAATTCGATGTTTTTCTCCTTCAAATAATCAAACGTTTGACATGCTTTGTGAGAGCTGACATTGTCATGATTAAGAATGATGCGATGTTTTCGCTTGTTTTTCCTGATTTTATTGATTAAACAAATTGTTGCATACCATTCAGCATTACCTATTCTTCGATCCTCTAAAGCAATAGTTGTAACATGTTCAGTATAACCAAAGAAACAAGAGATCATTTTCTTGAACTGCTTCGTGAACAACAATGTGAATTTTGTTGGATTCTGTTCTTTTGGAACAGTTGATTGTTGCTTAGTTTCCGGCTCGTACGAATATATACAAGTTTGGTCTATTGTTATGATGTTGTATACGGATTTTCATGTCCCCGGTCGAATTTTTTGAGCATTTCCTTATACCAATTGACCCGAGGGGAACAGATCTTTTTCACATCTAAATAAATGTTCATGCAAAATCGAATATACTTGAATGTAATGCATCGATGTTTTTTGGAGCAACAACTGATTTTGGTCGACCTTCACGAAATTCATCGCTGACCGACGACCATGACGAAATTCTGCAAACCAATTGTAAACAGTCTTTTCGGCATTGTGATTCATTAAAAAAAGTTGAACGAAGCGATTTGAGGCATTGTTGTTGATTTGAGCCTATACTAAAATCTTAAAAAATCATCCAACGAAAACCTTCACGTGAAATTTTTATTTGTTCACAAAACTGTTTTTTTAAACGCTCACTGTAAACAATCTACTGGGCCAGTTTCTGCGCCGCCACTGTTTCAATAATAATAAATGTTAAATTTTACAACAATGGTAATGTCGCAATAACGCCATCTAGTGGTCGTTTGTAAAAACTTAATGGGCGTCCCTCATATTCGTAGTTTTTTTTTTAAAATATTGTTCCTCCCTCTCATCCTACAAATCATAGTTACTTCTCCTCCGGACCTAGTCTTTGTCTCCGCCGCCCAATAAACCTGAGTGACTCTTGCCTCTCTAAAATCCTTGTATGAAAAGTAGATATATGAATTTAGAATTATAAGAAAACTCATCGAATTCTTATAGGTATATAGTTCTCTTTAGTACCATAGGAATAGAATTTCTTTGCCTCAATAATTTAATAAAGATTTAAATGAACAACTTAACAAATCGCATAAAACTTTTATGAATTAATTAGTGAACAGTATTATTATTGTATGCATAGTAAACAATGATTTGGGAAATTTATGTGCGGGTGGTGTAGAAGATTGTAGGCATTATCCCGCAGAAGTTAAAAAGCAACATTCAAGATTCTATTGTGCTAGAACTTATCAGTGCGACTAACAAATAAACTTTCAGAAATAGTATAAAGTGGAGTAGTTAGTGAAAGAAAAATATGAAGAGTTTATTATGTAAAAGTCATGTTTCAAGCAAATTAACAGATCACGTTTTACTACGTTAAAAAACGACAAAAGCGAGAACTCCTTACAAACAAAAGATTTAACAAAGTTTAAATTTTTACGATAACATTCTATTAATTAGAAACTCTTTGAAATATCTAAATATATTACTGATATAAGTAAAATGTAATAATATTAAGAATTAAATAAAACATTGATAAATATATTGAAGCTGTTTTAATCTTTAAAAAAAAATTGTCGTAGATGAAAAATTTACTTGATAAAACACAGATAGATGGTGACTTTGAGAGACATACACCGTTTGGTGCTAAAGATCTTTGTGATTTTACTTATTTTTAGTGTTCCGTACGATTTATTCCGAAACCATTTGACACAGAAAGTTCAAATTTGACATTAATATAGGAATTGATGGTCTTATCAGAGCAGTGCAGTTTTGAAAGTTAAATTTTGACTTAAGGTGTTAGTTTTGGGGGGTAAAGTCGGAAGTAAAAAAAAATTATCAGGTGTCGAATGAAAGCTCGTAAAAATACGAGTTCAAAATATATATAATTGAATACTTGCGCATACTTTTCTTTCTTTTATTTTTGAAAAATTGCGAGAAATTGCTGACCCCCCTTTCGAAACGTACTTATCAAAAAATGGAATATTCTCCTTAGGTGTAGATTGAATTTCAAGGTCATCATTTTCAGTAAAAAAAAAATTATTTTAAGCTGGGCGCTGCAAAAAGTATGTATCTTTTAAAAAATATATTAAGGTTATTAAGTGAATAATACAAAAGAATGGCAACTATATATTTTCACTGTACTTTAAATTATAATATTTTTTTTTTTTTAAATATGTTTTAAATGTTAACATTATATTTTGTCGGGATAAATGGACCACTCATGAAAACTATGGCGCCTTCTTGCCTGAAGGATAACTTCACAAAAAATAATCCAATCTGCAAAAATAAAAACTTATCTTGTAAAATAATCTAGTAGTTAAAAATTGTCGAACGGTTTTTTTTTTCAAAAATTAAAAATTTACGGTGTTTTAAACTTTAGTATGCAATTTTCAACAAAAAATTTAGGTTTAAATATTTATAAAAATAAATTGTCTATAAAAAAAAACCTCTTGGCATTTTTTGGAAAAATTAATTATTAAGATTTAAAAAAAAAGTTAAAAAATATTAAAAATTGACTGAGTAATATTATAAAGAGTGCATTGAGACAGGTAGTGGTCCCAATTCGATGTCAGGTCACATTTAATGCTATAACTTTGTAATGGAATGGAATTTTCGTAAAAAAATTTTTGAATAATTTATCTGGTATATAAAAAAAATAAAGAATAAAAAAAATTGAATTTTTGAAAATTCTAGGTGTATGTAACCTGTTAAAAGTAATCAACGTACGGAACACTAATTGCGCAAGTCCGACTTCCACTTGGCTGGTTATTTTAATCTTTGAATTCTTGTATATCCATGATAAAATGATTGCAATAATCCTAATTAATTTTTAAATTAGAAAGTTTCTTGAATACAAAACTTTCGGAAATGATCTTGCAAGATGAATTAGAAAATATGGTTAACTATCTTTTACTGTCAATAACATAATAAAAACAAGGATTACTTTTAAATGTAGGTACGTTAAATATGATAATTACTTAACTTTAACAATGGGGTTTAAATTCAAAGTTGTTTTACTATTTTATTCAAAATATTATTGGTAAATCTTTTATCATGGATTATGCGACAATATGCTGTTTTCGTTGGAATTTTTTCTTTTGTTTCGAATTCAATTCTTAGGATTAATGGATCACTTTACGGTAAATCTCTTTAATGTGAACAGTTAATATAGAACATAGGGGCATAGGTCTGAAATTCTGTTGGATTAAGAATAGGCTCTATTGGCAAATTATATATATATATAAACCTTTCATATAATATAGCAAATCTATTATTATTTAAAATCAGGTTGGAGATCGCGGTAGGGATATCTTTCAGAATTCAAACATATATTTATATTTCTTAGTTTACAGTAATCAAGTTTACTAACATCAGTGTGTAAATTGCCGCGTCTATCGGGTTAAAAAGCAATTAAAACATGACGTGACGTTTCAACTTTCGTAGAAGTTTTTACAAGACAATTATGTGTTGTAGTTTCTAGTAATTCTGGATATTTAGCTAATTCACAACAGGAAGTAATAAGTATGACACGATTTTCATCAATCAGTGGTGGATACTCGGGCATTGCTGCCATCATTAACTATTATGAGAATCAGTTCTAGGTATAAAAAACTGTCCATTCGATTCTGTTAACATTTGTAAGCTTGATTTATTATTCAATAAAATGCGTTCGTTTTCCTTCTCATTCAGGTTTTTTATGCTAAGCTTTGTAATAAAATTTATTATTTATTATAATTAACATGAGAAATTGTGGATTGGATAGTGTTAACATATGTAAGTTTGATTTATTTTTAAACAAAATGCTTTTGTTCTCTTTCTTATTAAGCTTTTTTCCACTAAGCTTTGTAATTAAATTTAGGCTAGGCAATTGTCCATTCAACTCTGTTGACGTATGGTGGAGGTTTCTGTAATATACTTTTAAGTACATTATTTTAACCAGTTGGTGAGTCGCTCTTGTACCAAGATACAATTTTTTTTTGTTTATAATTAAACAAATATTTAAATAGTAAATATTTGTTTTACACTTTTATTACTAGGTTTTATATTGAGCTAGACTGATTTATTGGCTATTCGATAGCTAACATGTTATAATTATTATACATTATTGCCTAAGAAAAAACGTGAAACTGCATATGGGAACTTAAGATATATACATGTCGAGGACCGTATTAATTTAGTCTAGGTAAGAATTTTATTTTAAAAGTACAAAACACTAATTGTATAAGTCCAACTTGCACTTGACCGGTTTTTTAACTGTCCGGTCATTGATTTCTCATAAGTACACCTCGATAATTGAGAATTTATAAAAACATCACGTATTTTATTAAGTTATAAATTGTAGTGGTTTTTAATATGTATACTTTATGGTCTTAAATACAAATTATATCCTATTTTGTATGATTTTAGAAAAAAGCCTCTTTTCTTCCAGTTACTATAGATTCCACCGTTTCTTCTTTCAGCTTCAACTAATTTTCCATTGTTAATTTTGTATCATTTATAGCTTTTTGCAATGCCTGCGGCTCCACCTCTAGGAGCGCCCAAAGCAGACTAACTAGCAAATAAACGTGTAAGTGGTAGAAAATCCCCTGCCTTTGAAATAGGTTTTGTTCTTGTCTTAAAATTTTTTACCTTGCTACTTTCTCGTATTGAGTTTAGTGTAGTTTTAATACTATGCCGCTCCACCTCTAGGAGCGCCCAAAGCAGACTAACTAGCAAAATAAACGTGTAAGTGGTAGAAAATCCCCTGCCTTTGAAATAGGTTTTGTTCTTGTCTTAGAATTTTTTACCTTGCTACTTTCTCGTATTGAGTTTAGTGTAGTTTTAATACTATGGTTTAAACTTCTATATTGTTTCTCTCTAATTCCTTTTTTACCTTCTGATATAGCCTGAGATAATAGTATTTCTTGTCCCATACGATTTTTTTTATTAGCTTTCTTTTTTTCTCAAGTCTAATACCTAATTTTCATTTAACTTTCATAGAAGCGGTTTACCACTTTTTACACTCTAGCATGGTTATCTTGGGATCTTGCTAAAGCTTTTTGTGTTAATAACGTGAATCGTTCCATATATATATATATATATATATATATATATATATATATATATATATATCATCATATATCACTTTTTTATAATTAAAGATAAGGACATTTCAGTAAATAACCTCCAAAATTATGTAAAGTTGTTTAATAGATATATCAAACGAGATTATATTATTGGGCTCTGGCAAAACTAATGTTGTTATTAGCTTAATTGACGACCCTAATGGTTTGCGATTAGAAATTTTATATATTTAGGCTAAATCTAAAATATGAATACTAGAGAAAACTTTTTAAACCATTAAAAGGAATTGATTTCTCTGAATCACATATTGGAGAAAATATAATTTCACCACAAGAAATAAAGTTATACTCTATAGTATTTGATGATATAAAATGTTGTAACCACATCATAGTAAAGGATTACTTTTGTTTTGGCAGACACAAGAGCAGAGATTGCTTTTCTTTATATCCAATAGACTCATCTGTCCCTAACCAACTGATTCATCATAATGAGAATTTAATTGTTATAATAGCAAAATAATACCAAATTATAACATAATTATGATGATCATGTTAACGTTGATAGGCTATTTAATTAACTTAAAACATTATGGATATTATGCTCAAGAGGTAAGTTTGGATTTTTGGTAACAGGGAAAGATTTCGATATAAAGGATTTCATTCATATTTCTTTTTAAAATAGACGAAATCTTGACAAAATATCAAGTATGTACAAACCGTTGGCAAGGGAACTTGTTAAATCAAGAAAGAGTGTTAAGGTACAACGTTAAATTTTAAAAATGTAATATTTGAGAGACAATCTTTACTGGAAGAAGTCTATAGAGGAATTACACAAGCTTTACAAGAGAGAGAAGAAGAGTAGTATACTCCAATTACAAAATATTGAAAACTATCCACCCTACGAAAATAATCGTTTGCTGAATTATAAGCGCTAAGAACGAAAATTTTTTCCTGACAGCTCAACTCCACAAACAGCAAGAAGACTGGAAAAACTCCAAATCTTCTTTATGAAAAACCACATTTCTTAACAATAATCTTACTATTAATCAAATGTCCTTTGTGTTACAAACAACTATTATAGCCGAAATTAGATCTTCTTCACAATCGTTAGAGTCGATATTTCACAAAAATTCTGATCTTCTGGAACAGAGCAGACGAGACAAATAATAAATAGACTAGTTAATATGAAAGACTATATATTATTCCTGAGCACAACAAATTAAAAAAAATTATAAAGCTAAGAAAATGCTATGAAGGTGGTTGAATTAATAGAATATGTTTCTTGAAAAATTACGAAATGTGAAGATGACTTAAAATAACGAAGCACAAATACGAGGAATTAAATACTTCAGATAAAGATATTAGAAATGAAACATTACAGGTTAAAATGGTCATAACATTAGTAATAGATAGAGTGCAAGAAGATACATATCAAATGGTCTAGTGGAAAGTTTCATAATTTCACAAATTTACTTAATAACAGAATCATTGAAAAAGTGTAAAATTTTAAAAAGCTCATGATGTTATTAATAAAAGTATACAAACTATTAACAAGTTTATGAAACATTATTTTCTAATCCACAAAAATGACTGCAAAAGTGGATAGGTTAGAGAAAAAAATCAGAAAGATCGAAGACAAAGCCGATGAAGAATTTTTTTTTTGACAATTTCTAAAGGAAAAAAATACAAACCATAGATGCGTTTTTTTTTAAATAGCTTAGTTGCTAATATCACAAAAAAGGAAGGACTAGAGGAAGTTCTGATGCAATTATAAATTAGAATAAAAATTTCAATCCAACGTTGATGATAAATTATTAAAAAAGATCCTTAAAGAAGAAGAAGTAAGATCTATAGTAGAAGAGCAGGCAAAGAAAAATTTAACTATTAAAATAACAAGGAATATTGAAAAATCGATTATATATATCATATCATATATATATCATATCATATATATATATATATATATATATATATATATATATATATATATATATATATATATATATATATATATATGTGAAGAAAACATAGGTAATGTGTACCATCTCATATTGAAAGACCGTAGTTTAACTATCAGGGAGATGGCAGATAGGCATCTCGTATGAACGAACACAAAACATCATTGCCAACGAACTCGGATTTTTTCTAAGGTTTCCGCTAGGTGGGTCCTCAGACTGTTGAACAAAAACGATTTCTCGCGACTGTTTGGAGATGTTTGAGCCTGATCGGCAAGATTTTCTTAACAGGTTTGTGACAATGGACGAAACCTGGGTTCACTACTATACTCCAGAGTCAAAACAACAATCCAAGCAGTGGAACCGACCCCAAAGAAAGCGAAGGCAATTCTGTCGGCTGAAAAAGTGATGGCGTCAGATTTTTGAATGCTAAAGGTATTATTATGGTGGACTACCTTCCGAAAGGAGAAACAATAAACTCGACTTACTATTGCACCCTTTTGCGTCGTTTACGTCAAGAAATTAAAGAGAAACGCCCAGGATTACTGAGAAAGAAAGTTGTGTTCCATCGGGACAACGCTCGCGTCCACACGTCTGTTAAGTCTATACTACAAATTCGTGTGGTTTCAAATTGCTGCTTATTCTCCTGATTTAGCACCTTCGGACTTTCATCTGTTTCCAAACCTCGGTGGCCAGAAATTTTCATCAAATGAAGAAGTCGAAGCTGCAGTTAACCTGTACTTTGAAGACCTTGAGGAAACTTTTTTTTAAACAGGTGTGGAAGCTTTAGAAAGCAGGTGGAATAAGTGCATAGAGCTGAGTGGAGTTTATGTCGAAAAATAAAAATATTTTTGTACGTATTTTATTTTGTTTTCTTGATTAGGCCGCGAACTTTTCAATCCATCATGGTAGTTTTTTTGTCTTTTTTTTTATTTTAAATTTCAAATGACAATAATTCCAAAACAGTTCCATTTAGACATATTGTATGATGACAAATAATATTTAGAATTTTTAGTATATATATATATATATATATATATACATATATATATAAATATAAAATAATATACAGGGCTTCCACTTTAAAAAAAATTTAAGATGACCTTCAAAACATTTTATTGTCAACGTCAGCATGTACGCCATATAACACCCTATGCTGTGGAATTATTCCATACATATGGGGCATCCTGTATATATATATATATATATATATATATATATATATATATACATATATATATATATATATATATATATATATATATATATATATATATATATATAATATATATATATATATATATATATATATATATATATATATATATATATATATATATATATATATATATATATATATATATATATATATATATATATATATATATATATATATATATATATATATATATATATATATATATATATATATAATATATATATATATATATATATATATATATATTATATATATATATATATATATATATATATATAATATATATATATATATATATATATATATATATATATATATATATATATATATATATATATATATATATATATATATATCACCCTATGAAACAGAAACTGAACATCATCAGAGGACTAAAGAACAGAATAGATAAAATTTGCCACCCCTCATTTAGGGAAAAAAATGTAAAACTGTTGGAAGACATTTTGTTGGACAATTACTATCCTAAAGCTCTAATTAGAAAGAATTTTCAAAGACCCCTCCTTCCAATTAATCCAACTGTCACCACTAATGTCGATATTAAGGTGGGAAAGTTACAATACATTGAAGGCCTTTCCCAGTCCTTGTCTTCTCTTTTAAAAATACAAACATTAAAATTGCCAACTACAACATAAAAAGAATGAATTGTTTTTATACCAATTTAAAAGATAAAACCGATACTTTACAAAGATCTAATATAATCTATGGCATTCCCTGTCAATGTGGTTTGGTCTACGTTGGACAAACTTCACAAAAGCTCTCTAAGAGATTAGCGTTACACAAAAGTGATAGTAAACACAAACCTAACGCAACTAGCTTGAGCTTACATGTAAATAATACAAATCACAGAGTACAATATAACAACAGCTTCATTCTGGATGTTGAGACTAATTATTTCAGAAGAAGTTTCTTGGAAATGTGTTACATAAAAACCTGTAAAAATAATCTCAACCACAAAAAAGACATAGAAGGATTGAGCTCCATGTATACTTATTTGCTAACACAAAACTATACCAAACCAATAAAAAAGAACGATCTTTATGAAAAAATTAGTTTCTAGTAAAGTTGACGTTGCTGATCTCTTTCTGTCATTTTTTGCTATTTATTATCGGTTACTTTTCTATATTTTCTTGTTAAAATTACATAATAAAAAATTAAATATGACTAATAATAAATAACGTCCAGTATTAATTTTCGATTTCAAATTTTTAAATTTTTAAATTAGCCTATGAATCTCTTGATTATAAAATTAAAAAGAATTAATATAATTAATAATAAATAACTCGTCGAAGAGTAACATTCATCAAATCTAAGTCCCCCTTTTTTTTATAAAATTAAAACTAAAAAATAGATATCATTAATAATAAATAATTTATCTAAAATTAGCATCTACCTAATAAATAAAATTTACCACATCCCTAACTTTAATGCTTTTTTTGTCGACCTGATGACGACATAGACTACCAACAATATCCAGTTCGGACTCAAATATCACTAAATAGTTACTAAACTCGACGTCAAAAAATTTTAAAATGGAGTACCATTTCAACATCATGGTTTCTTGCAGTTGTGTTTCCGTCTTTAAAAAAGTGTTTTAACTAATGTTTATTGACTAAGTTTTATTTTCAATATTTGTGTAACTCTCTAAGTGTCTTTTAATCATGTTTTGTGTAATCATGCATACTACCTGGCCAACAAAAATGCAAATTTCATTGTCTTCACCAGAGATGAACTAACTGCTAAATTTTTGTAAGTAATTTCACATTCAGTCGTACAATTCATTTAATCACGTTTTAAAAAAACGAACGTTTTAGTTTATTTTCTGTAACTGGTTTGCATTTTTAGAATCCAGAAGAAGCTACCATTAGGCAGCGAAAGCTCGATAATAAAAATAAAAAGCAGATACTAGAGCCTTTAGATCTTTGATTGCTCATCTCTTCTCCTTATAAGGGCGTTTCCCAGCAGTTAAACTTAGGATTGTTATATATATATATATATATATATATATATATATATATATATATCTATATATATATATATATATATATATATATTATATATATATATATATATATATATATATATATATATATATATATATATATATATATATATATATATATATATATATATATATATATATATATATATATATATATATATATATATATATATATATATATATATATATATATATATATATATATATATATATATATATATATATATATATATATATATATATATATATATATATATATATATACATATATATATATATATATATATATATATATATATATATATATATATATATATATATATATATATATATATATATATATATATATATATATGCATATATATATATATATATATATATATATATATATATATATATATATATATATATATATGTATATATAAAATTAGATGGACTCAAGGTCACTGTGTATGTCCCTTAGAAGTCAGTAATAATTGATATTTAAATGCCGGTAAAGTTTTACAACCGTTGGGAATATTGCTGTAGAGTTTATTGTTATTGTAATAAAAAGACTTTTGACATAACGCAGTGTTGTTAGATGGAGGGGAGATGTAGCCACCTTAAATTAAGTGAGTGAGCGAATTTTAGCTGTTAGATACAAGGGATGATTAAAAAGTATAATTGAATGAAATGAGTTGGCGGCGCGCAGTTTTTTGGGATTTTCCATGAAAAAAATCATTTCGACTAATAATGTATATAAACCTTAAATAGGAGTTTTGGATTCGTCGATTCTTTATCTTTTTTTTATCAAAGCAAGGGCCTTAAACTGAAAGAAAAATTAAAATTGCTACGAACTAGAGAATCTACAAGCCTCACTTTCTGAGATTTAGATAAAAGGTATCTATGGGGAAATGATTTTTTTTTACATTTGTTTGACCACATTTATTTGTATATGGTTTAAACCATAAGATATTATCAATAAATAATCCTTAATGTCTACAGGATTCAGAGAGTGAAATTTCATCTGCAACCATTTTTATTTCAATATTGTGTTGTGTACTAGTCGACGTAAATCTTAGTTAATTTTCCTTAGGTAGCATGCAATTCTTGGGGGAAAATGGTTGCGAAAGTTTGTATATAAGTAGACCTTCAAACACTTAAGAGAACTAGTAACGTTACAGTTGCATATACAAAATAAGAACGGCCCAAGTAATAATCCTTGGGATACATTACAATTTAGGGTGACACATTTTTACTTGTCTTCACATATTGCTGTCTATTTATTAATAGTTGTTGTAATGGCATGGTTGCCAAATCCAATAAAGTGTAAAACTGAGAAAAGCAAATTGTGATGTAATCTATCAAATGCGTTTCTATATTATATTAAAATCCAAGTAGTAGTTTCACCTCTATCTACCACTCCTTTCAGCATGATTAGCTGCCAGCGATGATATTATCATCGGTGACAGCTATTAATACCGTGCCATAATTGAATCATGGCATGAATCATGACTGACAAATAGGAAAATATTATGCAGATTAAGATGTTCAGTAATTTGATTCTCTACAATTTTTTTAAGCACAGGTTTGGAAACAGATAATAGTCAGAGGGAGAAAAATCTGGTGAATACGCGGGATGTTTAAGCAATTCATATTTTAATTCGTTGAATTTTGCCATCGTCAAAACACTTGTGTAAACACGTTCATTATCTTGTTGAAAAATGAAACTTTTCTTCTTTAAAGCTGGTCTTTTCTCACGAATTTTTGCATCCAACTGATCTACACATTACAGTAATATTTAGAGTTAATCGTTTTACCTTTCTTAAAATAATCGATCAACAAAACACCTCTGTAATCCCAAAAAACTGTTGCCATAACCTTCCTGTTGATGGAACCGTCTTTCCTTTCTTTGGCATACTTCCACCAGTTTCAATTCATCGTTTCGAGTGTTCTTTTCGCTCTGGTGGTGGTGGATCCAAATTTCATCAACAGTTATGACACGATGTTTGAAATCCGCTTTAAAAGAATCCAAACCCCCCTGAGAAATACGCATTCGGATGCGTTTTTGGTCAATTGTCAGCAAATGCAGCACCCATCTTGCACAAAGTTTTTTCATCTGTAATGCTTCATGTAAAATATTTCCAGTTCATTCTTTTGAGATGCCCATGATCTCAGATATTTTAGGCACTTTCACTGGTCGATCATCTAACACCGTATCATGGACGTACTCAATGATTTTTGGTGTTTTAGCAGTTTTTGGACGACCTTCGCGTGGATCATCTTCGAAGCTTGTACGACCGGATTTAAAAAGAGCAGATCATTTTTTCACAGTGGAAAGTAAAGGCAATGCATCTTTATATACTTTTAACACATTTCTGTTCGTGTTAAACCATCCAAAACAAAGAATTTAATCACTGCACGATATTCAATTTTTTCCATTTTAAAAAAAAACAATGACACGACAATATTAAACAGTTGCTACTACTCGAATGAATTGACAGATCGAAATAAAATTTTACATGTGTTTATATAAAGGATGGAACTTTCCAATACAATTATGGTTTCACCGTTTCTAATACTATCCATGTGTCAGGTCGAGAACTTTTCAGACTAGCTTAGATAGCTTACTACATGACTTTTTTTAGACAGGAAAATTTTCGAGGTTTAACAAGGAACCTGGAAACGTAGTATCTGGTATACATGAATTAATAATGCTCATAATGAAACGAAGAATTCTGTTAACACATAGCAAAATCATATCTATATCTATTCCATATTTAACAAAAAAGTTTTTGGTCTAACTGCTTAAAACACATTTTTTCTTTTTGCAAAATTCGACTTTATTCATCAACATAGACTCCTTCAAGAACGATACAATCAGTCCAACGCTTTTATAACATTTCTATATCTTTCTGATAGAAGGATTTGTCTTTGCCTTTAAAATAGGCCTCAGTTTTGGCGATAATTTCTTCACTGGAGCCAAATCTCTTTCCCGCGAGCATTTTTTTGAGGTCTGCGAATAGCTAATAGTCGCTGGGGGCCAAATCTGCAGAATACGGAGGAATGAGGAAGTAATTCGAACTTCAATTCCTGCAATTTTGCCATTGTAACCATTGACTTGTGACACGGTGCATTGTTTTGATGAAAGAGCACTTTTTTATTGTTCATTTGGGGTTGTTTCTTTGCGATTTCTGCCTTCAAACGCATCAATAACTTTATGTAATATTCGCTATTGATGATTTTTCCCTTCTCAGCATAGTCGATGAAAATTGTTCCATGTGCATTCCAAAATAGAGAGACCAAAACCTTCCCAGCCGACTGTTGTGTTTTTGGTTGCTTCGGGTGGCTTTCACTGACTGCTGTCCAGTCAGCTGACTGCCGATTTGATTCCTGATCCATGTTTCATCCATTGTCACATATCACATTAAAAAAGCCTTTTTAATGGGCTCAAACAGGTCCAAAGAGCGCTCGAAATCATCAACACGTTGTTGTTTTTGGTGTACTGCATTGTGAGCAAACGCGGTACCCATTTCGAGCTTTCTCATGCCCAAATTTCCATGCAAAATATGACCAATATATTCTTTTGTTATCTTTAGGGTGTCAGCAATCTCACGCAATTTCACTTTACGGTCATCCAGAACAATTTTGTGGATTTTTTTTATGTTTTCCTTTGAAACCACTTCAATTTGGCCTCCAGAGCGATCAGCATCCTTTGTGGCTGTACAATCGCGTTTAAATTCAGCATGCTAGTAAATGATGAGTGATTTTCCAGGGGCAGAGTCTCCGTAACACTTATCAAGCCACTGCTTTGCTTGAACGGTACTTTTTCCCATCAAAAAACAGTGTTTAATCAACACAAGAAATTTGTTTTGAAAATATCAAATGTAGAGTCACTAAAACCACTGTAACTTGTAAACTAATCGTCGAAATGTCATGAAATTTTGACATGTATTGTTTGAAGGTTGGTACTTCCTAAAAATCATATGGATTTTTTGAACAGGGCAACATCTGTGTGTCAGACCAAAAACTTTTCAGCCTACGTGTTATTTGATCTGCCCTGTTTTAATTAAATCATCTCTTATAGTGTTTTCCGAAATTTGATTTCTTGAGTTTTTAACTTACTATTATATGGTAAAAGGTAAGCACGGCAAGGTCGGCCGGTTTATTATTAGGTGTCCTTTGTAAAAAATAAGTGTTAATGTTATATTTAAATTATCGGGCATTCTAGTAGACATTCCTTTAGAGTAAATTCTAAAAATATTTATTCCAAAACTATTTGAATTATTTCTAACAGTGTTTATGGTGTATGTGGATATTGTCTTAACTTTCCTTGCTATAGGAAAGTATTATTTTTTGAATTGTTGTGGCTGTTACTTGATGGAAATTCATAACGAATTTAATGAAAGACTATAATTTCCACTTTATTTAGTTTCACTGAAACTGTATGACGCGTTTCGCTATACTATAGCTTCTTTGATACAAATCATTTTGTATCAAAAGAAGCTATAGTATAGCGAAACGCGTCATACAGTTTCAGTGAAACTAAATAAAGTGGAAATTTGACAATATTAGTCTTTCATTACATTTGGAAAGTATTGTATTTGTGAAAAAATCACCCTTCGAGATTTTTGTTTTTCCTCAGATTTTAGGGCTCCTAGATCTCGAAATACACAGTCACTCATTTCTGTTGGTCTGTCGGTCTATTGACACGATAAATCTTGAACAAAATGAGATATCAGATTTAAATTTAGTATATAGATAATATCTAATAAGGGGATCAAACCTAGAGTTTTTGAATGATATTGCTTACGGCCAAGGAGGTAATGTTGATAAATTATAAATGGTTATAGTAGTAATATGGAAGTTTTTCTTGGTCAATTGTTGAACGGTAAATACATATTATGCATAACTATTTTCAGTAAAACAGATAAGAGATGACATGGGTGGGAGAGAAGAGTAGAGAGGGAAACTTCCTATATATTGTGTTATATTATTATACAAACATTTTTGTGTTTTTAAGTCGTCTTTATTGCTTTCAATTTTAACTCAGGAAGGGGCTGAAAGGTGCAGATTGTAATTGTATAATCTCAATAGTATTTTGATATAATTACAGGTTTTCTAGATCAGGAACTAGAAAAATTTTAAGCATATTATTTATAAGAAAGTATGTAAGGGGTTATAAGGTAGAGTAGAGGATTATATATGGTATTATAGATTTTTTTCAGGGTTTATGGAGTCGAAGAATCTAACAACTAAGTTATTTTTTCATTACTTTCAATAGATGTCATATATGTACAGGGTGAGTCAACGATAGAGTAAAATTCATTATCTCATTTGTTCCGGGAATGACGAAAAAATGTTAAATACAATAGTGTTAGGGAATATTAAGGTGCACAGTTTAAAATTATTTTTAAGTATACAGGGTACTTCAAAAAGTGTGGCCGATATAACATGTTTTTTTTTTTAAATGGAACATCCTATTTTCTAATTTATTTCTAAATTCTGCGTAAAATTTTATAACTTTTTTATTTATAATGTTATATACCTAAACCTAGTAATTTTTCTAATATTTCAATTTTTTTTAAAAAATACTAGTTTTCAGTTTTGTAAAAAAATGCCAGTAGCGCCATGATTTCTGAAGATGGAATACTCATAATTGATAAGAGCGTTCTATAGAGATGAAAAAAAAAAAGATAAATGTAAAGAAATTTGAGTTAGATACTAGAGGGTGTTCAAAATAAATTTATACATTTCGAATATTTTGAACTGAAAAATCTCAAATTTTTTAAATGGCACACCCTGTATATTATTATTTTTTTCTGATAGATTTTACAGAACCCTCCAACTTTTATTAAGTATGTCATATACCTATTTCTAATAGTTTTCGATTTATTTTGAATTTTTCAATTTTTAACCTTGTTTTTAATACACTTACCTATTGTGAAAACATAACCAAATAGTTAATAATAATTTTAATATAGTTTAACTTATCTAATAATTAATTATTATGACGTAATAAATGTTCAAAAATATGCCCGTCTACTTGAATACACATGTTTAGTCGTTTTACTATATTTTCCTTCACTTTCCTTAGCATAAATGCGTTATTTTCTTGCACGCATCCCGCATGCTATTTTCCATATCTACTGGTGTTGAAGGGGGATTCACATAAACACGATTTTTAATGTAGCCCCACAAAAAGAAGTCTAAAGTTGTTAAGTCACATGATCGAGGGGGCCACTGAATGAATCCATCCCTACCGATCTATTTTTGTAGGTAACGATCGTTTAAAAATTACCGAACCTCCCGGTGGTAACGAGCAGGAGCTCCATCTTGTTGAATCCACGTTTGTTCCCTTTCAAGGTTAACAACTTCTTCAAGAAGCTGGGTAATTCGTTTTGCAAAAAATTTGGATATCTAGGCCCGTTAAGCGGTTCGCGGAAAAAATATGGATCAATGGTTTTGGTTTTGAACTTCCCGAATCCAAAATAGATTAACTGTTGAATAATAATGCACGTTATGGCTGTTAACTGCTCCATTACTGCGAAAAGTAGCTTCATCAGAAAACATTATTTTGGATAAAAAATTTGGATCGGCCTCTATTGCTTCATTCATGGTGGTACAAAAGTGGATGATACTTGTATTTTCTCGTGGTGCGATTAGCCGTGGTTTGGAATGTGTCCGATAAGTCACCTAGTTGACGGCTGCTGATCTGGAAATTATCTTCAACATGAAGTAAAATCTCCATTTCTTTTTCCTCACTGGTAGCTTATTCCTTTGCTTTCCTATCTATTATTCCACTAATTTTTTCAGTCATGTCGGAAATATCTGAATTATTGCAAATTATTTTTATACCTACTCTACGCTTATATATTTTACACTATTTATTCAATTACCAAAATTTAAGTATGAATTAAATAATTGAAAATTAGTTTTCATATTTGCATTCTTTTGAATTTCATTTTCCAATAAGCAAGTCATTATTGGCACGTTTTTACGTGAAAATCATCGGGATTATGAAATTATTTGTTTTTGAAAGTAGATTTTATCATTTCAAGTCCATTTTCTATTGAGTGATTGGTTACATAAGTTTAATCACATGTATTTACTTCATAACTCTGGAACTAAAATAAAAATTAGTTAAAATAAATCCCATTTTTTGTTACTGGGTAATACGTTGCTGCTTTTAAATCTTACATTATTCTTTATTTAATTCTGTTCTTTTTTTTAAGTTTTGGAAACTATATAATTTTTTTTACACTTTCGTGGCTTATAGGCTTTTTTTGAATGCAGCAATAAATTATCTTTTCTGGTAAAAGTTTTCGGCATATATTACAGGTAGGTGTATTTTTGCCTCTTTATTGCCCCTTCTTTAAAAGCCCTTCTGCATTAGATTCGAAAAGAATTAAATATCTATTTTAAAATTACAACGGAATTCGTTAATTCATCGAGAACTTATTTAATTCTATCCCACTATTTCTCTCTCTTCTTTTGAAATGTAATTTTTTTGAATACTATACAAGAAATTTAATACAAAAACCAGCAATAAAAGAATGTTTTTGCAAACGAAAATTTTTATTAGTTTGTTTTTTTATTAGCATAGTTATTTAAGGTTTGGGTCGAATTTGATTTTTGAAAATGCTCCTTAAATTTAAAAGCAAATTGGAAATATAATTAAAATTATCTTGCCATACCACATTAAAATTGGAATTTAATAAAGGAGACAGTTGTCTAATTTAACTGCAATTAATTGACTCCTCATCAGGCTGGTTAGAATTATCTTCTTTTAATTCCCTTTTAAAATTACCTCCAATTATGTCAATATTTTGGTTTGAAACGTCATTTTTCTTAAAATTTTATGACAGGAGTTCACTATATTTCAGACTATTTGCAGCTAGACGTAGCTCATTTAAACTACTTTTAAATTAATTATTATCTTCTTTAATTATACTTAAATTTTGAGGCAAATAATTTATTTCAATAAAATTAAAATGTGGTGACAAATTTTTGTTAATTTCAATATTACTTTCAGTTACCAAATCACAATTTGAAGTAATATTTGTTTCATTATCAAATAATTCTGACGAGAAACTAACTTGAAGGTAACAAGCCAAAATGATTGTCGTTACCACATTTTTCTATCAATATCATCCTCCTCATTAATATAAGCTAAAATGAAGATACTTTTATTGGTTGATAAACAGGATAATTTTCTTTCTATGTTTATTTTTTTTAGTGTTCCGTACGGAACACTTTTAAGATTACTTCGGTGTCTGCCCGTCTGTCACACCCGATTTTCTTCGAAACTATTTTACATAGGAAGTTCAAATTTGGCACTAATATAGGAATTGATGACTCCATCAGAGCCGTGTAGTTTTCAAAGTTAAATTTTTGACTAAAGGGTTAGTTTGGGGGGTGAAATCGGAAGTGAAAAAAAAGATTGTTTACCAGGTCATCGAGTGGGGTGTCAATTGAAAGCTTGTGAAAACACGAGTTCAAAAAAATATATAATGTATTACTTGCGCACACTTTTTCTTTGTATTATTTTTTAAAAATTTACCAAAAATCGCTGTCCAAAAAATCTCAAAATGTGCTTATCAAAAAATTTTGAAAAAATTCTGGAATATTCTCCATAGGGTATACGAGTATGTTGAACAAAAATTATCACGAGTGCATTAGCTTTAATAAATTATCTAGTATATAAAAAAAAAAAAAATTTCGAGGTCATCAGTTTTCAACAAAAATCGGAAACAAACTTTGTTGAAAACTCATTTGGGGTGTGTTTTGTGAAGTCATTGATCATTTTATACCTCCATAACAAAAAGTTTAAAAGCAATCAATGTACGGAACACTAATTGCGCAAGTCCTACTTGCACTTGGCCGGTTATTTTATTATTGGCCTCACCATCACTTTAAAGGCTCTCAATTTTTGAGACAGTATGTTAATAATGGTGAAATTTTGTACCATATCCACATTTTGATTAATGTCACATGCACTCTCTACTTGTTGACGGGAAAATTAAAATTACTGGAATTTAAAATTTCTTGAGAAAAAAAGAGCCGAACCGAATACTAAAACAACTTGACGAAGAATGGGCTGTGTCTGGTTTTATAACCAGTATTAATGCTAAAAATTACTCGGTTAGGTAGGGCAACTTACCAAGTAACGACAATGACTTTCCTAACCCTGATCAAAAGAAATCATATCTCTGGATTCAATGACCTCCTACTATTAATTTTATTAATTCTTTTTAAGCTAAGGTAGGTCTGGAGCTGCTGGGCTGCATTTAGATAAAATAAGTACTTTAGAAACTACAAATAATATACAATAAGTTATTTTGTACTACCACCCTTAGCCCTCCTAATTGAGAACTATCAAAAATTTACTTAAACGTAAATCGTAGCATTTGCTCACCTAGCAATAATGGCCAGTAGTATACATAAAAAATATTCCTGGTTAAAAAGCTCATATGAATCCCTGTCTTTTTGATTCACAGTAATAAAAGTGGAGTTTAGTTTGATTTGATTCATTGTTTTGGAAAATAAAATAAAAATAACGTTTGTTGCAAGAAACAACTATTATTGTTAATAATCTAGATCAATCAACTGGAAATGATATTTTCTTTAGGTTAATTATGATGATGATGTGTATTATACTGGACTCATTCAAGAATAACAGATGTTACTTCAACCTATTAATTAGAAGGATTAAATATATGTTTCTAGATGACGAAATATTCGTTTTATAGCTGGCCTGAAAGCACTCCTCTAGGGAATGACTAAATTGTGAACAGACTAGAAATAATGTGTACATTAGAGACGACAAAATGGAATCGCAGATTGAAGGTAATATCAAAAAATTGTAGACTTTTAAGACCCGGATGCGGTACTTTTTTTTTTCTTTTGCGTTTTTCTCGAAACTCCTTTTCCAAACTCAAAATATCTCAAGATCTACTGAACCGCTTTTGATAAAATTTATACCACAAATCCTTTATAATGTTATCTTGAAGTTGACGTATGTGTTTTTTTCGATTGGATGCACCGTTCATTTTTTATTAATTTTTAAAACTCAAAATTTTTTATGAAAAATCAGAGTTTATTTTCGAGCGGCGGTCACTTCTACAAAAAATTTTTTTTAATTTTTTTCATATGTGGCCACTTAGCTATGACCTTTCTTAACATTAATAAATGATTTGTTTAGTTTTTAGACGATTCCTGATTGAGAAATTCCACTGCTGGCAAGGATTTTTAAAACAGGTTCCTACAAGATGGTTCATATCACCGCCATTTTTAAATTTTTTAATATATATATATTTTTTAATTTGTTAAAATTGTAATGTAATTGTGAAAAATAAAAATAATAATGCAATGTTCGTTTAATTTACACCCTGTGGAGAATATTCATTTCAAATTTTTTTGATCAGTACTTTTCGAGACAAAGAAAAGTGTGCGCAAGTACTCGTATTACATTATATATATTTTTGAACTCGTGTTTTCACAGTCTTTCATTGGACACCCGACCGATGACGTGGTAAAATTTTTTTTTCTCTTCCAATTTCACCCCCCGAAATTAACCCTTTAAGTAAAAATTTAGGTTTCATAACTACACGGCTCTAATGGGGCCATCAATTACTATATTAATGCCAAATTTCAACTTTTTATGCCAAACAGTTTCGGAGAAAATCGGGTGTGACAGACGGACAGACAGCTGGACAGACAGACAGACGGACAGGCACCGAAGTGATCTTATAAGTGTTCCATATGGAACACAAGCTACGAAAGTTCTGTCGTAAAACTCCCATTAGATAAGTATGGAGTACAAAATCCTGTATTTTTAGTACATTTTTCGTTCATGTGTAAGAGAGAAAGTTTGTGGTTGTTACCAAAAATAATACATTTAAATCGATTAAACTAAATTCTAATAATATTGTATCTGAAGCAGTTCTTTTTACTTATTTTTTTATGGTTTATTCTATATATAGAAAATTGTTATGAAAATATTAATCCGTAGTACAATTAATCCATAGCATAGTGCTCTGGATTCATATTTTTATGACAGTAATATTCAGGAATCTTTTTAAAGTGTCTCAATTTTGGTTTACTGGAGTATTATTATTGTAATGCTCATAAAAAAATTTAAAAAAATCTTTTTTTTCATTCTTGTAATCGTAAATTTGGTAAGGAGATGTGTTTGATGTGTGAAGAATTTAATACATTTTAAAACATTATCTATTTTAGCAATTTCAATATTTCAGGTGTCCCCGCCTAAACCGTGGTACAGTTCTGACCAAATAACAAATATTTGATAGTCAGTAGATAATATGGTGGCCTAAACAGATAATTTACACAGCGCATCATAAACTGCTAATTCTTTTGGAACATAAGCGAAAAAGTAATTAAATCCCCGGATATCAACGAACAGGTCTAACTCGAGCAAATCTGTTTGCTAATGCCTGATTTACCGAATTAAATCTATTGCGCCAATTGATAATAATTTATTCTTTTTTTTTTAAATTCAACTTAGAATTATAGAAAGGAGCCAAATGCGATAATTTGTGAGGAGGAGTAATAAGGTTTATCAAAAGCACGTGGTATGAACGATAATTTTGGAGGAGGAGTAACTAAAGTAAGTAGGAAGAGTAGTAATTCCCGCAAATAACCTACTGATATTGAATATCGATTTATTTACCCTGCAGATGTATGATTCTGATCGCTCGGTTGTTGATTAACTTCTGTTTTATTTTGTGTATTATTATTATATTAAAAAATCATTTAAAAAAGTCAGATAAATAAAAAAGATGTGAAGAATTCTTATCTTGAAGTTATTTACAATTCTCTAGTGGATTTTTTGAAAATATACTTTAGTAATATTATATGCATAACATGAGTAATAATATCATGAAATTGGCATTTACAGAATTAGAAAAGCAATTTTTTCTTGAAAAAATAGTAAAAGGAATAAATATTATTTAGTAAGTATTTTTGGTAACACAAAAGAGGATGAAAGTAAGAAGATATTTTACCGACGCAGAACCCTGTCTAACTCCCTTTCTTGTTTCAAAATCATCCGTTGTATAAACATTCTGAAGTCTTACGTCTGCTGATTGATTCCAATATAAGTTGGCAATGATTTTTATATCTTTAGAATCTAGCCCTAGTTCTTGTAGATATTTCATGAGGAGTCATGTTTAACGTTGTCGAATGCCTTCTCATAGTCTATGAAGCACATCCTGTCTTTGATCCAGATAATTCTGAACCAGCATTTGGAGACTGAAGATGGCTTCTCTCGTCTCAAAACCCCCTTTAAACCCGAACTGACTATCTCCACTAACTTCTTCGTATTTCTTGTATAATGATGAGCAAGAAGAGTTTTTGACAATGGCTCATGAGACTAATTAAGCGATAGTTCTTACATCGTTTAGAGCTGACTGTTTTTGGCAGTCCGGTATTTTCCCAGTGTCTTAAATGTTTTTAAAGAGTGTTAAAGCTTTGTTAAATTATCATTACTGAGTTTACATAATGTCTCTGAGAACATAATATCTGGATCAGAAGCTTTATCATTAGTGAAATAGCACGAACCACCTCACTCTTCAATATTTCAGGGCCGGACGAATTGTCCGTTAAGAGATCTGGTGGACATGATCTATTATCATTAAACAAATTTGAGGTGTAATTTTTCCATGTATTAAGCTGTTCTTCTGGGTCCATGATCGGTTCATTCGCCTCATTTCGGATATGAGAGGAGGGATTCTTCTTATATGTTCCAGCTATTTCTTTTATTTTCTTGTGAAGGTGGAAGGTGTCCCCAAGACACTGCAAGTTTTTGGCCTCGATACATCTTTGTTCCAGCCACTGCTCTTTAGCAATCCTTATTTCTTTACGGATTTCTCTTTGAAGACGGGCATAACCAATCTGATCTTGTTGGTTTTTGCATTGTCTGCGTTTTCCAACAAGATTTAATATATGTTGGGTCATCTAGTTGTTTTTCGTTTTTAATGATGGCTGTTGAAGCTAAGTGTTGTTTGCAATTTCAAATGACTCCTTAACTTTGACCCAGTCCTGTTCAATATCATTAGAGATAGATATTCCATCTAGTTGTTCATTTAAACAGTCTGTATTTTATATTGATTTTAGTAGTTTAGGGTTGGGTCGTTTGTTTTTCTTTTTGATCTTAGTCTTTTGCCAAACGCAAGATATGGTCAAATTCAATATCGGCTCCTGGTAGTGTGGTCACCTTTGTTATGGCGTTTCTGAATCTTTTATTGATCATGATAAAGTCAATTTGATCTCGGACAAGATATTCTTCATTGTCTTAAGGTGATTTCCATGTGTAAAGGCGTCTTAGATGAAGTTTTTATACCAAGTATTTGTTATAACCAGCTGTTTTTCTTCACAATATTTCTATCTCGTTCCGTTTGCCTAGACCGTATTAGCCTACTATGTGTTCCACATCTTCTTTACTAATCTTAGCATTGAAGTCGCCCTTTAATATATTGTCTATAAAGTCTCTATTTCTTCGTCTGACTTGTCTGATATAGGGGCATAAACTTGTATAATGTTAATGTTGACTGGTTTTCCCAGTAGCTGAGAGCCGAGATCGGCACAAAGTTTCGAACTGAGGGAAGTATATTTTTATCGATAAGAATACCTACACCATGTCTGTGGTCACGGTCACTGTCGTCCCTGCCAGAATAATAAAATGTTCTTCCGTCCAAAAGTGTCATTCCACTTATTCCTATAATGTTGATTTTTAGTCCTTTCCTGGACAAGGTTGTGTAGCTTTTTAGCGTCAACTAAAGTTTTAACATTCCATGTTGCGATTTTTGATATCTTATTCAGTTGGAGCCGGGGGATTTTTCGCACCTCCTGACCATTTAAGGTCTGCCCGGGACTGGAGGCCGTTTTCTTTTGTTTTTCCAACAAGAAAAGAAATATACGGACAGATGTCCTAGGGAATTTTAATGCGGTGGTTTCCCTTTTGCCTTTCGTATAATAGTACTACAACTCTTAACTCTCTACAAGTTTTCCTGAAGAAGTCCAAAGAAGAGTTGGTCCAATATATTATTTTACGCTTCATCTTGTTACTGGAGATCGCTGCTGCCCTTTTCCAGGGTTTGAAAACCATATTGCTAGTTTTGGTCCGCTTCGCTTTGCTTTCAGTATATGTTATATGTAGAGTTTCGAATTAATTTTAAAGAGCAATAAGAAATTGAATATCTAGAAGTACGAGGCCCGCCTTTTAAGTTTTTGTAAACGGTTTAGGTTTTCCGAAATGAACTGAATTCAACAAAAATGGTTCGCTCGCGGAACAGTTCCAAGAAAATGATCGCTTGTTTCTTTAGTTATATTGAACATGTTACAACCATTGCTTTTAGAGGATTGAAGAACAGTTAATGCTGAATGGCACACAATAGTTTGTCAGCCAGAAGTCATCGATGATAACAACCGAATACGTCGCATCATTCTTCATCAGGGCATAGCCAGCTCTCACACAGCACATCAAACAATTCTGACGAAGAAAAACATCGAATTAATGTCTCATTGCCCGCATTCACCTGATATATCCCCAACGACTTCTGTTTGTCCTCGAACATCAAAAAAAAAAACTGCATGGGCAGTGATTTTCATCACCTCAAGAAGCTGTTGAATAATTTCAAAACCTTGTTATTTCAGAGCGGAAAAATGTTTCCAGAATTGGTTCGAATGCATGCAAAAGTGTATAAATCTTAAAGGTGAATATTTTGAGAAACAATAAAATGATTTGTACCAAAAAAATTTTTTTTTCAATGTTTTTGAAAAAACTTAAAAGGTAGCCCTCGTATTTTAGTTTTCAAGAAATTCAAAATAGTTCATAAATATCAGACTGTATTAGCTACCAAAGAGGTTAAAAATATTGAAAGTTAAGTTAAGTATTAGCAATGCGCCTGAAACTGTATTAGATAAGTCGAGTTGACTAAAAAGCTGGACAAATTTCCTGTTATTTTATCTGGGAAACCCTATTTGCTAGTAGTAATTGGCTAGATGAAAATGCAATAGGGTGATTCCATGTGGGCTCGACATACTTTTGAGTCACATGATGAAATTTTGTCTATAGGTTCAACTTTGTCTAGGAACTTCAGAAGCAAAATTTCACCGATCTCTTTAAGGTCATAGAAAATAAATTTAACAGTTATTTTTAAAGAAATTTTTTAGATTCTTGTACTTTGGCCAAAAACGGTCATCTAAGACTAATATTTTTGGAATTTGTGGCAATATAAGAAGGTACAATAGAACCTTTCCTAAGAAACACTCTGGTGGATCCCACGATATTCCTATAATGTTTATAAAAAATGTTATCAAGATATTTCATATACGTGATCTAACTAAAATCGTGAAAAGTATTCGTATTTTCAACTATCCTATGAAAGCAGAAATTCAGGCCTTGCTTAATTCAAAACCAATTATACCTTCGACTATATTTAAATTTATTTAACTCGATCGCAAGCACTGATGTATCATATGTCACGATTTTGTTACCATAATTTTTAGCCCAAGTATGTATCTGTTTGGTATCTAATTTTATCAGAGTAAAAACGGCACACATACCCAGTCAATCCAAAGAAAACGATGATCGCTTCGTGGCTACAATAACATATTGTTTTTGAAAAAATAGCGTTTAAAAATACGCTTATTATCAAAATATGTAGAATTATTATATATTGTATCTATGGCCAGGGATGGGCTGAACCATGTGTACCTTTTACGCTTATATAGAGTATTTTTATATTATTTGAAACCAAAATAAATATTTTTATACTATTAAGTTGTTATATATATATATATATATATATATATATATATATATATATATATATATATATATATATATATGTTACAATAAAGGTTTTCACGAATGGTGGAATGTAATACATTAAAATTCCTGGTTTCAATCCGTTCGTTTAATAATTAATTTGCCCGATGTTTCGCCAAAATCTCATTTGGCATTTTCAAGTGCTCCCGCTGCTGCTGCTACTCGATACTCTGATCTTGTAACTCAAGTTAGCTTCGAGCAGCAGCAGCAAGATCGTTCCTTGTCTGTAACATTGAAGCCACCACTTTTGAAACGCCGAAAGTATCGTTCACACGTATCTTGCGATGGAGCATGTTCACCACAAGCTTCTCTTAGTAATTGGTATGATTCAACAGCAGTTTCCTTCAAATGAAAACAAAAAATTAATGCTGTCCGCGCATGCTCTTTGTTCGGTATATATTTCGACATATTGAACACAACACAACACTATGCACACACTTTTTCAATTTATCACTCATGCGCGTCTGACACTTATTGATGACACAACAAAATGGCGTAGTGTCAAATCTTTATAGCACAAACTGCATTGCTGCACCATCTGTTGTCTGAAATCCGCATTTCATACTTGTACACCTGGTATATATACATATATATATATATATATATATATATATATATATATATATATATATATATATATATATATATATATATATATATATATAAAGGGATAAAACTTTGAAGATACAAAATCAGGACACAATAAACAAAATTTCCAATAAATAGAAATGTCTCACCCCATATAATAGCAAAGATGTAATATTTTTCTTGATCACCCCCAAATCGGCAATATTGGCGTATTAGTCATAGTTTACTAAGTTTGCTCTGCTTCCTTAAGAGGGTGTGCACGTGCAGAGGGGTAATAAGACCTGACAGATCATCCCTTGGGTTAAGGGCACGTCCCTCCTTGTCAATGAAATAAAGGTATTTACATTTTGGAATATTGGAAACTGTGAATTTATATGAAAAAATTTACAGAAAATTACTGAATTGGAGTATTTTTTTTTATATTTATAATAGTTTTATATTAATCTTATGATAAATTAGAAATAAATTTTAGTAAGAAAATAAAAAAAAATGTGTATAAATTGTATCCTTTTATATCTTGTCATCTATGATAATTTTATTTCATCTGATGAAAGCAGGCTTAAAAAATAAAAAACCGGCTAAGTGCCTATATAAATCTTTTAGATACCAAAGAAAAATATTTAATATCAAGATACAAATTCAAATTTTTAATTAATACTTTTAATATTTTTATTTGATGATTAAAGATAAAACTGGTTAATATATTGTGTTTATTCAATAAATCATTTAACATACAAATGAATTTCTGTTTAGAAGTTAACCACTTTAAATGATGTTTGAATGTTGACGCGTAAAGTATGACGACATACAGCGTTGTCAAATTGTGATATCAGTCCCTTATTACGCGGTTATTCTTTTTAAAAAATATAAAATATAAATATTTATATCTTTTTAACAAATCGATAAAAAAATTATTTTTATTTCAAAATTTTTCTAATTTTTTTTTACTAAATATTAGTTTTTTAAATAATTCGTAAGACTAGTTCTTAAGATATACACGAAATTATGCCTTATTTATACTTCATTGGCCTATTGCATGTTATTTATGTGTACTTTAACTATGAATACCTCTCTTCACAATCGCTCAATTTTTTTTTTAATTAAATGAAAAACATTTAGATTAACATCATATTTCAATTTCATCAAATTCTTAAGAAAAGTGAATTTACAAGTGAACTACCTTAAAGTTTAGACTTTTATCTTTCATATTCTACCTTTAAATATTTTTTTTATTTAAAGTTGTATGATTAATAATAAGCAAAAAATACCTTTACGTTTGTAATTTACTGTATGTTCGTTAAAATTATGCAAACAAAAATTTCGTTCTAAGTTTTACAAATTATAAAGCAATAAAAATAAAAACTATTAGCATCGTCAGAACGCTGAAAGTCTCCTCTTCAAAAAGCTATCTTTCTTTTTTTTACGTTCTGAAAACAAATAATATCGATTATTCTTCGAGCGATGCGCTACACCTTTTGAATCACCTATCCGAATCTTTAATAAATTTTCGCGCTAATAAGAAAAATCTGAAAAAAAAATCCACCCGCCATTTTTTAAAAAATTGATCTCATGATCCCACTACTCAACATCAAAACAAGAGTAATAGTTTTATCAAGCAGTTAAAGACCAAAAAATGGATCGACGATATAATAGCCAAACAACTTTACTACTACAAGGCGATTCCACCAAGGATTCATGGTTTGCCCAAGATACACAAAGAAGGGGTACCGCTCAGACTATCGTCTCCACCACCTGCTCTCCTACTTCAAAGCTCAGTAAATTTTGTGCTAATCTTCTTGAAAAGTCCTTCCTCAATTATCATACATTCGCTATTAAAGACTCTTTTGCGTTTAGTGCAATGGTCAATAATTTCCAATTACCAGAAAACCACGTTATCATATCACTTGATAATTGACTCCGAATGGGCATTAATCTCACCCAACACCAAAATCAGCAAATCCTTCTTCTTATCTATAATAGAATTTCTTTTCCAGTCAACCTTCTTTAAATTTAAAGACTCTTTCTACTCTCAAATTTTTGGATGCCCTATGGGCAGTAACCTCAGTCCTGTTCTTGCTTCAATCGTCATGTCATATGCTTTAAAAAGCTGCACTCAAAGATTATCCTTCCGACTTCCATTCCTATATCAATACGTAGACGATTTAATTCTATCCATACCAGCTGATGGCAAAGAAGAAGTTCTTCATGTTTTCAACTCATTCGACCCACACCTGCAATTCACTATGGAAGAAGAAACCAACAATGCTGTTCCATTTCTGGACACAAGAGTCGTTAGAGACTCCCATAACATCATCAAACTTGATTGGTATAGAAAACCTACTTCTTCTGGGAGATATATCCATGCAAACTCTGGCCATGATTGGAAGGTGAAGGTCAATGTCATCAAAGGCCTATATAGAAGACTGAAGATAATAGTCCATCCTGATTTCTTACTCCAGTCACAAGAAACACTTACAAAACTTTTCATAGATAATGGATACAATCGAAAACTCTTACTAAGAACCAAAGATGAAGTCAACAAGCTTACTCATATCCATCAAATTCCCCCAGAACCCCCTCCCCTCCACCTACCGCATATCTCCCCTCCCCCGTTAACTCCCCCAGTCGAAATAAATTGGTCGTTGCTTTCTTTACCATTCATTCCTGGCCTTACAAACAAATTGGTCCACATATTGCGTGTCATTCCCAACATTAAAATCGCCAAATATTACTTCTTCAAAAACAGACGTGTCTTCAGTAAGCTGAAGGCCCCGCTGCCAGTTCTTTGCATGTCAGACTTGGTTTACACAATTACCTGCCTCAATTGTCCATCAATCTACATTGGCCAAACTTCTCAATCCTTGAATCGTCGTATTGCACTCCATAAAAGTGACACTAGATGCCATCCACACCGATGTGCCTTGGCGACCCATTCTGTTGACAATGGTCATTCCTTTAATTTCAGGGAACCCAAAATTCTTCATTTCTCCAATAATCTTTCCAAGAGAGAGTTCCTTGAGATGTGTTACATCCAGGAGAATCACCTTAATATCAATAAAAGAACCGACCTGGATGGTCTTAGTAACATATATAGTTTCCTCCTCTCCTGTGATAAATCAACTTCTCACAATCTTTCCCTGTCTTCAAGTGTTTTATGATCCATCTGTACCGCGTTGGTCGTCTCTTTTCTTAGCTCCGTAATTTCCAGGGTTTCTCTCTTCCTTCCTCTCTCTGTTTACGGTTCTCTTTGATTTTGAGCTTCACAGATTCCTTCCATTTTATCTGGGCCATCTTTTGCACCTAGTGATTACTGTCTTCCTTCCATTGACAGTTCCTTGCGTCACCTCTCTTACATTTCCTGGTGCCTCGAGTCTTCATTGGTTTTTTGCCGACAATCTCTTCCTCCAATCAGATTCCAACAAGAAATTAATAAATTAATAATTAATTCACTAGACAATTGTCTTCTTCGTTGCTCCCATTATTGTCACTCTCTCTCTCTCGCTCCCTCGCTCACCATTTACTTATAATTAGGGTGTGTTTTATCCTTCCACTATTACATACCGGGTGTTTTTGGTCGCTCAATTGGCTACCTCTCTCTCACTTAGGGTCCAATATTTGTACTTCCTTTTCTATCGGTTCCTTCCAGGTGTCGACCCCGCATTCTGGTTAATTGAGTTTTCTTGACTAAACGTCTTATCTCTGTCGGGTAGCTGTCTCCTGCCGTTCTTGTCATCTGTTCCTAAATGGCGGTGGTCATATGTGGTGGTCACAAGTGAATTAATTAACGATGTTTTCAACATTCAAGGTTCCCAATTACATCCATGTGTTAAATTTGTTTTTTAGAATTTTATCTACAGTGTTTTAATGTGTATTTTGTATATTTTATGGATTAACCAACTTTTATATGTAACAACTTTTTATGTATAACCTACGGCCATTCAGGCTAACGAAATTCTGTGCACTTCTCATGTGAGTTTTTTAACTTATTATGACTAATATCTTATTCTTGTTCCACACTAATTTTATTTATTATAACAACCTAATGATAACATCATTAATTTAAAGTTGTCCCAGACACTATCAGTGAATACGCTCTGTTCTTCTTTTCAGTTCTGCCCTGAAGAAGGTCCCAATCCAGGACCGAAATATTGGCGGCTTAATGAAAATTGTGTGATCTCCTATCACGCCCAAATTTGCCGAGCTCCCCAATTAAGATTGTATTTTTAATAATTTTGGTAGATACGGCAACATTTTGCTTTCTTTCTTTATTATATATATATATATATATATATATATATATATATATATATATATATATATATATATATATATATATATTATAGAAGAATATAATTAACATGGCCAGAGAACAAATGTATGAATTTAAAAAAAAGACATAAATCGGATAAGTGGTTTTCGAGTGATAAGCACACTAATGGACCGACAGACAGAGAGACGTTGCATTTTATATATATTATATTCTTTGCTACATGATTTTGTCCCATATTTAATGGTTGGTACTACATTCCAAGAGAACGCGCTAGCGGCAAACTTTTTCCGACTTGATTCTCTATTATCGGCACTGCTTATTCCTTATGTTACCTTATGTAATAAAATATGTACTATAACCTGTCTAGAGAACATATGTATGTTTTAAAAAAAAGTACGTAAATCGGATTAGTGGTTCTCCAGTGATAAGCGCATTAACGGACAGAGAGACGTTACATTTTATGTATATTAAGATAACCAATTTCCGAATGTGAAAAAATGTCTAGGCGGAAAAAGATTTGGCTTGAAAACGATGAGGTGATAGCTGAAACAAACGTCAATTTTGAAGGGTTGGAGAAATCGCATTTTTTTGGATGGGATACAAAAGATAGAAAAACGTTGAACTAAGTGAATCGAGCTAAATGAAGACTATGTTGAAAAATAAAATAAATTTTACTACATAGAAAAATTTTATTTGTAAATAATTTGGTAAATACTTATATACGTATTATTTGACACTATCTCATTGTCTTTATTGAATACTAAGATAGGCAAAGCCTCTTTCTTACAATTTTGAATGTGTAAAAATTTCTAATCATGAATGTATGCTTATACTAACTTAACCTAAGCTCTTATACTAGTGATCCTATACTAACTTAACCTAGGAAATGTGTTTATATATACATGAATTTCTTAATGCTAAGACTTAAAACTAAGACTAAAACTACCTTAGCCTAAGACTTACGCTAACTTAAAATTAGGACGTAACATTAACTTAAACTAGGACTAATTATAACTAAACCTAGAATGACACTCTTCTTGTCACGGCGGGCGAATTTGACACTATAGATACATCAAAATATCAGAAATAATGGGTCATAATATTGGCTGGCTGGGAGAGGCGCTGTTGTCGATCATTAAGCAGCGGTAGTTTCGGATTTCCGGAGATTTCGGACGGAGTAACGCAGCGACCAAAGTCGCTATTAAAAGAAGCTGTGACTTATAATCACCGTACTAGGTATACCTGTGACCTATGGTGTAATTGAGTTGATAGCGGAATTCTCTCATTGTAGATGCAGATATATGTTGGGGTGCGCTCAAAAAAAAAAGAGATTTCTTATGCATTTTACTGTATTTTGCTACCTGTTTTGAATTATTTTAAGAGTTAACCCTGTTTTAGGCAGAAAACCTCTGCTATGCCATAGAGTCATAAAATGTAAATGAGGATTCATCGGTAGCATAGCCGTCCTAGCGTAACCTGCTCTTAGTGTATAATAAATAAAATTATCTTAAAAATAAAGTATAGAAATAGATCTATGTATATATACAAATTCACAATTCACGATATGTAAGTACTTTAATTGCAATCAAAAACAATCATCATCTTCAAAATCTGAAGATTCGACTTTTCTTAAATTGATAATTAGGGGTTATATTTCCACAGTTTCTTCGATGTATTCGTCAAGTTTCCATATTTTATTTTCTTCTTCTATAACATGTTGAATGACATTTTGCCAATTATCCTCTTTGATCCTCTTTATTCCGACGAGTAATAATTGCCTTACGTCTTGAAGTTTGAACCTGGTGTTTTACCTTGCAAAGAAACCTTTCATTTGTACCCAAATTAGCTCTATGGGATTCAATTCGCAATGATATAGAGGTAATCTAAGCACTGTGATAATCCGTTCCTTTGCTATTTCATGGATTGCCTATTTCTTGAACGGTGCCTTATTTTGTTTTGCAGTTTTGAGAAGTTCCGCTTTTAACATACCATCTTTATGTTTGAGATTTTTTTCTCTTATCCATTGAAGAATATCCTTTTTCTTCCATGAAATTGTCCGGAGTCGTTCTAATAATCGAGAATGGTATCGGGCATTGTCTAATACTATAACTGATTTTGCTGGTATACATTCAATCATTTGTTGGAAGTACTCCCCAAAAACATCGGCCGTCATCTCCTCATGGTAATCTTTACTTGATTTTGAATCGAATTCCAACAAGCCACCGTCGCCTGGCACTCTTAATGTTTTTGTCAATCGAGAATTTTTTCACTATATGTCCCTCATTAATCCAAGTCTCATCTAAATAAAAAAATATTTCTTTCTTGTGCTCGAAATTTTCTACTTGCTCATAGATATTTTCTTCTCTAATAAATTATTTCTGTTTTAATGATAAGAACAGATTTTCTATTATGTTTTTCATAACGAATTCAGGTTATGAAGGATTTTCCATAATTTCCATTTTTTAAATTCTGGTCTTCTCTGATTTCTTGCAAAACTTTGTGTAGTGTAGGTATTTCTTGCTTAATAAAAAAATGGTGTACTTTTCTTCTTAGTGCGTTTTTTAAAGTCTTCATCGACCTCTAAGGGCTCCCTTCCTTTGTAATTCTGAGGTTCGTTGTAAGGACCGCGTTTTCTTTCTTCTAGAAATCTATAAATAGTTGCTGATCCAACTCCCGTCATGTTGACACAGGTTTCCGCAATTTCACGGACTTGGCTTGTTGGCGGTTGACGCACTAGGGCATCGTGGACCTTAAGTATCATTGTTTTTTCTTGTAGGGAAAATGCAGATTTCCGCGAAGTTTGACCGGGGCAAAAATGAAAGTTGCAGCCATTGCTCTTCTGATTTGAACTAAGCATATTGTAGGTTTTTGCTTTATTTCTATACTTACACAGAATATTTTTATTGCATATTTAGGTACTTATGCTTTATAACACTGTAGATTTCTAGTTCTTGAGAATTGTTAATTGTACTCGTTTAGGCCTTTATCATACAAATAAGATTTTTAGTTTCATCATTTACTCATTAAAATAAACTTTGAAATGCGTTGATTTATATAGCTTATTGTAAAGTTTAGAAGGCATATAATAAAATATTTTTTAGAAAAAGGCCGCACTGTTGTATAGAGATAGAAAATAAAGGTGATTAAAACTAAAAATGCAATTAATTGGTATAGATATTTCGGACGCTTATGGTTTATGACATTTTTAATGTTTATAACCCATGTTGTGTGATATCAACTCCAAACAAACGGACTATAAAAGTCGCTGTTAAGCTTATTGCTATTACCAAGTTAATTGTTTTCGACGTAAAAAACTCGTCGAGTGTGGAATTATGCGGAGCTCCAAAACAAAGCTTATCCCAAAAAATACTAAATGTCAGTAATCTATAAATTTCAGTAACAAAGTAATTTTTCTTTCACATTAACAAAAAAGAGAATTTCATGAAAGCATATTCCACATATGAATAGTTGAAAAAACAAATAATAAATTTTGTGGTTATTATACCCAGGATTTCTCTGATTTTCTTTTTGGTTTTGATTAGTGTTTGTAATTCATAAAAAAAATTATGTAAAGATATATTTCAGTTTCGCAAAAAAATTTTAATTATGTAAATATTATTATTTTCAGAAATGTTATACAGCCTGAACACTTTTATTTTACCTTAGTTGAAGGAGTGGGTCCAATAATAGATAATTCAGGTTTACTTGCAAAACTAAAATATTACGGTGTAATAACCGTAGTGCTGGAACGACTTATGAGCTTCCTAAGTAACAGAACTTCTGCAGAAATGACTTGAGTGTTCTCTAAGGGAGCCCACTGGTCTCTTGCTTTTACAGCAATTTTATTCTTTTAAAGTCATTAATTAATAGTCGTGTTTGAAACTTGATATTTTATATTATCATAAAATAAATAAATAAACAAAAATAAAAGTTGGTGCGAGACGCTCCTATTTAAGGTATCACGAAAGAAAGACTAGACTTTTCATTATCTTTCCTTCAGAAGCGTCTAGATGTCAATGCCCATAATGCATTCTTTTTCTTAAAGTTCTTCTCCTATAAGAGGTTGGAAATCATCATTCCTATTCAGACTTTGCTCGCAGCCGCTCAGTACCACTCGATTTTTCAACCATGAAATCCTAGGTCGGCCAACACTTCGTTTTCCTTTTATCTTTCCCTGCATTATCACTCTTAGTAGAACATATTCTGAGCCTCTCATTACGTGGCCAAAGTACTCAAGTTTCCGCCTTTTTATAATGGATTATATTTACACCAATGTGAATAACAAAAATTGCGATTTTCCTATTCATTAATTCATTTTAGTTAATTCTGATATTAGAAAGAAAGTATTCAGATTTGATACAAAAAGAAGCGATATATATATATATATATATATATATATATATATATATATATATATATATATATATATATATATGGGGCGTTCTTTTTGGACGGGAGACCCCATGCTCTCCAAAATTGGTTGGACCCAAAAAAATCAACCGGGACTGCAAATAAAAGCTTAAAGCCTCTACTTTTGATTGCAGTGTGGTATTTTTTGAAATTCTCTATAATGGACCCAATATGGCAGCTTAAACTGGCGAAGTGTCAGAAAAACTATGGTTCCAAAGTGATTTTCTTTCTCCAAGTCGCTCTAAATCCGTTGTAATATTTTAGGAATTTATGATTGAAGGACTCAACGATACTCGATGATCGATTTTATTCCAGAATACCAAAATCAAAAATGGCAGATACAGCATGGCGGCCGAACACAAATTCGATATATTAATAGGGGTTTTTGAGGTCACAGAACATGAATCTAAGGTCATTTTTCACTTCCACTCTTCTAGGGGTGGAAAAAGAGGGTACGGAGGTTGAATTTTGATTTTCAGTCTGACTAGGATGAGATACTGTACTTGGGGGTTTTTAGGGTCAATGATAATGAATCTGAGGTCTTTTTCTACTTCCACTCTTCTAGGGGTGGAGAAAGGGTACGGGGGTCTAATTTTGATTTTCAGTCTGACTAGGATGAAATTTTGTACTTAGGGGTTTTTAAGGTCGCTAATAATGAATCTGAAGTCTTTTTCTACTTCCACCTTTCTAGGGGTGGAAAAAGAGGTTACGAAGGTTGAATTTTGATTTTCAGTCTGAATAGGATGAGATTCTGTACCTGGGGGATCTTAGGATCGCTGATAATGAAGTCTTTTTACATTTAAATTGGGTTACGTAAGTGGGGTATTTGACCACCATATTCGAACCACCATCTTGAATTTGACAGGTTGGATATTGTGGAATTAGTTCCTACACGATTAGTCAATAAAGTTTCCAAATCACTATATCCAAGGTAATTCGATAAGGTGGATTTTAGTACGTGTTTAGGGTGTTCGGCCGCATATTGTATCCTCTATTTTTGATTTTGGTATTCTGGAATAAAATCGATCATCGAGTACCCCTGTGTCCTTCAATTATACATTCCCAAAATATTACAACGGATTTGGAGTGACATGGAGAGAGAAAACTACCTTTGACGATAATTTTTCTAATGCCTTGTCAGTTTAAGCAGCCATTTTGAGCCCGTTTTTGCGAATTTCAAAAAGTACCACACGGCAATTGAAAGTAGAGTCTTCAAGGTTTCATCCAAAAAGACTGCCCTATATATATATATATATATATATATATATATATATATATATATATATATATATATATATATTTATATATATATATATATATATATATATATATATATATATATATATATATATATATATATATATATATATATATTTATATTCATTCAATGAGTCCTGCCCTATATGTATATATATATATATATATATATATATATATATATATATATATGTATATATATATATATATATATATATATATATATATATATATATATATATACATATATATATTTATATTCATTCAATGAGTCTCCCCTATTACAAGTTACCATAGTTTTTCTGATACTGGAAATGTCTGTTTAGAAAATTTTTATTCAGATTTTCTCATTATTTTCCACTTGACTGTGCCTAACTTTAACTCATGCGGTTTGTTCATTGTATATTGTGCCATGGGTAGTAACTTCATGTACCGAAGATTATATTTCGTTAGATATTAAATAAAAAGATACACTGTTAAAAATTAATGCACTGTCAATCCTGTAGTTGCGGAAATCTATGCCAATAGGTTTTATTTTATAGCAGAGGGCATATATATTTAACGTTGTGCTTAATATTGATATGGGTTTAATTTTTAAGCATTAATATATCTTTCGTGACACTAAAAAAACATATAAACAAGACCATTGATTTTCTGCCGAGGCTTCCAAGAGATTGGAACAATGGATACTTAATTTCGATTATATAGCACTCTTTGGTTTGATCCAAAAAACGGTAATTTGTGTTTCCAGTTAGGTAGAATTACAAATTGGTAACATCAACCATTAAATTATTATAAAATGATTAATAATTTCTAATTTATTTTTAGATTTTTAGAAGTACAAACAATTTTACAACAGTAACGTCTCTGAAGTCTCTTGAGGAAGACCATTTTCTAATTAAAAGTTAACACAGCCTTAGATGTTTAGCAATATCTAAGCATTTCCCATTTTATTAAACTAGTTTTCCTTCTTTTTAGTTTTTTCCAATTTCTCACCTTTTTCGATAAAATACATATACATATATTGTGGGAATATATACCAGTTCTTGTAATGGGAGAGAAATGTTTGTAGGCTTACCTGAAACCTCCAACTTCGTACTTTAAATATCTTTACAGTAGCTTTCTCCGTTACTTTTAACGAAACAAGTCGTTACTATTTACTGTGAAGATGGTGGTAAGTGTGTTGCTGAAGAATAAGTTTAAAATCTCAGCTTTGCCTTATTTTTATAAACTACCTTTCTAAACGGTCTTGATTAAGTCTGTTCATTAATAAGAATATTTATCCTTTTGGTTTTCCCATAACTCCAAAATTACCGTTATAGATTAAAGCACACCGTCAAAATAATATGATTTTTATGAGACATTCTAACTATCTACATAAGTCTTTTTAAGGTATCTGTGTCAACTGGATTTTTGTTGTCCAGAGCATATGAAAATGGATTTGAATGTTTTCTATCTTTTGTATTTAAAATATCAAAAAGATTATGTAATGTAATAATAAACTCTGTAGTATTTTTAACTGTTGTAGACTTGAATTCTCCGCTCTGTATGATAATTTCCATTGCTTTGGACATATTTTTACTGAATATGTGTTGCGAGTTTAACAATCTATTTGAATTTATATGTTAATCGTTAGTTGTTAATAGTGTTCTTGAGCTGTTGTTACGATCTATGATATAAGTATTCTTAATATTTTGCCAAGCTTCGTTTTTGTTACGTTTCATATTTTTTTTTTTGAAAATTGCTAGATTGTTTTCTCCCTGATCACATGTAACAGAGTGAAAAATTCGTTTTCGTGTCGACGTGTCCAATATAATCCTTTAATAAAGGGGCCAGACTTTTACTCTCCATGGTTTCCTCAGAAATAAAATAAGCTATAGGTAAGGACCAATTTTCATATAAACCAGTAATTTTTAAAAACTAGAGCTTGACTCCCATCAATCTATTTTCTCCTTCCAACGGTTCTGATAAGACGTCTCACTGGAGGCTATATGTACATTTTTTATTGATATTTTACTCATTAAAAGGAATAATTCCTTCTCTATTTCTTGCATCACATCGATCTATCTCGAGTCTTTCGAAAATAGCTGTCATGGTAGCCTGGAGAACTCTTAAGGTAGTTTATTCATATCGTTGTACTTTCTTCAGGAGATAATTTAAAATTAAACTTCTCTTGCCCCCGATACTAGGAGTTAACTATCAATTGTCATAAAATTTGTTTATTACCAATATAAAGAGGTCAATTTTCTGCTCTTCCCTTTTCAATTTATAACGACTTTTGCGTCGCTACTGCATGTTCCAAAAAACTTCTATATAAGAAGAACAAATATTTTCTTTTTCAATTTTATACATGTTTTTTGTTTTTTTCAACTTTCTCTTGGGATCTTTTGAGTTTCAATCTTAAATCTTTGATTAACTTATTAGCACGTTGTATAATTTCAATAAATCTTTTTCTCAAGGGCTCTCTTCACTTTGGGGAGCTCAGGGGGTTCAGGTAGAGCGGTAACTGAAGAATCAAGGATTTTAGGTTAAGTTGATTCATGAGTTTTTAGGAATGGAGAATGACAAGTTAATGGTTTACTTGAATAAGCAAGCCTTCCTACGGCTATAAAATTGCGATATGTAAGTCTGAACAGGCAGTAATAGTTGAGCAACCTAGAGGTGTGTAGCGCGGTCAATCCGGTCCGACGGTCACGTTGGACCATTATATCCTTTTCTATCAGAGGTATAAGCTTGTAGGTATGAGACTGACCGACTAATCGAAATAAAGATACTTCCTTTCTCTGTCTGACACAGAAACCGGCGCCGAGATGGCGAACTCTCAATAAATCCGTTTTGACTCTAGTGCGCAACGAGGGCCATATATATGCGACATTTGAATGTATTGTCACAGTAAACATACTACAGTAGCGAAACTGAGCTCCAATTTGGTGACGGGATTTTGACGGCGCGTGCGTCGACCGGTCCTTTTTCAAAATGGCCGCTCAGTGTTTACATTCGGAATGTGTCTTTGGAAATATATTGTCCACCGTTTCTTGATGTGACTGCAGTTTATATGAATATAAAGACAGAAGGAAGAGAAAGTTTGTAGAAAAAGATAATTAAAAACGTTTGTGAGTGAAGAGAATCGAAAAGGTTGAGAAACAATTTATATAATCACGGGGAGAGAAGGTTATTGTTATGCCGTTGAGAATTGCAATATTCCATATAATTATTTTCGCAAATTATTTGCTCGAGTCACACTTTTTAGGCTCTAAAATTTGCAAATAAGAAATTTCTAACTCGATCAGGGCGCGTTAAGACTATTATTCTAAATCATAACTAAATTTAATTGTGTTTTATTTGCATCACATGTAATCATCAACAGTATTATCCGTCAAAGTTTAAGTTGCCGCATTAATGATTTTTTTTGCAGTTCTTCTGTTTTTAGTTGAAACAATGATTTCATAGAAATCATGGTTGGAGTTGTTGATTATTTTAATAAACCTCTATTGCTTGCTTTCACAAGACAACTTTTCACTATCTTAAATGCATTTTTGAAAAATACATGTGCATGAAACAATATTATCATTACTAATGTACATTTTTTTTTTTTAGGCGTATTTGCTCCAGGGAACATTGATTGATTTAATAAAACGTTCGTATTGGTAGAGTGATTTGGTCATTAAAGCTTGAAATTTATTTCTAAACTTAGTTCGGCTGGTTATTTAAAAATCCTGACGTGATTGCTCAATTCTGACCTCAGATTTGGTTTCAGCGCCCAAAAATGCATATAGTTATAGCGGTCTGTTCGGTAGTGAAAAACTTTTTTTGTGTGCCTGTGTAATTTTTTTATGATTAATAAATAATCCTCCAAATTCTGGTTTTTAGAAAGATTTATTTTTGTGTAAACTAGTATTCAGTCATTTAAAACTATTTATATTTGTGTAAATTATAAATAAAACATATTTTTTTCTAAAAGGTGTATTCTCAAGAGGCTTCTAGTTTTCAATAACTTCATCTGTATTAATTGTTTGACACACACACTGTTTAATTGCAAGTACAATTAATACTCTGAAAGTGACTTTTTTTCCTATTTTTCTCTATAAATTACATTGCTCCTTTTTTCATGCCAATCTTTCAAAAGTTTCTGCGAATATATTGTAAGGAATACAGAACCTATAACAACATATATATTATTTTTCAAATTTTAGACAGTATATTTTATTTTCTTATAAGCTGGGTTTGAAAGTTTAAATATTAAGTGTCGTGTTGAGATCACAAAACCACTGGGGAATGAGGTTATTGAAATAACTGATATAAATCGATTATTGAATCAAATATACTATTAAAATAAGAAAAATTTTAATTTTTTTAATATGATTTTGTCAGACGATGTGTGTCAGAGGGTAAAATATTCTGAAAATAAGATCGTTAAATGGACAGTACACTTAATCAAAGTCCATTTTAATGGTAATTATGGTTACTATTAAAATTTTGAAGATTTAGTTACCTGTTATTAATATTCCTCCTATAAAGAACTTATTTCTATTGTTGTATACCTATACTATAAATTAAATATAGTTATTTTCCTTTTAAACTGTAATTGACAATACTCAGTATATATGAGCGAAACGTGGGTTGAGTGTAAAAATAGAGTGTTTGGTGTAGTGGTGATATATACTGAGTAGTGTCTTTGTGCCAAAAATTCCACATTCCCAACATAGTTGTAATTGACAAGTCAGCTTGGTCATAACTAAGTATTGTATGTAAATATAATTAGGAAATTACTGTATTGACTCTTTGATCTAAATATTAGTTCATTGTAAATAAAAGCAAGCGTTAATTACGTTATCAAAAAGCAATACGGATAACAGAACACAAAAAGGTATAGAACCTCTAAGAATCATTCACATAGAAAATAGAGGTCTATACATATACGTTCATAATTCATTAATAATATACTAACCTTTCTCGAAGTTGCACAATATAGTTTTGTAGTTTAAGAAAAAATAAGTACCAAAAAAGTAGATACAGTGTTTTTTAATTAATAAGAGATCTATCACACCACACTGCTTAGAAAAAATGCTCTTATTTTAGAAGATGTTGACATCTTAGTAATGACAATATGTCTTTATTTCACGGTACAAGAAAAATAGCATTAGGTATTACGTATGTTAAAATTAAAATTAATTTAGTCCTTAAAAAAACATCTTTAATCACAAATTTACTTGAAAAATGGTGTAAATAAAACTTTAACCTCAAACAGTGACGTTTAACTTTGATAGACTTTTGAATTTTTGGATAAGATTATTAAAAACTGATGTTGAATATGAAGGATTCCATCAAATACCTTCCTCTCAAGTTTTTCACCTGTATTCATTTCTTTTCTAGCAAAGTGTTCCATTCTTTTTGTTTTTTTTTATATTACTCATGCTGCATTAATTTTTTATATTGCTCATGCTGTATTAAATAACAAATCAAAAAATTTCAAACATTTCTATATCTATGATTCTGAATGATAAAACTTTGCGCAACTTTATTTGTATTTCAAATCTCGCGCTGGTCCACTTTTAACATGGCGGATTGCCACGTGACCTTCTGAAAACGAACCTGATTTTCCTATGCGGTTATCCTTGAGTTTCGCTACTGTATAGTGTGTTTACTGTGGTATTGTGGTAGTTAATTTCTAAATTCTTGGGATGTAAAATCCAACGTTTTTCGACTTATTCGCAAGATCTTCGCGTTTAAGTTATTCCAAAAAAATGAAAAATTCTAGTCTTAACCCACAATGTTATATTTGATAGTTAATAAATCATAAAATTTCATGACGTTCCAACTTCCTTTTCCAGACATTCATGTTGGCCATATTTACATAAATTGTCTTCTTTTTATAATTATTCCATTCATGACGTTTCTCCAGGTCGCAATCCTGGCTTTTATTAATATCAAATAACAACGTAACTAAAGAGAAATTATATATCTATAGTGCAGTAAAAAAATCATTTGAGATTGCACAGTTTAGATACACCAATATTATGATTTTATTCTCTCTGGGGTATCACCAGAAGTATTGTCCTGAGTTTTGGACCTCGAAAAACTTATGCTCTTTTGTTTTATAAACAATTGAAGTTTACAAAATGCGTGTTTAAGCTTAAAATGCGAATAACTCCGGTTATATATGTCGGATCGAGACAAAAAAAACCAAACTCTTCGTAATCAAATTTCCAACAAATCCTCGTTAGTTTTAAGTCGCTCACGCATAATCTACAAAATTGAGAGAAAAAAACGAAAAAAAAAAAACTTTTTTTTTTCATTTTATTGTTTTTTTTTACATTCGTTTATTAATTAAATAGAAACAAATGCGTTTTTCCGGTCATTTTGAAAAAAAAATAAAAAAATTTTATCACATCAGGTATTTATTTAAAAAAATCCTTCTCGTTAACAATTTTTTTTTTCAAATTGTCAGTTGTTATTTGATTAATAAAGAAATGTAAAAAATAGTTAAAATGACTCCAAAAAATATTTTTAAATGGCATCGGAAAGCTGACGTCAAGAACTAAATTTTGAAAAAAAAAAGATCCATTTTGGACTAAATGGCATAAAATAGCGGGCAATTCAAATTTGAAATAACAAATTCAACTGGGTCCACTGGGTTCAATATTTTTGTACCAAAATTTTAGGGTGGTATTGCTATGTCAAACGAATATTTTCTGAAAGTTTCAAGCCGATCGGTTCACTTAGTCGAACTGTACAATGAAATGAAAAAAAAAAAAAAACAGGTTTTTGCCTGTTTTTTCAATTTTGTAGGTTATATACATATTTTTGAGCGATTTAAAACCAACGAGGATTTGTTGGAAATTTCATGACTAAGAGTTTAGTTTTTCGTCTGTCTCGATCCGACTTATATAACCGGCGTTATTCACATTTCAAGCTCAAAACACGCGTTTTGAAAACTTTAATTGTTTATAAACAAAAGAGCTCAAGTTTCTCTAGGTCCAAAACTCGGGACAATACTCCTGGTGATACCCCAGAGAGAATAAAATCATAATATTGCTGTTTTTAAACTACGAATATCTCATCATTATTTTGAACTTTTTTTACTGCACCACTAGACGACAAAACAGAATAGTAAAAAAAAACCTTCCAAAGACATTTAAAACACTGCCAAACAAAATCCGTCGCTAGAGTAAGTAAAGTAAGGTTAGTATTTACTTAAAAAACGTTAACGGGTGCTTTAATTGCTTGTAAATAAGATATGCATAAAACAACGAAACTACGGAATCGTGACTGCGACAAATTGGTACAGATATATGTTTTTAGCTGAGTTCAGGATGACTGACATCTTTTGAGGGGACAGTAGTTGTCGGACATGCATTTAATGTTTGCGTATGTACGTTATTATTTTCTTGTAGTAGCTAAACTAAAGGAAAAGAGATACTTATAAAACATATTATCATTATAACACCCACTCTTATAAAATGATATAGAGGCATATATATATATATATATATATATATATATATATATATATATATATATATATATATATATATATATATATATATATATATACTCGTATATATATATATATATATATATATATATATATATATATATATATATATATATATATACTCGTATATATATATGTACGAGGAATATCCACAAAGTAAGTTCCGTTTGGTTATATAAAAAAAAAACGTGTACAGATACAGAAAAAAATATTTATTGTACAAAAATCTACAACTAATTTTCTACATAGCTTCCGAAATTTTGTAGGCACTTGTCATAGCGTGGCACAAGTGTTTGTATGCCTTCTTCATAGAAGGTTGCCGCCTGTGTTTTCAACCATGTGGTAACATGTTCTTTCAGTTTTTCATTAACAATTTCATGAATTAGTGATCGTGAGATTTGCGGAAATTCCATAGCAAGAGCACTAATTGTAAACTTGTGGTTTTGCTTAAGCTTCTCTTCAATTGCGTGAACCAGTTTATCAGTAACCAAAGACGGGCGTCCACATCGTTCTTCATCGTGCACTTGATCACGTCCTTCATTGAACTGTCTGACCCATCTTCTAACCATTGAATAACTCATAGCAGTTTGTCCGTAAACCTCGCAGATTTGCCGATAAATTTCACTTGGTTTAACTTTCTTTGCGTTTAGAAAACAAGCGGCGGCATTTTCAATTAAGGCTGACATCATAAAGAAGCACTACAAAGAACACGTCGGCAGCAGCCATCTGAAAATGGCGTACATTTCTTCTGCTTGAGTCAGAGTAACTGCCACGCATGCTCGGAACTGCGATCGCAGCGCTGCCGCGGATAGAAATAGAAACGGAACTTACTTTGTGGATATACCTCGTATATACTATATATATATATATATATATATATATATATATATATATATATATATATATATATATTTATATATATATATATATATATATATATATATATATATATATATATATATATATATATATATATATATATATATATATATATATATATATATATATATATATATATATGTATAGTGAAATCTCCTTTGGGCGGACACCAATGGACCGATCGAAAGTTTCCGTTCAAGAGGGGTGTCCACTTAAAACAAAATAAAAACAAAAAATCGGTTTTTTAATGAAAACTGTAATTAAAGAATTTGGAACCTTTAAAACGTATACTTATGTATGTACATATTTTTAAAATAAATAAAAAACCTAAAACTTAAGGAAAAAACAAGGATTTGTTACCTTTAGATACATATAAAATATAATAGGATAGAGTTATCCATATGAAATGAAAGGTCACTTCACTGACGCAAAAATTCATATATTCTTGTTTGTTGTTATTTCTAATTTGGAAAGAAGCTCTAAAGACTCTGCATCTCCGTGATCTTCGGCAAAACTTTTAAGCTGCTTGGTTAGGGTAATAGCTTCACCATAATTTGGGATAGCATCTGTTGGTACATCGACATCAGAATCTTCGGAAAGTCCTTGCATTTCAACTGGATTTTCAATTTCTTGTTCTGAATCTGGATTTTCAACATACAAATTTTCATCTATGTTCAAAAAATCATTATGGTTTTCATTATCAGTCAACTCCAACAAATTCTTATTTTTGAGGATATCTGCAAGTACCTTAAGTGGTAAGCCATCTTCTGAGTCATATGTAACACCTTAGTTAACAGATCTTCACTGTATATTTTCATGCTAAATTCCCTCTTTACGGAAGCATTTTTTAACTGTTTCCTTGGTTACTTGTTCCCAAGCGGATTTTGCAAAGTAAACTGCATCCAGTGGCGTAATTTTCTTAATTAACTCAAAAGCTGTACTAGCACTTTCAGTGTTTACTATCAGGTGTAGTAGTATTAGACTTCGTTAATAAATTTTAAAATGGCCAAGTGGTGTACAGTTAGGGGGCAGAAACAAGATTTTTATGTTTTTTAAGCGGACGTTTTTGTTTGTTTTTGTTTAAAAATAACAAAATATTTCTTTTTTCTTTTGTCATTTTCCAATCAAGATCTTCAACCACTCTGTTATAATTTCTCTTATCATCCAAGCTTTTTTATTATATTTCCAAGTTACAGGCAGGTTGTTTATGTTAATATTTTTAAATGCTCTGAGTTTAGCTGCCTTACCAATGACTAAGAGTTTTTCTTTTTCTCTCACCATATTTGCATAATGCAAAATTGTAAACCTCTCTTTGGAATATTTACCACCAATACATTTTTCTTTTTTTAATGTTATCTTTTTGTTGGGTAGAGCCCTAAAATATAGGCCTGTCTCATCGGCAATATAGATGTCTCTCGGTGAATATCCCTTAATTTTTCCTAGACTGATGATACAGCTTCAGCAATAACGGAAGGTCCTTCTCCTGAAATCGCTTTAAAACTTATGTTGTGGCGGATTCTAAATTTATTAGGCCAACCAGAAGAAGCACTGAATGTAGAATGTTCCAGTGACTCGGCTTTTTCTTTTGCCTTGCATCATATTAGCGGACCTGAAAAAAACGTTAACAATAAGTTTTTTGCATTCTTGTCAAGACAAGCCTACTGATACTCTCACCCCTTTTATCCATTCTTTGAATTGATATGAACAGAAAATCAACACACTAATTCCAGAAAACCCTATCTAAAAAAATAATTTATGTGCATACCTGTCAAAAGAATCCCCTTATAGCTAGTTGCCATAAACCAGTTATAACATAACTTGTCAATTTTGGTACCATCACCAGTCAAAAAGTTTCTATTTTCATTCAAATTGTTGTTCGACATCCACTTGTTTAGAAGGATTTCTTAATGTTTAATTATATCAGCAGCTTGTGTTTTTCCGATATTAAAACGCTTGGATAAGTCCCTTATACTTAACTTTTCCTTATTGTGAACTTGAAGAATCTCAATTTTTTTGTTTAAGCGTGATAATTCTTCTATTTGGAGCCATTTTTACATTGAATGTGTCGCCTACTGTGTCTTTTTTTCGCATAAGCGTCAGACTAATATTAAATCCCCGTGTGTACCGAAAAATTGAGATCGGTAAATCCTCGGTTTACTCGGGGAAGTCCCTCAGTGAAGGCAGGCAGCGACGATGACGCGTCGCGCGATTGGAAAACGCAACAGCGATACTCGCCACAGAAAAACAGACAAGGCGTTTATTTTTTATTGTTTTTTGTCCGGTTAAGATAACATTTTTTTGTATCTGCGCCCGTTCAAGAAAATGTCCGTCCAAGAGGGAGTTAACACAATGCCAGTTATATGAGAGTGGGTTGGGACCATGAGAAACTGTTCGTTCAAGGAAGGTGTCTCCGTGTAAAAGGGGTGTCCGCGAAGGGGAATTTCTATATATATATATATATATATATATATATATATATATATATATATATATATATATATATACATATATATATATATATATATATATATATATATATATATATATATATATATATATATATATATTGAAAGTTACATATTTGCATTTTTAGATACCAGAATGGGACATTATTATGCTTTTTTATCATTTAATTTTTAACTACTTCTGGTTTGACCGGAAGTCACTGTAACTTTCTTATTTTTAATGGAACCCTGTATATTTTTTTATCAATTTCAGTTCGCTTTGGAATTCTCTTTTCAACGATATATCACAAGTTGACATTTGTTTGAGAGGTGACCGGCAAAAACTGATTTAAACTCTTATACTTAGGCGGCCATGGCGGATATACTAGCAATAGTTTTTGTTCGTTTTATCTGACTTTGGAAAGAATTGAAGACTATGCATTTATGGTGCCATTTTCGCGAGTCTAAGTGGCTCCTACAGTTACAGAATTTTCTCTTTAAATAATGATCAATATCACCGAAATTAAGTTAGGAACACATATTTTTTATTTAACCTAGTTACAACATACATCTAATAGAACTATCTAACGTCAATTGGATTTAATATTATTTTCAGAAAATAAACCGTTTTATTATGCAATAATGTGATATCAACAAGTACCGTTACCGACTTAGTAGGCTGTGATAAAACAGACGAACCGAAAGTTATGGTTGCTGCGTGTTACCAAAATGGCCATTATTATTGTTTACTTTAAGTCAAAAATGTATTCAACTGATGAAAAAGTAGACATGTTATTAATCTATGGAGAGTGCAGAAAGAATAGCCGACAAGCCGCCGAGTTGTACATGGCAACATATCCCGATAGGAGGCACCCACCCAACAATTATTTTTTAAGGGTAGAGCAGCAGTTTAGAAGGCAACCGATTGAACCTGCTGATGTATTTATTGGTGACGAAGAGTCAGAAATCAGTGTATGGGCCATTGTTGAGGTAGATCCTACAATTTCTATAAGACATGTTGAAGAATAAACCGGTGTAAATCGTGAAACCGCTCAGTGCATTTTAAGAAAATATAAATTCAAGTCCTACAAATATCAAATAAATCAACATTTATTTCAAACAGAATACCAAAGAAGAATGGATGTAATTGGTTTTTGCAAAGATACCACCTTGATAACCAATTTCATTACAACATTTTGTTTTCGGATGAATCTAGATTTACCAATTTGGGTCTATTTACTCCTAACAATACTCGATATTGGGCCCAAGAAAATCCTAGAATTATGCGTGAAAGTGTCTATCAAGAAAGATTCGGCTATAACGTGTGGTTGGGTTTCCTTGGCACAAGAATTATTGGTTCTATCATATTTGATGGTGCGTTAAATGGAGAAAGATATTTGGAGTTCATTCAAAATGATGTTGAAGATTTTTTAGAAACTTTACTTTTAAATCGTGGAGATATTTTTTTCCAGCAGGATGGCACTCCAGCCCACAATAGTAGAAATGTAGTAAACTACTTGAATCAAAGATTTGGTGCAAATTGGTTAGGTACCAATAGACCTAATAAGTGGCTAAGATTGCCAGATCTTACGACTCTTGATTTTTTTTATATGGAACCATCTAAAAGAAAAAGTGTACAAAAATACACCAACAGACAGAAATGATTTAGAAATGCGCTTAAGAAGAGCAGAAAATCAAATTACTGAAATTCAATTGGAGAACGTTATGAGAGCCACGGTGAGAAAAACAAGATTATGTAGGATTAACAACGGACATCATTTTAAACATTTGGAATAAATAACTAGCAAATTTATATCTAGTATAAAATAATTTTACCTATTTATTTTCATTGTGTTACTTAATTAAAATATTACTTCTTTTTAATATTAATTAATTACAATTATCGGTTTTCTGTGTTATTCTTATTAGTAAATGTTTTGGTCTTATTAGTTGCATTTAAATATTTATTTAATAAATAGGTTCCTTATTTTCTGAAAATAATAATAAATCCAATTGGCGTTAGATAGTTCTGTTAGATGTATGTTGGCAAAAAACCTGTAATGTGTAAATATGTTAAATAAAAAATATGTGCTTCTATCTTAATTTCGGTGATATTGACCATTATTTAAAGAGAAAATTTTGTAACTGAATGTAAAGCATAAAATTTTGTAGGAGCCATTTAGACTCGCGAAAATGGCAAGATAAATGAATAGTCTTAAATTCTTTCCAAAGTGAGATAAAACGAACAAAAATAATTGCTAGTATATCCGCCATGGCCACCTTACTCTAAGAGTTTAAATCGGTTTTTGTCAACTTATGATACATCGTTGGCAAGAGAACTTTAAAGCGAATTGAAATTGGTAAAAAAATATACAGGGTTCCATTAAAAATAAAAAAGTTGTAGTCACTTCTGGTCAAACCGGAAGTAGTTAAAAATATTTCTTAAGTGATAAAAAAAAACCTAATAATGTCCCATTCTGGTATCTAAAAATGCAAATATGTATATATATATATATATATATATGTATATATATATATATATATATATATATATATATATATATATATATATATATGTATATGTTTATATATACATATATATATATATATATATATATATATATATATATATATATATATATATATATATATATATATCTATATATATATGTTTATATATATATATATATATATATATATATATACAGTGTGTCCCAAAAAGTTTTATACAAATGGAGAAAAAGTTTATCTTACATATTAAAAAAAAAAACATTCTTGATAAAAAATTCTGCATTCTGCAATAAATTTTATATTGTAATAATTAAAAAACAACCATACATATTACTTATCGACATAGTCCACATGATGTTGAACACAAGGATTCCACCGCTTTGAAAGTGCATGAAAACCACTTTTAAAAAAAATCTTGGGGTTGTGACTGCAGCCAATCGTGCACAGAGGTTTTCACTTTTTCATTGCTTCTGAAATGCTTGTATGTCATCGCTTCCTTGAGCGGTGTGAACATATGAAAGTGATTAGGGAGCGAGGTTTGATAAATAAGGTGGTTGTATGATAACTTCAAATTTGATATTCTCGATAGTTTGAACTCTCAAACGGGCGTTATCGTGCTTTAACAATACACCTGGAGTCAGAAGTCGTCATCGTTTACTCTTGATTGCAGGGCGAAGTTAATTTGAATAAGAAATACTGTTATTCCCCTTTCCATGTAAAGGTCCAAAATTACTCCCTATGCAACCCAGAAGAGAGTGAGCATGACTTTTCGTGCTGATGGATGAGTGCGAAATTTTTTTGGTTTCGGCGATGAGCTATGGTACTATTCCTTCCTTGATCTTTTCACGTCGGGTTGGTGATAGTGAACCTAGGTTTTATCGCCTTTAACAGTTTTTTTTCCAGAAATGCATCACCTTGTTGACGTTGACGAGGTTGAAACGACGCAAAATTTCTTCACAGGCATCGACGCGACGGTTTTTCAATTCAGTAGTCAACTGACGTGGTACCCATCTTGTACACACTTTACTGAATTGCAGCATATTATTGACAATACTCTACTCTGAACCAAGACCAATATCCAAAATTGTGACGATTTCGTTTAGAGTAACACGCCTATTTTCCTTTACAAGCTGCTCCACTAACGCCACGTTTTCGTCCGTCACTACGCGATGAGCCTGCCCCGGTCGTGGGGCATCCTCTACAGAAGTTACACCGCTTTTAAACTTTTTAGATCACACTTATACTTGAACCAGGGACAAGTACGAATCACCGTACTGCACCGTCATCCTGTGATAAATTTCAATTGGTTTCACACCTTCAGTACTCAAAAAACGCATCATACATCGCTGCTCTAACGCGGTTCATTATAACAGTGGGGCAGTCATCTTAATACTGATGCTGCTGCCTTCTTCTATGTTATAGCATCACTCTGCCACCTGTCGGCCATTTTGTGAAACTTAAGGAAGACTACTGCCATCTACCGAATCAATGGTACAACTTTTAGGAAAATTATTGCACTTTTAAGGTTTTCATTTGATTCACCTTCATATATATATATATATATATATATATATATATATATATATATATATATATATATATATATATATATATATATATATATATATATATATATATATATATATATATATATATTATATATATACATATATATATATATATATATATATATATATATATATATATATATATATATATATATATATATATATATATATACATACATACAAGGAAACTGAGTACCATGTTGTTTTTTTTCCATTATTTCAGAGGAATGTTCAAAAAGTTTTTTGTCGTCTTTGGTTGAAAACAGAGCTCAGTGGAGCCAAAGTGTTATTAAAAAGGTTATCCCGAAATGTTTCTTTTTAGTGTTCCATATGGAAATCTTATAAGATCACTCTTTAAGTGTGCTAGGTTCTGTTTAATTTATAAATTAACGTTACACACATGTGTACTTGGAACCTTTTTTCATGGGCCTCCGCACACAAGTAAATGCAATAGTTAGTTGTCTCGTCAAAAAATGCTACCAAGTGTTGGTATATAACCGGTTTCTGCCAAACTGAATATTTTGAACTAGACACCGAAAGCACCATTACCGCCTTTTGGAATATAATGAAGTCAGAACAAGTTCACTCGACGGACAGTGGCACAAAATTCCAAAAATTCTAATTGTGCTTAAAAAAACATTGCACAAGCTGAGTTTTTTAAACCTTTTTATTTTTTTGCGAAAAAAGTACAGTGTAGGATAAAATCTACCATGTTGTTAATTTTGTTGATAAATAATATACATTATTTTATAATAACAATGTACACAATTTGGTGGAGAATAGTTTTCTCTGCATAATACAAATATTATACAAAATGAAGTAATTTACTTCAGATTATAGGAAGACTGATGACATGCTTCAGTGTATTTTTTTAAACAATTTGTACTCGTTATATAACCACAAATTTTAACAAAAATGTCATTGGTTTGGAAAAAATTATATATTAGTTTTGTTGGGTGTATTATTAAAAATATTAGGTCTTCAGTTTCGAGTATAATGGGTGCAGGAGGGAGGTTAGATAGTTGTTTCTTTCTAAGTTGTTACAGTCAAGGAAAGTGAGTACCATTTCCATTATTTCCAAGGAATGTTCAAAAAGTTTTCTTTGTTCTCTTTGCTTGAAAAATGAGCTCAGTGGAAGGGTCCAAAGTGTTAATAAAAAGGTTACCCCGAAATGTTTCTTTT